>JAMWYP010000147.1:850713-2066921 GCA_025563575.1 Acacia pycnantha
GAGGAAAGGTGTCATGGGAAGTGGAAGAAGAGGGTCAAGTGGAAGCGGCGGAGTTTCTCCACCTTCCTGTCAAGCAGAGAGGTGTGGAGCTGATCTGAGTGACGCAAAGAGGTACCATCGCCGCCATAGGGTGTGCGAGTTCCACTCCAAGGCGCCGGTTGTCATGGTTGCAGGGCTAAGGCAGAGGTTTTGCCAGCAATGTAGCAGGTGCTCAATCCCTTAGTCAACTAGAGCTTCATCTCTATGTTATATTTGTTTCACTCTTTGTTCTTTACAGTATTTTGGTTTTCATGAAGCAGAGAAAACAATAACATTTATATAAACATGCTAATAGGGATGGGATAGTACCTTTGAATATAGGAAAATCAAGTTAAATGGTTAGAAATTGTTATCACTTAAGTTCACCTAATATTATAAGCCATTAAAAGTTGGTTCCTGTTTACCATTTCTGCCAATTGAGAAGCCATGTTCTGATGAAAGTAACCTTGTCTTTGAACTCGAACTTCTTTCCTCGAGACTTTTTCACTTTACTTTTCTCTTGAATCCCAAGGAGAATAATTTCCAAATAAATGTTCAAAATTCTTCTTCTTGTGTTCACCTTAATATGAACCTATTATGACTCTGCAGGTTCCATGATTTGGGGGAATTTGACGAGGCCAAGAGAAGCTGCCGAAGGCGCTTGGCTGGGCACAACGAACGTCGCCGCAAAAGCACTGGCGAAACTTACAATGAGAGCTGCAGCCGTGGCAAAGGTCACCACACAAAGGAGAGCCATTGCAGGCATGCTGATGGTAGGGGAAGAGTTCAAATGAGCGTTGCTGGGAGTTCTGGCTACAAATCTTTTCACATAAAATAAAGCCTTAACTATATATGAGGCTCTCTCTCTTCTGTCATCCTCTAGTTTCTTATGTTCCAAGGCATAGATAGAATATTTGCATGTTATCAGAATAAGCCAGCGAGAACTTTCCATTGCCTAGAGAGGGTGACTTCTAGGAGTTATTAGTTATTAGTACGTGATTTGGGAAGGATAAGTCTAAAATGAACGATCCATTGTTTAGAGTGTCGCTTCTGTGCGTTTAATTATTATTAGTACGTGAATTAGACTATTTGCCAGGAGCTCTCTGTTTTCGTGCGTTTCTACTGTTATTATTTTTATACATATTGTATGTTATATTCTATGTTATGAGAATAAACTGTCCAAAAGGGAGTTATTAGCCCGGTTGGTCATGAAAAATATAATCTCTTCTTACGTTAATCTCCCAACAAAACTCATAAGAACACTTCAATTGTAATACAGTACGAAAAACCAGAAAACAAAAGGAAAATCATAAACTCTCTCATAGGAAAACAAAAAATTGCATGTGTTTGATACTCAGACTGCACACCTTGAGCTCTTTTCTATTCATTTTATTTTGCTGGTTATAGAGATAACTCTATCAACTTCCATTTGCTTCACCTCTAGAACAGAAACAAACACAAACAGAAGATGACTTATATTTAATAAGAAAAATGTGTCTGTAAAGATCTCCTAACCGGAGCAAACATCCTTGAATTATACATTAACACATGATTGTTTTGTCTAAATAATCACAGAAACTAAATATTCCCTACATTGTTATATCAAACAGCAGTTCACACCTTAAAGGACTCAAGCATAGCAACTGGTGGACCTCAAGTTTTCCAAACAACAAACTACGTTATACACTACTTCCAAGTCTGCACACCTTACTGCCCATATGATGAGTTCTTGCGAGTCACAATCATTGAAACTTCAAGACAATACAGGAGATATCATCTGAGCTCTTCCTGTGAAGTGCCTCTTCAGTAAGAAGCTTTGCCGCTGATCGAGCATCCTTTACATCCTTGATAGTATCAACTGCTTCTTGATTTGTCATTACCTAGGATAGATGTGATTAATTAAGTGTGAGCAGCGGATAAGTATGCAAGTGAATCCAACAATATATATATTGCACAAAAGAATCTGTGAGGTGCATCATGATTTAGTATATCATTTATTAAATCTGACCTTCCACAATCCATCACTGGCTAGTATAACAAACTCTGCATCTTCATCTATAATCTCTTCAGTTACATCTGGTTCTGAACTAAGGTGTTTCTTCAAGCTTTTGTCACCAAATGCCCGAGACACTGCCAGCTGTCCATCCACACGTGCAACATCCCCTAAATTAATCACAAAACCCAGATTGTTAATCCTGAAACAAAGCCTATCTTGGTCTCAGAAAGATCTGAGAATCATACCAAATCAACTAGATCAGAAAGAAATATGCTAGAATCATAAGCCCATTGTACCACAACCACCATTAACAGGATGAGCCAGTGCAGTATTTTAACTAGACTGACCCTTACCAGTTGGATCAAGTGCTTGGTGGTAGAACTTTACTGCTCTTGTGATCTCCTACAAGGCTTGATCCGGATTAGTCTGAACCCCCGATAAATCCTCCAAGTTAAAAGGAGGAAGGTCCAAGATAACGGATACTCCACTCAAAAAAAAAAAAAAAACTAAGTAGAATGAGGCGGAAGTGACCTCAACGTCTAAAATCTGCTTACCTGGAAAGTTTGATACAAAACCACCTCTGTCTTCAATCTTCTCTCTTTCGGTAATCGGCTCATGATCCACTGATAGCTGTTTGGCCGCACCATTCCTGGATAGGACAGCCCTTGAATCCCCAACATTGGCTATTACCAGCTTATGACAATCAATCAATATTGCCGTGACTGCAGTGGAGCCCCCTGATCCCAATTCAACTGCTTTCTCAAGAATGGCCGAATCAGTTATACGATATGCTCTCTTGACAGCTTTTCCAGTTTCTGTCCAGAAGTCAGGCTACAGGGAAAAGAAGAATAAGGGGAGAAGGGTTTTTGGAATATATCATGTTCCAAAACCATTGTCACTACTCACTACTAAGTAAATGTAAGAAGAAGGACATAATAATTGACAACACAGACCCAAAAACTGGATTTTTTTTAAAAAATTAGATACGGCCTAAGATTAGAAGCGGAATCGAACCCGCAACTAAGAGCTTTCATGCCACTAGGCTTGTAGCCTAATGGGAAAAACAACACAAAAGCTAGAAGGGTTTGAAATAACGTAGTTACAAGTGTACATTGAAACATACAAAACAAACATGAGTACGCCTATCAAATGCAACATGATGTGATACAATTTGAAAACTGTATGATGCGACTACCTAATTGGGTATATATATTGAACAAATTAATAGAAAATAATTAACAATAGTAAAAAAAATAGTTTTAAATAATATAAAATTGTACCTAACAGGTCACTAATAAAAGTATAAGGTAAACTAAAATAAATTTTAGTTCGAAACAAATATCACTCCTCATCCTTACTTCTATCATTACAATTTTCTATAAGCTCTTGCACCCGACAAAAAAACAACGTTAATATGTAACACGTCACAATATGAAATACACATATCATTTCAAATATGTGCCCAATATGAGCATGTCAACTTTTATGAAGTATCAGGCAACATAGTTCACAAATGAATATACTCCTACAATGGATGCAACTCATAACTTAAGCAACTGGAGTGTAAGCCGGGATTCTTCATTACCTCTTTTAAGATATTTTCAAATAAATGGGACTGTAAGTAGTCAGCCACGTCGTGACCCATGTGACCATCAAATATCGCAAACAAACCCAATTCATGATCATCAACTTGCGTAAATTTTGCAACGAGATAATCTTCCATAGCATGAGCTGATTTTCCCTTTACCAAGTGAAAGCCATGACTTATCTGCTTTGACATCTTGCTCTTTCCTTTCCCTGAATCAGGATCTGACAATCCAACTTTTTCCTGCAAGCAACGTATGTTTGTCAAAGACTCACTACATGAGAATACATGGTACTACCTCCGGTCCTAATATTTACAGCCGGAGGTAGTAAATCTAAGCACTGATACTTAAAAATACATCTATTAGACACAAGGCAACTCTTCAAATTACAGAAGGACACTTCATACTTTGTATACATTCTTTCTTTCTTGAGCAAAATTGTAAACGATTTACAATATCATAAGCAAAACAGGGTGCTATACTCTCGAATCTTTTAACTCCTGGAGTACAAACATCGCAGTCAATAAATGAACGAATGTGGATGGATTTTGCCCAAAGTTAAGACAAAAAATTAGAGAATACCATTGTTTAGGATTCAGATTTGAAAGAAATCTGCAAAGTTTTATTAACTAATTATTGTTGTCTAAAAATAATTCCTGGTGTATTTTCCCAATGACTGGATATAGATTCAAAACTCCTTTTTTTAATTCAGTTCAGAATCTAGCCCTTCCAAATCAGTTTATTTGTCCATTGATCCATCAGCAAATCGTCATAGTAAACCACAATTTTCTAAAGAATCATCCAATCCTATGCTCTTTAACTAGGCGGCTAGGCCAATACCAAACTAACGATAAACATAACAATTTCACTACTCATCTTATCAGCATTGTGTCACTTTTCCATACCAATCATATCATGATTTGAGGCATCCATAAGATGCTCCTGCTAAATGCAAAACGACCTCTAGAATTTAAGATCACTAGAGTGATTAGCTTGGCAGCTAGATGAATCATAACTGACAGAGAGGATACAAAAGCACGGAACAATTCATTCCACGTGAATGATTCTAAGTTTCTATGGTTAATAAAGGAAAGAAACTGAGTTTTCAACCCGTGATCCAACCTCCTTTGCTCTTACAGGAGCAAAAGTGCACTACATTAATCCGAAGATTGTTAGCCACAAGAAAACAGATATTTCCCAACCAACAGCTATAAAGCAAGCAAAAGAATCCAAATCCCAACCAACTGAAAGAAACTATATTTAAAACAGGAAGATCTAGTACATACAATATGAAATTTGTTTTGGTTAAAATTGATTATGTATAGCATGCCACGTTAATCAGTAATTCCAAGTAACAGCTGGGTTCTAGAAGAAAGCACCCAACATCTCGGTTTTGCCTCATCATGAACATTTACATATAAGGGGTGAAACACAATGGACAGAGGTAGCATGATCAATCATCATTCAATCAGTGACATATCATTCTTTATAGACCCAATAAGGTTAAAAAATTTGAACATTTAAATTCAGAAACGTAGAAGGAGGATACCATGTCAATAGTTACCAATGAAAGAGAAGGCACACAAAAATGGAAGCATTAATACAATTACAGCTCAAACCTCCCATCAACCATATCCAATATCTTCAATTGATCACAAAAAAGACACCACCAACACATGAAGATCTAAAACATTCATCCATCACAGAATACAGAAAGCAAATTGCACAATACAAAATGGGATGCAGTCATCTAAACAAGCCATTACCCAAAAAAATTCAGCCAAAAGGGTCATGATTGAAGACAAGAAAAAGGGAAAGTGGGGGAGCCATACCTTTATTTTATGGAGGATCTCTTTGCTGGTCATGGCGGGAGGGCTTGGGGTGTATATATAAAATAAGAGGAGGTATGAATAGAAGCGATGTGCGGATCGAGGTGAAACAGAGACAAGAGGAATAATGGAAGTAAGATTTAGCGAAAGAGAGACGCGAAGGAAGAAGGGAAGACGTGTGTGCAGAATTGAAGCTGACGAAGATTGTTTTGTTGACACGACCACACTTTCTCTCTCGTTCTCATTTCTCAATCCCAACAATGAATCACACCCGTTCGCGCGATGACACGTCATTGCTCTCTTCCTTGAAAATAGCCCCACCCGTGTCCCTCTCTTCAGCAAATTTCTGTGAGGGGCTTGTACTCTTTTTCTTTTTAATTTTATTAAATTATATTTTACTTTTCATTTTTTCCCAATAATCTAGTTTTAAAGTTTTTAATGGATAATAAAAAAAAAATCATTTTAATTCCCAAATTTATCAATTATGCTCTTAAAATTTCGCAACAATATATGATTACACTACATATATACACACACATTTGACATATATATACTCATGTGTTTAGGATTGTACGAGGCTTACATAAGTTTTTTATGTCCCTTCTCTCGAAGATTTCAATCACACATCCTCGTATGTCAAATTTTCTCATAAGATTTTATAATTAAATAATAATATTTCATTAATAAGACATATAGTCACGTGTGATTAGATAACTTGGCATAATATCTATAAGAAATTTAACATAAGTATTTTTCGATAAGGGTCTGTTGGGTATGAGGGATTTTGAGGGATGGGAATCCAAAATTTTTATAAGTTGGATTTAGGAAAATGGGAGAAATGGGGTTTAAAAAATTTAATAAAGAAAAGATGTAAGATAAAATGGTAAAAAATTAATTAAAAACTTTCAACCTTCTCTCATTTTTATAATCCAACACCCAAAATTGCCTCCGCCCCCACCCCCCTTCCCCTTCCCCTTCCCCTCCCCTCCCCGCATACCAAACAACCCAGTAGAAATAAGAGCCTATTATAAAAATGGGAAAATGCACGAGATGAAATGAAAAGATAATTATAGGAAACGATAGAGCAATATCTTATTCATTTTGATGCAAATCGAAATATAATACATAGTGCTTTATTTATAGGCCCTCCACCGCAACCAAAAATTTAGACTATTATACTGTAATTAAAAGCAAACTATTATCAAATAACTCACATAAAACATAAGAAGCATACATAGGTTTTAAATTTAAACTATTATACAATATTTCTATGGCAAGATTGATCCTATGACTTGTGATGGGAAGGTTTGCCTGAAGCAGTGAAGCAAGAAATTGAGAAAGACGGAAACAAAGACCCAAAGACTCGAATGAAACCCTCTCCCTCCGACTTCAACAAAAGCCAAACCATTATCTTCCTCCTAAGGCATGGAAATTGCAAAATAAGTTGAGAAAGAGACTAATTTTCTTTATTTACCTTCCAAAAGCTCGATGGGGTTCTCATACATGACTTGTCCAGCGTCAGAAATCTAAATCGCAGAGCCATCATGAAACTTGACGATCTTTGCATTGCTAAAAAGGGCTACGGTAGACTTATAAATTCTGAGTCCTGTTGAAAATCCGAAAAGAAAAACAGAGAGACTGGGTGGGAAGCTAGGGTTTAGTGGAAGAAGATGAGGAAAAAAGCAGGTGCCGTGAAGCGAAAGGAATTAAAAATTGGGACTATACTGAGATGAAATGGGTGGTTATAATTTTGCATTAGAGGTGAAATTGGGTTATTTTGGAAGTGTGAGGTGAAGAGAGAAGAAGAAATCAAGAAATGGTGAAAATTAAAAGACGTTGTATTCTATTGCGCATGACTTGCTTCTTTTCTTTTCTGCAATTGCATGGTTCACTTTTTCGCAGTGGTAGCTGATGACGCAGGGACCCTAAGCTCGTGAACTGTGATTTCTTTTTTTAAGAAAAAAAAATCAATATAATATTGCACATCCTCTCATGTTTTGACCACAAAATATTTTTTATTATTAAAATATGAATATTTTTACCTATTTTAATTAACACCAGTCTGACCCACTAACATTTGACCCAATACCCCATCGGTTTAGTAGCTAGTCCGAGTTTCAAAACCTTTGTTTTGTTGAGCGCCGAGATACAGATGTACCTCCATAAGTAAATAAATATCTTGTTTAGATCTACCATTGTATGGATCTAATAAAAACCATGCATCTGCATAACCAATCAATTATGATCCAGATTCGTTAAAATAAAATAATCCTATATCATTTGTTACTCGAAGATATCGGAATATATGTTTAATTCCGTTCCAATGCCTTCTTGTTGGAGAAGAACTAAATCTTCCCAATGAATTCATAGCAAATGCAATATCAGTCGTGTTGTATTGACAAGATATATTAGTGCACCTATAGCACTAAGATATGGTACCTCTGGACCAAGAAGTTCTTCTGTTTTCTCTTGAGGGCAAAAATTATCTTTCTTCTTATCAAGCAATCTTATATCCATTGGAGTAGATAAAGGGTGTGCTTTATTCATTTAGAATCGCTTTAACATTTTTTTAACATAAGTTAGTTGATGAAAGAGAATTTCATTTGCTAGGTGCTCAATTTGGATGACGAGACAAAACTTTATTCTTCCAAGATCCTTCATCTCAAATTCTCTCTTTAAACAATCAACAGTTTTTTGATGCTTTTCAGGAGTTCTGATTCAAATCATCCACATATACAAAAATTATGACAAACGCTTATCCATTTCCTTTTATGAAAACACATGAGCAAATATGATCATTTTTATAACATTCTTTTAACAATCATTCACTGACATGGTTATACCACATTCTTTTAGATTGTTTCAATCCATATAAGGATTTATGCAAACGAATTGCACAATTTTCTCGAGAATTCTTACATCCTTCTAGCAATTTAAATCCTTCAGAGATTTTCATATAAATTTCAGTATCTAAAGTACCATATTAGTAGGCTGTAACAACATCCATTAGATGCATGTCCAGTTTTCTGTTTAATGCTAGACTAATTAAATACCTTAAAGTGATTGCATCCACCACATATGAGAATATGTTTCTTCATAATCAATACTGGGTTTTTGCGAAAATCCTTATGTTACCTGTCGTGCTACTATTGGCAGATCAGTAGGAGAGTGAAGTGAATGTAAAAGACTTGACAAGAGCATGTAAGGTTGCTTGTTAGTGCTTCCAATATCGGAAATATAGACCAACCATGACTCGAAGTGATTTAAATTTTGGAAGGAGTGCTTCAGGTAGCCGTGCCTCCAATTCCACTTTTTTTTTTTTTTCAATCCCTTTTGAAATGTTCCACAAAAACAAGTCTTGTTGAGAGAAGTATGAGGCTTTTAGTACATCAGATTCGCCACTTTACAGTTTCAGCTTTCAATCACCAGTGGGTTTTTCTAATCTTATCTTTAAGTTATTAGAAAAGGATAAATAGTTATGATAATTTAACATTTTGGGGTAATTATTGGGGAAAAGCACCAAAATAACAACTTTTTACAAAAATTATACTCAATTAGAGCAGTTGGGAAAAGTTTTACCGATTTAATACAGTCAAAGGCGTCGGTTGACTGACGCCACTCTGCAGTGGCGTCAGAGTTCTGACACCACCGCAGAGTGGCGTCTACTCACTAATTGATGCCACAAGGCGTTAATTATTCAATTGACGCCTGTGGCGTCAATTAGTGGGCCACTTGCGGTGGCGTAAGAACAGGACGGACCCACATGGGGGCTAGGGGTGGCCAACCGACGCCTGAAGTGCATTATGGTAAAACTTTTCCAAAATTTTAGGAAATCACATTTTTGTAAAAAGTTCCTATATTGGTGCTTTTCCGTAATTATTGGGATAGCTTGTGCTAGTGCGTACATGCAGGGACGGACCCACATGGGGGGCTAGGGGTGGCCCCCGCCCCCCTGAAATTATAAAAAAGAACCCAAATTTTTAGGAAATCACATTTTAATCTCGTAAAAGTTTAAATATTTTCAATTTAGTCCCCTTTAATAGTTTCATAGAGGGACTAAAGTGAAAATATTTTAATTTTATGAGGTTGATGTGTGATTTCTTGAAAATATAGACTTGTTTATGTAATTTTCGCTCCTCCTAATCATAATTGCTGGGTCCGCCCCTGCATACATGAATGTAAACCTTGGAGCATACTTTAACCTAAATTATAGAATGCAAATCTTGTCATTTTATAATTTTTAGAGCACTCTTCGATTTGTTTGAAAATTTTCTTAATTGTAAAATTTATTAGTAAAGGTATCTCAAAATTTACTTATTGGCTCTTTTCTTTGCGAAACCGGGCAACAAGATGGACTTAGCTCACCTTCACTGAGCTTAGTCCAAAAAAATGGAATAAGCCATTTAGCTGTTATTTGGGCCAGACATTTCAAAACTTGATCTTTGTTTTTTTCCCCCTCAAAACTTGTTCCTAAGTTCTTACTTCTTAGAAGTCAAGATGATGATGAAGGTTGGGAAGTTTCTATTGGGGTCCTCACTGATATCATAGAGAGACAATGGTGGAACATAGTGATGGGCAGTGGCGGACTCAGAATTTTAAATTTGTGGGTGCATAATTAGTGGTGAGATTCGGGGGTTCGGGGGCAGCGCCCCTGAAATTTTTTTTTAAAGAAAAGTTTTAAACGCATTAAAAAACAAAAGAATAGAAACAATAAAAGAAAGAAAAAAACTTTAACTTAACATAAAAAAATAATAATCAATAGTCAACTAAATTAACATCAAAAGGATGAAAAGACTGTATTTGTAATCAATAAATTAGGGATAAGTAAACTAAATAAAGGTGTCTTTTTATATTTTTTTTGTGTCTCCTCTTAATTAAAGGTTGTATAGCTCATGCACCCTCTTAAGGTGCAGCACACTTTTACACGTCATGGGCATCATGGTGCCTCTTAAGGTGCAGAACACTTTTAAGGATCAAACTACACTAGTAATATTTTCTTAACACGCTACGAACATGTAGTGTTCATTATATATAAATTATCAAAAATTTAGTGTGTGCACTTGCCCACACCGGCACTGATCTTATAAAATTTGTTAGTATATATATATATATTTAATATATGATATTTTGTTTGGCCACAAGTTTGACCCCAGCTAATTTTTTATCTTCTCTATAAGGATAATGTTTTTTTCATTACTCATTGGGCTAAGAGGAAAATGAAATTCTTGTTTGAGATACCAAAAGGTTAGTATCATCTTATATATTGTCTTGATTTATACCACTCTGGTCCTATTTATAAGTCTCCTTTGGTCAAAAAATTTGGTCCTATTTATAAGTCCTCTTTTAGGTAATAAATGAGATTGTGGCAATTTTGCCCATATTAATTATACCAATGAAAATAGAGAGAGAAGAAAGAGTTGAAAGATACCCAATAAAAATAGAGAGAGAAGAAAAAGTTGAAAGATATTCATTCATAAATAAGGGCAAAGTTGAAAATTTACCCCACAATCATTGAGCTAACTAACTCTCCTTGATATGTGTGTTTTGGTCTTATAAAAAGGGACTTATAAATAGGACCAGAGTGGTAATTATCAGTTATTATTTATTTGTATTTTCGGTGAACCGGCCGTGAGGTTATTTGATACTATTTAGTAAATACTTCCTCTTGGTCCTTATTTAAGGAATCAACTAACAATTCTCACTGATTCGTTCTCAGTCAATAAAAACAGTTAAAGTCATTAAATTTGTCCCAAGATTTAAGCAATTTTCAATATTATTCTTATTAATTATACTAAACTCTAATATCATATTAATTATTACCTTTTTTTTTTACTTAAAAAAGAGAGTAATAATTAATAAAAATTAATTATTACTCTCACTCACTACCTTTTTAATTATGGGTACACATGTGAAAAAATATTTAATGCTATTTGGAAACAAGTAAGTGTCTTATAAAAAGGACCAAATATATTTATATACTTGTTAGTTGTTACCTTATAATAAGAACTAAAAAAATAGTTCAATATGTTTATTTTTTTGGGTAGGCTAAAAAACAATTCTGTTTCTGCCACTGCACAGAGAGGAACGCTGTCCTCCTTGTCTGAATCCGTCTGGTAAGAGTCTGAAATGGGGTCTTCATCCATAGCACCGTGAACTGCCGCATCACTGGCCTTCATGCCCGTCTTTCCTAAGCCCTGTAGTTTTTTCAGCAAAGGTCAGCGCAGGCACTACCTTTCTGTTCCCCTCTTTACCAGGCATAGGCCATTCATCATGGTAATTACTACCTTCACAGTTCTTTATCTTCTTAGAGCTTCTATTGATTAAATCATCTTCTTCAGCAAACAGAGGGATTTTAGCAGAGGATTTCCAGGGGAGCGTCATGTTTTTTGCTAAATTTTCTCGCCGACGTCACTACTCTGGATTTCTGATATTGGGCCTGAGCTAGTATGGGCTTTCGGCCCAACTTGTAAACCCACAAATTTCTCTACCAAGTTAATAATTTATGTTTCCGGATGTATCAAAAAAAAAATCCCTATTTAATAGTGCTATTGCCGTTTTGTAGGAAAATTTGTCAGATAATTGGGTCGTATTTTTTTTTTTGGGCAGAAAAAAGATTAGGTGGGTTGGATCTCAGAGGCTCACTAGGGCCACGGTATGCTTCCAGGCTCAAATAGTACTTACAGAGGTATTTATAGATCGCTTACGAATAAGGTTCTTACATCGGTAGGACTCAATCTTATGGTTATGAGTCAAACCTCTTATTAACTGGACTAACCTTTATTGATTGATTGGGTTATATTTGAAAGAGGTGGTCCCAAGCAAATAAGAACTCAAATAATTGGGTTCAAATTCATACTTTGTCTCCTTGCTTAATGAGCTTATTAATCAAAACGTCTTTGATCATATCATATTATGTAGTTTAATTTATTTTGAACCATTTTTCTTACAGGGAGAGAATAAATTATTGGTCCATAGTATAAGTCATCTTTTACTCCCTCCGGTCCTAATTATAAGACCTAGTTGACTTTTTTAGAGAGATGACTAATTAAATTACTTTAAAATATTTTTTTCTTCTTCAAACTAATTACTTTGACTAAGAAACTAATATATAATCTAAGGATTCATAATATATGAAATGATTAAGTAACATATTTAGTTTCCTTAATCTCTCCAAAAAAAAGTCAACTATGTCTTATAATTAGGACCAGAAGTAGTATTAATTATCATTTTCCAATTTTATCTATATTTAATAATGAATCATATTGAATATGGAGACCTGGAAGAAATATGAGACATTTAAATATGAACAGAGTTAGAAAATTACTTTAGTGCTGTTCCTTCTTTTTTTCAATTTGACTTATTATTTGTGCTGATGTAGAGCTGTAATTTTGATTTGGATTCTTCTCATATAATCGAAAACGAGTTAGAAATTTTTCTAATTAACATGGTTGAAATTTACTTATATTTTAGTTTGATACCCTTATCAAATAAAAAGAAAGAAAAAAGAAAAGAAAATGACTTATATTTTAGATCTAATGAAATATAAATTCTTAAATAGGGTTGTTTTGGAGGATTTGGCTACGGTCATTTTTCCTTCTCATCCTCTTCTCCATCTCAATTTGTTGAATTGAAATACGAGCGTTTAGATTTAATGTTTTATAAAAATATTAAATTATTAAAACATATATTAAAAGTGTTTTTATAAAACATTAAATCGAACCATTTAGATTTCAATCCAGTAGCGGATCTTGGGATAAATATTTGGGGGCCAAACGTATATTCATTAACTAATTAATTTTTTTTTTTATGATTATATAACATGTTCAAAATATTGAGTTAAAATAAAGGTATTTTAACAATTCTAATGTATAAGATAACATATCTTTGTATGGAAAAAAAGGCATGGATTATTGAAATTTATCAAACATGATTTCAACAAGATTTACCTATTAGGAAATTTCTTATATTGAAAAAGAATCAAGACCAGGACAAAGTAGATATGGAGTTGAATTAGAGCAAAGAAATAAGATGAGAGAATTTATCTGTGATCCGATTGATTTTGATAAATTTGTTTAGGATTAGAGTGGTCGATCTTGTTTTGTTGGTCATTGGCGGCATAGATCCTGTTGTTGAGGTAAATGTCTATTATGTCTGGGATTTCAGGCATAATAGAATCAATCCCTAATATATATCTAACGTCTGTGATATGCGGGCTGAGCCTCATTCGTTAGTTTTACTTTGTTCTCCCAAATATCCAACGCCTATTATTCTCCCAAAGCCCAATCTCCCAAACAGACCAAGCCTCATTCGCTATTGGAAAAACATTTCAGTCAAAAAAGACCAAGCCTCATTCGCTATTGGTAAAAACATTTCCGTCAAAAAAAAATCTGAATTTTTATTTTTTTTTTTGGGGGGCCATGGCCTCACTGACCCTAACAAAGATCCGTCCTGGATTTCAATCAACGATTGAAATAAATAAAAAGATGGGAAGCAAAGAAGACCGTAATCAATATCAATCCCTCTTTTAGAGTTAAAAATGAAAGGTACAAGAAAGAAAGAGTAATTTTATTGAAAAATCAACAACTTGCAGCCTATTAGCTACTACTAGTGCCTAGCTAGTGACAACATGATGAAACATATATCTTATCTTTAATTTTTTCAAAAACCATCATAATTAGTTCTTCATCAAACTTGGTAACACCATCATTACCATTTGTTAATCTCAAGGTTTAGTTGTCATCTACTTACCACTAATTGCACAACACACGATTACGTTCACACACACACCTCCTCTTGCTGTTTCCTTTAATTAATTTCTTCAACCCAACAAATGAACCAACTTCTTCATTCATTGACTCCATATTCAAAAGATTAATTGACTATGACTTAGCTTACACCAAATGTTGAATTTTCTTCATCATATATATAATTGATTAATATAGCAGAAAAATTAATTTACAAAAACCTATAGTTTTACCTGATTTTTAATCAAATATCTGAGTTCTTTTACTTTTTATCATGCCTCAATGGGTTCACTTGAAACTACAGAAACTTGATTAAAAATCAGATGAAATTATAAGGACATGATAAAAGGAGGAAAAAAAACTACAATCAACGTATACACACGCACACACATCATCACAGCCTTCGACACCATTTTATCCTTTGTTCATTTTCTGCATTTTCTTTATCTGTCTCCCTTTTGCTACAACCAAAGTTTCTTTGAGTGGGATAAAAAACAAACAAACCAAGAAAGTGAAGATATGATTTCTCCTTTGAATTTGAACTAGGATCTCTCTCTCTCACACACACACAATTATTTATATATTTATTTTCTAATATTATAATATAATAATCATGTAAGAAATTTAACAGGTTCAGTTTCTCTTGTTGGCACTATTTCTCCTCATCCCTCATTTTTTTAGTACCATTTAGTATCACCAACAAATTTTTATTGAAATTAAATCCGATGGTATAATAAATATATCCATCATTCACGGTCATGTGTGTGAAAAGACCAACATGTGAAATCGTGAACCACCTTGTATGGAGCTAAGAAAGAAATTATGATTAATGATGAAGAAATATGAAGTCTATATATAAAGGAACACAAGGGACAAAAGTACAAAGTGAAAAGCCAAACACATTGGGAAAAAAGGGGGAAAGAGGAAAAAAGCAAACACAAATAAGTATTAGACATAATATAGATCAAACAAACTGATCATCTCATCATTTTTCTCATAATCAATAATGACACTCCTTTTTAACACTAGCTAGCTAGCCCACCACCATTAATAGTCCAAAAAGGTCTACATCACATCCTGGTATGGCCCTCCTTCAGATTTCCTGTAATAATCCACAGGTTGCTGCTGATGACGGTGACGATCCATTAATGAAGCTGCCGCAGCTGAAGAAGAAGAAGATGAAGACAAAGCCATTATTGTTGAAGAAGGTAGAGCGAAGCTCCTCTTGAACTTGTCCATGTCGCTTTCGTGGAACTCACTTGCAGTATTAGTAGTGGCAGCAGCAGCTCCATCAGCATCGAAAAACGACAGTCCGTTTTGCCATTTGAGGTCGTCGTCGTTTCCATGCAGGCGTCCGATCACTGGTGGTGGGGGCTGATCGGAGGAGGGATGGTAGTTGTGGAGGAAGAGGTGGGTTTGGTCTTTGGGTTGATGGTGAGGGATAGTACTGTTCAATCCGAGTAGTGTTGAGGAGTTGTGAAAGTTGACGGGAGAGGAGAGGTTCATGGAAGTAGTTGCAGAAGAGAGGAGTGGTGGCCGGTGGTGGTGGTGGTGAGGCCAGTTGATGAGAGGAGACGGTGGATGAATGGCGGTGACGGTGGTGGAGGTGGAGGAGGAAGGGTTTCTGGTTGAAGAGAAGAGGTGAGAGAGGTAAAAACCAGATTGATATCCCAGAGACTCAAACGTGTGCCTCATTCTCAGAACGAAATGAAGATCTTCTGCAATCTGTATATTCTCACAAAATTGAAAGCCATGTATCACTATAACATCAAACCCATAATATATGAATGGCATGAGGTTATTGTACCCTATCCAACAACTAGAAGGACCGTGATATTTTTTTTTTTAATTTTATTTAATCAAGAATATAATATTTTCTCAGATTTATAGTCTCTCAATCTCCTGAATTTGAATTTGTATGAATAAACTCATTCATCATCTCAATCAAAATCCTACTGGCTGCAGTGGCGGAGCCAAAAATTTAAATTTGTGGGTGCATAATTAATGATGGGATTTGGGGATTAGCGCCTCCAATTTTTTTTTTAAAGAGGATAAAAGACAACTCACTCCTTCGTAAAGTTTAGGACTAAAAATGTGAAAAGTATTTAGTGAACAATATACTCTAATCTTATGACATACCGATACCCAGATGTTACACAATCAAATTCCAAAGCAACATGCAAAGAAAAATTATTATGGTTTGTCATATGTGATAGGATATTAAAAAGTCAACTATCAACGAAGGAGTAAAGGAGCATAACAAATGCGAAAAAAGTCTGATAATATTTATATTTAATTTAATTAGATGGTCATATTAAAAAAAACGTCATACTAAAAAAGTAAAACGTGTATTTATGCTAAGATATGTAAATCGCAAATTTTATGGGTGTTCTACATGGAACAATGTGGCTCCGCCATTGACTGGCTGTGTAGTAGTGTAGTATTTAGTATGAATATAAATGTATTTTGCAATCAGCAAGACAACATCTTTACAAGCTAAGTAAATCGCAAAATTGTTCTTTTATTACTATTAAAAAAAACAAGATCTTTCAAAATGGAATTCAAATTTCTGGTCTTTGCACAAAATGCAAATGGGTCAAACAGTGGATTCCGACTCACCAGATGAAGAAAAAGGGGAACAAAAAATGTTCTCCTACGTATATATATGATCATATTTAGAAATTGATATACTAATTTTGTCATTACATTATAGTCAGGGAGATAAAATACAATTATATATATATATATATATATATATATATATATATATATATATATATATATATATATATATCACACTCACACATTTGCTTTCTTTGACTTTTTATATATATATATATATATATATATATATATATATATATATATAGACAATGAGGATGATGAAAAAAAAAAAAAAAAAAACCACCGTATATAAATACATAAAATATCGTGTAATATTTTAGGTTATATCTAAAATACCATATGAGATATCCTAATCCATGTGTTCCAATTTCCCAAAAAAAAAAAAAACATCTAGTTTATCTCCATCAATCCAGAATATACGCTGAAGATGGTAATTCACCGATGTTCTCCCAAATTAACGTTTCCTTGAAAAATAAAAATGCAGCAAGGGCAAATAATTATAGAGAAGCAAAGTGATGGGTACTCACTATCTTGCAAGAACCAAGCTGCAGAAGTCCATGCCCAGCTTGAATCACAGCTATTGTCTATTAAATTAAATATGAAACAAAAAAACAAAAGAAATTCATAATAATAGTAATAATGATGATGATGATAATTGTGAGAGGAGTCTAATGAGAAAACTGAAAGTTGAATCTGTGATTCTGACCTGAATGCCTGATTCGAACTGGTCAATCCATTCTGAGGGAACCTGCAACAGTTCGTATCATTATCAATCAATAAAAGACAAACGTTGTAGGGTCAGATTCAGATCCTCAGTCAATCAAATAAACAAAAAGCCAAATTTAACGCCACATTCGGTTTGTTCAAACTTCGAAGTCAATATCACAAACCAAAAGCCAAGAAATCAGAATTAAACGAAATGAACTGCTTCTTCTTGTTTGGTTTGGTTCTTACAGCATCAAAAGAACTCGGCCAGTAATTGGAGGTGTTTGGCTCACTTTCTGATGGTTCTTTGAATACCCATTTATGACACTTATCTGATGCAACCTTCCCCATCAACCTGATTCAAACATTAAATCAGAATATGTATATGCAGAGAGATAACTGTGAACTGACCAGTTTCCCACAAATATTCATAGAATATATATATATATATATATATATATATATATATATATATATATATATATATATATATATAATGAAACACCTACCACCCACCCTTCTCCATAATTATATAACTGAATGGACATTTTGCTGAATGCTTTTCTCACTGGATCTTCTTCTCCGTTGTTCATGTCTTCCAGACTTTCCGATGCCCTCCCACGGCAGAAACCATCTTCCCACATCAACATCCTTCCATAAAATTCCAACCAAAAATCCATGTCAGCACATCAAATTCCCAACTTACTATATTTTCCAGGGCAAAAAATGTAAAATTTGTCTGGATGCTGAGGAAAAAAGAGTATTTCCCCTGCAACAGTAAGTGCAAAGCACAGAGAATCTGGAAGTTTTTATGTTTTCCCTCTGTTTTTTCGTCACCGTAAAGAGCACACCCAGAGTGAAAAATTGCTTAAATTTTCTGTCTTTTTGTTACTCTGCTTTCGTGGGAAATACTGCAAACTCTGTTTGGATGCTGAGAAAGTGTTCCGACAGTTATACAGAGGATTTGGTACTATTTTCTTAACATCCAAACAGGGTAAGAGAAACCATCAAACTAACCATACTCACAAGCTACCGTTATCGTCCCCAACCTTGCATCCATTGTTACCACCTCTGAGTCTTCTGCAAGTAAAGATGGAGAATCCCCAGATGAGAAAACAGTCCAAATAAATAACGGTTCATGACAGAGAAAACAGAATTTAACAAAGAGAGAGAGAGAGAAGCATATATATACGGGCGAGGACGTATGGTCCAGAAGACAGAATAAGTCCAATCAGAGTTGATACAGACACTTCTGAGAGCCTCATGAAGTGCCATCATCCCAACAGCTTCTTTGCTTCTATCTGATCCTGATCCTCCTGAGCCCACCATTTTTTTCTTTCTTCTATACCTTTCTTCACCCTATGATCTATCTCTGAAACGTCTCCTATGCTCTCTTTTTTGCCGATTCTGGTGTTAACTCTTCTGGGGTTTAGGTACTCAATTAAAGATATTTGGTGGAATCTTGGAAAAGCAGAACAAATGATTCTTCATCTGGGGAGGAGTTGTGGGAGTGATGTGAGCTTTATGTTTTGGAAGAGAGAGGGAGGAGGTGGGATTGTAATAAGTGCGTAACCATGGAAAAACGTGGGGTCAGCTTTTGTCTTCTTTTTCTGTCTCTCTGTCTCTTGCAAAGCACAAGCACCAAAAGAAAAGATACAGGGGAACAAGGGAGAAGGAAGATGAAGGGAAAGGGGAGGTCATGGTCTTTGTTTTCCCCTCAAGAGTCAAGGTGACCCTTTTTGCTTCCATATTTCATCTTTCTTTTTCATATTTTAAATCTCATAATAGGGGGAAAAAAGAAAAATTGCTCAAAAATTCTTCACTACAAGATTTACTGCGTAAAGGTATCTCAGTCTCTAATTGTTTAAAGAATCAAGTGCAGCGAAGGAACGAATTACAGTATTTATTGCTGCAATGATGAGCGCCATTGCAGCAATAAAGGTATCTCAGTCTTCATGGTTATGATGAGGTTATACAGTTTCAACGGTTTAGATTTAAAGTTTTTTAGCGAATTTTTTTTTAAATAACAAATATATTTTTTTAAAAAGCTTGACTATATATGTTTATTTTTAATCTACAATAATTTTTTTTGGAAAAAAAGTAACAAAATGTAATTTGAACGACCGAAATTAGATTCAAATATGAAGCACACGGTGGCTGGCAATAAACTCTTGGTATTCGGAACTCATTTCCCTATCTATCCTTAATTAGATTCAAATATGATACACACGGTGGCAATAAACTCTTGGTAATGGAACCCATTTCTCTACCTATCCAAGCTCATCCGGACTGTTTATAAGTCCATTTTGATCAAATCTCACATACCAAAGAGATGTAATTAACTCAATGATTATAGGGTAGATTTTCAATTTTGCCCTCATTTATGATTGAATATTTTTCAACTGTTTCTTTTCTCTCTATCTTTATGAATGCAATTAATATAGGTAAAATTGTCACAATCTCATTTATTACATGAAACTGGACTTATAAATAGAACCTTTTTTTTTTCAAAATGGATTTATAAATAAAAACATAAATTTGCCCGTTAACCTAAAATGATAGATGGACCAAAATCCCCAGCTCAATTGGAGCCTATAGTGACTTTTGAAAATCAACAGCTTTGACAAAACTGCACATCTTTATATAGTAAAAGTATGTTCTAGATTGAATTTAATATATTTTTAATTTGTATACGTTGCATGTTTATCTAAGCAGTATATAAATATAAATGACACTCTTTATGACATGTAAATAATTGTAACTTTTTCCTTCTTCGTCAGGTTTTTGACTCATCGTATTAAAGATAATATACTCCCTCAAAAATCACCTTTATTAATAACTTTTAAAGACTTTTTTTTTTCTTTTTCTTTCCAATCCATACTTTTAAGTAATGGGTAGAATTGAAAATTATTTTATTTTCAGACCATTTCAATGATCTGAATAGTTTCAGTTAGGTGGTTATATATATATATATATATATATATATATATATATATATATATATATATATATATATATATATAGGGGTTATCGTTTGTCATGTCACTTGACATAAGGTTATGTTAAGTCACTCCAAAACCACATCGTTTTGGGGTTAAAAGAATTAATGAACTCTCAAAACGACGTAGTTTTGGGTCAGGGGAATTAATGAATGATCTTTTAGTAAAATTTATATAATAAATATTAAAACAAAAATACAAAAACATCCTTCATTAATTTCTTTAACTCCCAAAACGACGTAGTTTTGGGCTCACTTGACATAATCTTATGTCAAGTGACATGACAAACGATAAACCCATATATATATATAGAGAGAGAGAGAAGAGAGAGAGAAACACTTCTCATGTTGTAGGAGAAGTGTTTTCTCATGTCACACACACATGAAATGGTGGGACCCACATATATATATAATTAGTATTATATATAGATGTGGGTCCCACCATTTCATATGTGTGTAGGAATCTTCTTCTTCTCATGTAACATGAGAAGTATAAACCCTATATATATATATACAATCTTTAGTCTTCAAAGTTTACATTCATTTTGGTTTTAATCTCTCAATAATTTTTGTATCCAGTATATCAAATTAATTAGTTTTCAGTCCTGCATTCAGAAATATTTGTATGTAACACCAATATCATGGAAACTAATTAATTTGAGATACTGGGTGCAAATTTTTTTTTTTCAGAAAGCAGCATATAATTTAAATATAAAAAAATAAAATATATATAAAAAAATTTACATGCTTATACGTCGATTTTGAGGTATAACCATGTATTAAGCACATAAGGTCTAAGCACCTTATGTGGACTCAAATTTTATATATATTCTGTACTGGGCATGAAAAGTATATTATATACTCCTCCGGTCCTTTTATATGTATTTTTTTTAATTGCGCAAAATGAATTGACCGTTGAGATTGGATAAAAACAATAAATATATAAAAAATGTCATGTTTCTTTTAAATATACCATTTTTTATGAAAAGAGCATAGGAGAAAGAATAAATAAAAAATTTGAAAGAGAATGTCATAAATAACTAGATAAAAGAGAATTAGTGGTGAGTCAGAAATAATTAATATAAAAATATATATTTAATAGGAGTAGAAAAAGAAAAAATTAAATTAAATTTTGAAACACATTATAAAAATTGTTTATATTAAGGACCAATCTTTAAAAAAAAAATGTTACTTATAAAAAAGAATAGAAGGGAATATAGTTGAAGGTGATGTGATATGAGAAACATAATGGGAGTGGAAAAGACATGTTGCGGTCAAAAGTGAGAAGAAAGGAGGATTGAGAGGCTTAGATTTGTATTATTATTTCTAAGACATCTTAAGATATTGTTTTGGGAAAATCACATTAAGTCCCAACAAAAATATAATAATGTCAGAAAAATCTTAAATTTTGTTAATGACAAATGGAAGAGTAATTATTGATAAGTAAAAAAAAGTTAATATTGGGAAATAATGAGATTTTTTTTATATTATTTTTTTAATTAAGACTTTAGTGCCATTTTTCTAATTTTATATATGTCAGCACCTAGTCACGCAGCCTCAACACTTTCTGCCTCATTTACTTATTATTACAATTTTGCATTTATATTTCCAGGACCCTCTCAGTCTATCTTACCCTCCTGCTCATTCTTCCCAATTAAGCTATCTGAAATCCCAAATTTACCCCTACCCCAACAAGTGTCTCACAAACCAGAACACAAGGGACAAAATTTATAAATCAATAGTTAGATATTTCATTAGACTATTTTATAAAAATGTACCCCTTCGGTAGAGTTAGATGAATAATTTATAAATATTAAAGGAATTTTTTAAATTATTTACTAGTGTGTCCTTCAAGCTACCACTGCTGAGCAGTATATCACCCTTTAAAGGACTCTGTGGATAGGCATCAAAAGCTTGGCGCATCTAGACTGTCCGATGCGATCCAGACGGTCCATGTTTTATTTATTTTTTAACTTTTGCTTTTTGAGTAAAAGAATATTTTTTTGAAAAATATTAGTTGAAAGATTATATTTATTTTAGATTCTCTATCCACTAAAATATTTTTTTTTAAAAAAAAAATAAAAACTAAAAAAATAAATCTGGATCATCCAAATCCCATCTGGACAATCTCCCTGAAACTAAATCCCCCTTTAAATGCCCTAAACTTTGATAAATTCCTGGATAGTTCAGGAATATACCCAACTCCACGTTGGTATTGTTCGACTCATTTTTACCTTCAATGGAAGGAAAGGTTGCCCTTTAGATACTACTTACACTTCTTAGTTCTTACCACAATACCATGGACTATAAGAATATAGCAATTGACAACTCATTTTAATAGAAAATTAATTATTTAAGATTTTGAAGTTTAAGTAGTATTTTTTTTTTTTTTTTATCTTTTTTCCTTTATATACATTTTTTTAGTTATTATCATTTATTCCTTTGTTTTCATCAATAGTGATAATGACAAAAGGGATATTTTAGAAAAACAGGTTCACATTTCTTCAAACCACCACCTCATTAATCCACTTCTCTAGCTTTATAAATCCAATTCAAATCAATTTCCCCTTCCCCTCGTACCAAAACAGCCTCTTATTGGGTAAGCTTGTGAGTTCTACCCCCAATGATATAAAAGAGGGTGAATGAGGTGAGTGGGTGTGAGTCCCTTTCCAGTGAAAAAGGATTATGACAGGAAAATTGAAAAAAGAAAAGAAAAAGCATAAAAAATAAAAAAGAAGAGAAAATCCAAAAATAAAAAAACATTTCAAACAAGGAAAAGACAAATTATGGAGTCCAATATCACAAATTTCAAGTCCGACATGTTAAATGAATCTGGGATTTACAAATGTTTCCAAATGATCAATCTGTCTCTAATAGTATTTGGAGAGTTCAAGTTATCAATATATTGAAGTTGTTTATTGTGACTTTTAGGTTGTTATTTGTTATATATACTTAAGTAGTTAGTGGTTCCTATGCGTGGCTTCAAAATATTACCTATAAGATTGTTGATATTTGGGGAACTATGTTATGGATATATATACTGAAGTTGTTAATTACAATGTGTAATCAACTTAGGTATAGAGAATAACAACCTAAGAATCACAATTAACAACTTCAATATACACATTGACAATTTGAGCTCTCCAGATATTGTTAGAGGCAGATTGGTATTTGGAAACATCTTCTAATCCCAGATTCCTCCTACAGGTCTAACTTAAAATTTGTGATATTCAACTTCCTGATTTGTCTTTTCCTATTTTAAACTTTTTTTCTGGGATTTTACCATAAAAAATTAAACAAAAGGGTGAAATAAAGAGAAACATTGAGGTAAAGAAGTCACGTGCGCACGTGCCATGGTACGTCGTTTCACATAAACAAATGCCTGCCTGCATGAATTGGGACTTGGGAGGCTAATGCGTCTTCAAAAGTTAGAACTTTCGACACTCGCCATTCTCTGTCACGCGATCTCTTTACGTTACCGGAATCGACCGGTCCATATTTTTCTCCCGTGACCAGTGATGAGTTCTGAACCGTTGATCCGAGCGTGTGTCCCAATCGCGAATGAGGCCACTTGGGATATATCGCCAAATGGATGCCAGCGTCTAAATCCCTTGGGCCTCTTTGTCCTCCGCATTGATCGGCCCAGCATTGGTCCACCATGACTGCTGGGGGACCCGGGCCATACACAATCCCATTAACTTCTTAATTTTTTTGGTATTATAAGATTTTTTAAAAACCCCTCGTTCTTGGATTCAACTGGTGAAGGGGTCGGATTTCTTCACCTCAAGGGAGGGGGGGGGTTCAATCCCTACGTTGGTCAAGGCGCTGGGAGAGACATCCTAGGGGTCTAGGAAGCAGTGGAAACGCTGGTAGAGGTGGATGCATGTGTACTCTCAGCGGTATGCCTGTGGTGGGCCAAGCGCCCTGCCCTTGGACTGTGGGTGAGCCCAACCCCTTTCCTAAAATTTTTATATCAAAAAAAAAAAAATCTTTTATAAAAATAAAAAAGGCCAAACATTTGTTTTAATAAAGTTGCGAATTTTTATTTTGTATTTAAAATTTTTTCAACGGCATTAATAATTGATCTCAATTCAATGTTCCCTCCCATCCAATTTATAAACAACATTGTCTCTAATGTGCTTGGTCCTGTAATTTTGTTTTGTCTAAAAATTTAATTCAAGTTTGTATTTTTATTTTCAATTAATTGTATGTCATTTTCATATATTTTTTTTCACACTTATTCTTTCTCACACTTATCATCTTCATAAATATCTATCTCTTATACGTTCATTGTTTTTAACTAATTTTAATCATCAATTAGTTTTACATGATTTAAATAGTTGTTGCTTATAAAAAAATAATAGGAAGTTCTGTCTTAATAACAATGATAAATATGATATTATGTGCCGCACACAATATATGACATATCAACTTTAAAAGGTTACAACCCCTCGTCTTTGGTTCAACTGGCGAAGGGGTTGAACTTTCTCACCTAAAGGGAGGTGGTTCAATCTTGGAGTTTGTCAAGGCGCTGAGGGAGGCATCCTAGGGGTCTATGAAGCAGTGGAAACACTAGGAAGAGGTGGAGGCATGTATACTCTCTAACCCAATATGCCCTGTGTACTGGGTTCCAAGACTGTGGGTGGCCCAACCCCTTTCCTAGAATTTTCTTATCCAAAAAAAAAAAACACTTTAAAAGGTTACATGGAGTTGACTCCCCCCCCCCCTCTAAGCACAGGTACCTTTCTATTGAAGGTAATCTTGTTTGAGATATTATTGTGTATTAAATGTGGGTATCTCTCCTAGTGGGTATTCAAATCTTTGTTATATTGTAAGGGACTAGTCATCCCGAATCCCATGTTTAAAAGCACAAAATGGGATTTTAGAAATTTTCATTTTTCAACATATATGTTTGATGTTTGATATGATTTTTCCCCAATTGCACTTTTAAGTCAAAAGCAATTTATCAGTATAAGCTCATTTTTTTCGGAGCTTTCGCTTTTCAAAAAGGAGTTTTTGTAGCCTTATGTATTTGAACATCATTCATCAATGAAGGATAGCATTTATTTTTTGCCAGTCTTCCAACAACTCCTTTGTTAATTTATTTTTTTTGTTGGTGTGAACAACATTCATCACTTTCGAACAACTCATCGCCTTTCAGTTTTATATTACTTGAAATTCTTAAACAAATGTTATAGAACTTGAAAATAGGAATATAAGTCATGTAGATAATACTAATGTAGATAAAGAGCTTATCTCGACAAATTATGCTACGTTATCTTCAACTCAAATGAATCATATTCGTGATATAATTAGAGACAAACTTGTATTGGACATATGATCCAGTTAGTTGTAATATTATTTGATCAAATTATGTATTTAAGCATTGCCAAATTTTCCAAGTTAACATTTTTCACTTTTTTGTAATTTTGATTTTAATTTTTCTATTATAATTATCTCAAAAGCCTAAAATGCTACTGTCATTTTAAACAAGTTTCAGTTTTGCAAAAACTTCTTATGCTACCGCCAATCCAAACATAAATTATATTATACAATCTGACTTTTACCCAATCTTACTTTTACACAAGTCAAATTATAAATAAGCCATTTTTCTCATCACTATCCTAAATACACCCGAGATAGAAATTTGAAGTTGTCTGTAGCAGGATCGACACGAGATCAAAGTTGGTTTAATAACATGAATGCACTTTTTTCATACCTTTCACATTTGAGCCCATCATCAATAGCTACCTAAATTGTCAATGGAAACATATATGTACATGAGCTATTGACCACGATTTTGCAGACAAAATTATGTGTTCTTTTACAATAAGCAAAATATATGGATCTTAATTTGTTGGTGAAAATTCATGAACATGGCGATTATCTGTCATCTTTTTCTCTGTGCTGATTAATCAGTATATGTTTGACTTTATAAAACCCAAATGTCAAATTAGGACATGTATAGACTTAAAGTTGAACCAAAAATAAACTGTTAGGGATTCAACGTTGACCTTAACTTGCTACACCAAAAATTCGAGTATTAGAAATTGAATTTCTATCTAAATGCTGGCTTTTTCACCCAAAAATAACCAATTTCTTTGTGTTTTTCTCTTGGAGGTTGGCCTTCAATTTACCAAATTTTGACTTTAGATATGCATCCCTGAAAAATATTGTATATTTTCTCACAAAATTCACAGCATTTTTCTTAAAAAAATATCAAACCGTTTCATAAACCCATATTTAATCTCAATTAATCTTTGTTAAAGTTAGAGTCGGGAAATCGAGTTGAACCCATCATACCAAACCTTTTAGTCTAGATTAAGTACAGGGTTGGGTTTATAATTTATGGTTTGAAAATGGAGCGGGCTTAAGAGGGCCAACACTATAGGGTCACGAGACTAAACGGGCCAGCCATGCAGGGTCACAAGCTGGCCTGTTTATAATTTTTTAAAATAAAAAATATCATTGATGATATTGATAGTGATGATGGTCATGGAGAAGAAAATGATAATGTTATTTATACTTTTTTAGTGTTTAATTTATGATTTATGACTTTAGATAGTTATTTATTTAATTGTGGACATTAGTTTTTTTTGGATTTAGCATTTGTATTTTTTTAAAATATGGACAATGTTTGATGTTTTAATTTAATTTTGATAATATTTATTGTAATACCCTGAAATTTGAATTAGGGAATTTAAGGGCCAAAGTGCCAAAATGACCAAAATACCCCTGGGAGGAGTAAATAACTTAGAAAAATTATGGAAAATACCCTTGTAAATTATAAAATAATGCATGAGGCATGGAAATTCTAATGTTAAGGCAAAAGTTTGAAGATAAAGGAGTGTCTTAATTAAGAAAATTATCAACAAGTGATAATAAAGTAATTAAGTAATATTGAGCTAATTACTTAAGCTGAGCAAAGAAAATTATGAAATAATTATGTAAAGCTCAAAAATTAGTGGAAAATGGGTTGAAATTAGTAAAAATATGTTTACTAATTAATTGGAAATTTTGGAGAAAAATAGTTGAGTTTAGGTATTTTTGAGCCTAAATGCAAGAATGGACCAATGGGAAAATTCTATAAAAATTATGTAAAAATAATTATTTAATTAATTAAATAATTAATTAAATAATTAAATCAAAAATAATTATATAAATAATTAATTAAAAACGAAAAAATAATTGGCAGAAAAAGAAAAGGAAAAAAAAATGAAAAATGAAATGAGAAATAATTTTGCAACTTGCAATATTATAATAATATAATTAAATATAGTGAATAGTAATTTAGAAATTAGGAAACGGATCCTATCTGGAGATCTAGGAATGGGATTTCCAAAGTCAAGGTAGAATATTGATCGGTGGGTTTTATCTTCCGTTAAACTCTTGCGGAAGTTAATTACGAAGTCAATAGGACTTTTCCTAATAAAACGAAATAGGGAAATTACGAAAAAGGGCAGATAGCCGGGTTGGAAGTAAAGACTTCAAAATTAGAGTTGTGACAACTGAGAAAGAATTGGGAATTTTTATGGACATATTTGAAATCGGTGCATCTATGTCTATAAACCTGGAACTTAGGATTTCGTTTCGACACGGGACGCGTTCGGACACGTTTTCGAGAAACTTCACCAGGACGGTTGGAACCCTGTCTAAAGTCAAAATTCAAGTTTAAATATATATTATTGATGAGGAAGAGAAGGTCTTCAAAGTTGTAAATCCATAATTTTGATATTTCTCAGAAATCACGCGAATCGAGTGCCGATCGGGAAATACTGGCGAGCCAGGGCATAAAGTAGGATGACTCACCATTTGTGAGCCAATCCTTGGCTGCCACATCATCACCCATGTCGACCAAGAGGGGTTGGATGACCAAGATCTTGTCTTCCAAATCAAACAACTTTGAAAATGCCATATGTATCCCTTGAGAATTCTATAAATAGGCATGCATGGTCTTGAGAATTCTTCACACCTTCCTCTTGCTCTCTTGGCCGAAATCCTTGGGAGAGAAAGAAGAGAGAGAAGTTCTGGGCGGAAGCTCTGCCGAAGTCTTCAACGGGTAAGTCTTTCGGGTTTTAGTCTTTAGTTTTTAGTTTAGTAGTTAGTAGAATTGTTAGTTAGATTTAGAAAGTAGGTGACAAGATTCCTACAAATGTTTTAGAGCCTTGTTTGCGTTGAAAAAATATGCAGAGGTGTAAACATAGTAGGGATCGAGTGAAAAGTTGTAGTTTTTATAGCTCTTTTAAAGGTTAGGGGTAGTAATAGCCTTTAAATTTTGAGTATGATTGGGTATCATATGGGAGGGCTATTTTAGTCTTTATTTTCAAGAATCATAAATACGTCGAAGTTCTGGCGAAATTTTGGGAAGAAAATAGCCTATGTAGCGGAAGCGCTGGCGAAATTCCGCCAAGTAGGGGTATAGGGGCAAAATGATAATTTTTACCTAAAATGCCACTTATAATGCCAAATCACTAATGAAAGTGATATTACTCCTATAGGACGTCAGAAATCCTAATCTGCTGCCGTTCTGTTGCCGAAGTGCCGCTATTGGGACGTTTTCACGTTTTTCCGTAGAAAAGTACGATTTCGACGGAAGTGCCGTCACCAGTCAACGAAGGTACGTTTTGTAACACTAATCGATGGATATAGTATCTTTGTAGATGGTATGTGTGGGATGTGTGTATAATGTGTATATATGTGGGGTGTTGTTGGAATGCATATTATGTTAGAAAATAAGCGTATGCATCTTTGGAGCGATATAGTTGCAAGGTGGGAGCGATACATTTATAATCTTTGGGAGCGATACATCTATAAATCTTTGGGAGCGATATATCGCATCTTGGGAGCGTTACATGTGCAATGGTTGGGTGTGGTTTATATGTTGTTGTTGTGTAACCATATGTGTGTGCTGTATACATGAGGTTATACACGAGATCCGGTGCGGGCTCTCAATATAGCGTCGGGGTCGGAAGGACCGAGGAATGAGGAGAGAGGGAAGCGGCGAGGTTCGAGTGAAGACTTTCCATTATTATCCTTTACTTTTTGGAACTCTCGGTTACTATACCGTTTATGTAACTAGCCAGTGGGCATTTTGAATATATATATCAGTTACTTTTCCGCTCAAATGCTCTACTCTGATGATTTTGAAATGATGTTTGACAAAAAAAAAAATTTATACTGCTTTTGAAAAGTCGGGTTGTTACATTTATGTTTTAAATTAGGTATTTTAGTGTTTATATATATAAGAAGTGAAAATATGACAAACTGACTTGAAACTCGCGGGCTGACCGAGTTTTCTCAACTTTAGTTCAAACCGAGTAAAAGCAAAGTGAGTGTAAAATGGGATAGCGATGCTCCATGGACCTTTCTCTTTATTTACTTTTCTCTTGGATCAACTTTCAGTGGTTGAGATTTAATATTCTATAACAATATATTTGTTCTGGTGTAGAACACATATTGTCTAGCCCTGAGGGGCTAGGATGTTGATGTTGATTGGAACTTGACCTAGGAGCGATTCCTAGGGCCTACGTACCCTGAAGAGGGATCAAAGTCCACGTAGTTCGAGAATTAATGGAGGCGTTTAGCCAAAAGGGGGGTGATCTGTATGCTCTGTGACGGCTGTATGTAATTAGCCGGAGCGTAGACCGTAGAAGGTGTGTACCTGTTAGGTTAACCATCTATATATAGAGGCTACTTTAAGTTTAGGGTTTGGACTGTTGGGCCTCTTGTGCCTCCAAGCCCAAGTGATGTGACGTCATATCTGTGCCACGTGGGTTGCCCCTTGCTGGGCCATATATTGAATATGGGCCTTATATAAATCCGTAACAGTTGCCCCCAGCCCGGTAGTCCAGGTCTCTGGGCTGCCGGGGTGCATTTATTGTTTGACCTAGCCGGGGTGCGTTTATTGTTTGACCCTGCCGGGGTGCGTTTATTGTTTAACCCGGATTTTGTATCCAAGTTGTTCCAGCTTGATTTGCTTTTGTCCAAGTCTTGACGAATTCGGATTCATTCGTATTTTGCTACCAATTTGCCTGTTTAGGCGATAGGTTTTTCCCAAGGCGGGATCTATTTGTCTTTCCCTCGATCTCAGTTGATGGCGAACATGCTTCTTCACTAGCGACGTTCAAGCAACCAGGATGACATTTGATTCTGTTATTGAACCTGGATATCATATCCGAGGTGCTACAACTTCTTTGGTTTTGATAAAGTTTCTATCCGAGTTTCACAGAACTCCAGAGTTACTTGTATTCTGATTGAATTGCCCCCAGACATCTAGTCCGAGTTAATTTTGCTTTGAAACTTCGTCTGTTTCTTTTTATGATCATCAAGATCTCTTCTTCAATCACCCGGGTCTCCGGGTTTGTTTGTAGCAACACCAAATTCCCTAAATCCGAATTGTCCTGAAGAGGAACGGACTGAGTTTTTTGATTATGTCGCTGACAGCTTTACAGTGCCACACTTGTCACCCCCAGCCTGGCAGTCAATAGCTCTGAGCTGCCGGGGTGTATTGACTTTTTAAACTGGAACTCGTGTCCGAGTTTAGTCTTCATTTCGACGATAAGTTGATTACATAAATCCAAACCTCTGTTCGGAGTTCTATTGATTGACCTTGAGGAGCAGTGGCGTGCCTATCAGAGGGCGGCAGCAGCGGTGAAGAAAACCGCGAAGCAGTGCTTCAGGGCGGCCTTGGCCCATATCCAATTTCTCGATCCTGGGGTGGAGCTGAATCTTGCCTGTTATGACTACCTCACGTTTATTAAGGACGACGTTCTTGTTCCGCCGCCTCCGTCTCCTGAGGATGAATTCGTGTCACTGGTGGACGATGATTAAGGTAGTCAGGTCGGGGAAGAGACTACCTCTGCCGTCGAACCCGAGGGCGATGGGGCGCCTGTGGTCGAGGCGGCCCCTCGAAGTTGAGAGTTGTACATTTTTCTTTTTCTCTTTCCTTTCGTTCCGGCGTATGGTGCCAGTTTTGTAATAGTTTCTAATTCAAACTTTATTGTACTTTTGAACTTTTAACTTTAATAATGAAAATTCAATTAAGTAGTCCTTTGTGTACTTTTAACTTTATGCATCAACTGCACGTCGTTATGTTCTAGACCGGGCCAGGGTCTTTAAATGATTAGAGTCCGCTAAGTACTCTTCTGGTGTAAGAGACCAGGTGCATGAGGAGGGGTTTTCGACTTAACCAGCTACGAGGTTCGGAGTCGTTATCCGGTATCTTAACCAGGATAAGGGCAAACTGTCACATGCTTAGCCGTGGTCGGATGGACACACATTTAAACATTTTGACTTGATCAGGGTCCGGCATGACTGTTCGCCTTCTTATCTCAGTGTCAATTTCGATGCATCAAAATATTTACAAGGGCTGATAATAGCGGCCTTGCGTAGTTTAAGTACCTGGGCTCGTTGGCCCCGGTGTTAATACAAGGCTGATGACAGCGGCCTCGTGTAGTTTAAGTACCTGGGCTCGTTGGCCCCGGTGTTAATACAAGGGCTGATGACAGCGGCCTTGCGTAATTTGGAAGCGACCGAGTTGCGAAGGCTTACGGTGACGGCTTCGCTTGACTTAAAAGCCGGGTTCGATGGCCCTCGGCGTCCTTTGTTCAATGTATCCGGGTTCCAACTAGGGAACACGACCGGTTTATCTGAGTTCTGAACTGACCATGGAAAGGCGGATTTAACTGTTCTTTCAGTGTTACCGAGTTCCGCATTGGTTATGGAAACGTGGATTTAACCGTATAACTTTATCTGGAAAAACTCTACGCGGAGCCCGGATTTTAACCAGAATTGGTTTAACCGGGGTCCGTTCGCAAAACTTTTTATGGAGCCGGGATGTTAACTAGGTTCGGTGTAACCGGGGTCCGCCTTCAAGACTTTACATGGAGCCCGGATTTTTACTGGATTACAGTGTACTCAAGGTCCGTCTTTATGTTTCCGGCAAGACTTGGCACATAGCTCGGTTTTAACTGGATTCAGCGTAACCGGGTTTAATGCGTTTTGGGTGTTGTTGTTAGTTCTCAATGTGTTTTGATGATAACTGACAATTGTAAACAAGTGCGAATGTTTTTGACAAGCTAAATGATTTGATTTAAAGACAAAAACATTCTGTCAGCGCCAAACTCGAGCCTAGATAAGTGAACTCGAGTTTGCCACTAACTGAGAGAGCAAGGCGGCTTATCTTTACATTTTAAACTCGAGCACGGGTTCTTGAACTCGAGCCTAAAAGCTCCGAAATAGTTTTGAAAGAGTTTACGAATGAGTAAACTCGAGCCCGCATAAGCAAGCTCGAGTTTGCCTGCGGGGAAAACCTTTCATTTAAAAACCATTTCTTTAAACTCCATAGTTTGTATTTTGAGTAGAGTTTGCTAACTTTCAAATGTTGCAAACTCGAGCCTAAAGAAATGAACTCGAGCCTATGGTTTTTGTGTAGAGTTTACTCTATAGTTTGAAAGACATAAAAGAGTTTACAAAATGTGTAAACTCGAGCCTGCGTCTGCAAGCTCGAGCTTGCCCTTGGCAGAGAGCATTTGAACTTTCCATCTTTTAAAAACTCGAGCCTGACAGTTTAAACCTCAGGTTTGCCTCTGGCCAATTAATTTCAAAGTTCATTTATTTACAGTAAACTCGAGCCTAGTCTTCCAAACTCGAGCCTAATCTTTGATATGAGTAAAGTTACTTTACAAACTCTAGAGTTCATAGTTTAAACCTCAAGTTTGTCTGACATGAACAGTGTCAAACTCGAGCCTGCTCACTAACAGACTCGAGCTTGCCATTATGTAAAGTTTTGATTTCAGATGGCTCTCGCGACAAAAGGCCTACAATGTTCTGAACTCGAGCCTACTACCATGAACTCGAGTTCATCTCTTAAGAAAAATTACAAACTCCAGAGTTTGCCTTTGAACCTCCAGTTCGCACTTCACGAGAGTTTGAATCTGACATTCCAGATGGCCTGCGAACTCGAGCCTAGCCTTGCAAACTCGAGTTTGAGTCGGATCCCAAATTGATTGACAACATTGATTACACGCGACAATCAGAGATTCTGTCATAAAGATGAATTCCCTCACTTGGGAATAATTGCTTCAACGATTACCCAGAATGATTCGATATTCAAATCAATTGATGAACATTAAAAGACCTTCATTGCAGATCAATCATCCGAAAATCAGGAAAGATTATGAACCCAACGGCTATAGTCCACAAACAGCAAGAATTTCGAATGAAGAAGCAGCGGTCATGAGAAGACTCACTGCTATATATAGAGCTGCATACAAACATACAAAGACACACAACACGGAGAAACGAAAATAATCTCAATACTTCTCTATCATTTCAGTTTTCTTTCTGTGCAGTATCTTTTGATACTTAGAACTTCAGTGCTTATCAATATTTACTCTGTGAGAGAGTTTACTTACTTGTATTTCATTCATTGTAAGAATCTCAAGTCAATGGGATTTGGAGATTGAGATTTCAGATTACAACTTGTAAGGGGGAGTGGATCCTAGAGAGGATAATCCTTGAGTACAGAGTGTGTATACGAATTGAGTGATAGTAGAAAAACCTGTGGAGCACAGGGACTGGACGTAGGTCAAGAGTTAGGACCGAACCAGGATAAATTCTCTGTGTCAATCTCTTCTTTCCTATCTCTTTACTTTCAGCTTCATCTAGTGTGCACAGGTGATTGAAAAGAATTTTAAAATTCCCAATTCACCCCCTCTTGGTGATTTCCTTTCACTTTCAGTTGTAACCCGAGATTCATTAGTCCAATACGGGTGTCGTAGCCCGGAATTTGATCATTTAAATAGATTTGTTGGTCGTAGCCGTCTTTACCCGAATCCCAAATTTTAACCAGATTTGGTATAACTGGGGTCGGGAACACGTGATGTGTGGACTTGAAGAAATATGCAATGAACAATCACATATAAAGAAACAAGATTTAAAAGAAAAAAGGTACCTGACCTCCACGAATAAGATCTTGTACCCCGCAATTTATGCAAACTTTAGCATTGACGATGACGGTTGTCATATCGAAACAAGGCAAGTTGATGCACGTATTAAGTGTAACCGAGGTCCGTTCAGGGTGTCGTGACCCGGAATTCATTTCTCCAGTTGTGGGTGTCGTAACCCTTAACTCGTTTGTCCATTATGGGTGTGGTAACCCTGGACTCGTTTATTCATTCTGTTTCCCCCAGACCGGTAGTTCAGGTCGTTGAGCTGTCGGGATGTGTTGATTTATCAACCCGAATTAGACTGTTCGTGATTTTCGGGATTGCTTGCGTGCTGACCCGAGATTTCGGGTTTATTTTCTCTAACATCGAGATTCCGGGGTGAGAATTTCTGAAAACGAGTTTGTTCACCCCGGATTCACACATGTAAATAGACTTGGCAGGATAATTGCCGCCACATGAAACTGGGGTCTTAACCCGATTCGGACGGAGCCAGGATTTGAACCAGATTCGGTGTAACCGGGGTCCGTCTTCAAAACTACGCGGAGCCGAGATCTTAACCAGATTCATTGTAACCGGGGTGTGCCATCAAATTTACATGGGGCCGGGATGTTGACCAGATTTGGTTTAACCGGGGGCCGCCTTCAACGGAGCCCGGATCTTAACCGGATTTTGTGTAACCGGGTCCGCCTTCAAAATTTCACGCAGAGCAGGGTCTTAACCAGATTCGGTACAACCGGGGTCCGCTTCCAAAATTTCAAGCGGAGCCGGGATTTTAGCCGGATTCGGCGTAACCGGGTCCGCCTTCAAAATTTCACGTAGAGCCGGGGTCTTAACCAGACTCGGTGTAACCGGGGTCAGCATTTTACGGCAGGGTAGTAATGACTCGAAGGAAACACATATGATATGTGGTCTCGAGGAAATATGCAATGAATAATTACACATAAAGAAATAAGATTTGAAAGAGAAAAGTACTTGCTTCCAATCAAGGGCGGAGCTTGCAACAAAAATTTGGGGGGGCCAAATAGTGGTGGGGGGTAAATTTTTTTTAAGGAATGTTTTATATGCATTAAAAAACAAAATAATATAAACAAGAAAAGAAAATAATATAAAAAAATACACCACAAACATTAGAAGCCAAGAGGCTTTAATTTATGTGATTGTGAATCTTTGGTTCAACCATAAACTTTATGTAATTGAACACCACAACATTGGAAGGCAAGAGGCTGAAGTTTAGAATGAAAAATCAATTAACTTTATCCATAGATGTAGTGTAAAATGGGTAAAAGCATATTAAAAAATACATCACAAAAGTAAATTTCACTGATAAACTAAAAATTTCAGGTAATTAGAATGAAATATAGAAAAAAATGACAAGATTAAAATAAATCATACAAGACCTCGCATGAAACACAAATTGAATTATAAGCCTAGAGATATAAAAAGAGGGGGGAAATGGGGGGGGGGGAATTTAATTTTACATTATATTAATTTTTTTTAACAAAAATATTAATTTTTTTTAACAAAAAATTCCAAACAATTTTTTTTGGGGGGGGGGGGCATGGCCCCCTCTAGTCCCTTAAAAGATCCGTCCCTGCTTCCAATCACCTGAAAGATAAAAATCTGAATAACCAATTCTCTTGTTGATTGGCGTTTGCATACAAAACTTGCAGACATGGCGGAAAAATAACAATGAAAGCCATTGAGGAGGATGAATTTGGTCATGTCTCCAACACATTATGCTATCTGATGACGGCGGTCTGCTTCAAAGACCAAGAATAGTGCAGCAACCAGAGCGTCAAACACTGGGAAGCAAGGCCATTTTGGCGATAAATTGATGAAACCGAAGCAGCCATATGAATCCCGAAGAGAAACAATGATACACTACCGATTAGGTGGCACAGCAGAGAAGGAGCACTTTGACCACCCAAACTTTGGACGCTCAGGAGGAAATTTAATGACCTAACGCCACAAATTACAGGGGGCTTCGAACGATCCGGCGCAATGGAGTTAGGGTTTGTGAGTATTGTTGGGAAGAGCTCAGGCCAGTGTGTGGTTATATCTCGGCCTTCAAAGTACGATCCCAGTGGAAGGACCTACAGAGGAATCACACGATTTGCGGAGTACTTTCTCGGTGAGAAAGAGGAATTGAATCTCGGCAGGCATCTTGGAATAGTGTCGACCCAGATCATCATCCCAGCAATGTCGGTATCTCAGCATGCACCTCGTAATCTCGGCATCTCAGGCATCTCCAAACTTGGCTCAGATGCTCTGCAAAATCAATGGTTCCTCCACCGACACGCCTCAAGTCTCCGAGATGCTCCAGAAATTGGCCCTTGCTTTCAAGACCAAAACATTCGAGTTCTTCCCTGACGAAGATCACACCGCCGCCAGTGAAGACTTGGATGGTTTCTCTCTCTTGGGTTCTGCCAAAGATTTTACCATCGATCATAAAGTTTTGGTTATTAAACCAGATCCAGCTTGCAAATTTTCTCCTGAAACGATGTCGTCCTTGCCTGATTAGCCTGTGGCGAAACCTCTCAGATGAGCCACACGGTGATTTTCTTGATGTTCGCTGCGATTTCGCCCTTTGAAGCTTTGCACGCTTAGTTGCAGACAGCTCACGTTCCGTTTATTGAGGGAGATGTGAATGTGACTGATAGAGTTTTGATTCCTCACCTCCATAAACCGAAATTCGCCTTCATCGTACAAAGTTTCTCTAGCCGACCAATGATCGCTCGTTTGGCAATTGAGAATTGAAACCATTAACCATTGGTCATAGGAATCGAACAGTTGCATGCCACCTTTGTATCCTGGATCAATCTTTTCTTTTCTTCGCCGCCAGAAGAGAATAAAAACAAAAAGTCTCGCATTCAGATAATTACAGGGAAATTTAATCCCTATCAGGTCTCTGAAAATCTCCAATTTAGAGGCTTGACAATCGGCCAGCACGAACTTGTTAAATCAACATGAACCCTAACTACAAAACTCCATGATTGTTTGTCTTGCAGTTAGGAATCGGAATCATTGACCATCTTTGGTCATGGGAATCGAAATTTACGGGTCCCCACGGTCGGCTCCACTGTTCTGGTGTAGAACACAGATTGTCTAACCCTGAGGGGCTAGGATGTTGATGTTGATTGGGACTTGACCTAGGAGCGATTCCTAGGGCCTACGTACCCTGAAGAGGGATCAAAGTCCACGTAGTTCGAGGATTAATGGAGGCGTTTAACCAAAAGGGGGTGATCTGTATGCTTTGTGACGGCTGTATGTAATTAGCCGGAGCGTAGACCATAGAAGGTGTGTACCTGTTAGGTTAACCATCTATATATAGAGGCTACCTTAGGTTTAGGGTTTGGACTGTTGGGCCTCTTGTGCCTCCAAGCCCAAGTGATGTGGCGTCATATCTGTGCCACGTGGGTTGCCCCTTGCTGGGCCATATATTGAATATGGGCCTTATATAAATCCGTAACAATATTATAATCTTAAATAAAAAAAATAAAAAAAATTAAAATTTAACATGAAAAGTTTATAACTGTTGGAGATTAAAAAAAAAAGTAAAACCAAAAAAAGTTCATAAAAGTATACCGGGTTGAAGTATTTAAATATAATTTTAATAGTTTAAATTTATTCTTATCTATTTTTGTATTTAATATAATAATAATATTATTATTAAATGTTAAATTCAAACCATTGGAAGTTGATTCAATGATGGAGAAAGTAAATAAAGAGAAAATGGGGACGAAGGTACGTGGAGACACCTCTCTCCCTGTTTTAAACTCTACCTGTAGTGATTTTTCTCAACAAGATTTTAATATTTGTCTGTATTAGTATTATTACTTGTTTATCTAAAATAAATAGAAATAACATTTGTTTGTATTAACTCTCAATTCTTTTTAGTCACAATTGCTCTCAAATTAGAATTGTGAGGGTTTTCAAACAACTCAATATCTAAGTTTGTTAGTTGAAAATTTTAGGATTAGGAAAATAACAAATAATTTCTTAGTTATTTTGTTAGTATGGTCATGAGATCAAAGATACATGTCCCTTTTTAACTTAGATAATAACCCCTCTTTAAAATTTTAAAGTCTAAAGTTATTGGTTTCACCCAAAAGGGTAGATGATTCTTATTATAATGCCTCCTACAGCTTGTAATATTCTCATGAATAATTTATATTTTGACTCAGTTAACAATGCAAACTAAAGATATAAAAGAAAATAAGAATTTTCACTGTAATTTTTAAATTAAATAATTTAAAAAACCAGATAAAATCAAATATAAAATAATCATACTAAAACGTGTCTATTTAGATTAACGATATAAACTATTTTTCCAACATCGTTTACAGTATACGAGGTAAATTTATAAGATGAGTTTTGTCTCGATTTGTGTGAACGTAATTTTTCATCGCCAACTCAAACAAGCTCTAAATATAAAAGACTAAATTCATGCGATTTACCTAAAAAAAATAATGTGGAACACATTTCCCCCACAGTCTGAATCACATGTTACCAATCATGAAATAAATGGTTTAACATAGGAAATGAATTGCCGAGGCAAAAATAGTTATGTCTTGTCTTTTTTTCATATCATGATTCGGCGGGGGCGGAGCCAGGAATAAAAATTAGGGGGGGGGGGGCAAAAATTACATAATAAAACCTAGTAGAGTCAATATTTGAAATTAAGGGGCGAAAATTACAGAATTGGACCCAAAAGTTTTGAAAATTATGCTTTAGCCTCATAAATATTTCAATATTTTCATTGTAGTCCCTTCATGAGGCTTTTTAATAAGGACTAAACTGAAAAAATTGAAGTTTTTATGAGGCTAAAGCATAATTTCCAAAAATGTTGGGTCCAATTCTATAATTTTAGGGTGCGGGGGCCACCCCTAGCCCCCCTGATTCCACCCCTGTGATTCGGTATTCGGTTTTGGCTTCATGAAGGCCCCTCCCAATACAAATGTCTCTTCTAGGATTTAAATCTAACACCCCAAAAAATCTAATAGGGCCCTTACACTGTTAGGCCAACTCTATGTTAGTTAGTTTTGCCTTATTTTTTTTTGGTATCCCACCCGATTCATCAGAACCTTTGATTCTGACTAATCCGGATTCGGGTTCTGCAGTGGCAAGGACGACCCTCTCAACAGTGGTAGCTCCATACAAGACGGATATTTTGTCATTATCATGGAATAATCCCATGCCTGTCAACCCAAGGAAATTCGGCTAACGCCATTATTGGGCCTAAAAATGATAGGCCCATATATGGGGAGCCTTAAAGAGGAATCCAGTTCACTAGTCATTACTGATTGCTGCTCCTTGGGGTCCATGTTAGATCAAATATCCTTGTTTTATGGGAAAATTAGTTCACCCTCCTTATAGTTTTATCAAATTTTAGATCAGGTCTCTATAGTTTATACACACACATATATATATGCCTACACCTTTATTTTTAAATTTTAAGCAGCATTCTCTCTCATAGGCTAGTTTTATACTCCTTTTGTTTATTTTTATAAGAAACAACGATCACACGTACTATGTCTCTTTTTATAAGAAACATTCATAAAATGTCTTTTTACTTCTTAGTTACTCATTTTGCCCTTATTTAGTTATCCTATTTAATGTCAATATAATAAATTTTTCTTATTATCATATTTATTTTCTTATTATCTCTCTTTTATAATCCTTTTTATTATAATAATTTTCTTATTCTTTTTCTTATTCCCTCTGTCCTTATAAATAAAGGTATTTTAGTAAAAAAATGGTTATAATTTTGGCACATTCATGGTTCTTAACCAACATTTTAAACCATGAGAATCAGTTAAACGTTTCTTATAAAAATGAATGGAATGAGTATATAATGAGTTCAGAATCTCGTACAAATTTAATTATTTTATTCAATAATTGAATAGTATAACATCTATTACTTATATAATATGAGTGACATTGATAGGGCTGGTTGTACGTGACAAGTGGGTTATAATAGGATCGTCGCTTGTTCGGCAAAAAGGAGACATTGTTAGTAAGTAGTTATGTGACAAGTTAAATGCCCACTTAGCTATTTTTTTTTTCCAATGTGTTATATTGATAACACATATAAAGGTCCGTACATGAAATCAGAAAACTGAAATTAAAGCAACAATACAAAGCAAATAAAACAAGACTACAATAATTATCTAATCTTCATGCTCCATCATCTGCCATTGAGAATGCTGCATCCTTTACAAGAATTCGATTAAGTTGTGCTAGTGGTATGGTGACCTAATAAACTGGACATGACCCATTTAAAGAAGCTCTAGCTACCCAATCTTGCCTTGAAATCCATCTAAACCAATGGTTCCTTATCTCACTTCCAGAAGCTGAAGTATGGTCCAAAATGGCTTCACACCTCCACTCTGGAGATTGCCCTTTAGAGGAAAGAAAATCAACCAGAACCTTCTTGTCTGATTCAAAGATTACATCCTTTAACTCTGTTTTCTTTTGCATACTTCACTGCATCCATCACAGCAAACACATTCATCCTTCAATATTCAATCTGCTTTCACAATGTTCACTTTGCCATCTAAAAGCCAACCATTGGCAACACGAACTATGAAAGTTGCTGCTGTTTGACCATTCTCAGTAGTAAAAGCTGCATCTGTGTTGATTTTAATATGGAGATCAACAGGTTTTTCCCATCCATGCTTTTCAACCAGTGAGCCACTTCCCTGTTGTCCACTAACACATGTAGAAGTCCATCTATTTGCATCCCAAAAATCTGCAACATTCTCTGCTTGAGAGAGAGAGAGTAAACAAAGAATCAGTTGCCTGATTATTAAAGACAAAAGCATTTCTTCCCTTCCAAATTTGCCATAAAGTAAATGCAAATATTGCTTTTTGTCTATCATCCATATTCAAGTTACATAAACAGTGTTTCATCCAAAGCTTTATGTCAAAATTCTCTTCATAATGAAATTTGAAAGCGAACATACTGCCAAACCAAGTCAAGTTTGTTCACGGACAGAAGCAGAACAAATGCTGAATAGTTTCAGGCCTTGTCTTACAAATATGACATCTGTTAACCATACAACATTTCCTGCGATGTAGATTCTCAAAAGTTGGTAATGCATTTGAGAGAATACGCCATAAAAACACATTTTGGAAAGTATCTTGCTTTTGAAATTCTAGCCCATAACTGATTCGGTTCTTGCAATAACCTCCGACCGAGTTTAGCTACCAGAGCAAGATTGAAAGCTTCAAAGTCTTTGAAGCCAAACCACCCTCCATTTTATGCTTCTTTAATTTTTCACTAGACACCCAATGGATTTTCCTTTTAGTCTCATTGTGCTTCCACCCAAAACTATTAATCAAACTGTCCAGTTGTTAAAGAACATTCTTTGGAAATTGAAAGCAAGACATGGGATAAAGAAGAATAAAGTTTGCTACAGATTTTATTAGTACCTCTCTTCTAGCTTCGGATAGAAAACTCTTCTGCCACCCTTGCATCCTTCTTTTAACCCAATTAACAAAAAAAATGAGTGCTTGCTTCTTTGATCTTCCCCAAATAATTGTGTTAGAGTCTGCGTAGGATTCGAACAATTGAACTCTGATCTAGGAGAATTAGTAAGAATCTTTACTAATCCTACAAGAACAGCCCTCTCCTTAGTAATTAGGCAAGGTCAGAATCTGAACCCTAACTAACTAATAAAGCCCTAGAGATTACTCTGATGTTATTTCTTTGAAAATCGTTATGTTTTATTCATAGGCTAAGAGCCTTTAAATAGGACTAGGTTTACAGAGAGACTCTAATAAGGAATTCAAATAGATACTAATCATAACAACCAAATCTATCTAGTTGTTATGATTTTCCTAAATATAAAGATAAAGATAAATATCTAAATCATAACAACCAAATCTTATCTTGTTGTTATGATTTCCTAAAGATAATAATGAAGATAACAAAGGATAATTGCAACAGACTCGATAAATCAAATAATTCAAATAATTAAAATAAAATTAAATAATAATAAGTTAATTCCTAATTAGTTTATTCTTCCTAGAATAAACTAATCCATAGTGATTTGGGTCTCTATCATTTCTCCCCCCTTGGAAAAACGACTTGTCCTCAAGGCGGAAATCCGGAAATTGTGTAGCAATCCGATCGTACTCTTCCCATGTAGCGTCCTCTGGAGGGTGGTCCTCCCATTGTATGAGGATTTCCAGTTGCCGAGCTGGGGTCCAGCGATGCTGAAGCACCCTGGAGGGTGTGCAGAGGAATTCCATGTCTTCTGATAGGGGGAGCGGCGGCAGAGGGTGGACCGCTTGAAGCCCTGGTGCCGAGCGGAGTAAAGAGACATGGAAGACCGGATGGATCTTGGCAGTAGAGGGGAGTTCTAACTCATAGGCCACCTTGCCGATACGTCGTAGAATCTTGAAGGGCCCATAAAAGCGTGGGGATAGTTTCTCACAACGGGTACGAGATAGGGATTTCTGACGGTAGGGGTGAATTTTTAACCATACCGCGTCGCCCGGTGTAAATTCGAGATCCCTGCGATGTTGGTTAGCGTGTAGCTTCATACGGTGTTGTGCTTTAAGAAGGTTACCTTTTAGGACCTGAAGCATGGAATCCCTAGTCTCAAGTTGGTCCTCTAGTTCAGCAACTAAAGTTTCTCCCCGCACGTAGGGAAGTAGTGGAGGGGGTTCACGCCCGTAAACAATCTTAAATGGAGTTGTGTTGGTGGCTGTATGGTATCCTGTATTAAAGGAGAATTCTGCCCAACACAGAAATGTACTCCAGCGTCGTGGCTGCTCATGTGCGAAACATTGTAGATAAGTTTCAAGGCAACGGTTGACTACTTCTGTTTGCCCATCAGACTGTGGGTGATATGCCGTACTCATGTTCAAATGGGTTTGGCTCAAGCGGAACAACTCTTGCCAAAAGTGACTGAGAAAAAGAGAATCCCTGTCTGATACGATCGATCGGGGCATACCATGTAGGCGAACAATCTCTTGGCAAAATATAGATGCAACGGATTTTGCCGAGTATGGGTGAGCAAGGGCGATAAAGTGGCTGTACTTGCTGAGACGATCAACTACTACCAGAATCACCGAGTAACCCCGAGACTTGGGCAAACCTGTTATGAAATCGAGGGAGATGTCCTCCCAGATGCGTTTTGGGATTGGAAGAGGTTGGAGGAGCCCTGCTGGGGCTAAGGTCTGATATTTATTCTGTTGGCACGTCTGACATTGCTGGATGTAGCCATTGACGTCGTTCTTCATCCCCTTCCAATACACTTGATCACGTAGTCGGCGTAGGGTTTTGATGAATCCACCATGACCTCCAGTGGGAGTGGCATGCGCCTCCGCCAATAATTTCTCTCGTAGTCGGGATTGGTTTGGGATGACCAATCGAGTTTTGTAAATCAAACGTCCGTTTACCAGGCGAAAGGGAGACTGAATATCGGGATTTCCCTGTAGTGCGGAAATGAGGCTACTGGTGTCCGGGTCTTCAAGTAAGGCTTGAGGTAGTCGTTCAAATTCGTTGGCCAAAGGAATGACCATTTGAAAGAAATCTGCCTGTTGTGGCCTTCTTGAGAGGGAGTCTGCGGCGACATTCTCTTTTCCTGGTTTGTAAAGGATGGTAAAGTTAAATGGGAGTAATTTGACCAAAAGACGTTGTTGTGAGTTTGTGACGATCTTCTGGTCCATAAGATACTTTAAACTGCGATGATTTGTGTGTACCACAAAAGGGTTCCCTAAGAGGTAGTGACGCCACTTATCGAGAGCTAGGACCAAAGCAAGTAATTCGCGATCATAGGCGGACTTAAAGCGGTTGGAGAATGAGAAACCTTTGCTGAAATAGGCGATAGGGTCCCATTTTGCATAAGAACAACTCCAATGCCATCCATGGATGCGTCGCATTCGACTGTGAATGGTAGTTGAAAGTTGGGTAGGTGGAGGACGGGTGTGGTTGTGAGAGCAATCTTGAGTGCATCAAAGGCAGATTGAGCTTGTTCCGACCACTTGAAGGCATCCTTCTTTGTTAGGTCAGTTAATGGCCGAGCAATAATACCATAATTTTTCACAAACCGGCGATAATAACCTGTGAGGCCCAGGAATCCCCGTAAATCCTGTACTGATGAGGGAGTAGGCCAATGAGCGACAACCTTAATTTTCTCAGGTACCACCTCAACCCCTCGGCTAGTCACAATGTGACCCAAATAGTCAATCCGAATTTGTCCCAAAAAGCACTTCTTGGCGTTGGCATAAAAGGAGTGGTGCTGCAGGTTTTGGAACACGGTGGCGAGATGTTGGAAGTGGTCCGCAGCCGTAGCGCTATATACCAAGATATCGTCGAAGAAGACGAGTACAAACTTTCGTAAATAAGGCCGAAAGAGGTCATTCATGATAGCTTGAAATGTTGCAGGAGCATTAGTGAGTCCGAAAGGCATCACTACAAACTCGTAGTGTCCCGAGTGTGTCCGAAAGGCGGTTTTGTGGATATCAGTAGGGAGGACCCGGATTTGATGATAGCCCGAGCGTAGATCAATCTTTGAAAAGTATTGTGCACCTTACAACTCATCTAAGAGCTCATCAATGTTCGGGATAGGGTACTTATCGGGCACCGTAATTTGATTAAGACGGCGATAATCAACACATAGTCGCCACGTACCGTCCTTTTTCCTGACCAATAATACTGGGCTTGCAAAAGGGCTGGAACTCGGTCGAATAAATCCACGAGTGAGCAAGTCGTTTACCTGGGATTCAATCTCATCCTTGCGGGAGTGAGGAGATCGATAAGGCCGTAAATTAGGTGGTCTCGCACCCTGTACCAGGGGAATTCTGTGGTAATGCCCGCGAGATGGGGGTAATGAGGTAGGCTTCGCAAAGACAGGAGCGAAGTCATGGTAGATCTGAGTCATGTCGAGTGCATCCTTCTTGGCTGTTTCGGTTTGATAGAACTCATAACTCTGTAGGCATATTGGGATTTCAAGACTCTGTAGGCGTGTCTGGGGAGTATTTGGAATTTCGCCTTGCAATCTGTACCTTTTGCCATTTAGCTTAAAAATCAGGAACATTTCGTTCCAGTTGGCTTCGACAGTGTTGAGTGAGGCCAGCCATTTGATGCCCAAAACAAAGTCAGATCCTGGTAATTTAAACGGGAAAAAATCTTGTTTGATAATTATTCTCGGCAATTGAACTTCCAAATTTTGGCAGATCTGGTTACATTTGACAATACTGCTATCACCAATCTGTACGCCAAAGTAGGGGACTGTTTGTGTGGGTAGGTCCAAATTTCCAATTAATGAGGTGGAGATAAAATTGTGAGTGGACCCACTACCCACTAACATCATTACTGGGGTCCCCTTGATTTTTCCTTTTATTTTCATTGTGGATGCTGACGTGGAGCCTCAAATAGCATTAAATAAAATAGGGTGCTCAGTGTTTTCCTGGTCAAAGTCGATGCTGGAGCTCGAGGGGTCTTGAATCGGGTTGCCTTCTTCGTCTATCTCCATCAACGAGAATGACGACGGTGGGCAGCGGTGACCAGGCCGGAACGGCGCCGCACAACGAAAACAGAGGCCCTTATCGCGCCGCCGTTGTCGTTCGGTATCTGGGACGGAGTCGCGGCTGGGGGTGATGGGGGAAGCCGAGACTGTCGACGAAGATGTTGAAGTCTTGTCGGCGCTGGGGTAGGCCGTGATTTGTCTGGGGTAGCGGCCGTCGACGTGGGAACGACCAGACAACGCGGTGGGGTAGGTGGTTGGTGTTCTCGTCGTTGTCGGATGTGTGAGCGAGTTGGGTGCCTGAGTTCGGTGATGCTGCTGTTCGAACTCGACGGCCAGACTTGCAGCCCTGTACACACTCCTTGGCTTCTGGATTCGGACGTCCGATCGGAGTTCCTCGCGGAGGCCCATCAAAAAGACTCCTAGTAGGCAGTGCTCAGGCCAGTTCGTCACGCGTGCGACCCTCTTCGCCTATTCCTGGCGGTATTCTTGGACGGTGCCGGTCTGCCTAATCGAACTCAGATATTCATCTGGATTAAGGTATTCCGGTGGGCCAAAGTGTTGTTGCAATGCCTTGACCAAGTCTTCCCAGTAGTGCAACGTTTGCTGAGAAGAGAGCCAAGAGAATAAATCCAACGCATCTCCTTCAAGGTACAAAGCTGCTATATCTACTTTGTCTTCATCTTGTATGTGATAATAGGTAAAAAATTTCTCTGCTTTAAGAACCCAACCCCGTGGATCCCCATTCTCAAATTTCGGGAAGTCGAGTTTTGCATAGGGTCTTCGGTTATGCCGATGTGGGTCGTTTTCTCCTTCATTATCTGGGTTGTAGTTCCTGGGTTGGTGGTTTTGGTGTGGTGGGGTGGCTGCTCGTGTCTCCAAGGCTTCAAGACGTGCAGCGATGGCGGCCAGAGAATCGGAAATTGCGGAAGCAGTGGTGTCGGTGGTACTTGCCATTGGTGGAATCGTTTGTAGCCCAGATCGCGTTTCAACCATTCAAAGGAAGAATGGCTCTGATGCCAAATGTTAGAGTCTGCGTAGGATTCGAACAATTGAACTCTGATCTAGGAGAATTAGTAAGAATCTTTACTAATCCTACAAGAACAGCCCTCTCCTTAGTAATTAGGCAAGGTCAGAATCTGAACCCTAACTAACTAATAAAGCCTTAGAGATGATGTTACATTAATTCCTAATTAGTTTATTCTTCCTAGAATAAACTAATCCATAGTGATTTGGGTCTCTATCAAATTGGCAACCCCAAATAAGAACTGGGCATATCAATAGCAGCAACCTGAAAAACATGGCCAATCTCTTCTCTCATCAATGCTGGTGCATTTTTTAAGAAAAATACAGACAGGATTTGCTTGTATTGATTTTTTGCCTTGAAGCTTCACAGTATAAATCCAAAACCCTTTTTACTCTTCTACATACACCCATATTTGCTTCAAAAAATAAGACAGAATCATCCACAAACAGAGTATGGGTAATTTTTGGGACCCTCTTGCTTCTCTAACGCCTTCAATAAAACCCCATGAGCATCCCTTTCAATCAAACTAGACAAAGCATTGCTCGCAATGATAAATAAATAAGGAGACAATACCAGTATCCCATCCCATGTAGGATAAATTAAATTATTATTATTATTTATTATTATTATTATTATTATTATTATTATTATTATTATTATTATTATTATACGTGGCCACCCTGTTATATTATTATAAATTTCTTATTTATTTTTAAAATCTAAAACTAATTAAAAATCTGAACGCAAATAAGATAAATTAAAATATTTAATCTATTACAAAAATTTAAATGCTTTATATACACCGTGATAGCTTAATAAATTTTGTCATAACTAACCAATGGAATTGGGGTCTAGTGGAAGGGACTAATTCCCCACAATATGGTGAATCAAGACCCAAATCCCACTGGAAAAGATGCATACATTTATGACCCGTTTGCTACAAAGAAAGCTTGGGGAGGGAAATGGAAGATCTCAATCTTCCCATGGATTTTGGCTGTTTGTTACACAGAAAGTCAGTCAGTATCTTCCAGTGAGGGTCCATCTTCCCTCATTTGAGGAAAGTGCTTTCCATCCGAAAATGGAAGGAAAGCTGCCATCTTCCCAGGAAGATGGTTTTTGGCAATTTATCCCTGAAATTCAAATTTGGCGGGAAGTTCGAACTTGGCGGGAAAGTTCAAACTTGGCGGGAAAGTTCAAATTTGGCGAAATTTTTTTCTTCAAAAGTTCGAACTTAACAATAATATATATTTTAGAAAAAAAAAATATTTTTTATTTTGAATTAATTTCTTTTGAGGGTAAAATAGACATTTCCTAATTTTTTACCAACTTTCCCTCTTCATTTTCTTCCTACCAAACAACTCAAGCCATATTCCCTCATCTTTCAAATCTTCATTTCCTTTCCTTTCCCTCCTCCAAAGTTCCTTTCCCTCCCCAAACTTTCTTTATAACAAACGGGTCCTTAGTGTCTGATAGGGTTTCAAACAGGAGGAGAAGAGTGTGTCAGATGGCAAGAGGAGGGACCTTTATATAATCTCAATAGATCAATAGATATAAGGAACAATTTGGTCTTGTCCTTTTCCTTTGTACAAGTCCTAAAATTTAATGTACTTCTTTTCATTTTTATCCCCACTAATCTCATCTCTTTTTTCCTCCTATCCTCTCTCACTTATCATATTCATAAGTAACGGTATGTTTGAAGAAAAACTACATTTTTATATATTCTATTCTATTCCTTTTAACTAATTTTAACCGGAAGTTGTTATTTATTATAGATTGAAAAAAAAACAGATACTGGAATCCATGGCCATTCTTCCGGATTGCGGCCCGCATCATGCACCTTTGTATTACGAACCAATGATTTCCATATTACAAAACATGAGGGGCCCTCTAACCTCAATGCAAAGGAAAGAGTTGGTTTCGATCCATCGAAGCTCCCTAAAGCCTCTGTTTTAGGTGGTTTCAACTGTAGCAACGTAGAAGCAGGAGTGTCATAGACGTAGTCTATAAAAATCCATATAATTGATGATAGATCATTGGCTTAAACCCACAACATAGTGGAACGCAAAGTTCCCTCCTTTCTCAGAGTCGCATTCATGGGTGAGTTGGAATCCCGATTCCCCAATCTTGTTCCGCGAAATAATACCAATATGATGAATGTTTACGCCACTGCCAAAACCTCACAAACCCGATACACACACACACATATATATGCGTGTGTTGTTATTTCGCTTTCATTTCGTTTTCGCCAGTGGATATTAAGTGTTATCGCGCATTCAATTCTGTTGGGTGGTCACTTTACCATCCCACTTCCCACCTAACATTACTCAGGAAACGTTTCCAAGCTTATTGCTTTGCCTTTTGTCCAAGAGCTTCACTACATTTTATAATCCCCCTCCAAAAGAAAAAAAATTATTTGCGGCAGAATTGGGATGCAATACTTTTCTTGGGCATAATCATGTAATGAGTTTCTCGAATGCTGACAATTCGTATTGACAATTGCTATTCCAAAATGTGGTATTCGAAGTCTACATTTATATTGTATGCTGTCCCGTTTCTGGTTATATGAGCATTTGGTTTGATCTGGATTGTGAACGTGGAGACATTTGGGTACTCTGTGCATCTAAGTTGTTGTGTTTGGTATTTTAGTTGTATATGTAGCGACCGTCTAAGGTTTTAAGAAGTTGCTTGTGAGAATGGCTGAGGCGGCGGGTCTAGCTGAGGCAGCTGGATCAAGATTTACTTCCTTGGAGCTTATTGGACAAGGTTCATTTGGTGATGTCTATAAAGCGTAAGTTGTTTACTCTTGGACTAATATATTGTCAATGTAAGTTGAGACTTCATGTTCTCCCATTGAGTTCAGAGTTCTTCTAAATGGCTTTTGTTTAATCAAATCAATGGTTCTTTTTACAGTTTAAGTGTTAGACTTTTCATACTGCTGCTTCTGGGGTTGCAATTATGCAGACTAGATCCCGTTAATATTAGATAAACTTATTTCCATATGTTTATTTGTTCCATAGCACATAAAAACGCCCAACTTCTGTAATCTTTAATTTGATGCAATAAAAAATAAAGGGCAATTACTGAAAATTGTAAGCAAGGAAAGCTTTGTATGAATGCTGTTATTAAGGAAAGTACCATGCTAAACTTCCTTACCATATTTTATTTATAATAACTCAAATTGCTTCTCCAACCAAAAACAGAACACTTAAAAATGGATGCCATGCAAAACCTCAAGATTTGCAAACCAAGGTGTAAAATATAAACTGCCTTCACTTTTGCATTTTGTCAAGAATTAGGTGTTTCGACACAATTATGCTGAATATTTTAATCATCAAGTATTTGATTGCTGCCTCAGATAAATACTGTGGATCTTTGAAATAGCTGATCAAATTCAAGTGTGTCATTCAATTGACTTTCTTTTCCCAAAGTTTCTTTCATAGATCAATGGCATTGCTGACACTTCCATATCAGTGAAAAGATCCAATTTTTGTTGGAAATTTAGAAATTAAAGTGATATGTTATGCTCGGGTGTGCATGCAATTTATAATTACTAAGTATATCACTGTGTTCTTAACTAAAACATGTCCAAGTTCCGAGAGAGCTTTCTTTTTGGGAGATATTGGCATCCTAATGTCCTTGTTATTTGGGCTGGCAATTCTTACTTATGTGCATAGACTGCTTGGTAGATTGCAGTCCTATTTACTTGAATGATTTGTTCTGGATATAAAAAGATGGTAGATTTATGATTCATGATAATTTCTAATTCTTTCTGTTTTCAAATTAATGTCTACCTTGTAAGTTGTGATTATATAAATTGCTGTTTGATTATTTTATCCAGGCATTAATTTTGACCCTTATAGATGGAAGAAAAGCATATGACTTGTCAAGTTTGTGAATATTTATATGAATTTTTCAAGAGACTGAAAAAGGAGATGCAGAGGAACTCCCAAATTGTTTCCTGTATTGTCATTTTTCTTCATAAAAATGAAATAAAGCAATACAGTTATAAAAAAACTTTGGTTTAAAGAACTTTTTGGTCTTCTCTGATCATTATTTTAGTAATAGGCCACACTATTAAACTAGGCCAGTTATATGCTGTGCTTCCTTATCTTCAGGTTTGACAGGGAACTCAACAAAGAGGTTGCTATCAAAGTGATCGATTTGGATGAATCGTAAGTATAATACTTTCTACTTATTTAGGCGCAAGTTACACATTGCATGATGCTAGGAAAATAAAGCAGAGAAAATAAAGTGGTAATCTGATGTGTAATTTGTAATTAACACGTGTAAGGTAGTTATAAGGTACGTCTAATAAGGGAGCTAAGGAGTAAGAAGCCTATATAAGGGAGATGAATTGTATGGGAAGCTATGTTTTGTGAGTAATATTTAGTGCACTATTCAACTATCTGTCTCTCTCTTCTCACTTCCCTTCTCACCTCTTTCTCTCTACCATTATCCATCATCATCATTTATGGAAATAATTTATATTGGGAATAATGCTATGTAGAAACTTATCTATTTCTGCGGAAAGCAATTGAATTGAAAATAATGCTGTGGAAGAATTTATCTAGTTCATTCGATTGCCACATTGCACCAAGAACTTTTATGCATTTCTTGCTTTCTGGGCTACTTCATCACCTGCTTTTTCTTATTCTTTTCTGCTGCAGGGAGGATGAGATTGATGATATTCAGACGGTATGATCTTAGAAATTATTTGTATATCCATCTGCTTCAGGCTAATGATTATAAAATCTATTTTACTTTTGCCAGGAAATTGCTGTTCTATCACAATGTCGTTGTCAATATATTACCGAGTATTACGGCTCCTATCTCCATCAAACTAAACTTTTTATAATAATGGAGTACATGGCTGGAGGCTCTGTAGCTGACCTAGTAGGTTACTTCTGTGGACTTGCTAGTTACTACTGTATGTTCAACACATGGAAAATGATGTTGATGATTCTCAAAATTCTGGTTCTACTATCTTGAATTCTTGATAAAATTGTTCTACTCTGTTTTGAACTGTGCACCAATTCATCTGTGACAAGTGACAACGTAATTGGCATATTTGTGCATTCAAAATATGCATAGATAGGGATTATGATGTTGCATATTTTAATGCAAACAAATGAAGCATTGATGTTAGATTTAGGTATGATTCATTTACCAATACTATGGCTATTTGCTTTGTTACATGACCTTCTTCAGTGTCATTGGCTGCATTGTTTGTAGATGAGTTTTGGTAGAATTGGCTTCTGTCTTTAATGTTGGTCGTATATGTTTTAATCTTTATACTCATATTATGTTTAAAGAAAGCCTTATTTATTTATTTATTTTCCGCTCTATTTATCATTTTGTATATTTTTTTATGGTAATTTCTGATATAGCTGTATGGCATATAGTTTTTAGTGGATCTAACTGTAACTTTGCTTATGTAGCTTCAATCAGGCCCACCCCTTGATGAAGTATCAATTGCTTGCATTTTACGTGACTTGTTGCATGCCGTTGATTATTTGCATGCTGAAGGAAAAATTCATAGAGACATCAAAGGTAGCATCCCCTATTCCATTCCCCTATGTTGTGATTTGAAAGTGCTCCACTTTTGACTTGCTGTATGCTATCTTGGACCTTTTTTCACCTTTAATTTTATAGTTGACTAACTGACAATATCTACTTATCAATTCTGCAGCAGCAAACATTTTATTGTCTGAGAATGGTGATGTAAAGGTAGGTCTTATTCCCAACGAGGATATAGTTATTTGTTTTTCCTACAAAGGATGAGTTCAAAAATTTCAACAAAATCATGTACAATAATTTTGAGAGTGGGCTTGCATGCAAATTTTGGATAAGATTTTCTAAGACAATCTGTGACTGTCACAGGTTGCAGATTTTGGCGTTTCTGCCCAGCTAACTAGGACCATATCAAGGAGAAAGGTGAACATTTTTCATTAAGGGTAGACCCTTGATCAATTGGATATGGATTGGCTGCTAACATGATGTATCATTTTTCTTTAAATTTGTATTCAAACTCACAATAGTTCTTTTATCACTTGCTACTCCTCTCTAAAACAAAATTCTCTTTCGTCTTTCAATTAGACTGTTGCTATAGACTTCAAAAGTGAAATGGACGAAAAAGAGCTGCATAACCTAATTTGATTTGGACACATTGAATTTTGGTTTGCTTTTGCTGTTTTTGTCCCTTTTTAGATCTCTCCTATAGTACACCTTCTTTACTATGATAATTTCATTCAATGATTTTTAAATACAATTTAATTAATTCTCTTTGAGTTGTAAAATATAAATTAGTATTTTTCATCTCATGCTGGATATGCTAATTATTTTGACAACAACAGACATTTGTAGGAACACCATTCTGGATGGCACCAGAGGTCATTCAGACTGCAGAAGGATATAATGAGAAGGTTATTTCATAACTATTTGTTGAGTCATTTGTTTACTTTTCTGTTTGAAACAGTTCTTTTTCAACGTTTAGTTTGTTTCGTATTCTTGTTAGACCCTAGAGATCACTGATATATATTCTGTTTGTGCAGGCAGACATCTGGTCTCTGGGGATCACAACAATTGAGATGGCAAAAGGGGAGCCTCCACTTAGTGACCTCCATCCTATGAGAGTGCTTTTCATCATACCACGTGAGAACCCACCAAAGGTTGTGTTCTTTATTGTCAAACTGGTTTATATGAAGTTCAGTGGCCAGAAATATTTTTCCTAGTTTAAAAGAGTTGACAATTACCGTTCTTTTGTGCAGCTAGATGAACATTTTTCTCGTCCCATTAAAGAATTCGTTTCACTGTGTTTAAAAAAGCTTCCAGCAGAGGCAAGGGACTAAGCCATTCTCATTCTTACTGCTGGTTCAATTTCCCTTTTTCTTTTCCCCCTATTGAGCATATAATATAGTATGTTTTTTTTAATCGTGTACTTAGTATGATTTTTACTTATCACATAATATGATTTTTCAATGGTTAATTGCTGAAAGAGTCTTATGACATGCAATCGATGTAACTGACCTTACTTAGTGGGATAAGAATTTTTTCATGTCGTTGAATACGTAGTATAATTAAATTAGTTGTAGACTCCTAATTGAGCGAGGAAAGCTAATAAAGTACTTTTCTGAAATTATTATGCTCACTTTGGTTAAAAATATTCGTTGCCTTTGACTTAACAATTTTTGAGTCGAAGTAGTTGCCTGGAGTTTTTTTGGTCTCCCATCTGTTGATTAAATTTAAGTTTTAGCACAAGTTATGTTGAGTTTATGTTTTGTCCGAACTTCAAGTCCAGTGGGTTTTCATTTGAGGAGATATGTTGGAGACTATGATAAAACCATTCATAAGCTTTCACTTAATGGCTTAAACTTTTGATTTGAATTATTTTTGCCAACTTTATTGACACCATATGCAGAAAATATCACTCAGGTCCCAAGGAAGAGAAAAAATATCAAAAATGTCCCTTTGTCAACATAGCTTTTCCTATTGTGAAAATTTTTCCAAGTGAGGAAAAACTCAAAAAATTTAAAAACAGGAAAAGCTATTTTGACAACATAAAAAACCATTTTGACAACAATTTTTTCATAGGAAAATTTTAACAACAGGAAAAACTATTTTAACAACAGGAAAAACTATTTTGACAACGGGACTTTTTTGATATTTTTTTCTCTTCCTTGGGACCCGAGTGATATTTTCCCAATAATTTTTATATGATTGTACTTGATATGAATTTTAAGGATTTCTCATATCAAATATAACTGTGTTTTTGCCCCGGGTTAAACTGAAATTGAAACAAGCTAAGCAAGTCTTTCTTTTTCATAAGTTTTCTTCTTTTGAATTTCATTTCAGAGGCCAAGTGCTAAGGAACTTCTCAGACATCGTTTTATTCGAACTGCTAGAAAGAGTCCAAAGCTTTTGGAAAGAATAAGGTGTGAGTCACTGCTAAAATCTTGCTATATTTTGTTTCATCTTATTCTGGCTAGGTTGTTTTGTGATTATTTTTTCTATCATCTTACTATTTCTTCTTACATTATGGTACTTGAAATAAATGAAATTTGAACTATATGTAGAATATCTACTGAAACATTGCATTCATGTTTTCTGTAGCAAGAAAATTTAACATTCATATTCCCTAGCTTGTAGTTGACATCCTGCCTCCTGGTTTGATAGGGAGCGTCCCAAGTATCAAATAAAAGAAGGGGGAACACCTAGAAGTGGTCAAAGAGGGATAGGGGAGCCATCTGATACGATCAAAGTGGCAAGAAATTTAAGAGAAGAAGCTACTCAATCCATTCCCAGGTAGGTTCTTAATGTTGCTCATTGTTTTCATATCCTAAATTGATTTTTTCTAATGGAAATTTTCTGATGGACAGTGGTCAGGATAAAACCCGGAAAAATTCTGGATGGGACTTCAGCATTGGTGGATCAGAGGGTACTGGAACTTTTCGCACTGTTGCACGGCCACCTCAGTATAGAGACAAGAAAACAGATGATTCACGATATCTACTGGACCAAAAGAAGGCAACAACTGACAGTGGCTATCTTGGGGGATCTTCATATAGAAATGCTCTTAGTGAATCACCAGAAACATCCCTTGAAGATGTAACTGACTTTTCTACTAAGTATATTTGTTTATACTCGCTTGTCTTTGTCAAATAAGTTAGCTTGATCAGTTCTTTGTTGTTCATGTAAGCATCAAAATTGGGAATATCAGGGCCTTTTTGTCGTGTCTAATGTGCTGAATTTAATGATCTATGCTAAACCCTGAAATCTGAATGGCTGAACTTTCATATAATTTGAATTGTAGCATGTGAAACTGCTTATGTTCATTCTATATTACCACCAATTTAGAAGATATTTAGCAAATAAAATATCTGGGGTGAAAGTTGGCCTGGTTCCATGTTTGAAAAAATAGTGTCAACCATGAAGTAGATGGACATCCATTTAACAAAATAAATTGGTCAATTTTCAGGATGAATTGTCTGGGAATGGATCAGGAACTGTTGTTATTCGATCTCCAAAAGGATCAAAATCATCAATCTTTCATGACCAAAGCTCCCAGGTATTCTCCTGGCAGAATTGCTATAAAAGGAAATTGTTACGAGTATTTCTTATTGGGGTTCCATGCACTCGCCTAATGGAATCTTTTTTCTGATATGTAGTCTAGCAGTTGCTATGGTTCTTTTGGAGATAGTTCTTCCAGTGGAACTATTGTTGTCCGTGGTCAGCATGATGATTATGACTCTTCACAGACACCGAGGTCCAGGCTGGGACTTAATGAGAGAACTGCAAATGCCTCACTTGAAGATAGTGCCTCAAATCTTGCAGAGGTTTTTTTTTTTGTTATATAAGATGTGAATTACAGATGTGGTTTTTGACTTTTGCATGAATGCAAGTTGCTCAAAAACAGAAAACATCTTTCTCCCCTTCTTTTTCTTTGTGAGGGATTGATTGATTGATTGATATTTGGAATTTATTTAGCAAAAAGTCAAATTTGATTTCATTATTGTACCATGTCACGTATTTGCCTGAGTTAACCTTACATTTGACAGGTTCAATTTTAGTACTTTTCTCTGATTACATATTTGTTGATACTTTATCTATGAGCAATTTTATTGCTTGAACAGAGAAGAATGGTCTTTGACAGCATCTTTTTATCTGCCTAGGCAAAGGCTGCTATCCTAAGGCCGAGGAAAGGAAATACTCGAGAGAGAATTGCACAGGGAAAGACCGGCAACGATGTGCAGGAAAGCAGAAGAGACCAAGTGACAAGCAGCCCTGATTTCTCAAGGTACATTCATTATCATAATGCTGGCAGTTTTCTATGCTGAAGGGGTCATTTATATTCTCAATTTTTTTTCAGATCATCTCGTCTAAACAATGGTCCGCAACAGGGAATTTCAAGATTGCGCCATGCTGATGAGGATCAAAACAATGGCAGAATATTGTCTTCCTCCATGGCATTATCTGTTTTACTTATTCCTTCTTTAAAAGAGGTGACTATTCTTAAGCAGTCTGGTAGATCTTGTATTGTATTGTATTATAACTCTTGGTCTACCTTAGGTGATGATATATAGCTGATAGCATCCATCAAGTATGGGTTCATCTAAAACAAAGCCATATCCACGTCAAAATGTGAAACTTCATTAAGTATTAGATTTTTCCAAGTAGTTTTTTCTGTGTATTGTTCCTGTCCCATGTCCATGCTTCTCAGACTTGAGTAAATAATGTAAATGCCTTAATCTTTTCATATACTATACTATAGTTCTAGCTTGAACTTGGACTCTTTTTCAATAACATATTTGTAAATAATATGGCCAAGTTATGATAGACTATTCAGAGAATAAATGCAAAGATTTCATAATGATGTCACTCACACGCAAATATAGTTGCTCCTTTAAAAAAAAAAAAAAAAAAAACCCAACAAATTGACTATGAAAGTGATTTTTCTTTTTCTTTTTAAGATTTTGCTATCAGGTTCTCCTGTAGAAACATGACACATGGATAAGTTTTACAACTCTGCATATGATTAACTATTTTAAAAGAGTTTCTCCTCCTATTATGTTTCTATTAGAAAACCTCATAATATACACTTAAGGAATTTTTGCAGAGTCTTGGCCCTAGAACAATGCAGCAAGTTCCCTGCAAAAAACTACTAACTTGGCTTGAGTCTTGGGAAGCATGTCTTTTCAGTTCTATTCTGGAAGTATAATGGGCCTGCTGGCCCAAGTACTATTACAACCTGAAGGACTAATTGCAGAAAAGGGATTGAAAAAGAGGCATGACTACCTCTGCCACTAGCAGAGTTGTCGTAGAGTAGTGGACGAGAGAAAAATATGGTATGGGATTGATGAAGGGTTCAGGTAGTGAGGGAGGGGTATGAAGAATCATGTTAAAGGATTTCACCTGGGAGGGACTCTAGCCTCTTGAAAGTTTCACTCTTTTACTTTTTATATGTTATGTTTCAAGTTGTGTAGCTGCTGTTTAAAGGTTGATAGTCTTGTGGGATCTTTTTTCTGGTGCTATTTTTTTCTGGGGTGTGTGTGTGTGTGGGGCACTGGAATCAAATCTGTGTCTGTGTATTCTGTTTTAGCAGTGAAGTTTGTTGTTCTTTTATCCAAGTGCCCTCATTTTTTATGCATTAGTGCTTTTAGGATTGTCCAGCGTTCAAGTTTTTACATGCTCTATTTACTTTTAGCTTGAATGGATTTAATATGTCAGAACTTTCAATATATTTTTTTGGGGCATTTATTATGCAGGCCTTTGCCGATGATCTAGAAGGGTCTAGTACCATACAAGAAATAATCAATTCACTCGAACACATGGAGCACATAAAGTCTGGATCATGTGATGCTCTTGTCAAAAAGTTGCTTCAGCGATTGGCAAGGTTTGCATTCTATTCCAAGCAAAATTTATTCTGCATGCTAGTAAACAAAAATAAATGGTTTTTTTTCTTTTCTTTTTCATGTTAATTCTATGAATTAATCTGGTCTCCCCATGAAAAAAATGTTTATTAGTTCGAAGGAATCTTCGTTTAAGGATCTGCAGGAGCTAGCTGCTCAATTATTCACTAAGACCAAGTCAGCTCCTGAAGAATCCCAAAATGCAACTGCAGAAGTTGATGCCAGGAAGAAACAACAGAACAGAGAATTTCATTCAAATAGCAATCTAGGCCCTCTTGCAAGATTTCTTCTCTCAAGGTTACTGGAAGTTATTGTTTGCCCTTTAACTTTAATCCTTAAACTGTAAATTCCTTACATCCTTTATAAGGAGAATGTTGATAAGTATGCTTGAAACAATATGGTGAGCCTAAGCTTAGCTCAAGTCTAACATTTGGGCCACTTTTTTTGAAATTTAGTGTGATATTCATTTTTCTGGTAATAAATCAAACATGATAAAAACAAGATTGTTTGGACATTACCATTAGGTATATCAATATTACCAAAAGAGAGCATATTTCTCTCAGATTCCTCTGACACTAACCATGCTTGTGAATGTGTCTGGTTCTTTCGTTTCACAGATGGCAAGGTCAAGCCTAAAGGGAATCTAAATCCAGTTTCTGAAGTGGAGTTAGAAGTCACCTTTTTGTGGTGTTTTTCAGTTTATGCATTTAACCTTATTATTAACTGTAAATAGGTAATTGTAAGATCTTGTTTCTCAATTTTCTAATTATTATTACTATTATAATTCTTTTTCCACATTCTTTTTATCACATAGAGAAGCATTGCTGTTCAATTACATTGGGCCGTATGGTAACAAAAGTTTGTTGCTTACTATACATTTTACTGGTGCTTGCTTGTCTTGTGGCAATGCAGAAGAATGAGCCAAGACTTGGGTTATTTGTGTTTTGGCTCAATTTTATCTTACCTGTGTACAGTTTGTGAAATGAAATTGTCTTCTGTGATATATATCTTCGAATTGAAATCACACACCGATCACAATCAATTTTTCTCAAGCATCGATGTGTTCACGTTTATTAATATCTAGATTGATCTACTACTGATCTATAGGTAAAAGTCATGAAATTTCTCAGTAATTAATTATCAATTCAGCTATCCTCTATTTTCTTTCTTTTTTAAACATCAAATCAGCCATCTGTGTAGAAAAATGTAATTCATGAAAAGTGAAATGAAAAATTGTATTTGTATTTGTATTTCTAAATAAAGTAATAAGAAAAAGAGATGAATGATAACTCTAAAACAAAGGCAATCATTATACATCTCCATTTATATACATAATATTTCAAAAATTATACCCGTTGCACTGAAGGTCATTGAACAATATAGTTGTACAAGGGGCTCTTATTATCTGCCCATCAATGAACACCTACACCATTTAGTTATCATTTATCAAAAAGGTCTTTTTAGAAAGTATCAATTTTGGAGCCAATGGGGGATACACAAGCTCTATTGCCGTACACTTTATTTGTCATGTACTTTTCAGATGTAACTCATGAGGACATCCTAAGTCCTTAAATATCCACGATAACCCTGCCCCACAACAGTAAGGACTTTATATAGCGGCTCCTACATGAATATGATAAGCATCATTTTCTGTTGGGGCCTAAAAAAAATCTTCTGTACTAAAGCCCCTTGAGTTTTTTTGAGCATGTTGCCTGTTCCTAGTGCTACAACTACCACCATACTCTGCGTCGAGAAGGTTGCTTTGTTGCAGGGGTCAACTTTCGAAATGCAGCATGCAGAATCATGCCTGCAAATTGGATTTTGAGCCGCAGAAGGAGTTGGATAAAGAAAACCAGTTAAGGAAGAGAAGAGGGGGAGGTAAATATGGCAAGAGACTCACCAGCATAACTGACACTTAATGCACAAAAGAGAGCCAACTGAACATTGAAGAAGATGAGAACAATAGCAGTTGCTGCAAAATTAAGGATTCAGAAAACCAGTTAAACCTTGTAAAGATAATGAAACAAGTTTTGCTTTTCATGCAATAATATGCCACAAATGTATAATGATACTGTACATGGGAAAGATGAAGAAAACATGTGCAGAAAAGAAACGATCAGCACATATTATTTTCATCGAATAATATGCCACAAGAACCACCAAGTTCACAAAATTCAATATGTTGCAAAAGATAAGAAGTTTGTCCTTCCCTCACTAATCCCCGGGAGGCGGGGGAGAAAAAAAAAGGTTGATTTACGTGTAAGGTAAGGGCTTAGGGTAGATATGAATTATGACCGAGCTCAATGGCGTCGTCATTTGATCCTCGTAGCCAACCCTTTTGATCCTCGTAGCCAACCCACCTAGTAGAATAAAGCTTTGTTGTTGTAGGAGAGTATTTAGGGTTCAAACAACGTACAAGTAAATGAAATCAGGATACTCAAGGTGAGATAAATGCCAAGGATAAGCTCTTATAGAGTTCCTGAAATGGTAAAATGAGGCACTTCTGATGATCTAGGTTTGGACAAGCTGGAATGAGAATTTTGATCAGGATCATAAATGATAAACTTACAGAGCCATAGCATTCTTAAGTAAGGAACCACCAGGGAGAGATATTAACAAATTATATTGGACTTTTAGCAGTAATTGCAAATACTAGAGGATTTATTGACGCTAGAAGTGTGTTGTACACTAAAGCCAAATGTTGAAACCAATACTAGTTTCCTACTCAAATAGAGAAAAGTAAACAATAAATATAAGACATAATCCCATAGAATGATTACTCACCACATTGGACAAGGCGGATTAAACACAGCCGAGTCACTGGGTATCCAGCCAATCCCCATCTGTCACTACAAAAATTGAAAAATTCCCACAACGCTAAACATGATATCAACCCAACAAGAGGAACTGGCATCTTATACCTGTAACCATTAATAACAAACACAATTAGCAAACAACAAAAGGGAAGAAGTACCAGAATGACATAGTCCTGCCTACCACAAATACAAAAATTATAATACATAGAAAACAATTAAAAAAATTCTCATCCTTAAAAATAAATATTCATCATTCACCAAAGAAATAGCCTTCTGTGAAACGTATTTAGTTGCAACATAGTCACAACTATTCTGCAATTCTAATTATAATGGACCACAAACTATCTTCTAAGGAATATAAGTATATAACTGAAGTTCCATAAGTTCGCAAGAAACCCAGGGAAGCAAATAGATTAGATACTTCAAAAGGTAAGAACAGGAAGGAGAAGAAAACCGTACAGAGTACAGGCAAAGGAGAGGATAAAAAGATACGCATAATTACGAGCATAGCGTTTGACATTCTCCTGGACCCTCAAGCGAGCCTGGGACGAAGACGGAGGGAAAGAGTAGGAATCGCAACAGCCGATAAAGGAGTGAGACCAAGAGGGCGTGTCGCCGGATAAATCCTCAGCAGTGAGCTTGGCGAATGGGTTGATAGTGAAAAGCGAGAGAAACGTGAAGATGCGAGAGAATAAGGAGACAAATAATCCGGTGGTGACCGCCGGAGTGGCATCGGAATTAGCGGCAGATGAAGATGCTGCGGCGGCGTCGGCGGCGCGTTGGTCGAGAATTTCGAGGTAGCCACTGTCACGAAGCCATGACTCGAAGGCAGGTTCGGGAACGCTGAGAGCCAAGGGATTAGGTGCGAACGCCATTATCGACTTTCTTCTTCTTCGTCTTCTTACCAAATCCCAAAACGACAACTTCTCTGCGCGTTTTTGTGTTTTGCGCCTTTTGTCTGTTCCCTTGGGCTTGGCTTCCACAATGTTTATATTGGGAATCTTTCCTACTTAATTGTTGGTCAAGGAAAAAAATTTCTTATTTAATTAGTTTCCTTATTTTATTTTTATTACAAGTCACTCTAGTTTTAATTTAATTTAATTACAAGTTACTCTAGTAATAAGTTTAATTAACAAGTCATAATTTTGATGGCCTAGAATTCCTTTGTAACTCTCAAAAGGAAAATTCTTTTCAATTTTGTACCCATAAATATTCATAATTATACATTTCATTTTAAAAAAATCCCAAAAAAATACCACTTGAATTTTAAAATCTTAAATAGGTGATTTCTCAAACATCGTTAACAAAATTTTGAAGTTCAAGTGACATATTTTTATCATTTTTTCTTTAATCATTTTTTTTGGTTAAATCATACTTTTGTTTTAATTTTCTTACAACCACACACACACACACACACATATATATATATATATATTAAAATAAATTCTAAATGAGAATTAATTTAATCAAAATACTTTTTCACATGTAAAAATTCATGTAATTTGTAAAATTATGGTTACATTTAAGGGAGATTTTCATAAAACTTAATGTGATATTCTTAATTTTATATTTACTTCAATGAAAAATATTTTGAGGAAGGGATTATTAAATAGAAAATATTTTGGAGGTCCCTGACTAACAGATTATAAAATACAAAATATATTAGTTAGTTAGTAACTTTTCTTATATACAATCCACATGTAGTCAAAGTCAAAGTCAAATTAGGAATTGGCTTCTCTTCTTGGTATATTTTTTCCTTATTCTCCATTTGAATAGAACTTTCAAAACGTGTTAAGTTATTTAAATGGAAATAATTATATTTAATATTCTCTTAATTAATCACCTTGTACTTTCATGAAACTGTAAGGGTCCATTTGGTTCAAAGAACTTGTGAAAAGGAATGAGAACTTAACAGAGTTTCCGGCCGAAAACGTGTTTAGTGCGCCAAGTGCCCAGGAACCCAAGTTCCCGGGCCCACCACTCTTCCCTCATTTGTGGGAACTTGAGATCCCACTAAAATTGGTGGGATCTTAAGTTCCCACGTCACTATTCACATTTTTGGATAGATTTGCCCTTGAAATTCAAATTTGGCGGGAAGTTCGAACTTGGCGAAATTTTTTTTTACATAAGTTCGAACTGAACAACAACATTTTTTTTAAAATATTTTTATTTTTTATTTTGAATTAATTTCTTTTGAGGGTAAAATAGACATTTCCTAATTTTTTACCAACTATCACCCATTCATTTTCTTCCTACCAAACAACTCAAATCATCTTTCAAATCTTCCTTCCCTCCCTTTAAGTTCATTTCTCTCCTCTAAGTTTTTTATAAGTTTTTTATGCTAAATTCTCTCCTCTAAGTTCCTTTATCTTCTTAATGTTCCTTGAACCAAACGGCCCTAAGATCTTTACAAGGAACAAAACCCCAAATGTTATTCTAAATAAACCGTCAAACTATTTCCTCTTTTGTACAAGAGATAAAATTTCTTTGTACTAAACCTTGTTTTTAAATTATTTATAAAAAATATCAATAAACAAATCCTTTTTTTATTTTATTTTTCTATATGTGCATCCATACCTAACCACATGAACAAAAATTAATTTCCTCAATTGTTTTTGTGTCAGCTTGAGACATATACATCACTTGAAGTGCATACTCTTAATCATGGTAGTGAAAACGTAGATTTTACCTAAAAACGGTAGGAGAATGAAAAATCGTAAAACGTAAAATCGTAACGTAGTAAAAACGTAAAAAAAAAATCGTAAAAACACAAAAACGTTTGGAAAATTAGTAAAATCGTTTTAATGAAAAAAAATCGTAAAAACGTAAAATCGCAGTGATAAAACGAGTTTTTAACTACCATGCTCTTAATGAACAAAGATAAAATTTTATAATTAATTTGATTTTTTTTAAAAATAGTAAAATTGCTTAGGAATTTAACCATGAATATATAATTAACCTTATCCAATTTAAAGCCTAACAAATATTTGGATTATTATTTGATTTTGGTAATAAAAAAAAAAATATATTATTTTATGACACTTCAATTGGTTTTGCATCATATAGTATTAATTTAAATTTGATAAGAGTATAAAAAACCTCTAGAGGAGCAAAGGTTGTAACACTTAAAATATGTCACTTAAATTAATAATCAGAGATTGTTTTCATTATTATTTTAATTAGAACACAAAGTTCTTATATAAGCTCAAATTTCAAAAGATAAATGGGAAGAATATTCTCAGAAGCTCCTTCAAGTCTTAGACTCCTTGCAAATAGATTAAAGTTTTGAACTTTCAAAACCAGAAGTTTCAAAACTTCCTCAAATACACAAAAAGATTTTTTTTTTCCACCTCAGAACAATAACTTATTTGCCACCTTCCAACTATAATTTTCATATATGGAGTCTAAAGTGACATATAAGTTAACGTTATTAGGAGAAAATTAAAGAAGAGCACCCATTTCTTGGAGTGTAAAAGTTCAAAATCTAACTATAAATTTATTAAATTCAGTGAGTCACTTGCAAGTAAGCCAAAGACCAAGACTTTTCCTCTGCATCGTTTTCACCAATATAAGTAAATAAAGCTAAATCATAAATATACATATAAACATGCCTGACAAACTTTTGTTTAACAAAAATCCATCTTCTACATGCTTACATGTTTATTTATAATTAACTTTTTTTTTTTTTATAAACCAAGCTTACTTGAGAATATCTCCATAATCACCTAGTCTATCATCTAAAATAAAATTACCTATATTTAAAGTATTACAGTTCCAAGGTTATATATGATCATCGCTTAAGTTTCCTTCTAGCTAAAGCTGGAGTTTTCTTTGGGATATAGACCTTGTAGCTCACCTGAGATTTCACAAAGACTAATGGTAAGATAAGAATGTATATTTAAGGCCTCTAACAGACCATCATGATCAGAAATATTAAAAATTTAAGATAATATCATACACTAACCTGTACCATTTCGCCACCACGCATCACACTCATTGTTTTCTGCTCAAATTGGGATCCCTGACTGGCTTCACCTTGCAAATTATTCGAGCTACTTTCTACCGGCGAACTTTCTGAGGAAGGTTTACCGATAACAGAAACACATGGCTTATCAACATCTTTTCCACTAGTACTAGCGCTCTGAGTTGCATCATGAGTCTTAGCAGCAGCATTCTGGTCTTCAATACCCCCAGTCGGTGGGCTCTTAGTATGATGAAGTTTGTCCAGGTCCGATGTTCGCTTCAATTCAAATTGACAGTGATCCTTAACTTCATCTTGCCCTTTAGAACTCAATTCTCTAATGTTTTTGACATTATCATTGCCACTGTGAACAGGATCAGAACCATGCCTATCTATGGCATTATCTGTGACTGTTTCACTATGGTTTTCTGTATCCGTTACTTTTTCAGGAGCACAGGAAGAATGATGTTTCAGTAATACAGATTCACCTTTAACACCATTTACATCCTTTTCATTTTCACTTGAAGAAGCTACTGATTTTATCCTCACTGTAGCCAAATTAATACCTTCTGTGTTGGTTATCTTGTCAAAATTCTCCGCCTTGCCTGCATTATTGACAATAGACTTGCTTTGAACTGGTTCATGGCTCTTAATAGGAGGTTGAATCGCTTCAGTATCTATTCTAATCTTCTGACTGGAAGCTTTTGCACTTGACGGGACCTCACCTCGGAACTTTCTCAGGTTTTCCAATGCCCTTTTTCTTAGAATCGCCTCTAAATCTTCGCCATCCAAACTAGCCCCAGAAGTCTCACTTGTTTTCTTCTCCAAAGATTCACCGGTCCCAGCACCATAAACATCAAGCTCACTTCTGTCAAATTGGCTGTTGTTGTTGTTGTTGTTGTACCTCTGATCTCTTTCGGGTTCTGTTAAATTAGAATCAGCAATCCTGTCAACTTCTGTCTCCTCGATTCCCAATTTTTCTTTTGAGGGAAGCGAATGATGGTCTGATTCTCTCTTACTGCCCCCATCATTACTGTCATTACTTCTACAAGGGTAATCATGATCATCAACGATCTCCTCTTTAGTCTCTTTGGGACATAATTCTCTTGCTTCCTCTACCACCTCTGTAACAGTAATAACTGATTTGAGCCGCCTTGAGTTGTTCTTACTGACATATTTCTCCTCAGTCCGTTCATCACTGCTTTCACTAGAGAAACTGCAGGATGAGCGACTTCTAGCTCTGTATCTATTGCTTCTTTCGCTTTCGCTTCTGCCTCTATCCAATCTTTTTTCCTTTTCATTTCCCTTTCTTTCAACTCTTCCTCTATGCCTTTCAGGTTTATTATCACCACTGCTAGCACTCTCACCATAACAAGTTGAGCAGCTCAATGATCCATTGCTCATAGAACTAACACTTTCATCTTTCCTAAGCTTTTTCTTCTTATACGGTTTCTCCCTCACCTCTTGCTCAATCTTCTTTCTCTTTGCCCTTTTTCTCTTCCTATCACGACAAGAGTCATCACTGCTTTCATGTCTATATGAACGTCTCTTTGCCATCTTCCTTCGACCTTTGTCATCTTTCCTTTTGGAAGACCGAGCCCTTCTACTTCTGTAGCTATCCTCAGAACTAGAAGACAACGATGACTCCAAAATCACTGAATCACGAAGTTTCTTGGATCTATTTTTCCTGCTCTTACTTTTACCACTTACCCGTACCTGAACCAGCAAAATTAAACATGCAATTATATAGGATTCCCATTTACCCATTCAACAGTCAAATAATCCACTTCAACCATCCACAGGCATGGGTACAAGTATCAAACAGGTAACTAATATGGTCATATGACATATATACTTTATGGAGAGTATTTTTAAATATATGACAATATTAAAACAATAAAGTAGATCACGAATGTGTAATCAATCAAAATATTAACCTAAGTTACTTAATCTGATACCTAAGAAACATGTGATGTCGAAATTGTGCAAGCAGATATTCAGAGTCAAAACTTTGGAAGCAAACCTACAAACCATGCACCAGATAAGTCATCAATCTAGAATCCTCTGTGCTTCATAGCAACCAAATTTACCGAGATACAAACCAAATGCACTAAGAATGAGTACAAAAAAAAAACAACCAAATCAAAAATCGTCATCGGTTATAAGAAGAAAAACTTGAAACATTTAAACCCAGCAAAGAATTTCTAGTATCCATAGAGAAAAAAGCGTCTTTCTCAGGTAAGTATATAATTTCTACGCTCACTAATTTCAGTCCTCAAAGCACACGGTGAATCAGAAAGTGGATCTCTTTCCGGAACAATTGCAAATCTGAAGCAAAAAATTCAATACCAAAACGAATGCAGTAGTAGCAAGGAGGGGAAAAAAAGAGTGGATGTTGATAAATTGATCATACCTTCAACGATTTCTTAGACCGTTTTTTCTTGTGCGAAGTGGACGATTTCCCCATTCGAGTACTCTGCAAAATCGAAAATTCAAGAACAAACGAGAGGAAAAATAAAAAAGAAAATTGGAAAGAAATCGAAGTTGTTAATAAATCAAGAAAATTTTTGGGAAAGGCATCGTCAAGTACGACAACATAAAGTGGTTCTTTCTACCCACAACTTTTTTTATCAGGTCATGGTTTTTGCTGGTGGGATTTTTAAATCAACAATGACAATAATAATAGTAATCGTCGTTTTAACTTCTCTGAAAAAGTTTCTATTTTTACTTTACGAGTTCATTGGTTCCTCGTACTACACCTTTCAGACTTGATCTGTCCAGAGTTGTCTTCGGTTTTAGGATGTACCTGTTAGGGTTCTTGTTTGCTTGTTCTAGGTTCAAGGTTCTACTTTGTCTTTTATAATGTGTACATTTAATTAATTGATTATATTAATAGATTAATTATTAATATATCATTAAAAAAAGTTGATGTATTTTTTTTTTTTTTTTGATAAACAAATGTAACCAAACATAAGCACTACGTCTTATCCATTACAAGCAATCTCTGCAATTCCATATCAGCAAACGGGATGATATGGAAGCCTGGCATAAACGAAAAGCTTTCTTTAGCCAGATGATCAGCAACTGAGTTAGCCCAGCGCCTAACATGGTGAACTTCAACAAGCCAATCTCTGTTAATCAAGCCTTTGATCTCCACATTGAGGGTCCTGTCAGCGTGCGCCTCATTCACCTCGTTCTTGAGCAGATCAACAACATCAGAGGAATCAGTTTCAAGGATATAGCTCTGAATCCCAGGTCCCAAGTCAGTTTGAGACCGTGCAAACAGGCCCAGCTAGGCGGAAAGACTATCCCCATCAGCTCCTCTGAACATAAAAGCCTTCAGGAAGTTACTATGCTCATCGCGAATCACTCCACCACTCGCTATACCAGTACTAAACTGCGAAAAAGCCCCGTCGGTATTGACCTTAACCCACCCTACCGGTGGTGATTTCCACTGTGAACTCTGCTCGTCGAGAGGAGCCTTCCCCCCAGCCATTGTGCCCAATCTGCTGCGAGCGTTGTGAAGGCTACTGATGGTAGCATTGATGCGAGCATGGAGGGAGGATATTGGTATTCTCTTACCTTCGAATACAGCAACGTTGCGTCTCCGCCAGAACCACCAACATGCGATGATGAAAGAATGACGCCAATCCTCCTGACTCTGGTCATTTCCCCTATAACCAAGATTCCATTTAAACCAATCCTCAAACAGCAGAGACCTGAATTTCCGCCAGTGCCTTGGTGGAACCAATTTCTGCCAAAATCCGAGAGTCTCAGGGCAGTCTCGTAACAGGTGTTGCATCGTCTCACACTGCCGTTGGCACACAGGGCAGGCAGCATCCGAACTCAGGCCTCACTTAACTCTAGATGCATTAGTTAAAAGGCGCTTATGCATGACCAGCCAAGCGAACATTTTGTAACGTTTAGGAATTTTAAGCTTCCAAATCTTTGCCCAAATGGGATCTGGCATTAGCATATCATTTTGGAACGAGTTATACGCTGACTTAACTGTGAAAACTCCACTTTTATTCCACTTCCACCGCTGTTGGCCATTCACCATAGTCTCAGTTCCCTCTTGAACCTTACCCCATGTTCTCTTGATCCCACTCCAGAGGTTCGAACCAGACTTATTTAAGTCAATCTTAGGTAACAAGTCGGTGCCACAGTTGTACTTGTTTCGCACAACCTGAACCCAAAAATCATCTCTTCTATTCGATAATCCCCATCCAATCTTCATAAGAAAAGTCTGATTCTGGTACTTTGCATGGCAAAGCCCCAAACCGCCCCGCGCTTTAGGCGTGCAAACAACGTCCCATGCCACTAGCAGTACTTTGTGCTGATCCACAGTACTACCCCATAAGAATTGCCTGTTGCATCTATCTAGGGTCTCACAAGTACTCTGTGGTAGAAAAGAAGTTTGCATAACATACCCAGGGATTGCCAAGGTGACTGAGGAGATGAGCATAGACCGACCAGCAGAGGATAATGAGGATGCGTTCCACTTGGATAGCCTGGATTTCACCTTATCCACCACATATTGGTAAGAGGCGTTGGTCACCCTATCATGATGAAGTGGCACACCTAAATATTTACCCAGGTCACTTGTGATCGAGAAACCAAGCGAGGCACAGAGTTCACTCCTTCGAAAATGGTTGACATTTTTGGAGAAATATACCCTTGTTTTATGATGATTGACCTTCAAACCCGAGGCCTCACAAAATCTTTTAAGACAGTTTTAATCAATTGCACCTGATCCATTGAAGCTTCCGCAAAGAGAATAATATCATCAGCAAAAAACAGGTGGGAAATGGGCGGCCCAGTCCTGGTGAGCCGAATTGGTTTCCAACTACCCTCATGGATTGCTGATTGAATAAGATGAGCCAGATTTTCCATGCAAATGATAAAAAGATAAGGCGATAGAGGATCCCCTTGCCGCACACCTCTAGATGGGTGAAATTACTCTGCTTTTTCCCCATTCCAAAGAAGCTGCATATGTGGGGTAGAGACACACTGATAAATAATCTCCCGAAGGTTACCCGAGATATGGAGCTCCTGTAAACACTGACTTACGAAGTTCCAGTTAACCCGATCATAAGCTTTCTCCAGATCAATTTTAATTTCCAAGAAACCCTTTTTCTTCTTCATACTACGCATGGAATGAATTACCTCCTGAGCTACAATAATGTTATCACTGCTATGCCTTCCCGAGACAAAGCTGCACTGGTTTGGAGCTATAACCTTAGGGAGGATTGTCTTCAGCCGAGTGACGATAACCTTGGTAACTATTTTGTATATTACGTTACACAAACTGATTGGTCTCAAATCCCCCATAGTTTCCGGGTGTTCCTTTTTAGGGATAAGAACAATGAAGGTACCATTTATGTCCCGAATTGCCTGCGGATTAGCAAACAAAAACTTTACATAGTTCACAACAGATGCACTCACTGTACTCCATTGATTCTGATAGAAGAGCGTATTCAACCCATCAGGGCCTGGAGATTTGAGGGCACCCATACTAAAAATGGCCTGTTTGATTTCAGAGTCTGAGACATCTTTGCTACACCAAATCAACACATCCTCGTCAATACGGGGATACGTCATTTGGCAATTAATTGACGGCCGCACCCTATCATCTTCAGTCAATAAATTGGCAAAGAAAGAAGTGGACATACCTTTAATTTGATCAGAATCAAAACCCCAAATACCCTCATCATTCATGATCGCCTCAACCCTTTTAATTTTCCTTCTACGGTTGGCACGAGCATGAAAAAAGCGAGTATTACGGTCGCCATAAATGGACCAATCAGCTCTAGCTTTTTGCGCCCAAATAAGTGACTCTTGAAGCAAAACATCTTCAAGTTCCTTCCATAAAGATAGCTGGAGATCTTCATACTTAGGCAACATACCATACCGGGAAACAACTCGATCAATCCACTCCAGCCTCCGGAGGAGGCGTTTCTTCCGTATCTCTGTATGCTTAAACACTTCCTGATTCCAAGAGGAGCAAGCTACAGAGAATTGGGAAGTATTTTGTAGCCATGGGGTGTCTGGTTGCCAAGACTGCCGAACAAACTCATCAAAACTTTCATGGAGAACCCAAGCAGCAATAAACCTGAAAGGACGGTTAGGTTTAGGTTTGGCCCCCTCAGGATTAAGGCAGAGAAGTAGCGGCCTGTGATCTGATTTGAAGAATGGCAAGTGAGAAACCTTAGCATTAGGGAACAAATTCAACCAGCTCTCATTCGCTAGGAGTCTATCTAGTCGTGCTTCTGAACTCCCCCTCTTCCATGTGAATTCCGGACCTACAAATCCTACATCAACCAAGTCATGAGTTTCAAACCAGCGGAGAAAGTCACGATCAACAGTACTTTGGAACTTGGCAGTTGAGCGCCGTTCACTGAAGAAGAGCGTTGCATTTAAGTCTCCTCCAAGTATCCAAGGGCCATGTATGACAATTGCTAACCGAACAAGATGATCCCTAAGGGATCGGCGAGACACAACATTAAGACTAGCATACACCACCGTGAGGAACCAAGAAGTTCCAACTGAGCTAGTAACTTGAAAATGCAAAAATTGATGGGAACTTTCTAGCAAGTGAATCGCAATAATACTGTCATCCCATAAACATCATATTCCACCACTATAGCCCTTGCAATCCATTAACTCCATATTAGAAAACCCCAACTGTTGGGCTATCCTACTAGACATATCCTTAGCACACTGAGTTTCCGACAAAGCAATGAAATTCAGATGATAATGATTTTTTAAGTCACGTACAAGAGCAGGAAAGCTCCGCACTCCAGTGCCACGAGAGTTCTATGTCATGTAATTCATTAGGAAACAAAGGCATTGTGCTTGGGTGATCCAACCTCCCCCACGGTTTTATCTTATTCGATCATGACTTCATCCACGTGCTGCTCCTGATTAGGCCTAGAAACATGGACCAGATCATTCGATGCAATGGCTATCAAAGTCGATGATAAGTGAACCATACTTGGAGCCACAGGAACTACCACGTCTTTGTCCGGAGGTACAATATGGCTTCTACATGACCAGCGACCTGCGATCCTGACTCCTCACAATGGGTCTTGGTAGCTTTGTGTAAATAAGAGCCCATCGAATTGGACACCCCCAATTCATGATCCTGAATAACCTGCTTGCCCAGGCCCACTAACGAGATCCGTGAAGCATGATCACGTGCAGGAGCTTTGCTCTCCTTCCCTTTTAATTTCCCTTTATTTGAATTCTTCCTTTTAGCCCCCACTTTGACCCATTCTGATTTAATTATCCCCTAGCCCACCTACCCATTAAAGGCATTAGTTTCCAATACTAAATCCTTTATATCCGGCCCACGTCCAGGAACCAATTCCTCCAATCCATTATTTTGTTTAACTGTACAAAATATGTTGCCTTTTATATCCTGCTTCAAATCAGCCACCGAATTAGGACTCCTAAAATCATGACGGAGAATCTTTATTTTCTCGTAAGGGCATGTGTCGGAATCCTGATCTCCGGTAACGATAGTTGAACCACCACCTGGGTTTGCCTCCATTTCCATCTTGCTTCGAACGTCCTCCCTAGCGACACCACCAGAGAGGGCTACCTTGCCTATTTTAGTGCCATCTTCATCCTCAATGCTATCCCTCCCATCACCCCCACCTGGTATATCCTTGTTCTTCGGTGCATTTTCCTCACCTGCAACCTCCTTCTGCGCCAACGGGCATTTATCCTTCCGGTGACCATATCTTCCACAATTAAAACAAATTTGGTGGAGCCCTTCAAAAACAATATGTCTCTCTTCCCCAAAGATCATGTAAGAGGGGAGGAGGGGTTTCTGCAGATCAATCTCCACGCAAATACGAGCAAAACCTCCCTTGTAATATATGGAAGTTGATCGATCAATCTTAATCATTTTACCCACCGTGTTTCTGATTCTTCTCAGCGATTCCACATTATAAAACTCAAACGGCACATCTGGAAGCCGAATCCAGGCTGCAATGTTCTGCTGGAGGTCTACCTTCCACGGATTAATATTCGGCCGCCACCTCTAGACTATTAGGTAGTGATATTCTATCATCCAAGGGCCTTCCTGGAAGGCATAGTCCCGATCTTTTTTGTTGGAGAAGGAAACAATATAATACCCATTGCTCAGAGGAATGAGCTTCAGAGGATCCTTAGGGCGCCACATGCGATTGATGCGATCACGAATGATATACGTCGGGAAGCTTGCACCCAGGACCTTAATGATGAGGGAGTTCATCCAAGGTCGGCACCAAGTGGTGTATTCATCAGCAGAGAACTTTAGAACCCCAGACTCTCCTTCCAAACGACACATAGTCTGGGAATCCTCGTCGTCAGGCATCTGCATACCTGCACTAGCATCCTTCTCATTCATGTGATGAAAGTAATCCCTCCACCCCTTCATGATGTCGTCAGCCTCCCCATGCTTCATAAGGAATCCGGCACAGCCAGGGGCCAAAAGCTTATCACGGTACGACAACTGAGATGCCCCACTCCTCACGTTGGAATAAACTCCCTTCGATACACCATTTTCTACTGGCTTCAGATCAGGGGGTTCCTCAAAAACAAACCCCTTACTGTTCTCAGGCGTCCCTCCCTTGTCCTTAACACTTCTGCCATCCCCTTCCTTTTTTCCCTCTCCCGATCCCTTTCTTCCTCCGATCACACCCCTCCGCCGGTCACTCGCTCTCATTTTAATTAAACAAATGCATGCTAACTCTTTTTCGAATGGCTAAAAATTTTAAAAAAGAATTATATCAAATGAAATTAAAATTTTTAGCCGTTCGAAAAAGAGTTAGCATGCATTTGTTTAATTAAAATAAGAATACATTATTCTTTTTAAAATATTCACAGTATATTTTTGATAATATCCTACCCCGAATATCAATTAGTTTCATCTTTACATGCCAAAAAAATAGTAGGTACTAAGTAGTATTTGCATCTTAGCGTTTCATTGGTACTAAGTGGTGCGATATGACTGTGTTTACCTATCACATGGGTAAATTAGTCACCACTTGCAAACCCTAAAATCTGAATTCTCTCTTCTCTGCCTCACGACCCTCCTTCATCTCTTTCTCGCTGGCGGCTTATGGCACCATCACAAGTTGTCGGCGAGTATTATTCTATACCACAACTACATTAGAGTAGTAGATTGGTTCCCAGATCTTTGATCTATGGCCTTCTCCCTCTGATTTCGGGCGGTTGTGGACTTCCCTCATCCTTGTGGCAAGTTTTTTTCCTCTCCTTCTTTAGATCTGTTCTGCGGCGGTGAGAGCTATCTGTCTTTTATTTCTTTTTTTGTGGTGCTGGGTTTTGTGGTGGTGTTCTTTTTTCTCTGGAAATAAATAGATTTGTGAGATCTAAGTATAAATCATCTTGGTTGGATGGTTGTTTGAACGTTATTAGATTCGACTATCACCTAGTGGCTCGGATCTGCGTTCTTGGGAAGATTTCAAGAGGTGTTGTTCAATGTGTGGTCGAAATCACCATATTTGCTTGAACAGGGGAGCAGAAGTGTTCTTCAGGATATTATGGGTTTTCTTCTTTCTAAGGTTGAATTTTCTTTGATCTTTACTCCAAGACGGGGGTATCTGTGCAACTGCTCTAATTGCAGCTAATGCTAAAAAGGAGGTATGCCCGCTAGAGTGGGTTTTACAACCAACACTTTCTTTCACGTCACTTTCTAACCTTGGATATCGATGAGGCCGGTGTTCATACTTCTACTTCTACTCTTAAATCTTTAATGTACGGTGATTGATTGTTTTTGTATTTGACTTGTTTTGTTTTCTTTGATTTGACTTTGTTTGTATTTCATCTTTATTTTGTTTTCATGTATTGCACCGATTTGCAGTAATAGTATTAATAGCTTTTTTGAACAAAAAAAAAAAAGTGGTGCGATATGTATGATATAATAAATAATTAGGTTTTTTTATCCTAAATATTTAAGGTTATTTTATTAGAATTATTTGAATAAGGATATTTTGAATGTTCATTATATCAATTAGGATTTTATTAGATTTTCATATCATATCTTTCCTAAGATGGTTTTGGATTTATTTATTTTCTAAAAAATAGGATATCTACTTATATAGGTTAGCTACATCTTCCTATCATTATCTTAGATTTAAGTTAGATTTAGAATATGAATATGAATTATTATTATTTTATTATTTTCTAAACTCTATTTTTAAGGTTCTCATTTGTATTTAACTTTAATGAATTGAATAATATTGTGTATTGAGTTTTTTTTTTTCTTTTCCCCTCCCCTATTCCTCTCTACTTTCTAGTCCCTCACCTACTCCTCTAGTTGAAAACAGACTGGGAAAATTTGGACTCTTGCAACTTTTAATTTGGACACTTCCAACGTTTTTATTTAAAAAAATGACAAAAAATATCATTTGAATTACAAAAGTTCCAAAATATCTACTAAATTAGTAAAAGAATAAATAAGTAATCTAATAGGAATCTAGGATTTTAAAGTTTGGATATTGACAACTTGAATATATGAATTAACAACTTGGATATAGAGATTGGCAACTTGAGCTCTCCAAGTTATTATTGCATATACCTACGTTGCTAATGGTTATTCTTAAGTTGTCGTTGTAATACTCAAATTGTCAACACTCAAACTTAAAAATCTTGTATTTCTATTGGGTTAAGTAACAAATTTGCCCCAAAAGTTTTCGCTGAGGAGCAATATTGCTCTGGAAATTTTTCTTGTCTCAATGTTGCTCCAAAAGTTTCAAAATGTAGCAATGTTGCCTATTTCCGTTAAAAAGTTAACGGTTAACGTCAATTTTTTTTGTCAACGTTAGTGTTTTAACGGAATAGAGCAACATTGCTACGTTTTGAAACTTTCAAGGCAACATTGAGACCAAAAAAACTTCTAGGGCAACATTACTACTGAGCCTATACTTCTGGGCCCAAAAGTTTTATTGCCCTGGAAGTTTTTCTTATCTCAATGTTACCCCAAAAGTGCTTATAGAACCCGGGGTCGTGCCCTGGCCTTGGTAGGGGACTGATGTCGAACCCCTCCAAAACTTTTTCTTCATCTAAAAAAAAAAGTTTCAAAACGTAGCAATGTCGCCTATTTCTGTTAAAAAATTAACGATCAATGTCAATTTTTTTTACGGTCAACGTTAGTGTTTTAACGGAATAAGGCAACATTGCTACGTTTTGAAACTTCCAGGGCAACATTACTTACTAGGTCTATACTTCCGAGGCGGATTTGCTACTTAACTCTATTTCTACTCAATCACCTATTTGTCCTTTTGCTGATGTAGTAGACATTTTTGAGTTTTTGTAATTCAAATGATATTTTTCTTCAAACTAATTAAATTAACTAATAAACTAATATATAATTTAAGGATACACAACATATAAAATGATTAAGTAACTTATTTAGTTTCTTTAATCTTTCTAAAAAAATCAATTAGGTCTTATAATTAGGACCGAAAGTAGTATTTGATATTAACCTGCTTACTAGAGGAGGTGATAGTAGTCATCTATTTAGAGACTCAATTGATAATACATGATTAATAATTCAAAGGAACCAACAAGCGTCTATAGTCCATACTCATGGGGAAGAACTAGCTCTTGCCTTTTATTTAGCTGGGTTATCCATTATGTGGAGATCAACTTCTGTATCGTTGATCAACTTTCACCTTTTACCAACGGGGGGTTGGCACAAGTGGTAACCGGCTTGTGTCGCTTAAGCAAGGTCTCGAGTTCGAACCTTGTGAATGCAAAAATGCCCCGCTGTGATACTCTCCCACCATAGCCAGGTGCGCGACACGGGTTGGATCCATATTAGTCAGGGCGAAGTTCTGGTGAACCGGGTGGGCAACCAAAAAAAAATCAACTTTCACCTTTTGACTGGGATTGAATTTTGTATGTTCTGGTGGGATTTTCTCACATTCTCTTGAAACACCGTATCTTTAACCCCCAAAAAAAAAACTTCCCTTTGGCAAAAGCTTTTAAATATCCTTATTGGTTTTAATTTAGAGGTTTCATTCACATACATATCTGTGATATTTTGCATTCTAGAGGACAATCTTCACCCTCTAACTCATCTACAGGCTGTTGTTCTGGATATGGATCTTCTCATTGTTTCCCATTAGCTTTAAATCCTATCCGTTCACTATTTGATCTAAGAGTCTAGGAAGATACACATCATCTATATCAAATTACCTCACGCGGTGGAGATGAAAAGTAGATGATTTGTCTCTTTCTAAGTTGTTAGATCAATATTGGACGGCTATAATTAAAAGACAATGAGGGGCAATGAGAAATCTCACTTGTGAGAGAATCTGGATCCCTCTTGTTCCATACCATATTTTATTGCCAAAACCCCTACTGATATCACTAGCACTATGCTTGATGATAGTTAATACTATACTGTAGCCTCTTTCATAAATGAAAGGCATGATATTATTGTTCAGTTTAGCTAATCGGACTTCTTTGCTGTACTTGTTGTACAGTTCATCTATCGCGAAGCATAAGTGGCACCATAAAAAGGGGGCTTTTCTTTTCTCCAATAACCAATTTTGAGCATTAAACTGTGTAAGCGCATACACCACAAACATTTCCCCCAAAACATATTCAGGCGACTAAAGTCGCATACTTTGCACAAAATCTGAAATGGCTAAAGTGCTTAGTACTTTTATTCAGTTTGCATCTAAAAGCATTACAAACTGGAGAAATCCCTCATGTTCATCTGCTCCTGTATATATTTTTTTTTTAAAAAAAACAAAGGAGAAATATTAAAAGGCAAGCACGCTTGATTCTGAAAAAAGCTACACCATTATCACTATTATAATTATTCACATACAAAAGCAGTGTTTGATGACCAGAATGAAATATGCTAAGCATCTTCAGCATCACTCATGCTGGCATGGGTGTCAATATAGAATTCAGGGGAGATGTCAATTTCATCAACAATCCTTCCTCTGTGACATGGGCAAGCACGAACATTGTACACAATCAGTAAACCACATTGTATAATCCAAGAAGATACAGCAAAAATAGAATAGGATGGTACCTCTCAAGGGGGAAAAAAAGAAGAAGAATAGGATGATACCTCTCAAAAAGATTTTTTTTTGGGCGAAAAAAGAGAGAGAATAAGATGATATTGGTACCTCTCAAGAACAAACTTCCCCTCTTTATACTTTTGGCTCTTCTCATGCAGAGTCTCCTGTGGCAGAACAATAATAGTGTTAAAGGGATTTCAAAGTCTTTTGACAGTGGACTACAACTAGAAAATGGGAGCTTATGCATGATAAATACTTCAATGTCTCTCTTCTATAATTATTTCTCCTCGAAGACCAGGTTGGCCCAGAATAGGCTTTTAGAAGACCTAAGCCCACCATTAAAAGCCCCATAATGGCCCAAGGCTAAAAGCTTTGAGCTTGGCCCAATTACCTTTGATACAAATAAAATTTAGCTCAAATTCGATTTGAAGAACAGAGTTATCTTTCTTTTTTACTGGAACGGGCCAACCAGGCCAAGCCCTAACTTGGCCCTAAAAGGAATACCATGTATTAGGAGGATGGGCTTGAGTTTAAGACCAATGGCCTGGATTATGTCGGGCCATTCATATTCACGGACTAAACCCACAAACAGCTCTATCCAGGTTATGTATTTAAACAGTGTTAATCTTTAACACAATTTGCAGATGCAAGAATCTGAAAGGGTAAAGTAGTGGAAAATTACATATTTCCAGCCAACTATTTGACCACAGCAACAGCAAAAGATATCCGCCACCGTATGCAATCCTGAAAGCATCATCCTCTCCTCTGGTACACCAGTTGTGATGTTCACACTAGAAGGCAGGCCCAAAATATTAGCATCTTCAAATAATCAGAACAAAGCAATATTTTCATCCAAGAATCAAGGAACCAAGCAATTCCTTACTCATACAATACTTAAAATCATTGCATGATTGAAGAGAGATAAAACCTGGCTTCTGGTTTCTTTTTTTACAATAATGAGCTATGAAGAAGTTAGTCTTGGAACGTGCTTTCAAACTCTCCCTCTCCCTCCCTCTCTCTCTCTCTCTATCTACACACGCCCGTGTGGAAGTTCCTGTCTTGAATATCATACTTTCCCAATTTTACAACAAGTTATGCAATTATCTGATAGTACTTTTCAAATGTAAGAAACTCTCAAATGTTGTTGCATGCTCAAAATAATCCAATTTTACTAAATTTCTGCATGCAAAGACAGCATCTTCATTATTTTTAGTTAAAGAAATGAATCAATTTCAGTCACATCTATTAGGGCGAAAAGTTGACATGCAAGAAGTATCAATGGTTGGCTACAATATTCATAGCAAAAAATAATTCAACATGGGAGGCAAGAAAATTTTAAGTGGAGGATGAAGAAATCATGAATTTGTAACAGAGCAATATACATTCCAACTGACACAATGCAAAAAATAACCTGTTTTGAACATAGAAACACAAATGATAATGGCTTTACTTCCTCAGATATATCAAAAGCATATTTATTTTAGGCATACACCTACAAGTTAAGCAATTTGGGAATACGAATTTTAAAGACACGTTGTTTCAGGAATTGGCTGGATAATCCAGCATGGCATAACAGAGCACCATATCTTCCTGCAAGTCTAAATCACATCATAGATTAAATTTTGGGTATAGTCAAAGCAATGATCAAACTTAGGCCAACAACATAGATTTGACTATTTCCAAATTTTGGTCGCTTAGAAGACCTGATATCGATTTCTTAGAAAGTCACTGTAAGACCCAAGATCGCTGTCTACAAAAAGTTAGGCAAAACTTTATTTACTTACATCATTCTTTTGAATATGGTTACGTATTCTCTGGATGTCCCCTCATTAGTGTATTACAATCAGGGCCAACAGTTTGATGATTCCAAGTTCACTTATCAGAAAGCTTTCAATTTGCACAGAACTGTAAATATGTTAGAGAAGAAAGAGGAAAGAGCTGAAGAAATGAGAAAAGGAGATGAAGAATTAGCCTGAATAATTGCATTTCTTCTGAATACATTAACAAGTGATGGACTCAGCTAGTTGCAGACGTAGTGCTAAAGAATTTTTATAATAACGTCCCCAAGAGTAAGGTTATTTACGATAAACTCCTGATTAAATAAAAGAAAAGGGAATATTAGGAATTCCAAGTTATCACAGTTCAAGTCAGGAGATCAATAAATTTCTACTAGCAGGTTCTTTCAATTCTATGTCTCTGCAAAAAATAATTTTTGACACTATTTTCACCTCTTCATCAAAAAATTCAACAGCTCATCCTCAGGTTTAATCCAATTTGTTGCTTTGAAGAAATGATGTCAGTTGATAACAATCAGTCAATGATGTCTCTTGCTTGGTATAAAGATGACAGAGTCAACAGAACACGGAGAAAGAAGCATTATTGTCAAACAATGGACCAATCAGCAGTTATCTTAAATGAAGAATAACTTGATCATATACCTGTACAAGATGTAATCTTCAACAAAAGGGGTTGTGTCATGGTTATAGAAGGAAGCACACACTCAAATAGAGAAAGATACACAAAATTAGACCTGGGACCTAAAATTCATAAACGCACAAGAATGCCCTTGATCTTGTTACACTTTCTCACTTCAATTCTCAAGAAGCCGTGTTAAAACAATCAAAGCAAGAAAATTAGTGTTTCTGCACTATTAAAATTAGTGTTTCTGCACTATTCCTGACATTTAAAACTTCAAATCTCTTCCAAATATCATGGCAATTGGATCTTGCAGAGCGCTTGAACACATTCATATTATTGTCATTGAAGGACAAGGTATGATAATTTCAAACGCAAAACTGCTCCCCTGGATCAGTTTGTCCCCTTAACTGGTAAAGCATTTATAATCCAATTCACAGGACTTGAAAGGCTATCAAAGTTAGTGTTCAATGATACAAACCAACATCTATGGGTTCCTGAGCACTTTCCCCTTTGGATGCCATTTTAAATATAAGCTTAAAATCTATTCCATGATGCCAAGTTGCCAGCTACTATATGCAAACAATGGATTCCCGAATTAAAAAGCAGAATCAATAACAAATAGCAACAACTTCTATAAGTTAGCAACTTAGGATTTAGATTTTGTATTCTAAATAGGTTAAATGCTTCGCAAGTATGCATATAAATTCTGTTCAGATATATATTTATATTGGTTGAAGACATATATAATTATTTTGAGTAGCTATCACAATGCTGATAAACAAATACGAGAAGAAGTGATGTACTGATGAATGCAACCCTCACAATAAAGAATGAATTTTACAGAGTATGAGAACTACAAGGACCAGGTAGCTGGCAGTTTCAAAATTAGATAAAATAAAACAATAAAAAAATCACAGTAAAAGCTTTATCTGGATCAATAAGCATTTTTAATACAATCTAAAACACAAAAACATGAGTGACAAGCTGCTAATGTTTACAACTTAACATACGAGTGACAGCACAAACACTATCATGATTGTTATTTTTCACAATTGAATATCCAGTAAGAAATGCAAAATACTTACACGTTATTGAAGAGGTATGCTTTTCCCCGTCGGCAATGAAAAGCCTGAGATAATGATAAAAGAATTTTGTTTAATGAATTGGATTTTTTTAATCAATCGGAGCATTTTAAGAACTATAGTAATGTAATCTAAGCAAAATCAACAACATAAGGATGATGCATACAATATGAAAAGATGGAAGGGCGAAAAGTCACATTTTCATCCAATGAACAGCTATAGCTAAATGTTCAACCGGCTAAATGAGCTTTAAATCTTCCGATAATGGAAGATTATCAAGCTTTGAAGGTTTCTGCGTGTCAAGAACAGTTCTCCAGCGTTACCGCTTTGAACTACTTCGGTGTAAAACTGCCCCAATCCCATCAACTATCCAATGAGTTACCGCTGAAGTTTTAAAAAGCTTCATCGTCACTAAACCATGCTTTTACATCCAAATTACAAACCTCACAGACCCCAATTACACGGTAAATTGACAAACACTGACATGAATGGAGAATCGTCCTTTCCAATCAGAAAATTGGTCTAAGGTTACCAATATAGAAAGAATAATACCCGAGAGATGAGATCGTCGGCTAGGGCCAAGTGGGTTTTGCAGAACTTGCATCTGTAAGACCTGCCCTCCAGCTCCACGACGAAGATTCTTCCCATTTTTTTCCGTGTTCTGCTTTTCGTTATTATGGAGATTCACGTACCCGAACCTTGCCTAAATCAAAAAGATAAATGGGAGATTTCAAATCCACAGGGACAGGAATAGAGGAACCGAGGAAGAAATAGAAATCAGCGAAACAATATGGGCCAGGCATTGAAGTACAGACTCGGCTCTGCTATGTGTACTCGGAATTTCAGATAAGATCTGGCGGCGCCGGAAAATCTCTCTCTCGCCACTCCAAAAATCAACCAGTCTCCCCAACTATGAAGCCAGACCCATATAAGAATGTAAACAACAAAAATAATTGCTTCATGTCCGAAAAATTCTGATGATGTCGTGTGGTTGCGTTGCCTACTCTAATCAGTTACCAAAAATATTTTTAGTTTGAATTTTGAAATTCCATTATTCTAGGTTTATTTATTTTAACTTAATTTTTGTTTAATTTTCTCTCCCAATAAGAACTTTCCGTTGATTCATGTTAATCATGTCTTATTTATTTTATGGGGTTTATATTTCTCATATTACATCAGAGAAGAAGATTCATACACACATGAAATGGTGGAACCCATATATATATATGTGTGTGTGTGGGTTCCACCATTTCATGTGTGTGTGACATGAGAAAACACTTCTCCTACAACATGAGAAGTGTTTTTCCCTTATTTTATAGTGGGTTATTATTTTATCAGTAATGTATTTGCTTATTTATAGACTCCCTCTTAGTAAATAAAATCATTAGATTTCATTATCTTATTTTCTCTCTATTATATTACTACCTCCGGTCCTAATTATAAGACATAGTTGACTTTGTTTGAAGAGATTAAGGAAGCTAAATATGTTACTTATTCATTTCATATGTTGTGTTTCTTTAGATTATATATTAGTTTATTAGTCAAACTAACTACTTTGAAGAAAAAAATAAAAATAAAAATACTCTAAAGTAATTTAATTAGCTTCCTTAATCTCTCCAAAAAAGTCAACTATATCTTATAATTAGGACCGGAGGAGTATTTTATAAGTATAAGCGGTATTAAAGCCTAGTTGGTATGTAAGAGTGCTAATTTTCTTAAAAAATAGAGCACAATATTATTGTTTATTATTAATTCTAAGGTATGCGTTGTTTTTGTTCGTTGAAGTAATATGTCTTCTTCAAATTCTAACTTTGTGTGTTATCTATTCCACGCTTTGATGGTCATTGTTATCACTAGAGCATGCTAATGGAGAACTTCTTGAGATCCAAGGAGTACTGGCAAGTTGTAGAGAGGGGTGTAGTAGCACTTATGAATGCGCAACCATCAAAATTAGAAGAGTTGAAGTTGAAAATTTTGAAGGCGAAGTAATATTTTTGTTTTAAGCAACTAATCGTCCCATCTTGAAAACTATTCTTCACAAAGATACTTCCAAGGACATATGAGATTCTATAAAGAGGAAATATCAAGGCACTATAAGAGTAAAGTGCACACAACTTCAAGCTCTGAAAAGAGATTTCAAGAATTTGCAGATGAAAGATGGCAAGTCTATCACCAACTATTGTGACAGAGCTTTAGAGATAAGTAACAAAATGTGTTTGTATGGTGAAAAAAAATGTAAAATGATACTATTGTTGAGAAAATATTATGTTTTTAACTCCAAAATTTGATTATGTTGCTTGTTCAATTGAGGAGTCAAAAGATATAGATGCACTTTCACTTGATGAATTATAGAGCTCTTTGTTAGTTCTTGAGTAGAAAATGGATCGTAGCTCAATGATAGAGACACAAGCTCTAAAAGCTTTCACTATTACCTGTTCCTCAAATTCTAGAGGAAGAGGAAGAGGTTGAGGTTGAGGCAGAAGTCGTAGTAGATGAAGAGGAGACTGTGGCCATAAAGATGTCAAGGAGGAAGAGGATGAATTTTATAGCAAATATGAAGAACGAAATTTGCAATTTGACAAATCTAAGGTAGAATGCTTTAGATGTCATAAATTTGGTCATTATCATTCTGAGTGTTATGCTAGGCTGCTTAACAAGGAAAAAGGAGAAAAATCAAATTTTGTAGAAAATAAGGTGGAAGATACTTTATTGATGGTTTTTCAAGTTACCGAAGCATCACAATCAGATATTTGATATGTGGATACTAGTTGTTGCAACCACATGTGTGGAAGAAAATCTTGATTTTCTCTCTTAGATGAAGGTTTTAATTCCACTGTAAATTTTGGTGATTGCTCTACTGTTAAAGTGTTGGGAAAAGACAACATCAAAATAAAAACTAAAAATGGTTTTATTGAAACAATTTCTATTGTTTATTATGTCACTGATTTGAAAGTAATTTGTTGGGTGAGGGTCAATTGCAAGAAAAATATTATACAATTACTATTAAGAAAGGGACTTAAGAAATATATTTCTTCATAGGGTGTTGTTGTTATTCCAATGACTTCAAACAGGCTATTCCCATTGGAGATTATAAATGTTCAATCTTGCTTGATGGCTACTAAGAAAGATATCTTATGGCTTTTGCATTATCGCTACGACAATTTGAATTTTGGTGGGTTAAAAAGTCTTCATTAGAAACATATGTGAGGCAACAACCAAGTTTGTGAAGAGTGGTAACAGATCTTCCTAAAATTTCTTCTCCTTGCCAAGTTTGTGAAGAGTGTGTTGTTGGCAAACAACCACGTTCTCAATTTCCTCAAGGAAAATCATGGAGAGCAGAAGAAGTCTTGGAGCTCATTCTCTCTGACATATGTCACTCCAACATCCAATGATGGTAAAAATTACTTTATCACATTTAATGATGATTTTACTAGAAAAACGTGGGTTTACTTTTTACAGGAGAAAAATGAAGCTTTAAAGCTCAGGTTGAAAATGAAGCATGAAAGATGATTAAAACTCTCCGTACAAATTGTAGTGGAGAATACTACCCAAAATAATTGGTAAGTTTTTGCGAGCAATATGGTATTCGAAGAGAACTTATAATTGCTTATACACCACAACAAAATAGTGTATTGGAGAGGAAGAATAGAACCATCCTCAATGTAACATCCTCTAATTTAAAGGACAATTATTAACTACTAACTTAATTAAACCATTCATTAAAATTTTTTATGTACACATTTGAGCTTTGAATATTACCAGGCCCAAACTTTTTAACTAAGTTTTATTTCGAGATTTATCAAAATAACCTCAATACACTAAAGTATGCCAAGTGAGCCCTACTGTGATAATATATAATAATCTAACATATACCAAAAAAGTTGGAAGCACTATTATTAGCAAAAGTTGCTTAAGCTTCCAAAGCCTTCCCTGATCAACCAACGCAAAAACTATGACCTGAAAAATGTTTGTAACCATCAATCCAGTTCATTATAAATGTTAATATGTGCTTGTGAGGTGCCAAGTGGAATATTTTGTATAACAAAGTACTAGATATATAATTTACAAATTTCCAACTCAACAATTTTGTAATAAAATTTTTATATCAAATTTCATATCATGAATCACATATATAACATGCCAAGCAACATATCGATACCTTGAAAATCCTTATCACCTCCTACCCTTATTCCACTGACATAACCCATGAGCTATAACATAATAGGTTTAGTCTTTATGACAAGACTGCAGCAAGCTCTCCAATAATGAGGTATAGCTCGGCCAAAAGCTATAGAACTCATATCGGATCATGGGTTCCCTTTCCTTCAAATATGAAAGGTGTCATTGTCCAAAGGGTTGACCCTTAACCCGACCAAAGGAAAAGGGTGATACCAACTACCAAAAGCCCTGAAAATATCAAAGTCATTCACTGTGCACCGAGTGGTGGCGTACCACGTGGTATTTATACACAATAACTCTCATCACCATTTCACATCCATCATCACTCCACATCCATCCATGTAAACAATTATAAACTTGGCATGTATATACGAGTTCCAAACGTGATTCATAAAAATAATGCATAGTTTCAATAATCATTAAGATAAGTACTTTTTCAATTCACGAAATCATAACAAAAGTATATTATCCAAAACATATAATATCATAATTTTTTGTCTCAATAACCATTTCAAAGTACTCATTGATATATTAAATTAATATCCATATATTTTCATTCTCATAATAATTTCACAAAATACTCACATACAACATACTGATATATATAACAAGTGGAAAGTGGTTACCTCAAGTTTTTTACACAAGAACTAAGCATAAGAGAAGTCAAGTCCACTTTAAAAATAAATATATAATTATACGTTAATATAATTAATAAAAAATGCCAACTAATACAATATCAAGTTAATTAAACTATAATTGTTTTACTTTAGTTTTCTTAGAAAAATGATAATTTATCTATTTCTCAAGTCATTATTATAATCCCATTTATCTTCCTTCATAAATTATTTCTCACTAATTATGATCATTAAAATATCACCATATTCTCAATTTAACCAAAATACCCAATTTCCTACAATAAAAGTTCACCTAAAACAATTTCTAATATTTATATTCATTTATAAACCTCAATTTTTAACCTAATACTAACTTTTATAAGTATAACCTAATTTATTAAACAAATCTCCAAACTTCCACATAATCAAAATCATATCAACTCTAATTTAAAATCTCAAATCCCAATTCATAATTTCTTATAGTTCAAGATTTAGCAAAACTAACCGATTAAACATTTAATAATACCTCTAATAATCCAGCTAAATGCTTTAATCCTTATTTAATCGGTAAAAATATACTATATGACATAAATTCTAAATTCTTTTAAATGGAAAATAAATCTAAATTCCCATGGCAACCAACTAACAAATCTAAACTGATTAAATTTATTTATTAATCATATTTTATATATATACAGTCTTCTATTATCAAAACTTAAAACTTTGTCAATATTCAAATTCCAAAATTTTCACAAATCAATACTATATTACTCTCATTAGAAAGAGAAAAATGCGTAAAACAACTTTCGTGAAGAATTTTTTTTGAAAAGAAATTAACTTAACTACCTAAATGATCTTATAAAATAAATAACTTACCTTAAAACTTAAATAGGCTCTATTTCTTTCTCTTTTCTCTCCTTCCTTCTCTTTTCTCTCTGCTCTCCCGTCTCTCACGATCCCCACACTCACACACATACACTATTAAACACACACACACACTGCACATGTTGGATTTTAGGATCTAAATCCCATGGGTTATGAATAAGAAGTCCCATTGGTTGGCCACCGCTGGTCGCATTGTTTCGCCACGGTCGCGTCAGTTCACCAATGGGTATCCATCTGATTATTTTCATCATCTATAAATAGGATGGGTTAGTAACGGAAAAAAAGAAAAAAGAAAAAAAAAAACTAGATCTAGAATTAATCTCAAACATTCCTCTCTGCATATTACATTCTGTAGACATAGTCTATGCGATTCTGAAAGCAGACTCGTTGGATTCGCTTGCTTCAGATTGAGAGAGCCATCATTCTGAAGACGAATAATCCGCTCTATCCGGGAGGCAATTGCTCGAAACCTTTGGCATCCGTATTGAGGAGCAAAATTGTCTTAAGGAAACAACGTATGTTGGGCCGGATTTCTTCATAGTTCATTACCATATTCGGCAGTCTTGTGAGTTTTTTACTGGTTTTCTTTATGTGCAGAAGTATTGTATGTTTACAAGATTATGCATATTCATTACACAGATTCTTATTTTAGTGATATTACTATCTTGAAAGTATTTTCTACAACAGCACATACATATATATAAGGGATGAGGCGGTGGAATGAAGAATACACACACATATACATACATACATATATATGTATATGTCTCCCTTTGCCACGTTAAGTGGCAGGATGCTGCCACCTACCCAAATTGGTGGCAGCATACCTGCCACAAGGTATATACATATACCTTTTTTAAAAAAATATATATATATTTTAAGGATAATACACTCAACATGGTGAGAAGCTTGCTAGCAAAAGGAAAAATTTCAAAGAATTTTTGGCCAGAAGCAGTGAATTGGAGCATTCATATCTTGAATAGAAGTTCTACTTTTGCCGTTCAAAACATGACTCCACAAGAGGCTTGGAGTAGACGAAAGCCAACTGTTGATTGATAATTGAATATTTTATATACTTAATTTTGTCTCTTGAGTAATAACTTAGGACCCTTTATCTAATAAATAATGGCTTTTATGTTTATTTGGGCCTTGGGCCTTTTATTGCATTTTAGCAATTTTTAATAATAAAATTCCAGTTTTGTATTACTTCACTATTTCTACCATAACTCTTGAACCAGACATCGGATTTGCCTCATTTTTGTCTCATATTTCAGATGATTCAGAGAGCTACAATTGTTATGAAGACATCAAGAGCCAATTCGGTCAAGAGGGCGGTCGATTTTGGATCCGAAGTCGGATGCACAATTCTGGATATTATTTGGACCCGAATTTTGTAATTTAAGTCCAGTTTTATTTTATTTTTGTTTTGGACTAAAACTATTAGGGCCCATTTTCGTTTTAGGTTATTTTTAAGTAAGGCAGCCGCCAAAGACAGAGGCATTCACGAATTCACGATTTTGACATTAGGGTTTCACGATTTTATGAAAATTCTCTCTACCGATTTTCGCATGTTCTTAGGGTTTTTCGCGTTCTTCATCTTTTCTTCAGTTTTCCAGCCATGCTCGGCTAAACCCTGTGATTGACCCAACGATGAGGATTCCATGATTCGTTCAGAGAACTTGTGCCTAATCGGTAACTTAATCAATTCTATTTTCATCTTATCAGATTCGATTCTGAAAATAGTTCAAATATTAGATTTAATATTCGGTTTGGTTCATCCCAAGGACTGAATTCGGACTAGGTTTTAGTGTTGCTGTGCGATTGCATAGTGAGACGCCACTGTTCGGATAAAGTTGAATCATAAAACCCTAAAACCCCCAATTTTACCATTCTGTTTCACTATTGCTATTAATCGAGCCCGCTGCAAATTCGTTGGGAAACGACCCAGGTTCCCTAATTCTGCAAATCGTTTTCGAACTTGGTTTATTTTGGGAGACACGGCAAATCTCTTTCCATTGATCACTTCAGAATTTTTGGTTGCATTACATATGCTCATGTTCTATATGAGAAAAGAAAGAAGCTTGATGATAAGAGTGAAATGTTTTTTTCGGGTGCAAGTTAACAATCTAAAGCTTATAAATTATTTAATCCCCTAACCAATAAAATTGTGATTAGCAGGGATGTTATTTTTGATGAAGAAAACACTTGGAATTGGAATGGGCACAACCTTCTCCAATTTATAGTGATTATGAAATTGAAGAAGAAAGGGAGAAATTGCCACACCAAGCACATGCAAATACTACCGCTGCTACTCTTGAAAATTCTCCAAATGATGTAGAAGCACTAGCCACTGCAACAGTGGAGGAACCTTGAGATGGTCAATCTCGAAAGAGACCATTTTGGATGATAGATTATGTAAGTTGAGATGACTTATCTGATAATGATTTTGTAACTCACCTTGCTTTTTTTGCAGATGGTGATCCCCTCATATTTGAAGAAGCATATAAAGAAAGAAAATGGCAAATAGCCATGGATGAGGAGATCAAATCTATAGAGAAAAATAATACATGGGAATTGGTGGAGCTCCCAAGAGGGCAAAAATCCATTGGAGTCAAATGGGTTTACAAAACAAAGCTGAACAAAGATGGTGGAGTTGATAAATACAAATCACGCCTTGTTGTAAAAGGCTATAGGCAAGAAATTGGGGTTGATTATAAAGAAGTTTTTGCTCCAATTGCTAGGCTTGACACTGTTCGATTATTATTAGACATAGCTGCCCAAAATTCTTGGCAGGTTTATCAATTAGATGTCAAATATGTCTTTTTACATGGTGAGTTATAGGAAGACGTTTATATTGATCAACCACTTGAATATGTGAAGAAAGGGAGTAAAGAAAAGGTATATAAATTGAAAAAGGCTTTATATGGACTTAAACAAGCACCACGAGCTTGATATAGTCATATAGTTGCCTATTTTTCTAAATAAGGATTTCAAAAATGCCCTCATGGATATACTCTCTTTACAAAATTTGGAAAAAGATGAAAAAAATCTTGTTGTGATTCTCTATGTTGATGATTTGATTTATGTTAGAAATGATATAGGCTTTCTTGATGCCTTTAAGGAGAGAATGATGCAAGAATTTTGATATGTCTGATTTGGGATTAATGCGATATTTTCTTGGTATTGAAGTTATGCAATCACCGTATGGAAAAAAATTCACAAAATAAATATGTTCTTAAGATTTTGGATATGTTTAGAATGGGGGATTGCAATCATGTTCATACTCCAGTTGAATGTGGCTCCAAATTGGTGAAGGGGTGATTAAGAAAAAGAAAGTGAATTCTACTTCCTTCGAGCAAATGGGTGGAAGTTTAATGTATCTCATTTCTACAATGCTTGACTTCATGCATGGTGTTAATCTTATAAGTCAGTATATGGAAAATACAATTGAGACTCATCTCATAGCTACAAAGAGAATTTTTTGTTATTTGAAAGTTATTAATAATTTTAGAATTTTTTATAAGGCTAATCTAAAAGGAAAATTTTATGGCTTTTCTGATGGTGACTATGCTAGAGATGTGGATGATAGAAAAAACACATCAGGCTTTGTTTTTATGATGAGTGATGAAGCTATTTCATGTTCTTCAAAGAAACAACCAATTGTTACTTTGTCAACTATAGAAGTTGAATTTGTAACTGCTGCATCATGTTCTTGTCAAGCTATATGGTTAAGAAAATTGTTTGAAGCACTTTAGAGTCAAGAAAAAGGTGCATCAACAAGTAATTGTGACAATGTTTTAGCAATTAAAATTTCCAAAAATCCAACTTTTTATGGACGAAACAAACATATTGATGTGAGATATCATTTTTTTGCGTAACCTTTGCAATGATGGTGTTATTGATTTGGTATTTTACAAAAGTGAAGATCAAGTGGCTAATATTATGACTAAACTACTCAAGCAAACTCTGTTCACAAAGCTTAGACAAATGCTTGGAAAATGTTCTATGGAATATTTTGTTTAAGGGAGGGCCTAACTCAAATCTTTATACTCTTAAATTATGTTTGCAAACATTAATTTAAGGGAGCAATTGTTGGAAAAATTTTGATGATGCTTTGGTGCCAACTCTAATTGATTATCTCAAATATCTCTGGTTTGAATTTTGAAATTCCATTATTCCATGTTTATTTGTTTTAGTTTAGTTTTTACTTGATTTTTTCTCTCCACTTTTAAGAATATTATGTAGTTCTGTTGATTAATATTAATCGTGTCCTATTTATTTTAGTAGGGGTTATTATTTAATTATTTAATTATTTAATTTATAATGTACTTGCCCATTTAAAATCCCCCTCTTAGTTAATCATCCCATTTCATTTTCCTATTTTCTCTCTATTATATTATTTTATATCTATCACTTCATAAGAATAAAATGAAATGATATTTTGACTTAACATCCTACAATTTGTATCCCCTTTGACTTTTTAAAGGCATATTATATAAAGAATTGGAGGAGTATAAGAGTATTGATGAATTTTTAATTAGTTTTGTCCTTTTTTTTAGTTTTTATAATATCTATAGACTATTAGTCTATCCATTGATAATATAAAAAGAGGAACGTTGACACGAGAGAGTATACATAAACACCACCATTCATAAGAGGTTCTTCTGCTAACTTCTCATGATAACAACGTTGAATTGTTCAAAACTTTAAATTAATACTCCTCCGGTCCTAATTATAAGATATATTTAACCGATTTTGGAGAGATTAAGGAGAGATGTTAAATTAGTTAATTTTACTCATTTTCCTAAAATGCCCTTATATAACTTTAAAATGACATAAATAAAAGTGAATCAACAACCTCGCCACATATCTCTCCGACCAATTTTTCTTTTCATATGCTTTCTAATTGAAATAATGATTTTACTATATATGTGTGTGTACACATATAAATTTATTTACACACACATACACACACACCCATATATCTACACATATATATATCTACACACATAGATATATATATATATGTGTGTGTGTGTAGGCGCGCGCGCGCGCGCACACACACAGGGGCGGATCTTCCTTAGGACAAGTGGGGGCCATGGCCCCCCCAAAAAAAAAAATGTTTAGAAATTTTCTTATAAAAAATTTAATATAATGTAAAATTAAATTTTTGGCCCCCCCAAATCCCCCCTCTTTTTATATCTTTGGGGCTTATAATTCAAGTTGTATTCCATGTGGGGTCTTATATAATTTATGTTAATATTGTCATTTTTTTCTATATTTCATTCTAATTACCAGAAATTTTTAGCTTATCAGTGAAATTTACTTTTGTGGTGTATTCTTTAGTATGCTTTCACCCATTTTACACTACACCTGTAGATGAAGTTTGTTGATTTTTCATTCTAAACCTCAGCCTCTTGCCTTCCAATGTTGTGGTGTTCAATTACATGAAGTCTATGGTTGAACCAAAGATTCACAATCACATAAATTAAAAACCTTCTAATGTTTGTGGTGTATTTTTTTTATATTATTTTATTTTCTTATTTATATTCTTTCATTTTTTAATGAATATAAAACTTTCCTTTAAAAAAAAATTTTCGGGGGCGCTGCCCCCGAATCCCCCTACCACTATTTGGCCCCCCCAAATTTTAATGCCAAGCTCCGCCACTGTACACACATATATATTGATACACACAAACACAGATATACATATATATATGTACACACATTTATATACATACATATATACACAGATACATATATATAGATACACATATATACATACATACATACGTATATATGTTTATAGAAACACACATGCATGTGTGTGCACTTGTCTATTACAACCCATATGCATATACTCACCAAAAACCAAACACTTTTGAGAGAATAAAATAGAGGTATTTTAGGAAGAAATTGACAAAAACTAGAAAGTTGTCTTATAATTAGGACCAAAACCAACCCCCAAATGTTGTCTTATAATTAGGACCGGAGGGAGTATATATTATCTATATATAATTTACATAATCTTAGCTCCCTTTATTTAGAATCCCCCCCTATTTTCTCTAAATCTAAAATGGATTAAGATGTATTAAGTATTTTAAAATATTTTTTCAGGTACTTGTTCTCAACTATTTTGTAGTGTAGTGCCTCCTCCACCTTGAAATATGTTTTTCTAGAATATTGTAACACCCCAATTTCTAACAAATATAAAAACATAAATTGCAATGGTTTTTATAAATAATTACTGAATTCCAAAATAAACAATGTTGGGAAGTGTTACCGCCGCACTTGTACTGGGACAAGTGCAATGCTACTTATTACAATACGTAAATGAGTCCAACTGAAATCAAAATGTTTTATAAAAAAAAAAAAGAAAAGAAACTAAAAGCTAGCCATAAATAGTTGAACATTCTTCCTCACTTCTCACAGCTAGCCCCAACCTCGAGAACCTGCTTCACTGAAAATCTGCTCCCCCGAAGGATCGTCGCAGCCCATAATACACAAAATCAGCAAACCCGACCGATCACAATGATTGGCCATCAAAAATACTTCGTCCTAATGTGCACACCTCTTCCTAAAGTTGTTACTAGCGTCCCGGGAAACCCGACCAGACACCACTTTAGGAAGAACGGATATAATCGGTTCACTTCGGTAACATATCGGGGGCATAAAGCCTAGTTGTGTTCATCACTTTGGGAGGTACCGTCCCAAAGCTATCCTCCCACAATTAAATTATTTTATAGATATATATTTATATTTATTTAAATGAAAGACACGTATATTTCAATTCCAGAGGAAAACATTCAGGTGCACATGGAAAGCATACATGGGGCTCAATCATAAAAAGGCATGGGACGTACAAGTATTAGGTGTATATATATATAAACCAAAGCAAAAGAAATAAAAATAAAAACGTACAGGTATATTCAAGTCATGTTGTCAATATACATATATATATATTCAATGGGTAATCAATTCACGAAAACCGAAGGAGATCAATATACATATATAATCAATGGAAATCAAGCAATATGCGCACACGCATATTCACATGAAACAGTAAGTGGCTTCTTTTGCAAATACATATACAATTTAAGCACAAAGGCCGCGGCGAGGCAATGTTATTCCATAAAAAAAAAAAGAAACGACGCAGAGGGTGTGTGTATATATATATATATATATATATAATTGAAGCACGTAGGCCAAGGCGAAGCAATTGTATTCAATTCATAAAGAAGGAACTCGACAAATTGATCACAGTTATATTGTTCTAGGGATTAAGACTACCTATCAAGATTCATATAAAATTAACCTAAGACTCATGGGATTAGGATTACAGATTAGGGTTATATATAATATACATACTTCATGTAAAACAATCCAAATATTCCTAGAATCATAACTACCCTATCAGAATTCGCATGGAGTTAACCTAATCTATATGGGAATTAGGATTACCTGGTCTCCGTCTTTGCTAGTCTTCTAGAAAACTGCTTTGATGAGAGTGCGGGAGGAGAATGTCGTAGCAGAGAAAAGAGTCGAGAGAAAAAGAGTCGAGCGTTTTCTAGGTTTAGGCTAAACCTAAATTTATAATTAAAATCTAGGGTTTTAGCTATGGGCTGAGCTATTTAATTATTGTAATTTAATAAATTAATACTAAAAACATTATTAATTTCTAGATATTTTATATATTATTATTATCTTTTGTTGGAATGTGCATTTATCACTTAAACCCTAATCATTATGTGATCTAGTCTAATCAGATCTGATTATGTGATCTTAACTGTTTTATTTGTTTTTTTTTTTAAATTTCAAATTATTGTGCCTAGATTCTAGGAGAAACTCTAGAAATCAATTTAGATTATTTCTCTCTATATATGTACACATATTAATTCTTTATTATTATTATTATTATTATTATTATTTTAATCAGGGGTATTACAGCACCATGAGATATTTTTTTTAGGAAAATCTCACTCAAGTTCCAAGGATCAGAAAAAATACCAAAAAAGTATTGATGTAGATTCCTCTATAAAAAAAGTCATAACGTAGAATCTTCTATTATAAAAGTTCCTAGGGACTTTTTTTTTTGTCGATCCTAGGGACTTCATTGAGATAGATTTCAAATGTGAACTTACATTATTGAGAAGTGTATGTGACTATATTGATAAGTTATAGAGTGTCCATGGACAAGCTCATATATGTTAACTAAAATAGCTTATGTTAACAATTATATGTAACTATATTGATAAGTCATAGAGGGGCTGTTGACATACGCATCTATGTTAATTAATCTAACTCCATTTGACATGTGTATATTATTATATTGATAATTCATATAGTGATTATTGACAAACCTATCTATGTTAACTAAACAGCTTCCGTTGACAAGTGTATGTGAGTAGCTATTGACAAGCTCATATGTCACTGAGGTCCTTATGGGCTTTTTTGACAGAGGATTCTACAATAGGATTTTTTTTTTTAATAGAGGAATCTACATTGGAACTTTTTGGATATTTTTTTTGGTCCTTGAAACCTAAGTGAGATTTTTCCTATTTTTGTTAAATGCATCTAATATCATAAACTATTTTTTTTTTGGTGTATCCAACACTCTATATTATTTAAATTGTTAAGTGCACAATTGCACAAAAAATTACCTAAAGGTGATGAGCACCCCCAAAAACATTTGAGGAATACTATAGGTCACTAAATGTATTTAGAAAAATACTTTAGGATGTTGGATGTATCTTAACCCATCTTAACAAAAATAAAATAACTCCTTTTATTTAGGATTTTTTCTCTCTCTTAATGTTTTTTTTTTATAATGTTCCTTTAACAACCAGAATAGCCAAATTCTCTCTCTCTCTCTATATATATTCTTAATTTTTATTATAATTTCTCATATATTTTCTAAATGTCAAATAAAAAAATTATATGTAATATCTAGTCTAAAGAAAAAAATATGAATAGTGATCTTAAATAAATCTTATAACTGTACATGTGTATCGTGGTTCAAATAAAGAAAAAAACTATACGAGTTTGAATCTTGTGAATGCAAAAAAATTCGTTTGGAGACTCACCCACCATAACTAGACGAGTGACCCAGTTAGATTCAAATTAGTTAGGACGAAGTTTTGGATATTATGGAATAAAAAAAAAAAAAACTATACATGTGGATTTGTGAGCTTTAGTGCAATTTTCCTTTTTTGATATTCCATCCTTGCCCCTCTAAACTAAAAACCCTTTTCTCCTCAGATTTTCCCCTCCCCGGCTTCCCTGCTTCGCTCCTCTCCTCCTCAGCGTCATCATCGCCGCCTGCTCCTCCAGCCGCCGCCGCCACCTGCTCCTCCAGCGTTCCGCCGTCTTCATTCAGGTAAGTGTCAGAGTTCGTTCTTCATTCTTTTTTTTCAACTTATGCCTTCATTTGATCCTTCTTGTGTGTACTGAGAATCTTGAAGTTTTTTATGGTCTATTTAAGCTTATTGCTTCGTCTGATTAAGTTTGACTTAAAATTCAGGATCTTGAAGAGGAATCTAATTGTTTTTCATCCAAATTTTCTGCATATGAAATTATTATTTTTATGAATGCAACAAGAGCTATTAATTGTCACGACTCTATCGTCTAAGGTCCAGTTCGTACTCCTTATTCCATTCACTATTTCTGTAGTCACGTCATTTTCCTTTTAATCATGAGAGTAAATTTTGATTCATTGTTTCACATGTGTTCAGACTCGTCTACATTAGAAATCAATTTGAAGCCCATAATTATGCTCTCTTTTTTCAATTCCTTTCTGCATAAATGGTTTAAGCTGACTTATGCCGTCCACACAGATTTATATAGCATGCATGTTTAGCAGTATATCATATGACGACGTGCAGAAATTTTTAGCTTTTATGTATATGTTTCTCTTGTAGATGTTTGAGAGTCTTGAAAGTTTGATTATATAGTGTTTGATGGATTGCCTGTGCGAACTTAAAAAAAAAAAAAAAAAACTTTCAGCTAAATGTCAATCCTATACTGATTATCATACTGAAGTAAGATACTCTAAGAAGATTTTGCTGTTAAGTTTATTTTTTAGCATCATGGCTGGGTTGTACAACTATGCTTGAGACAAGTAAAAGAAGAAATGCCTCAGCAAAACAGTTATACACTTTTACTTACTAATAAGAAAACCTCTGTAAAAAAGCTACAGCCTTTTGAACCAAACCGGGCCCACCCCTCTCCTTCAACCAAACAATGCTCATAATCTCCCTTGCCCTACCCCCACCTACCTTTAATGAACCTCCCCTACACTCACCTCTATTGAATCAAACACACCCTAAGTGACTGTAGAGGACATACCTTTGATGAAAAACCAACAGCTCTTCCAACAATGAAAGGCACCAAAAGAAGTTTCTGTCCCATCACTGACTCACTCCATTATATTTTATTTTGCTGGCTCTTAGATACATTTCTTGCTCAATGTCTAAGGTTAGTTATCCATTTAGCAGAACATGGCTTTTATCAATTAGGTTGTAAATTAGTGGTATGGGTTGCATTTTGTCTTTACTATCTATTTAGGATTTTTCGCATTGTATGAAATTTATTTGATTTAGTGCTGAATCTTTTCTTTGTAATTGCTACTTATATGCTTTTGCTATCTCTTTGCATAATAGGGAGGTATACCCATGAGTTCGTCTTTACCTGATGCTTTTCAAGATGGGCAGGTGCTGCTTCTACATCTTTTGAATGCTAAAACATCTCCAACTTAATTATCCGTCCATTAGAATAGACTGCTTTTGGTTTTTGTGTGTGTGTGTGTGTGAAGATTAACATTATTTCTGAGAACTCCATGATGTTATCACTTTTTCCCCTCTCATTGGCAGGAAATAATGTTGGAGTTCCGTGCTGGAAAAATGTTTCTTGAGGGGAAAAAGGTTTGCCCTGATACACGTAAAGGGCTCATTCGCATTGCTAAGGTGTGATGCTATTTTCTTTGAAATAATGTCCTCCCTTTAGATTTACTCTTTTAGAACTTTAATCTCATTATCTTGTTCAAGTTTCAAATCATGAAGTCCACTGCTTTGAGATTCTTAGAGAAGTTAACTTTTGTTTGTTTCAGGGTGAGGAGGGATTAGTCCACTTTCAGTGGCTTGATCGGATTCAAAATGTTGTTGAAGATGTATCCTAGCTTTTGTGTGATTGGGCAGCATTTAAGTGTTCCATAATGTTGCTCATTGTTTGTAGTGCCGGCAATTCGAGTTTGTGGTGGAAACATAATTTATTTACTAAAAGAACAGTATTGGGTTGAGAATGGAGTGCTCCTATGGCAAATGTCAGGGATAATCATTTCATGGCAAATGTTTAAGCTATCATCTAATTTACTCACAGAGGAGAGAACTTTTAGTTTGAAGCGTGAACTAAAATATAGGCATGCCGGAGGAGAAATATAAAACTCAAGAATTTTCTAATTCCTTTGTGAATCCATCAGGGATGCCCCTTTTTTTGTTATTGTTGGTTGTGTCTGTAAAATTGTAGTTCGTGAGATTTTCAACCAAATGTAGAAGCATTGATTGAATGTACATTTCAGAATGAGATGTTCATTTTTGTTAATCTTTCACTTTGTAGATTTTGAGTGTGATAACCTGAAGTTTCTACAAGCCAAGAGGTAATGGGGAGGGACAAAAGTGGCACATATTATAAGTTTAGGGATAAAGTTAAACCAAAAAAGGTCAAGGGACTAGATTGAAACAAATAAGTGAGTCAAGGGACTAAAATGAACATTTTGGTTGCTTTCTGCTGAGTGTGTCTTGAATTTCTTTGACCAAATCTGCCACAGGATCAGATAATTTTTCCAGATGAGGCTGTTTTTGAGAAGGTGTCACTTGTTTGTTGTCAGTTAGTTCAATTTTTATAATTCCTTAGCTCTCTTGATGATGATTTTGGCTATATTCTTTTTCTTGGTTGCTTAGGTTAATCAAACATCTGGAAGGGTTTACATATTGAGGTTCAATAGCGACGACAGGAAGTTTTTCTTCTGGATGCAGGTTTATAATATTGCAAGTTCACTTCTGTATTTTTTGTTCTATAGCTGTGACTTGGTTTTTTTAATTGTGATTTATTCCTTCATTGTTTCTAGGAGTCAAATGCTGACGGTGACTCGCAGCTGTGTAACTCAGTGAATGATCACTTAAACAGGCCATTAGGTGAGTAGCTGTGTTGTTGGCTTGGCTCGTTGCTACTTTCAGTTAGAAAATGTTGAGCTTCCTTCTAATTACCGTACATTGCCACTCATAAGACATACTTGCGATTTTGATATAATAGTGAAATATGCATCTTGATCTAACGATTTATGAAATGACGGGAACCATAATGCTCCGTTTGGAATTCTGGAAGCATTCTTTATGGAAGTGGAAAAGGAAATAGAGGTGGAAGTAGAAGTAGAAGTGGAAGGAGGATTGGTGGGGGGGGGGTCTAAGTATGTTTGGTATGTAGATGGGAGGTTGATATAAATTTTACTTATCTATTTATATTTTGAAAGGACCAAAATACTCATGAAATTAGAAAAAAACTGAGAAAACCAGCACCATGAAGCACGTCCTGAAGAACCACTTTCGAACCAGCTAAGCCACTCTACTCGTTATAACACTGCTGCCAAAAGAACCACTGCTGGAAAACAATAATTATCTTCAGAGACCAGAAACTGCCATTAAAAGAACAAAGCAGCACTATCCAACCAATAATTCAGATTCACAAATCAAGAATTCAAAAGGCAATCCATTCCACAATAACAGTCCTGCACAGCAATAGCTCAAATATAAGAAAAAAGGCCACAATTTAATTTTTGCAAATCCAAAAACCCGGTGTGTCAGAGCAATCAGCAATCAGCAATTGCACAAAAAAAGAGGAGGTGGTGGTGGTGGTGGAGGAGATGTTGCTGCTCTGTCCTGACCGTTGCTAATCATCTCCATTGTTCTGTTGTGGAGTTCAAATGATGGAGACAATGGGGTGACTTGACAGGGGAGGCTTGTATTGAGATGGTAGCTGAAGGAGACAGCAGGAGATGGTCAGTGAGAGGTAGACAAGAGGGTGAATAAGAGAAAGGGGAGGAGGAGATGGTGGCGAGGCAAAGGGACGATGGAGAGGTTCGTCCAAGGGTGAAGAGGTCTAAACATAGACTTCCATGGAAGTCCGAGGACTTGCATTGTGTGAGGGGTGAAACTCTCTTCTAGTGTTTCTGATGGAAATGACCTCCAGGGAAAAATTGACTTCAAGCACACCAAATGAGCAAAGTACCAACTTCCAACTTCCTTTCCACTTCTAGTTCAATTAGTCTCATGAAAGGAAAGGAAAGGAAATGAGAATCCCTAGTTTTTGAGAAATTTTATATTTGTATTGTGCATAATGATTCACAAAACTTTCTTGAAGCCATGCCCTTGCAAACTATTGTAACCAATTATTATCATGTGGCTTTCAATTTTAATGAGCTCTTTCAAATTTCGTTACTTTCTAGTCGCAGGCTGCTTCTTGTCTCTGTTTATGATATTGTTTTTTAGGATCGTTCTATAAGTGGACTGTATCATCCATCCTTTGATTGCTTGAACATATCGATATTTTGGCTCATATTATTTCTGTATGCTTGGAATTATACCGCATACAACTTACGAATGTTCAATTTATTTCAAATTATTTGTAGACATGTTTTGATTGTGCAACACTTTAGCTTCTTACACTTCCTATTACTCCCATGATCACTTCTATCCATTATCCATCATGATTTTGTCTATTGCAATAGCTTATTACTTGATGCAATGGTGTGAGATTGTATTTGTTTTTGTGTTCACCTGTATGCGTACTTTGACGAGTCTCAATTTTTATGAACTGCCAACTAGGAGGAACCAATTACATTCAATTGCTACATGTGCAGTGTGAAATGTCACCCATATTGTGTAATTTTCTTGCTGATCTGCAGAGATCCTTGGTGAAGAAGAGCCTGATGCATCTGTTCCTCTTCAAAGTTCTGAAGATGTGGCTGAGGATGATCTCTCATCCAGGTGTTGCTTTGTGTACTGGGAATTCAAATTGATTATAAAAGATTGATCACATGCTTGTATGCTGTCAGTTTTGTATATTGTGTTTGATCCTTAACTCTTTACTTGTTTTTCTATGAACTTACATTGCATTTGATGCTTGCTTACTGTGTCATGCAAGCTGAAATGCTTTTATAATACTATGGGGGGGGGGGGGATATTACACTCATTAGTGTTCTCTTGAAGAATGGAAAAAGAATATATGGGATTATGCAATCAATGATATGGGTAACTATCTGCAAGTCAGGAGCTAATCCTTCAGGGCTTGAATTAGGAATTCTGAAATACTATCATTATTTTGTTTATTATTTAAGCGTTTATTAATAGCCTCCTCTATAAATCCTTGGTTTGGAGGCTTTCCATTCAGCTCAGTACTGGGATAAAATATCAGTAGTTTTTTCTCTCTCTCTCCATCATTGGGTTTCATTCTTTTCCCTCATGTTTCCCTCACCTGCACTTTTTCTTCTATTGGTCTTATATATCTTGTTCACTCACTGGTTTCCTCACACCGTGCTGGCTATATTATCCTTGCCTGTCCGGTAGATACCTCCATTTTGTTAGTTGGCTCTTGTCCACTGGGCAGATGATTCCAATTTTTCTGCGAAAGATGTCAATAGATATGTGACTCCTCTGAATTTGGTTTACTTTTGGCTGGATAGGTTGATTCCAGACAGTATCATTAGGGCAGAGTTTTTCCTTTTTGGGGTTAAGTCTGTCATGTCAATTGAAGACTAGAACCTAGATTCATAAAGATCTAAATTCTGGATAAAACATATGCCCATTTTGTTTTATATCAACTTCTAGACTGCTGACCACCTAACTAGATGGACATGGCCACATTATTTACTTGTTCCAAATTATTAATTTTCTAACTTGTTCTCATCTGTTCTTGCCAGAGAATGATTTCTTAAATTCATATTCAAAATTTTTATTCGTCTTTTGACTTTTGGTATAGAAAAGGTGTAGCAGTACAGTCTGCTGTATTGCAATAATGAATTTTCCTGTGATTTTTTTTTTTACTATTCACAAATGTATTTCCAGCCTTATCTAGTGCTGTCATACTTCTGAGCAAAAAAAAAAAAAAAGGTACTGTCATACACACTGATCCAATGGAACTTCATTTTTGTATAAAAGAGCTGTGAATTTGGTCGGCCCAAATTTGGGCACAGAAGCGACAAGCCCTTCAGCATCTTCTGGTCCAGTAAAATTGGAAGATCTTCAGAGGATATTGAATAACATTGGGCCTGCAGGTAATATATATTGTGAGGTAATGTTTACATACTAATGGTTATGTTTCTCTGGAACCTGACCCTTTTTGGTTTCTGATTTTATATTTTGCAGATAGCATTGGCGATCCAGATGGAGGTATTGTATGGTTTGCTATTTCATATGTAGTCCTTGTTATCTGTTAGACTATAAATATTCAGTCTATAAAATATCCGATGCCATTGCATTCAAAGTAGAAGGCCTCACTTATAGTCGAGAGTATGCATAAAATCTATGGAGTACAGAATTTTGATTTGCTAATTTTTGAGAAGTCTGATCACCTAAGGAATGGCACAAAGAAAAAGGCCATTTTCTTTATGCATCTGCTTCCTTATTTAAAGCCTTGTGCTGGGAAATAGTTTGATTCAGATCCTAATTGTTTTCTTTGCAAGTTCAAGCTGTTAACAAAACTTATTGAAGCCTGTATTATAAAATGAGATTGTTAAGTCAGATAATTTTTATTTCAAATAATGACGGTTTTGTTAAATCTTTTGAATCATGTTATATAGCTAAATCGGTTGTTTTCTTGCATCCTGTTAGGTTTGGGGCTTGATGATCTATTGAAACCTGAGTTAGTAATGCCATTAATTGAGACATTGCCTATTGAGCAGTGCTTAGCACCCTACTTACCCGAGGTATATACCTACCTTTGGCTGATGTTTCCTGGTCCTTCATTTGGTTATAAATATATTTTTGTCACTCTTAATTTAGGGTCAGTGGTCTCCAGAAGATGTATTGGAGTTGTTGCAGAGCCCACCTTTTCGTCAACAAGTAGATTCATTTACTCAAGTGAGCTTGGTTTTGTCTGTTTTGATTCTGTTTTGTTTTATACTGTTATTTTTGGCCATCTTGTTATATGATATCTTTAAAATCTTTTTGTTGTACACTTTATTTCTCGAGTTTATCATGCATTTTTCTTTTTCTTTTTTTATATAGGTACTTCGGACAGGTCAGATAGATTTGTCTCAGTTTGGAATTGATCCAAGTAAATGTAAGTGATTAGCATGTTAAATTTTAAAAATCCTTCTTGTCTTGGCTTATTCTGTACACTGTTAATGGTGTGTCAAATAGAAACGGGATAGTGAAATTGTTATTGAACAAAACCTTTTGATTTTCTTGGAGCTATCTGATGTATAAAACATGACTATCTTCTATAGAGTTAGCATTTTATGTGTTTTTTATAGCAATAAAAATATATCAGAAAACACATCTTGTTATTTCAATATTGTTGACTTGTTTTTCTGTCATTTGCAGACAAGTTTACAGTTTTATCTTTTCTGGAGGCTCTCGAGGATTCTGTTTCTAGGACAGTAGCCTCTGAGGAGGAAAGGCCAGATGATCAAAATTCCAGATCTCAATCGTGTAATCGTAATGATCCTATGGATGAGTCTTAGGGGTGAGCTTCTTTAATCATCTGTTTTCCTGTGTTTTTTTTTTTTTTAAAATCCATAGATAAATACTTGGTATTCTTGATGAACATATTTCTTCTTATAAGAGAAGGAAAATATAAGAATGAGATAATGATTTAATGTACTTAGTATTTTTTTTAGTGAACAATAAATTCCGAGTTGTTTCTTTCTCCGTTCATATTTTTTTAATATTCTATAGTTTGTGTGATGGCCGTTCTCTTTAAATTTCTCTAATAGTAGATTACAATGGGGTCCAAATCGCAATTAAATGTGTCCAATGAATTTGTGAAATTCAAAAATTCAAAATGTTGCCAACATTCAAACATCTTAGACTTTTTCTTTTTTTGTCAAATAAAGACCATGGTTTTGTTAGTATGTTCCTCTTATGACTTAACGCTCCCCACTATACTTGGGTTAGAAGTAAGTGCTCCTCATGCTTGGTTTAAACATCGCAGTCTGGTTCTAATGGTTATGATCTTAGCTTTGGTTAGTGTCCAAGAGTTCTCCGTTACCCACATGCAACGGAAATTATATTTTTTAAAAAATGATCCCCTGCTAATTTTTCTTTTGGTGAAGGAGCAAAATTACACATGGACTTTTTCTTAAGGTGCACTCAGCACCACGTGCTTTTTAGAGGAGCAAAAACGCACATGAGCTCTTAAAATGGGTGCAAAAATACCATTATTGTTAACTGACGTTAAGTGCAATGTAAAAATACCAAAATGCCCCTAAACTTGAAGAAAGAGAGGAAGGAAGGTCCTAGCAAACATGGTAGTGAAAACGTAGATTTTACCTGAAAACGGAAGGAGAATGAAAAATCGTAAAACGTAAAATCGTAACGTAGTAAAAACTTAAAAAAATCGTAAAAACACAAAAGCGTTTGGAAAATTAGTAAAATCGTTTTAATGAAAAAAATCGTAAAAACGTAAAATCGCAGTGATAAAACGAGTTTTTAACTACCATGCTAGCAAAAACATTTTGTCAGATGAGTCAATAGTGAAGATATAAAGAAATAGATTCTTTTTTCTTTTTCTTTATTTTCTCAGAAACAGATGAGTCAATAGTGAAGATATAAAGAAATAGATTCTTTTTTCATTTTCTTTATTTTCTCAGAAACTCTAACAGAATCACAAAATCTGGAAAAAAACAAAGCACATGAATAAGAGTAAAAGAAAAGGGCATCAAAAGCATTGGAAGCAAACCATGATATTGGCATCTCCGAAGGAGTTTCCAACACCAAGAGACAAGTTGGGTCATCATCAACAGCAAGAACACGCATTCCTACAGGAAATTGTCCTCTGGGTTCATCAACTCTGGTTTCTACAGTCATTCTTCTCGAACAGTTGATGAATAAAGTAAACAACTTTCAATTTAGACTAGAATAATCTCTCGGTTTTCTGGGTAAACAAAACCCAGAATCTTTGAAACAAAGGAGATACAGAGGAAAAGGATTTGCAAGGTCTAAGAATAAATCTCAAGCAGAATAAAGCGAAGGAACGTGATTTGGAGGAATAATATATGAAAATAAAAAAAGTTCAAACTTTCTCTTAATGGGGGGTATGTAACTGCGAAAAGAGAAAGAAATAGAATCGGTAACTATTAGGAGAAAGTTCAGCCTTGCCGTCCACATATGCTGACTTGCGGAAAAGAAATTTTTTTAGTCCACAAGTCTTTATGAAAAACAAGAGAACGTGGCCATGCTTGATGGGCGGAGGAGCGGACGACAAGGCTCGACTTGCAGAAACCTTTGGTGAAATCAACCGATGGGCGGAGGAGCATCCGGCGACTAGTCTTGAAGAAGCCTCCGGCGTGGCGTTTGATCAAATCGACGGGGGAGACGACGGCGCGTTACGCCATCGAAGGAGCCAGTGGAGGTGACGAAATGCCGATGATTTTGGAAGTGGTGGCGATCCGAGAGATTAAAATCTAAAGAGGAAAACGGATCTCAAACGCTGGGAAGGGGAAGGTCTAAATGTGGAAGGAAAGAGGGAAGGGCGATCTGGGAATTAAAAAGTCGACATTTTTATTTATTTTTAAATGATGTGGGGTCCACCTAAAAGTAACGGTTGTTTAAAAGATTTAACAAGTATGGGTATTTTTGCAACCATTTTGAAAACTCATGTGCATTTTTGCTCCTCTAAAAGCACATGGTCTTGAGTGCACCTTAGGGAAAAGTCCATGTGCAATTTTGCTCCTTCACCCTTTTTCTTTAAAGTCGTTCATCTTTGGAGCATTAAAATCTGGGCTGAGGGTCCATGACTCTAGAAAATGACATGAGTTTATGAGTGTCTTTGAATTAGTTTTGGAGAATAAATTTTTTTTTAAAAAAGTGATAAAACAATTTAGAGAATAGATTTTGTCAAAAAAAAGTGATTTTGATAAAATAAGAATGTTTGGATGATTCTTATCATAATCACCTTTTTTTTATGTACAAATTGCAAAAAAAAAAAAAGACATTAGCTAATGTAATAGGGTTAACAACCTAATTTGCCATGGAAGTATTGATAAGGGGGCACTCAGCACCCGGAAGTTTTTTGGGTACCAAATTTGCCCCGGAAGTATGAAAAAAGTACCAAATTTGCCCAAAACTAATGGAAGGTCAAACAGACGTTTGCCACGTCGGATTTTTTTGAGTTAAATACCTAATTTGCCACGGAAGTATTGATAAGGGGGCACTCAGCACCCGGAAGTTTTTTTTGGTACCAAATTTGCCCTGGAAGTATAAAAAAGGTAGCAAATTTACCCAAAACTGACGGAAGGTCCACGTAGGTCGTTAAAATGCCACATGGCTAGCAACAATGCCCGCCAACTCGTTTGCGACCTTTCTCTGCTTCTGATCCGATTGGTTTCGAGTGAGGAGGCGATGACGAAGATTTGAGAATCGAGAAATTGTAAGGGTCTAAGGGATATAATCGTTTGGTATGAATTTGCCACATCGCCCGGCAAGTCCTCACCCCACATCAAAGAGCCATGGTGTTCACAATGGTCCCACCAAGACTGTCTCCATTGTGTTTCTTTCCCACCATGTGGCATTTTAATGACCTACATGGACCTTCCGTCAGTTTTGGGCAAATTTGCTACCTTTTTTATACTTCCGGGGCAAATTTGGTACCAAAAAAAACTTTCGGGTGCTGATTTCCCCATTATCAATACTTCCGTGGCAAATTAGGTACCCAAAACTTCCGGTGCTAAGTGCCCCTTATCAATACTTCCATGGCAAATTAGGTATTTAACCCAATGTAATAATTACTGTGAAAATTCCATTTCAAAAGTTTTTAATTATGAAAAGGATAATATTTTAATTATGAAAAACTGATATTTTAATTATAAAAATAATATTTCATCTTTAAAGATAGATGCTGATTTCCCATATTACAAACATTACTCCATTTTTAATTTTTTTCCCCTTTCTTCTTTATCCTTTTTTTTTTTCTCTCTCCATCTATTTTTTTCTTTCTTCTTTTTCCTTTAACATGTCCAAGTTGGATTCTCCATCTCCTTTTTTTTCTTTCTTCCATTTTCCTTTTTTTCTCTCTCCAGTTCTCTCTGATAAGATTATGTCTAACCAACTTGTTTCTCCTTCCCTGAGACAGGAGCAGGACTTTTGATTTAAAAAGCGAAAAAAATTGAACTTATTCAAAACCATGGTTTTGATTAAAAAAGGCTTCTGCCATGATTTTACCTCAGAAAACACCTTTTTTTTTTTCTTTTTATCCAAGGGTGGATATAAGAGAAGATTATGTGTTCCTTCCTCCTATTTCACTGTTATAGTTCAAAAGTTTTTGTATTTAAAGGCTGAACTCATAGACCTTTATTTTCTTTAGACACCAATTTCCCATGTCTCACTAGTATGATTCATAGAATTGAGACCACCCACTTAGAGTTGTCATTCTTCAAATGAAATCTGAAGACGTTGGATTGCCACAAGTGTTACTTTCCACGTAACCGAAATGACTTAAAAGCGTAACACATGACAATACACCCTCCGGTTTCTTTCCTATGAAAATTTAAAGCTAGGGATTCAGATAGAAAGTAATGACAAAGGCTCTAAATCATAGTAGATAGGTAAGAAACCAACAGAGAATATATTATTGTCAAACTCGTGAGTCAACTTGCGAGTTTAACCGAGTTAACATTGTTAGGTAAGAAAATCGAGTTAACTCGTTCACAAACTCGCACCAGTCCTAAACTCGCACCGCATGTACTAGTTGTTTCCATATCTATTACCAGTTAACGGCAAGCAGCAACTTAATCACAGTTAATTCTAAGCATTGCTGGAAAAAAAAGTTTTTTTAAAAAATAGAGATAAGATATTGTCACTACCAATTTTGGTCACTACCACTTTTTCACTATTAGATTAGAATCTCATCTACCTTTATCATTTATCTCTCCTATTAAGATTCTGATCTAATAGTAAAAAAGTGGTAATAACCAAAATTGGTAGTGACAATATCCTATCCCAAAAAAATAATAGAGAACCCTAAGACGTTCTCGTGAAGACTAATTAAGGAGGGGATACAACGGTGATCATGAAGCGGAGGTATGATGGCCGAGGATGGCTAAGGAGAAGATACGATGGAGGTCGATTTTGTTGCGTAAGTGTGTTCTAATTTCTGCTTGATTCTTTTGTTTTTGTTTTTGGGGCTTCTTTGATTTTAGTGTGAGTGATTCTGGGCCATGGTAGTGAAAACGTAGATTTTACCTGAAAACGGAAGGAGAATGAAAAATCGTAAAACGTAAAATTGTAACGTAGTAAAAACGTAAAAAAATCGTAAAAAACATAAAAGCGTTTGGAAAATTAGTAAAATCGTTTTATTGAAAAAAAATCGTAAAAACGTAAAATCGTAGTGATAAAACGAGTTTTTAACTACCATGTTCTGGCTGCCATTAACGTTTTGATCCTAGATAAGGTTTCTTTTTAACGAAATCTAAAGTTATCACGAAGTCAAGTAGGAAAAAAAGTGAAACTATCGGAAGATAATCAATTTAAATATCAATTGTCATTTTATTCTTTCATCGATCATTCAAGTAAAGTTTGTGCACTGTAAGCCAAATGAAAGATGGCATTGAAAGGGAAGATACATGACGTAAGTTTCTGCACCGATAGGAGTGAATGGCTGATATGGAAACAATCACTACACATGACGTAATCTAATTATCACTCTGGTTTTATGTTTTATTTATAAGTTCATTTTGATAAAAAAAATTGGTCCTATCTATAAATCCAGTTTCATATAATAAATGAGATTATGGCAATTTTACCCATATTAATTATACTCATTACTCATGAAGATAGAGAAAGAATAAACAGTTGAAAAATACTCAATCATAAATGAAGGAAAAGTTTAAAATTTACCACATAATCATTGAGTTAACTACCACTCTGGGGGTAGTTGACACAATGATTATAGGGGTAAATTTTCAACTTTGCCATTTTTTATGATTGAGTATTTTTCAACTGTTTATTCTCTCTCTATCTTCATAGGTATAATTAATATGAGTAAAATTGTCACGATCTCATTTATTACATGAAAATGAATGTATAAATAAGACCAATTTTTTTTTGGTAAAAATTGAGTTATAAATAGGATTAGAGTGGTATCTCATTAGTACGTGAGATTTGGTCAAACTGGAGTAATAAATAGGATCAGAGTGGTAAATATTTAGTTATACTTGACCCAAATAACTTAATGTAAGTTTATTGGCTTTTTGACCTTAATAATTTTTTTAAAAAATAATAATTATCAAACTAAGGCTGTTTGGAAACAATTTACCAATATAAGTCTCACGCCATTAATTCCGTAAGAAATTATTGCGCCACAGGTAATCACGCAGAGATTTTTACGCCACTAGGTGGCGTGAAACATAATACAATGGAATCAGACCCACTCAATTGGGTCTGTTTCCATGTATAAAAAAAAATTATAATAATATTATATTATAATAATAATAATAATAATAAATGATAAAAAATTGGAATAATTTAAAGCTCTACTTCATTTAATTTGAAGTCAAAAGAAAGAAAGCAGGGAGTTGAAATAACTCATTAAGAACGCCTTTTAAAAGATTACGCGGTACAATTTGGTTATAACAATGGATATCAATACATGGGATCTATATATTTTTTATACACCAAATATTTGTATAACAACAATATTGATTTTGGGTTATTTCAACTCCTGCTTTCTTTTTTTTGACTTCAAATTAAATGAAATAAACTTTAAATTATTCCAATTTTTATCATTTTATCATTATTATATTATTATTATTATATTATTATTATATATTTTTTTATACCATTTCACATAGGGTACGGGCTCTGAAGAAGGGAGCAGGTGAGGGCCAAATGGCACGCCATTTTGTGCGTAAACATTTCTTACACTACTAATTGCAGATCCCCAGTCCCGTGAGTCTTTCTTACGCCTCTTATTCCGTCCTGTCAGCCGGCACCACCAACTGCATTACTTTGGAAAATAGTTTGAAATTTGATTTATTTTGGTAAATTTTTTTTTAAAAAAATTTAGATTGGTCAAAAAACCAAGTTTATTCCTTTCTAATACTACCTCCAATCTTAAATATAAGATATAGCGTTTTTAGTGCAATGTTAGATATAGTTTGTAGTACAATTTAAATTACAAATTACCACTCTAGTCATATTTATAAGTCTATCCTGACCAAATCTCACATACCAAGGAAATGTGGTTAGCTCAATGATTATGAGGTAAAATTTTCAACTTTACCCTCATTTATGATTGATTACTTTTCAACTGTTTCTTTTCTCTCTATCTTCATGAGTACAATTAGTATGAGTAAAATTGTCACAATCTTATTTATTACATGAAACTGGAGTTATAAATAGAACCAAATTTTTTGATCAAACTAAACTTATAAATATGATTTGAGTAATATAGTAATATGCGTTATATTTAAAATTGGGATTTGAGAGTATTACTTTTAAAATTCTTTGAATGGAAGGAGTAGCGGAGCCACACGGGTGCTAGTGTGGGCAAGTGCAAACACAAACATTTTGATAATATATATATATTTTGAAGGAATTCTCTATCAACTTATCTAGGTGGTTTAACTGGTTATACCCCTATACACTTTACACTTGGTCCAGGGTTCGAACCTTGCTATCCTCCTCTCTTCCTTCTTTTTTCAATTGTCATATCCTCAGTGGATCAAATCTCTCAAGATTTCTCTCTTCGCGAGCTTTGGGAACTAATTTTGTGGAAGAGACTTCAAACTCTACGGACGGTGACGACGACCTGAGGAGCAGATTGTTCAGACTGAGGCTACCAAAGCGAAGCGCCGCAAATGTTCTTCAGAAATGGGTCAGTGAAGGGAATGGTATTTCAATGTCTGAGCTTCGGGATATTTCCAGAGAACTCAGAAAATCTCAACGTTACAAACACGCTTTGGAGGTTTGGTCCTTATCCCAATCATTTTCTAGTATGAGACATATCTGTCGTGAAACTTGGGGGATTTAATAATATTGAAGAACTGGGTTTTAAAAGTTTAATCTCCAAAAGCTCTACATGGGCACTGTAAGTCTATTAGGGGCAATTAGAAATCATTTGTGGATTTCTAGGGTATGAATGTACTTTTGAATTAAGGATCAATCTTTGTATTGGATTTTTGTTTTTGAACTTGCTTCTATTTTGGCTAGAACTTTCATCACTAAGTTTAGTTAATTGAGCCTGAATTGTTGTCAAAAAAATTTGATCACTTAGTGCATACTCCTTCGGTGAAGGATATAAGGATTTCAAATCCGAATTTGTTGTACTTGGAATTGTTAAGAAGATTTGTTGATATGAATTGATGTATGTGATGTTATGTGCAATATGGATCTGCTGTGTCGAAAGAAAAAAAAAATCCTGGAAATTGTTTCTCCATGAATTTCACTGTGAAAGTAAGGGAACTCTTAGCACAACACATTGGTTCTAACTTGTTGTACTTAACTTTGTCATGATTTCTGGTTGCACTAATTACACTGATTAAAGGAATTTAACTATGCAATCCTGCTACTGTGTGTATGATCTGCTCTTAGTGATTTTTGGGAATTCAATTTCCTAGAACCTAAAATTCCTGAATTGAATGTTACTCACTGTTCCTAAATTGATGTGGAAACCCTGCCTATGTTTGATTTTGCTTCTGAGTTGAGCAATTTACCTTCTTAGCCACATTGACACTAGTGTGATTAGCTTTCATTGATTAGCTTTCTTTTTAATTTCATTGCTCTCATTAGCTTCATTGATTAACTTTATTTAAATTGCATTAATGTTTGAATGGAAGGAAGTGCGCGTTTTTTGGGGGAAAAAAAGGTAAAAGAAAAGGAAAAGACTGTTTCAACATTCAACGTTCCCAGTGAAACGGCAGTTAAGCACTGAATGCGGTGCCAGAGTTGCTGAGCCGGGCCATCCCTAACGATAAGAATAAATGAAGAACCACGCGCCACGCAAAGCGCATTAAAATGTACGTCAACGCGCCGCCATAATTGTTGGTGTTCTTCCGACACGTTACCCGCACTAGTCGTTGCTTGTTCGAAGCCGTACTCATCATGCCCACGTGGCGCACAATGTCTGCTCCCTCTCACCTTGATGAGAGAGAAGATAATATAATAATAATAAAACCATTCACGCATACCCCTCCCTCATACGTGTTCGCTCCACAAATTCCCCCTCTAAGATAAATCGCCGCCACTGGGTCCCACCCCAAGCGGCCGCCGCGTTTCTTTCCACCCTACTTTCTCTCCCATGATTTGCACGTAATCGCAATAACATTTATCCTGGGTCCCACCCCCAACTCATTTTGTTCACAAATCACACTTGTCTTTCTACCCTACTCTATCTAAATTTAAAAAATTATAAATACAGGATTTAATTTAGTTATATTATATACTCCCTTTTTTCTGGGTTCAATACCAACATTAATGCACCAGATCCATCAGAACTCTTTTTTTCTGTTATAAGATAAAATTAGCTAATCTCTCAGTGGTGAAGTTAGAAATTGAAATTAGGAGGCAAAAATTACAGAAAAATCCAGAGTTTTAGGGGATGACATTCCAACCTTATAGAACTTTTAATATTTTCATTTTAGTCCATAAACGAAACCTCTAATGAGGACTAAAGTTAAAATATTGAAATTTTTATAAGGTTGTAATATAATTTTCTGAAACTCTAAATTCTTTTTTGTAATTTTAGGGTGGGCGGGAACCATCCCTAGCCCCCTCCTAAATCCGCCTTTACAATCTATGATGTTTTAAAAAGTTCGTTGAAGAAATTGCCAACAAGCTCTTAGTTATTGTGGTAAATAGTTTCATCCTAATAAAGAGCATAATACAAGTCTAAATCTTGAAAAATATATTTACAAGGGATGAAAACCTTTTACTGAGTTAAATCTTAAAAGGAAAACAATGAAATTAAAAATATTAGTTGAAATTAGTTTGATACAATAAACATAAAAAATGAATTTTGTTTATAAAAAATGAGGATGAATTCAATTCTGACATTAGACAGATACTAATTGTGTGAAGCATGGTACAGAAATAGAGTAGTAGTACTGCTTATATATAAAGAGTTTTTTTTTTTAATGGGTTTGTTTTCTAAATCTAAGATCTATTTTGAAGGTGATAGTAATACATGTACTTTTTTAAAAAAATATTTTCCCTCAATTAATTACTATATTGCATACATTCTTTTCATTGTTTTCTCATTATTATTCTCTCTCACCCATTAAAAAATATAATCATTTTTTGAGAAAATTAAATTTTCTACATAATTATTAGGGCTTATGATATATCCAGGGACTAGAGAGAATCACAAACAGAGTTGAGCGATTGAAATCGCGTGTTAAATCATCAAAAAATTTCAACGTCATAATTGGGAGGCAACTTTGATTCCCAAACAAAATCAGCTCAAGACGTGCCACAAAAGGTCCGATTCAACCTGGCCAATTCACAAATCCACGTAGGATTTAAATATCTGACAATCATAGCCATGTAGCTCACAGACAAATCCCCCAAAGAGGGTTTTGATGGCACAATCTGAGACCCATTCTAATCCATAAACAAGGACGAAAAGCCGATTCCCATCATGAATCAAAGAAACAAGAACAATGAGAGAACATTAGAAGGTTTGCAATTTCTGACCAAAAGCCAATGCACGCTACATGCCTGAAGACACTCAAGGCTTATTCACTAGATCAAACGAGTAGTATGTTGTTCACTAGAAGAAAACCTTATATCTAGTTACTTGATATATCATAAAGCCCTAATTATTATATTTAACTTTTTAAAATTTGTTTTAAAATCTTTTGATTTGGTTAAAAAAAACTGATGTGTGTGTTTGCGTGAAAATAAACGGAGGGAGTATAATTTAAAGGATCCACTAGCATTTAAAAATGGAAGTTTCGTCCTAAATAAGTTAGGCAGTCGGCGGAGGGAGAAATGAGGAAGAATTTTATGAAATACTCCTACTAATAAAATAAAATATGTTTTTTTTTTAAAAAAAAAAAAGAAAGGAGGAGGAGGAGAATAATAATAATGGGAAGTGAGGAGAGGAGTCACTGAAAGATCACGTGAAGACAACATGAACGCCGACAGAGACACAGTCCACACGGAATGCTAAAAGTGGGGCCCTCCTTCAGACACGCTCGCTTCTGATTCGGTCTCTCCCTTTAACCTTGTACGAACTACGAACCCCCTTCTCGCCGTCCATGCCGCCACGCCTCCAATAACCCAATCAAACCCTCTTTCATAATTATAATTTTCATTAATTAATCAATCAAATTAAGAAAATTAATTCCGCCGTGATTGGACCTACCGTCGTTTCATTGTCTTCCCGCGTAATCTGGCCGTGAGATTCGATAATCGTTTCAGATCCGCCCCCCAAATACGACAATAATTACGCGAATCACGAGGAAGTTTTTTTAATTCTTTAATCGAATGACACGCGCCGTTTCTGTTCCAAATTGGTCAATTCCATTGAATATCCGTCCCATTCATTCATTCACACCCCATAACCAGAATTTGGTTCTTCTCAAAGATTCCTCTATTCATCATTAATTATTTACATTAAATCCAAAAGTATATTTGGATAACATACCACAAATCACATATAATAGTAATAATAATTAATTTCTCTATTTTCTCCCCTCTTTATAGAGTCGGCATCAATGAAACGCACTTGTAATTGTTCATCAACCAAATCAAAACCCAACAAAAATCTAACTGGTTCACCAACCGTTCATACACATATCTGTCAGATCTCAACAAAATTATACCCAGGAAAAAGTTTCAAGCATGTTGGCTCTGTTTGGTTAACATGAAAATGTACTAAAAGGGGTTTAATCAAAATCAGAAAATGAGGGAAAATCTGGAAAAAGATGGATCCATTCTCATTATATAGATAAATAGTAATTTCAGAAACAACTATATGAGAAACTCTGATCAAAGTTCTCACAAGTTGAAAAAAAGACGGGATTCTTCTGTTATCATCTATTTACACAACGTGCGGATTATCGTCATCATCAAATCCTAGCGAGTCAGCTACTTTCTCTCCCAGCTGTCTACATCCTCGAAAGACTGGTTTTTTGTTTTTGTTTCTTTCCTTCAAAATTACTAGGGGAAAAAATATGTAATATTGAAAAAACGTCGGATTTTAGCTGGAGGAGCTTCAAAACGCAGCGGATCAGGCAACTTCCGGCGGAGGAGGGACATTGAGGTCAAGATCTAAGACTGTTCGTGGCGAAGCACGCTCGTAGTCCACGACAGAGGACGAATCGGAGTCACTGTGGGCACCAGCGTCGCCGACGGAGCGGCGGAAGTCTGCAACAGGCCGATCAAATCCGCACATCTCACGGCGGCCGGCGGCTGCCATCACACGGTCTGCTCGTGCGAACGCATCAAAAAACATGACCGGGCGAGCCACCGGAATGACAGGGAACCCTAACGCGCCGCCGGAAGTGAACGATCCAAGGGAGAGTTCTAGCGGTGGGGGAGCAGCAACTGGCGGCGGAGGCGACGATGATTCAAGCGTGCTGCTCTGGCTAGGGCTGCGACTGAAGTTGTTCGGAAGTTCAGACGGACAAGGGAAATTAGTCTTGGCCTTAACGCCACGGAAGTCTCTGGCCGCCGTGTCGTAAGCACGCGCCGCCTCCTCAGCCGTATCAAAAGTTCCCAACCAAACACGTGTTTTCTTGCCGGGATCACGAATCTCCGCCGCGTAACGCCCCCACGGCCTCTTGCGGACGCCTCTGTACCGGATCTCCTTGGCAGAGTTGGGCGGGTTGGAGGCGGCGAGAGGAGCAGGTCTATCCCTAGGAGCCATGTTCGTCGCTGAAGACTTTGAAAAAGAGAACTTTATGAGGAAAGAGAGAGAGTGTGTAGATTTTGAGCGGAAGAAGGAGACGCAATGTCTGAGGGAAACGGAATGGGAGGTAGCGTCGTTTTATAGGGAAGATGGGAGACAGACAGAGAAGGGTCCGAGTGTGTGCGTGAGAGAAAAAAAAGCTACGCTCCTTTTGGGCGCTTGATGCTCCCAGCACAAGCACTTTCGGAGGATACTGCTCGCCAATCACTTCCAGCCACGTATACACCCTCTTTACTTTCATTCTGTTTGATCCCACCTCCTAATTTTAACCAACCCTTTCTCTACTACTATCACCAAAATATTTATAATAAATGACTAATACTATATTTGCTGTATTTCAATTATTTTTATTTTAGATTATCAAATTAAATTTTTTTAAAAAAAATCCTAGTCAATATATAAAATAGACAAGCATCGTCATCATGCATAAGTGTCTTGTTTTTGAACTGGCCAATTAATTCTTCTAATATGTCATGACCATAAAGTTTCTTAATATTTAGGGATGCTAAAGATGAGTTCATATGCAAATTAAAAAAGAAAAAGAGTTCAAGCATGTTTAGAACAGCTTTCAAAACAAAATTTTGGGCCAAACAATAGATTTAAAAGCTAAGAAAGGATCAAAACCCAAAATAATTTTCAAAAACAGTATTTAAAAGCATTATTTAAATATTTTAAATTGTAAATTACATTTTGTAGTATTAAAATCTCTTCTAATCAAGGCAAAAAAATCCAATTAGCTTTGAAATTATTTAATTTCAATATATTTATAATTTCTTGTTGAGCTGCAAATCTTGCCCTAACCACATAGTCTTGTGATGATATTTATAACATTGAGAGATAATGTATTCTTAAATCATATTAATAAGATACGTCATTTACATTAATATATAATTTTACTATTCATTTATTATTACATAGATAGTTATTTTCTTAAAGAATGTATAGTTAAATAGGGACAAGGTTAAAAAGCTTTTAAATTCTGATAAAGTTAATAAAATTAAAAAATTTTATTGGTCAATATAAAAAATGATGAAAGTGTACTATTAAATAGGATAAGATAAGTATTGAGAATTTTTTAGGGAAAATCTACCTCAGGCTCAAATAATCAAAAAGTTGTTAAAAAAGGCAAAAAAAAATCACATGTCAACAAAGGTTTTGAGGCATTTTCTGGTATTATTTCATAAAACGTTAATTGTTAACATGTATTGATATACTTCGTTGGTATGGGGTACTGATTTATTTATTAGGATATTGTTGTTAACTTAACGTTTATGAAATAATATCATAAAAGACTTTAGAGCATTTTTTGACATGTGACTTTTTTTAGGATCTTTTTTAACAATTTTTTATTAATTTAGGACGTGAGGGAAATTATTCCAATTTTTGAAGATATGAAGCACATAATTCCTACACAAAAATGAAGAAATTGGGAAGATGGTGAAGGAGGCAGCAGTTATTGGGACCCTGGGAGGTGGTGATGTGAAGATCGGAAGTTGTGAACAGAGAAGATAGTAAATGGGAAGTTGACACGTGTTGGGAAACGCGTGGTCCCCCATAAATGCGTGTGGGTTCCACCACACACACGTGCCATGCACTGATCTCTCTCTCTCTCTCGCACACAAGGGAAGTGCGTGGAAGATGATGAAAGAAATATTCGGGTGTGAGTGAGTCAAGGAGGGATTTTGACTGCGCTTGCTTTTGCGCGCATACAGATAACATTGATAATTTGATGCTATCATGAAAGCCCGCGCCGCCCCAGGTGGGACCTACAAAAATAGAAGTAATTGCTCGGAACTCGGGAGGATATTATGGGGTAAGGAATCCACGTTGCCGCGCTGTCGAGTCAACACGTGGGTCCTCACCTCAGAAGGCGGCGTCATCCCCATTAACGGTGGTTATGACGTGGCGACCACAGGCGACATGTTGCATGAAACGGAACATGGGAGTTCGTGTGACGGCAGTTAAGGTGAGTAACCGTGGGAGGTGCTAAAGTTTTGAGGTACAGGCATTTGTCGGCACCATAGTTAGTTGAAGTTGCGTGTGAAGGCGGCATTTATTTTTTGAACTGAAAAAAAAAAAAATATAATTTAAAATATTTAAGAAAGGGAAAGGGCAGTCTCACTCGTTATAGATCTGACGGCTGAGGATGGTTGGAGGAGGTGGTTGTGATGTGAACACGTGTAGAAGGGGTGGATCCCTGTGAGGAGACACAAGTAGCCGCCCCTGCCGTCCTTCTAGATATTGTAATGGGGAAGCATGTGATTGGTCACAATAAAGCCTCCTTTATCAAGGCACTCTACAAACGTGCGCTGTTATATAATAGATTTCAGTGTGCAAAATATACTCATGGAGACTTTCCTATAACTTCAGAGACTAACTTATAAAACGGTACAAAACTATAGGCACTGAGTTATAATAAGTCAAAATTTAGGGATCAAGTTACACCGAATCAAAGTGTGGAACTAAGTCATAACCAAGTCAAAATTATAAAGATCAAAAGCTTATTTATTTATTTTTTTTTAACATTCCCACACAAAGTATTTAACTTCAATCACCTATGAGACAGTGACAGTGAGCTACAAAACTTCATCTTGCGGGGAAAAAGAAAAAAGCATTGTAAAAATGGATGCCAAGAAGCAAGATAGCTTTATCTGGCCTGTTAGCTGAGTCAAAGTTATTTCATTGCTTGAATAATACTCTCCTTCAGCTGAAGGTCTTTCTAATAAGAAACCAGTCTCCTTTGGCTCCGGCAAGGCATTCTCACTGCTCAACGTTACTAATACTAATGCCATGTTTGGCCTATCATCAGGACGCAGCTGTAAACACAGAAGAGCCACATGGATGCGCCTTACTACTACTGATAAATTAAAATTGTCCCCAAACAAGAGTCTATTAGTTCCTTTGTGTTACCCTCCTTCCATAGTCTCCAAGCCTCCAATAATTTAGAGCCTCCATGATCTCAATCAGTGAGTTAAAGTATTGCAGGTAAAAATGAAGTTTTTGAGTTCTTAGGTCACTCACATGGCTGATAAGGTTAAAACCATAGTTTGGATAGGAAGTCTCTCTTTCTGCTTATTTTTTGTAGAAGTAACACAGTCAAAATTGAACACATCAGATTTTATTGAAAATATCCCATGAACGGCATATTTTAGTGCCATATAACCACTATAATAAGTGACAAAAGAGTCAATAATAGGTAAAATGTGTAGAGAGTGTAATAAGGTAGTGTCACAAATCTTGTTGAGATAGTTACTATATACCGACCACTTTCTTTGTATTTCCTTTCATTTGGTCTCCTCCAAACATTTTTATGATGCCAAAATCTGAAATTTTCGGATTAAATCCTTATTTATCAAAATGTTGATTGCTTTAAGATCTCTATGTATGATCTTTAATTGAGAATCTTGATGAAAATAGACAAGTCCCCAAATAATTCCAAAAATAAAGTGAAAGTGTTGTGGCCAATTCAGAGATTCACTTTGACGAAAATCTATCATGTTTCAGAGTTATTAAATCTGAACATGAAACAAATTAAAACTTCTAAAAGCTAACCATCAAATTCTTTTCAGAAACAGATAAAAAATAATGGAATCTAATCTTTTGTTTGGCATGTATTCATGGATGAGCATTTTCTCCTCTCTTTGAATGTAACAGTCAAGAACCTTAACAAGATTCCGGTTTTGAAGTTTCGCACACATTATAACTTCATTCTTAAATTCTTTCAATCCTTGTAAATTTAACTAAATATTATTTGTAGCAAAATATTTTCAATTGCATTCAGTTTTAACCTTTTGTTTGATTCAAACGGGCCCTTAGTGGAAGTGGCATTCCAAGTTCCAAGGAGTGAACTCCTTCCTAAACATTTGGACAAGAGGACAACGCAAGGCAAAAATTTGATTTGATTTTTTTTTTTTTAATTTTCATAATATTTAGTACTCCTTCTTGTTTAATGTAGGACATATTTGAGGAGATAATCTTAATTCTTAATGTAAGACTTATTTATTATATTTGTCAATCTTTTTCTTAATTCGCTCCTATTGATATTTTCAATTTTTTTCCCAATTTACCTATACGATAGAATATTTTCAATGTTTTTGACATAGTGATGTTTAGAACTTTTTAGCTCACAATTATACTAGTAATTTTTAGGAAAAATATCAATTAAAATACTAAAATCCAAACCTAGGCTTATATTTTTAACAAACTCCTAATTACGTCAAGAGGACTAATTAGTGATTTTTTAATCTTGTAAATTTACCTCAATGCCCCTTTCCCCTCTTCTCAATCAGATATCCATCTTTCTCTCACCTCCTTCTCACTCTCCCTCGACGACAGCCTCCTCAACAATAACAACCTCAGTGTCAGCAATGGCTTCCCTACGTGATTTCAAGCCACCAAGCCGTTGAGGTAAATCAACCAAACTCTTGTAACTAAATTTAACTAACATTTTGAAAACTTTTGGCTGGATCAACGGCTGAGATTGAAGTCAATTCATTTAATATATATATGGAGGTTGACCAAAACTCTGGGCTGGATTAAATGCGGAGCTTCAAGTCAGGCTTGGACCGTTTTAAATCAACAAGCTTGACGGCATTGAAGCTTGCTCGGCTGAATTACAATCCTACCATGATGTGTTATAAAAAGGTGGCTTTTTTTCGTGTTGGGGGAGGTTAGGGGCAATATGGTCATTTAAAAAGATTATGAAATCCCTAATTATTCCTCTTGGTCTAATAAAAAAATTATAAAAAAATGTAGACCTGAATCTGGAATTTTGGTATTTTCATTGAATTGAATTTAATTGAGATCTTCCCTAATTTTTATCTACATAATTCAGATTTACAACCTAAAAAGAAATTTAGAAGTTTTGATTTCACATCTGCACCCTCTGTCCAAATGGAAAGAATAGGATTGAGAATAACTATCTGAGTTGGATTTCTTAGCATGCCTTACCATAAGCATCTGTTTTTCAAATGAAATCTATTACAATTATACACTAATAATTACATTCTCATCTTCAGCCAAAGATGGCATACAAAAAAGTTAGGAATTTATTTTTATAATTACTCTCTCTCTCTCTTACGCCCTTCGTCTACTCGAATTTTATAGTTAAAAAAAAGAGTTAAAATTAGTTAAAAATAATATATGTAGAAAATATACTTTATTATTATTTTTTAAATATGTCCTTATGATTGAATAAATAACAGAGTAATAATGAGAAAAATGAATAAAGATAATGTATGAGAAAGTTAATGAAGAGTAAAATGGGAAAAAACATTTTTCACTCAGACAAAATTAAAGAGGACCTTGAAAATAAAAGACAGCATTTAAAAAAAGATGGCCTTGTAAATAGAGAGGTAGTAACATTTCACAGTACACCTACATTTGAACCTTAACCACAAAAGTCCAGCTACCAACGTTTTACCAGAAAGATTAAAAAAGCCTGCATTTTGATATGATTCTTTTCAATAGGGTCTCTTTGATACGCTGGAATTGATTTTGATGGAAATGGAGATTAGGTTAAAAAGTACATTTGGTATGTCATGAAAATTAGACCTAACTTTTATGTGAAAATACCAAAATGACCTAGATAAAGAAAACAATCTTCCTAGAACCGTCTTCATCATCTTCCTCCTTCAAAACTCATCTTGCTTGCCGGCAAGATTTCAGACCAAAATGGTGGAGAGACTCATCCAAGATAGAAAATCCATATTAGATACCATAGGAACTTAGATTCAAATGTTTACAAGCCTAGATTTTAGATCCAGCTCAAGGCAAATAACTCACCCATATTTCATATCTAGATTTCAGACCTTTCCGACAAGTTATTCGCCTGAGCTATGACTTCAGCTTCATCTCTGCTTACAAGCCCAGAAAACGCCGTTGCAGTTCAGATATGGGCCACCATCGAAGGGGATGAAGAAGGGGAAAGCTCTAGAGGCCACAGTCACCATCGTTCACCTGCATCGGCAGAGCTTGCCAACGGTGGGGTGAGGTTGGTGAGTTAACAGAGGTTGTGCATGGTAAGTCCAAGTGTAAGTGAGGCGGCGAGGGTAAGGTGGGAAATGAGGATATGGAATTGAAAATCTAAGCCTTTTTGATGTAATTCATTTTGATGGAATTGTCCCTAGTTGGCTTCCCCAAGGAATTCAATTCCATGGCCATTTCACCGTACCAAACATACAATCAGCATGGAATCCAATTCCATACCTCCAATTCCACCGTATCAAACGAGCCCTAATTTTCGTTGAAGGAATGAATCACCTTTTAATAATAATAAAAAAGGATAAATTCAATCCTCATGGAAAATAAAATATAAAGACACCTACCTAAATAGACTGATAATTACTCTGAAACATCTAACAAGAACTCTTGATTTTTTTAATCCCTATCACAGATCAAAGCCATTCATGCATAAATATATATATATATATATATATATATATAGAGTAATACTTATACTCTGAAGCATCTAACAATGACACGTTACCCACGTTGTCATCAGTTCCAACATTACTGGACCCAATTTCTAGCACTAAGGCAACACGTGCATTTGGAAACACCTTTTGCATAAACTTAGAATCTCTCAGCCGTCATCACAACGGGTTGAGCTTCCACATGCTTTTTAACAAGATATGGACCCATCCCAATGGCTTCTTGCAGCTGCATGCAACAATTCACATCACTCAAAACATATCACAACAAATATAAAGGTCAAATCTAAGAATGCAAAACAAGCCTGTAAGGCCTGAGCTTGCAAGATAGACCTTGAGCTTGAGCCTAGACCTGTGGCCTGCCAAAGTCCTAACCTGGACTAAAGACTTTTTTTTTTTTCCTTTTTTGCTAGAAGCTTGAAGGCCTATTTAAAGACACACACACACACGTATTTTTAAATAGACTTAAAGGGCCTTAAATAGGCTTTAAGTCTATCAAAATTCAAAACCCACTTTAAGGCCTACATATAAATTAAGTCTTATATTTATTTTGAAAATAAAAAAAAATAATATAAATTATATTATGTTATATTAGATTACATTATATTGTAATACAATGTACGTATAATGTATATTTTTAAATGTGTATTATAAATCTCATCAAATATCATAAATATATTTTATATAATATAACAATATATTTATATATTATACTCCCTTCATTCATCCCTTATTTAATAAGCTTCAAATAAATTATTTGTGTTAATTAAGAAAACAGTTAAAATTAGTTCAAAGCAATAAACATGTATTGTTTATCCAACTATGCCCTTATTGTAAAAAGGAAGAGAGAGAAAAATGAAAAAATACAATCAACAAGGGGTAAAGTTGGAAATAACGCAATAAATTTTTAGACAAACATAAAATAAAGCTTCTTTTGGGACGCACATTCAAAATTTTGAAGCTTATAAAAAGGGACCAGGGAGTAATTTTTTTATTTATTTTTTTGACAATAGGACCAGGGAGTATTCAATTTGTTAAGCAAGCTGGCATGACAGGCTTCAAGCTAAGCAGGCCTGTCCTGTTTTCATAAATAAGCTTGTAAACAGGCTTGAGCCAAATGAAATGAGTCTGACCTCTTTCCAGTTTCCACCCTTATTCTGACTTGGGTAAATCTGACTGAACCAACCACAACTTGGTTGATTCCTTTTCTAGAGTTGGTTTTTGGTTACGTCAAGACTGATTAATGATTATCATCTTTTGGCATACGTGCGTTACGGAATTGTTCCTTTGTTTTTTTTCTTTTTTTTTTTCCAAAACTTGAAAAACAAAAACACAAACTTCAGAAGCACATTCAATTGCTGGGGATCAACCTAGAATATGATCCCTATATAAGGCCACATCCAAGTTGATCCCACACCAAAACATGCGGATATAGTAGTAAGAAGTTTTAGTTTCTAACCTTGGCATCAATTGCAGCTAAAGCAGGATCAAGAGATAGTTTACTTGACTGCATCAGTGCCTTGTGTATAGCCTTGCAGCAGTTATGTCTAGCTTCCATCCCTGAAATTCTCTCGTGTTAATGTTGTGAACGAAACTAAAAATTGTAGTAGGAAGCTTTCAAAATCATACACACAAATTAAAATATTGCTATTAAAATCATACACCCAAATTTTTCAGATCTTGTTAGGCCTTTTGAAGGCTGACTCAAGTCTAAAAAGAAGCCTACAAACGGACTCAAGCCTAATCTCAGGCTTTGGATTTCCGCCACTATCCAAGGCCTATTAAACTAAAGTCTAGCATATTTCCGTCTCTACTTGCCACATGGTCAAGGGTTCCAACGACATTGAGAAATGAGAGAGAGACCTTTCTACTTTATTTTTTCTTTGAGAATAGAATTGGGAAGTCAATTATTAACACAAGTTGAAGGAAGAACATAATATTCAGGGCTGTTATCATTATAATTAAAATGCATCTACCTAAGTAGTATTACAATTACATGAATTACCAGATATGAATCTATACAAGAACTACAATTATCCAAACTGGAAACAGACCGATTTTTGTGGTTTCAGTACTCGGGTCAATCACCATGTTTATTATCTCTTGTTTCGAGCAGATCTCCATCAAACACCATGATCGAGCAACTAATCCACTTATCATTCTATAACCCTGATAATAAGTTACAAAAATGCCAAATCAGACTTTGATGAAATTTAAAAAAGGGCAAACATAATTTATAGCGCTAAGCTGCAAGTTTCATGTTAGTGAGACTGCTTTTTATCACTAGAAAATTATGGAATTTGTAAAAGAACATCTAGTCTAAATGCTTCATCATTCGATGTTGAGCACCCACCTTTATAGATGCCTAATATTTCATTCTATAAATACTTTTAACAGATCCACCTCTAAACTATAGCAGGAATCAGTTAATGAGTTTGGCTAGAAGCAACAATCAAACTTCAAAAAGGTCTTTCCCTGTATTCCTAACCAATAGTGAAATTCTGGTCGAAAAAATATCAGGATCCTCCAATGCCAATTTTTGAAATTCAGAGAGACCAACTTCTAAACTCTAAATTAAGGCAGGAGAAAAGCCATTAGTGTCATCCAATGTGAAAGCTTAAATACTTTTTCTTTTTCCCCCAAGTGTTTATCATTTACAAAAATTTGCAATACAAAAGTCCCCATTACTGTCTCACCGCCAATCGGATTTCTGAATCGTGTTGCAGGACTGATAGGAAAAGACCCTACAAAAAACATGAACTATTAGGTAAATCTCAATTACCAGAAAATTGAGTGAAAAACATGTGACAGACATATAAGCCAGTTGAAAGAATGTTACTCCCCTTTATCATTCTAAATCATTATATTATAGATAGAGGAAAAGTACATCTTGCCCTGATAATGAATTATTTTATTTCATCTACTTGAAAAGAAATGTGGCATGACACAAGTGTAGAAGAGTAATACTCCCTCCGGTCCTAATTATAGGAGCTATTTAACCGATTTTGGGGGAATTAAGGAGAAGAGTTAAATTAGTTAGTTTTACTCATTTTCCTAAAATGTCCTTGTATAAATTTAAAATGACACAAGTTGCCCTAATTATAAGTGTTTCTAATTTGCCTTACGTTAGACATCCATGACATATTAGTTTATATATATTAGTTACTTTTTATATAGCCATGTGTATACATATAGATCTAATTTCCTTTCCACACGCTTTCTAATTGAAATAATGGTATTGCTATATAAATATATATGTGTGTATATATGTGTATACATATAGATCTATCTACATACATAGAGACACACACACACACACACATACATACATATATAGACACACACACACATACATACATACATACATATATAGACACACACACACACACATATATATTGACACACATAAACACAGATATACATATATGTACACACATATATATAAATGCTCCTAATAATAAGTATAAATAGGGGTATTATAGGAAAAAATTGACAAAAGTTAAAACTTGCTCTTATAATTAGGACCAAGACCAACTCCAAAATTTGCTCCTATAATTAGGACCGGAGGTAGTAACATTTTCTCTGTTGATATTCAAATCACAGGAAGTTATAATGAAGGTCAGATCAACATGCAACAGAGTAAACATCACTGGTATGAAGTACTAGAAAGTTTGAAACTACAACGGCATGAGAAAATAATACCGATGGTGTAAACTTTGAGCTCTTGGATGCTACTTCATAAACTAAACGTCGCAAGTTTTCTTCTGCTTCGGAATTGAGTATGATATTATTTTCAGATCGAGTTTCTCCACAGATGTTTCCTAGAGCATGCAAAGCAGCCTGCAATTTCCAATCACAACCCCAAAAAAATTAGAAGCATAGCTAATGAGGTGTCCAGTAAAAACTATTGCTTTTTCTCTGTCAGTTATCTTAAAAAAATCTATTGCTTTCACGTACAAACTAATGCCTTTTATTTCAAAATGTTCCTCCCATCTAGAAGTTAAAGATAAAGAAATAGATACCTACAGGTGTCCAGTCATGAGCCCTTACAAACTGGGGATCAGTATTTTAATATTGGGGAAATACCATTTAAAGCCACTGAAATAGGCAAATCCTAAATCAGGTTGGCAAATTCAACAAATCTTTAATTGGGTCATTGACCCAATTTAGAATTTGTAAATGTGGAATATTTGACCAACTTGCCCTATAATATTTAATGCTATCTTGTAAATCACGTGCTTTAAATTAATTTAAATTATATTATCATTCATGGTATAAAAATCGCCCTATAAAACCAACGAGGCATCTCATCCTAAATATTACAAGCACATCAACGAGCCATCTCATCCTCAATATTACAAGCACGACAATTTTTAAGAAGCTGACATCTTCATTGCAACTAATGTTGCTTTAAATCGCAACAATTTATTTGAGTCTTGAAACATCAAATTTGGCAGCCAAAAGTTCATTCTCAAGTCTAAAGCATTATGTCAATATGATCAAATCTGAAATCTTTAGCAAGAAAACAGAAAAAATATGAAGATGTAACTAAGAAACCCAAGGAATCAAAGAATACAAATGACTACACCAAATATCATGAGGGAAGAAAAACCAAGAGATATCAAGAAAAATAGCACCCAAAACTGGAGAATCCAGTATGTATGGTCAGTAATTTACTGCTTATTACTCTCTTTATTGCAACCAAAACAAACTATGTGATTGCCAAATTAACCATGGTATGAATATTCCTCATCTTCCACTACTACCCATCCACTAGGAGAAACAAGAATTCTTGAATTTATATTCACATAATGTGAATTCAGAAACCAACAATTCCAGTTTTAAAAATCATTATATCTACAATTTTCGTTCAAGAACAACAAATCGAATAAAGAAAAATGTCCACTAAAAGGGAGAGAGAGGGATACTAATCAGCGGTGAGCCACCAATAACGTAACAGAGAAGAGGAGTAGAAACTCAGGGATTCGTGGAGATGAGTGCTGTGTGAGAGTATAATGCCGGTGGAGGGCGCCGTCAAACATGATTAGCCGAGGGAGAGAGCAGAAGGAGAGGGCGATAGAATGGACGAGCAGCAAATATGGCTGGCTGGCACAGAGGCATAAGAAGGAGGAAGAGGGTGAGCGTGAAGTCATCGACCAACAGGGGAGGAAACAATGGATGGGAGGGAGGTAGCTCTCATACAATAAAATAATTGAGGGGCAATAAGGTAAAATCATTGAATTCTAAAACCATATTTTAGGACTTTCCACTTGATTTAGGATTTGTTAAATTTAATGACCCAATTTAAAATTTGGGTGATTCAATTGTCTTTCTAAGGGATTTTCCCTTAATATTAGACGAGATGATTACATTTAACCTGCTTGGAGCAAATTTAATTTGGATCTTTCATTTCATCCTTGAATGTGTGGAAACTATTTGCTTGTGATAACCCCTGAATAATGGAATCCAGTATCCAAACACTACAAGCGCAGATTCAGCCTTGTGGGCTTCTCTTAAGTGGCATTTTAATTGATTAAAACATGATATATATATTCCATATTTGCTGAAAGATACAAAACAAAAGGAAACTAGCTAGCTCACTAACCAGCTGTTTACCATGCCCTTGTGGTCCTTGTCGGTCAAAAGCAGCATAAATGACATGTCTTGCAACAGGTGATGAACCAGAGAGCAATAATGCAGCCCCAGGGATAGCTACAATCACAACAAAATCTTACATACAAATTCACAGAACTTGAAAAATAAGAGGATTTCAGGAAAACATAAAACTCTGATGCAGATAAGTCAAGAAATCTTAGAATATCCTCTAGAAGGGATAAGTTTCATTATATGCTTGAATCAACTCTCCTAATCGTGCAAATGTGCACTGGAGATCATCTATTCTTTCTGAAATAGTTTGGGATGATTAGAGATTCCAGCATTGTCAAAAGCATTGGGTTTTAAAGCATTTCTACACCTCAATATTCATTCTTGGAGTTTTAAGCAAAGGAAGAATTACAAGGTTCCTTTTTTTTCTTAGGTCAATCATGTCTGCAAAGCTCAGGAAGAGATAATTGTTAGGTTTTATATAGTATAGTGCATTCGATTTGAATGTAATGCCAGCTTTTCAGAGACAGGTTTTTACTTTTTACCCACACAACTTAGTCAATTAGGAATGCCTTCACAGGCTTCTTCCCACTGTAATTTGGGAAATTCAAGAGATGTTCATGCAATTCACATCCAAAAATAAGCAAATTGGAATTCTAGAAAAAAATGGGAGGTAATCAATTTCCAAGGTTGACCAATATAACAAATCAAACAAAACTACTTTTATCACATTGCATAGGTGCTATTCTGTACTGAACAACAGATAAAGGCATGCTTACACATTCCTATGTAACCCAAAGCTTCAAGTGCAGTTTCACATTCATCTCTATCAGAACTTTCTAACGACTTGAGTCTTCCATCAATAGAAGAAATAACTGTTTTAAGACCTGTGATTGACAGCACAAGGAGTGTATATTAATTAATAGTTCTAGTTCTTAAATAATTAGTAAACTCCATTTAAACTATGAAGTACTTGAACATTTGAAAAATGATTGTACAAAAAAGCAGGAAGGAGAGAAACCATATTCAGAACAGAGTTATTGAAAGTATAGTGGTCTCATGGTTACAATCCATAACCTACAATGAAATAAAATAGATATGCATATTCAAATACTTGATAGAGTAAAGAAATTGTAGGGTTGAAGATTTAGTAAGCAGATAGCTATATATCTTTCAAATGGGGGTTGGCAATAACTCCAGGAGTAAAAGTGAGTCTTACATGATTCATCTATGAAGGAGTATATAATTTCCTTGGACAGAAGCCTTCCAATTATCATCATTGCCCTAGATCTTAAAATGGCCTCCACGGAATTGTTGCTAACCTCGTGACAAAAAAAAAATAAACCATAAAATCACCACTTACTTCTTCCAGTAGATTTACAGAAACCATCGGGCAGGAAATATTTGAGTACCTAATTATAGAACTAAGAAGTTGAAGAAGGTTAGTCTTTGAGAAGAACTCGGAACTATGCTCGGTCTCTGCTAACTTCATTTCAACACAAAATGAGAACAAATAAATGCACATGAAAAATTAAATTTAGAAGTTAGGAAAAAAAGCTAAAGCTAATTGCCAATATAAAGTTCCTCGATGCCACATATATGATGTGTGTCTGGCATTGTGCGTTTTGGTTTTTCCATTTTTTTTGGTTTTTGACCAAATGTTTTTCCATCTTAAAAAACTAACTTTTTGCAAGAACTGATTTTGAAGGAATTTATTGCATAATCAGTCATGACTGGAAACCTACCATTCCCACAAAGGGTAAGAGAGAAATTGCTTGAGTTTGGGGAAATCACTTTTCAGTATCATTTGTCAAGTTGTTAAAAATGGTTAAGCAAAAATAAATTTAGTTAGGGCTTTTGAATATGAAGGGGCAATTTCCAATTACTCAAGAGATGCTCAGAATTGAATACAAAATTTTAAAAGGAAAAAAAAAAAAAAGAGGATGCAAGCAAATGAGAGTTTAAGATGATAATGATACTTATCCAAATATCCTCTTAATAAACATAAATAAAATAGTCCCTAGAAGCTCCAAAAAGGATTCATAAATTAGTATTCCAAAGGGTTGAATTACATCGGCAGTAAAGAACCTCCCCCCCAGGCCCTCCCTCCTTTATTTTTCCACATATTCACCAACAACATTGCACAAATTCAATCAATAAAAGTCTGTAACAGCTAAATTAAGCAGGAGTGTTCTGGTAAGGAACAACCGCCTAATAGTTTAAGCATTATATCTAAGTTAAAACCTCCAAAGAAATGTTTTAAAAAATGCATATCAAATCATATCAATTATCTTAAAGCCATTAAAAATTGTCTTCATAAACAATGTTACAGTTTTATGTTATTTAAGTCAAGGAATCCAACATTTTATCGTGTAGTATGACATATCTGAGTGCCTATATGCATAGAGAGAGATAGAGCACATAGCAACCTCATATAGAAGCTCCAAAACACTTAAAGTTACAAGAGTATCATCTGCATTTGTGATTTCTGCCTCCAACAAATTAAGAAGATTTAAATTGTAAATGGTTGATGCTGCAGATTTAGATACAGAAAAAAGCTTCACCACCAAAGCCATCACACGAACCCGTCCCTGAAACAGAATAATAATCATAAGTAACTGATGTCCACATCGTACATGGAAACAAAGAATTACAATATCAGTTGAACTTAATATCAGCTTCTGCATTCTTAAGCCATGAAATTTAACTTTTATTTTTTGCACATATTACAATGGAATTCACGACTTTTGATATTATTACTGAACCACTGCATTATACCCAGAATGCTCCAATCAAAAGCTTTGCTTAAGAATGCTAACGCTAAATCCCAACTCAATATTTACTATAAGATCAGAATAAAGCTTTTCCTGACATCCATGTCAGCAGGTTATCATAAAAAGTTATTTCCTATACATTGCTTAATTTAAACCAAGTTCTTAATGTAAGAAATATTAGCTATAACTGAGATATGTTTAATAATCAGGCAATTAATTTTCCATATACTTAGATAATAAGTCAACAATCTAAAATTTAGGTTTAGGACTTCTACTAAGCACCATCAATGATTGTTTTGTTTTAATTAAGAAAATCCACCAACAGATATCATTTTCTTATTGTAAAATAAGTGAAATTATATCACTACTAAAGTTAGGAAAAAGGGGGGATGCAATCAAGACAGACCTTCTTGGCAATGCATTTCATGATAAATAATAAATTTCAATATTTTATGAACTGCATAATTTCATCCAGTTTCCAAGTAAAATTCATGATAGATCCGCTATCATACCAGTGATGAACAATGTACAGCTAAAGTCCTGAGGTCTGTAGCATCTTCCCTGGCAGATGGAAAGATGATTTCCTACACAAGTATTGTCAACCATGATAATAACGGTTTAAGCATACTCCTGTTTTTCATACAGGCAAGAGGATTTAAACCAATGGTGAAGTAATGCACTTTCTTACCATGCCCTTGGGAGAATAAGCTAACTTCTTTATTGCATCCATTGCTGCAGCTGCCACTTGTTCATTGCTGCTTGTGTGAAAATAGGTACACATCAAATAATTATCGTATTTGAGGTTTTAGTAATACATTATTTCATCCTTTGCAAAGATAAGCATATCTATCTTTCAAGCAAAGGCCCTAGCCCAACAGCAAAATAACACCCATGTGCAGGAATTTAACAATTTTTTTGGCATACAAAACCATAGAGGCCCCCTTAACCTAAAAGAAAACCTCAGTTTGAGTCACTATATCCCTAACCTTCTGTAGTCATTAAGAAGGCCAAAAGCATTTGTTATTCTTACCCATTCACAAGGCAATCAATCAAGAGAGGATACACGTTGTATTCTGTAATTAGATGAGCAGCAACATCAGTATCATTGTCAAGTTCCCCAAGAAGGCAAGTGACCTACAAGTTTATTTATGTAAGAGAATGCAAGAAGCTCCTCCAGTTGAATTAGAAGTACTTTTGTATGAAAAAATTTAAAAAAAGAAAATCATCAAATGAATTGAATGCCACTTGAACAGCTTATAATAGAAGTTAACGTTAGGTACAACAGAACAGCTAGTCAGCCATATAACCATCCTCTTCAATTACGAGAAACATCAAGGAGCGTTAAGGAAAGAGATAAGAAAAGCTACAGGAATATAAACTAACAAAACCAAGAAGAGTGCAAGAGATAGTAACTCTAAAAACAACAGAACAAGTTGTGAAAAAAGTCATGGAAGCAAAATATGTATGGACTGTAGGTTAAAAACTTTTATAAGGAATGCTGAAGATCAGAAAATCAGAGTTGTTTATTAATTTTTTTGGAAATTAATGAGAAAACGGGACAGATTATTTTGATAACTTGCCTAATGAAAGAAATTGAAAAAAAAAAAAAGGTATGGAAGCAGAACAACCAAAAAATCAACTAAAAAAGAAAATTCTTTGGACCAGTTCAGAAGGGATATTCAATTAGATGATATTCCCCAGGCCTAGATTTGCACATACAAGAATGCATAGACACAGGTAATTTAGTTCGGGTTTTAATAATTGGTGAGTTGGTTTCACCTTACCAAAAAAAAGAGGATTGCCAAACGTAAGAATATGAAGAAGGTGATTGCCAAAAATCAAAAGACAGTTGTTACATATTCTCTATCAATAGAGCAATCCCATTAGTGAAGTGTCTCAGTTTCATTAGGAGAGCGAAACTCACAGCTTAGTAAAAGAAAAAATAGAGAAGACAGCAGGAGAGATGGATATTTATTGATGTTACTAGATGCCTGAAATGATAGTGATAACTGAAAAGTAAACCCTAAATTTTCATCATAAGCTAATCATGAAGTCGCATGAGTCATTTTAAGGTTGCAGAAGGAATAGTATAGCAGAAAAATCATACTATAAGGACAACAACATAAGATAGCATATAAGTAAATATACAATAGATGTCAGTGGAGTGTTGACCCTCTTCAAGTACAAATGAATAAATATAGTATCTTTGCAGAAATCTAAGAACACATAAAATCAAAGCATTTTTTTTTATGTTACTTGACAGTAATTAACATAACAAATAAACATGTAAAGACCAAGCAATGTAAGTGATTTTTAAAAACGAAGTACTGCTGCTAGAGAAGGGAAGGAAGTTGTAGGAAGGTGCCTCTGCAGCCAATATGTGAAAGAAGCATTTATATAAAATCAGGATAGATTAAGCATATGCACATACTGTTTTACAAGCTAAGGATCTGACAGCTTGAGAATCTGCCTGCAGACCAACTTGTACAAAAGGCTGCAAAGAAACAATAAGGCTCACATAAGACTCCATGCAATGCATGAACCAACAACAACTACTCGCTGGTTCTGAGAATTGTCAAGATAGAATTTTAGTACTCTTCTTGCCAGTTCATGATACATTTTTGTCTCGAGTAAACATTTATTGTTCTAATAAACTGCTTCCTCTGAAAAAAAAGAAAGAAAGAAAAACTTTCCACATGTATGAATTCCTACCCTAGACCCAAACTCAGGGACAATTCTTTATATATCAACTTTGTTGATCACGTATATGTTGGCTACCACATGAAATGTGTATATAATACAAAACAATATATTTTGAACAAAAAAGAATTAATTTCCATCTTTTGTTGAAAAATTAATTATAGTTGGAAACAGAACACGAGGGTAGAGTGAAGTGTTTTAAAATATAAGGAGCAACGAAACTTGGATCAACCATAGTCCCTGAGCAGTAAACTTTTGTAATTTTAGAATAAGAATTCTCAATTTCCACGTAGTTCATAATTGACTACATTGCTTACATTGAAAGATTAGGACCTGCAATTCAGAAAGGTTTTTCTCAAACTAATATACGGATTAAAAATACAACTCAGAAATAACCTGTAACTTGAGTAGTTCATCTTAGACTACATGTAGAATATTACCTTTGACAAGTACTAGATTTTCACATCCAGTGAAGCGAGTGAGTACGCCGTATTCCAATAGTAATTCAAATAACAACAAAACAGTTGGCAAACGGAGAAAATCACAAACCATATACTGTGGAATCAAAGAAGCGCCAAATTTTGTTTTGAACAGCCTCTCCAAACAAGCAGTTAGAGTATTTTCTAGGTCAGGCACGTCAAATTTGGTTTGTAATGCACTGTAAAAGGAAAAGGAGGAAATCAAATGCAATTTTCTTGGCATTAGTACATCTTTTTTTTTTTTTTTTTTTGGGGGATGGGATGAAAACAAGTCCAACACTGAATCAAAAAGAACTTATATATACGAAGAATGTACAAGAAAAATACAACGCCTCAAATGAACAAGACAAGAAGTTATTGATCAGTTGAGTTAAAAATTGATAAGTTCGCTTGACCTTCAAAGTAGAATTGCCTATATACTGAGAATGCACGATGTTCCTGCTCAACTAAGTAGCAAGCAAAATGTGACTGATTCTAAGGGAAACGAATTGCTATCTCAAAATCACAAGTTTCTGAGAAAAATCAGCTGAATCAAATCGAGTTACTTTGTAGAATATCACCAGGAAAAAAAATATAGTTTCAAGCCTCGAAAATCAACCTCGTCCTGATATCCTCCAACTGAATTAATTTTTTTTTTTTTTTTTTAAAGTTCCGTCAGAAAAATACAAAGCAAAGGTAAAGTAGAAGCTCACTTGATAATAGCTGGAAGAGGGAAGCGTTTGAGAAATTCCCTTGCGGCGGCGTCGGTAAGTACTCCTGAAGTGAAATCAAAACGATGATTCAGGAATATTTGGGGGCGGAAAGAAAGAAAGAAACATAGAGAAGTGAAGAGTGTGTTACCAGGATAATGAGCGAAATCTGAAGCTGCTTCGAGTAGCTGAGTAGGATCCTCCATTGAAAACTCTTCGTCCATTTTGCTTCGCTGATTTGCTCTGCCTCGCAGTCTCGCGGCGACTCAAAGGGAAGGCTGAAGACACCGAAACGGACCGACTTGCGTGGCAATAGGTATTCTACGTGGCACGCCGGAGATATGGGGGACTTTTGTTTTTATTTTTTTTTGGCCATGATAGGGACATATGTTGATGGACTTAATTTAAATAGGGTGAAGATGCGATTTGGTCAATAAACTATTGACTCACGAACGTCCTACACAATTAATTATTAAACGGACCAAAAATATCAACAAACTTTTAAAAAGTAGCATCCAACAAAACAAACTTTTAAAAATGAGCGTCCAGCACAACACCATTAGAAAAAAGTTAATGATCGTTATCTAAAGTGCAGATTGGCCAACGAACTTTTACTCCAAGAGCGCTCAGTACAAAATTCTAAATTTTACTAAATTAAATAATTTTTTCTCAATTGTCATTATTCAAAACTACTTATATAGATATATATGGACAAAAATTACTCATTCTTCAATTTTGTCAAAATTATAATTTGTTAAAATAAACAAAAATTTTAATTAAAAATATAATTATATGATTTAAATAAAACTCAATGTGTTTTATAGTTTATTATATATGTTAAACCAAAAAATATATATGATTTATTTTTATTTTAGAAGAAATTTATGTGAGTTAAAAAATTCATTTAATGTTAATAAAATTTAAAAAATCTAAAAAATCTATTATATCCTGAATGAAATGAAATGAGTTTAATTTTTATTTTTATAAAAATAGCTTAATGGATATTAACGATGATTATATGAATATGGGACTTGTTGGGAAAAAAAGATAACTTAAGAGGTTTGAGGAAAAAGAAATTTAATAATAGGTTAAGGAACAATTATAATGGGTTAAGGAGCAATTTGGCCTACGAAAGTCCCATATAAGCAATTTAATGATATATTTGTTAATTAAATGATCTATTGCTTATATGAATATGAGACTTTTGTAGGCCAAATTGCTCATTAACCTATTATTAAATTGTCATTCATCAAGCCTCTTAAGTTATCTTTTTTTTTCAACAAGTCTCATATTCATATAATCATCGTTGATATCCATCAAGCTCTTTTTATAAAAATAAAAATTAAACTCACTTTCAGGATATAATAGATTTCTTAGATTTCTTAAATTTTATTAATATTAAATAAATTTTTTAACTCACATAAATTTCTTCAAAAATAAAAATAAATCATATATATTTTTTGGTTTAACATATATAATAAACTATAGGATAAAGTATACGTTTGGTCCTTTATGTTTGCCTCTGATATCATTTTAGTCCCTTAAGTTTGTAAAGTACATGTTTGGTCCCTGAAAGTTAACACCGTTAGTTTAACTTAACGGAAAATACTAACTCAACAATTTTTAGCGATGACTTGTGCAATTAAATCTTGACTAAACATGCTTATATGGTAATATTTTAATAAATTAATATTTTTAATTCAATTAGTTGAAAAATATTTAATCTTCACAGAAAAAAAAAGTATTTAATCTTTACAAACAGTGAAAAACCGTAAAACGATCCGTGAAAATTAAATATTTTTTAATTAATAAGATTTAAAATATTAATTTATTAAAATACTAACATATAAGCATGTTTGGTTAGTATTTAATTGCATAGTCATCGCTTAAAATTGTTGAGTTAGTATTTTCCGTTAAGTTAAACTAACGGTGTTAACTTTCAGGGACCAAACGTGTACTTTACAAACTTAAGGGACTAAAATGATGCTAGAAGCAAACATAAAGGACCAAATGTATACTTTAGCCTAAACTATAAAACACCTTGAGTTTTATTTAAATCATATAATTATATTTTTAATTAAAACTTTTGTTTATTTTAACAAATTATAATTTTGAAAAAATTGAAGAATGAGTAATTTTTGTCCATAGATATCTATACAAGTAGTTTTGAATAATGACAATTGAGAAAAAAAAAATATTTAATTTAGTAAAATTTAGAATTTTGTGTTGGGCGCTCCTGAAGTAAAAGTTTGTTGGCCAATCTTCACCTTAGATAACAGACGTTAACTTTTTTCTAACGGCGTTGTGCTGGGCGCTCCTTTTTAAAAGTTTGTTGTGTTGAGCACTCCTTTTTAAAAGTTTGTTGGTATTTTTGGTCCACTTAATAGTTAATTGTGTTAGACGCTCCTGGACCAATATAATCTGATTATTATTATTAGGGTAAAGGAGCAAAAATACCATGGTAATTAAACCCGGACCGGACCGGCCGGTTCAGACGGGAAATCGGCGAACCGGCCATGAAGCCGGTCTGAAAAAACATAGAAACCGGGGTCAGTTTTTTTTTTTAGCGTCGATTGAAGCTCCAATATGGAAAGAGAGAGAGACGAACATAGGGAGAGACGGAAAGAGCTGGCAGCCAAGGCTCATATCGGCAAAAAAATAGAGGAGTAATGAAGTACAGAAGTCACCGGAAACTGTGACCGCTACTTCTTTCTACTCAGAAACCACCGAAGATCGACGAGGAAGGAGGCCACCAGATATCGACGATGGCAGATCTGTTGATGTGCTGATGGACGACAGACAACCGGTGAAACCAGAGTATAAACGAGAAGAGAGAAGAGGGAGTGAGACCACTGGAGAAGCGTAGTTGAATGTCTTGCGAGAGAGACTGAGAGCAAATAATGAGAGAGAAAGGAGAGAAACATAAGGGAATAGAAGCAGGAAGGTGTGGCTGAAATTTCAAATTGAATCAAATTAAAGGACAATCACGTGACTCCTGGGAAGTGAAAAGACATTTTACTTACCATTATCTTTTATTCAATGGACGCATCTGACAACTTTTTAACCATAGGAAATAGCCATTAAAAAAATTATTTTTGTTATAATTTTATATTAATAATCCTAAAATCTTTACTTTCTCACCGGTTTGACACCGGTCTGACTCCGGTCTGACCCACTGACCCTTAACCCAGTATCTCGACCGGTTCAATGACCGGTCTGGTTTTAATAACCTTGAAAAATACACATGTGTTTTACCCTCGGGAGCGCCCAGCAGCATATGCTTTTTTTGGGAGTAAAAATACATATGTGGTTACATTTTATGAGCAAAAGTCACACTTTCGGTTAACTGGAAAACGTTGACCGTTAAAAGGGAGGAGTTTGACTAACAGTAATGACTTGGATGTTGATTTGGCAGATACAGTAATATCTAGGGAAAATAACCATCAAAATAGACGAAAGATCCGATCAGAGGGCGCCGCGAACCACCAATTTTGTTGCCTCTTCCACCGGTTTAGTGCACCACCGTCGAACACATAAACACCGATTTTGCAACATGGGTAATGTGCGATTGGTGCGATTTCTGAATCTTTGTTCTATTTTGGCCATAGTTTTGAGTTAATCTGCAAATGGTGGTTTATGGTTCTTCTTCTTTCTTCTTATTTTTCTGGTTCTGGTGGCTTATTTCTGGTTCTAGTTCTTATTTTTATGGTTCTTCTTCTTTCTTCTTATTTTTTTTTTTCATTTCGGCAACGGTGGTGGGGGTTGGTGGGGGTCGACGATGGTTCTGGTGGCTGGGGGTTGGCGATGATGGTTCTGGTGGTTCTGTTTCTAACAATGGTGGGGGTCGGCGATTGGTAGGGGTCGACGATGGTGGGGCTGAAGGTGGAAAGTTTTTCTTTGGGAGGGCATTTTGGTCGACGATGGTTCTGGTGGCGGGGGTTGGCGATGGTGGTTCTAGTGGTTCTGTTTCTGACAATGGTGGGGGTCGGCGATTGGTGGGGGTCGACGATGGTGGGGCTGAAGGTGGCTGGGGGTCGACGATGGTGGGGTTGAAGGTGGCTGGGGTCGACGATGGTGGTTCTGTTTCTTTGGGAGGGCATTTTAGTATTTTTATCCTTTCTTATGGAGGGCATTTTGGTATTTTTATCCTTTCTTATTCAGATTTGCTCAGGCCATAGTGCTGAGTCAGTGTCCACCTCAGTCATTTTGGTCAAAATAACGGTCAACTGTTTGTATTTAACAGCTAGTGGGACTTTTGCTCCCAATAAGTAATCACATGTCTACTTTCGCTCCAAAAAAAAGCCCGTGGTGCTGGGCGCTTCCTGGGGAAAAGTCTATGTGTATTATTACTCCTTAACCGCTTGATTATATAATCAGGCAAGCATTTTAGTAGCGCGTAACCTTTGTATGTTTGGGATCACTTTTGGGGTCATAAAAGTGTTTATGCACATAAACTAAGACACAACTCTTTTCATATATATGAAATCACGATTAAAAAGACTCCAATTGTTATTCCAATCGAAACAACTAGAGCCCCGTCTAGGTCTAGATCGAAGAAAATCGGGGGAGGGAAAAGGAAAATTGGGATTTTCTAATGGTGATGGTCGTTTGGATCAAATTTTCCCTGAAAAATATTTTCCGGCCGCTCGCCATTTTCCCACGTTTAAATGAAAATGGATTCCCACCAAAAATGGTGGGAAGCCATTTTCCAGCGACTATGAAAATAGCCTAAAGTCCATTTTGCCCTGATCACATGGTAGAGAGAGAAGAGAGTGACGCCGAAAAACATTGTGGAAGGAGGAGGAAGAAGCCACTGACGGTGGCCTCTTTGTCGCTGAGCTGCAGATCCGTCAGACCGGAGGTGACGGTAATGGAAGCGAGTTGATGACCAACCATTGAAGCTTTAACGAAGTGGAGGAAGAGAGAAGGTAGATTTTTTTGTGAAAAAATCAGAAAAGACGGTGTGCACTTTTAGTGCACTCGAGACTTTTAACTCCGTTTTTTAAAAAACAGTTGTTGAATTTTTTAGATATTTAAATAACAATCGTTGTATGTTTACAAATCCACAATACGCACACATGAAGTTGAAATATCTAAAAAATTCGAGTTTCAACATTTGGTTTTAAAAAATCAGTTGTTGTAACTCAAAATAAAAATAAAATAAAATGGCATGAGGAAAGCTTAAACTAAATGATACTCCCTCCGGTCCTAATTATAGGAGCTATTTAACCGATTTTAGGAGAATTAAGGAGAGGGGTTAAATTAGTTAATTTTACTCATTTTCCTAAAATGTCCTTATATAAATTTAAAATGACACAAGTTGCCCTAATTATAAGTATTTCTAATTTGTCTTACGTTAGACATCCATGACATATTAGTTTAATATATATGTATATTAGTTGTTTTTTATATAGCCATGTGTATACATATAGATCTAATTTCCTTTCCACACACTTTCTAATTAAAATAATGGTCTTGCTATATAAACATATATGTATGTGTGTGTGTGTATATATGTGTGTGTATACATATAGATCTATCTACATACATAGAGACACACACACCCATATATCTACGCACTCACACACACACACACACCTTACATACATACATACATACATACATACATAGAGAGAGAGACACACACACACACATATATATATGTTTATATATATGCGTGCACACACACACACACATATATCTACACATATATATATTGACACACATAAACACATATATACATATATGTACACACACATATATAAATGCTCCTAATAATAAGTATAAATAGGGGTATTATAGGAAAAAATTGACAAAAGTTAAAACTTGCTCTTATAATTAGGACCAAAACCAACTCCAAAATTTGCTCCTATAATTAAGATCGGAGGTAGTATTGATATTTTTTTTTTACAGATATATATAAAAGAGATATATTGTTTAATTTATTAAATTTAATTAGAAACTAAATAAATGAAAATACGATTAGATTTATTCTCTTAACTATCGAAATTTTAGGCTACATACTAGAAAATTTCTATAAATATGGGATAAAACCATTTATATACATATAATAGATATATTTATTAATTTATTAAATTTAATTATTAGGAACTAAATGAAAATATGATCAGATTTCTTCTCCTAATTATCAAAATTCTAAGCTACCTATTAGGAAATAGCTATAAATATGGGATAGAACCACAGTGGTCATATAATCTTGAAGTTTTTATTCTAACGGTAATTAAGTAGCACTAATTTTTCGCAAAATAAAATTAAATGGTGTTTCAAAATAAAATAAATGGTGTCTAAGATACAACGAGTGTTTTTATTAAAAAAGTCGTCGTATCACGCGTTCGTTCTTAATAAACGGACATTAAAATTAAGGAGAAAATTACAATAGTACCACTGCCTATGTTTTAACGTTTAAATTTCGTTTTTCAGTGTCAATTTTTTTATAAGTTTTAAATATTTTATTATTAATTTCAATAATAAGAAGATGATTAATTATTTCAATTAATAATCATCTGCAATTTTGAATCTTGAAATATAAAAGAGAATGACACCTTTTTTTTAATACTTTATTAGAATATTAATGTAATTTGAGAAATGAAATAAAAAAATCAGATAAATAGAAAAGATGACGACTATGCACTGTGTGTGATTTTGTGTGGTTTATAGTAATATTTTCTTTTAAGAGCAAAATAATATTTTGTCTTCTTTTTCTACCTTGTTTTCTTTCAACTAAACAAAAATTTTCCTATCAACATATTTTCTTTTCCAATCCGTTCTATTCTTTTCATTTCCATTCCTACCATTTCTTTTCATCCAAACGGGGCCTAGAACTGATATTGAAATATCTAGAACTGATATTGAAATATCGTAAAGAAGAGTCTAGTGAGATCAATCTTACTGAAGAACGGAAGCTCGACCATGACACAGTCAATCTATCGATCAATGATTGCGTAAAGTTTTGGTGGATTAAAATTAAGGACCCCATACTTAGGAAATAGCTCAGACCTCACTCTGCTTACAAATTACACCAGCATTAAAAATAAAAGACAAAACAACAAATAATTTTCGTTGAAATCCCCAACCATCGGACAAGGTTGAGACTTCTATCGAGTACAATATGAAGATAAAGAAACCCCAAGAATCTATAAAACACCACATTGTTTCGTTTGCCACTCAGCAATCTAAAATGCAGCACAAGACATCAAAAACCAAAAAACTTCCATTAAGAAAAGCAGAAAACTCACCTCTGAACGCGGTGTTGTCATTGCCAACTGAAAATGCCAAAAAATTGATAAAGACGAAGAACAAAATAAAGAATAAGAATGCTTTCTTCTGTTCGAGAAGAGAAGGGAGAGCGAATAAGAATGCTCTACGGCACCGGGCTCGATTGAATAAAGAATTTTATAAACAGTTAGTGGTGTTTTAGTCTAATGCTTTCAATTTGTGTTTGAGCTTTGACAAGTGATTGAACCAAATTATGAACGAACAAGTCTCGGATTGCATGCAGAAGTTAAGGAATGGCGATGGGCAGAGATGGAATATCACAAGATACAAGGGGACAATCTGGTCATAAAACCTGACTCCTCTAAAAAAATAACTCAATTTGGAGGGACTAAAATAAGAGGAGGGAAGGAGAGAGCGAGACAGAATTTTGCTCCCCTCCTCCAAAATTTCAAATCAAACGAGGGCTCATTTTTCCTTTCCCCTCCAACTAAATAGGCCCTTAGAATGGCTTTACTGATTTGTCAATGAGCATTGATCTTAATGAATGAAGCTTTGATGGCTTAGGGACGAAGCCTTAGGTTTAAGTCAATATCAATATACGGAGTAGAAAACGTCTTTAGGAGTGCTACTTCCAAGCAAGCCCAACAACACTTAAATCCGATCCGTTGCAAACAAAGCAAAGGTAATCACACCACCAAAACTAACCACATCTACACACACTTTCAACCCGTATTCAACTTTGAAGTTCATGACTTCCCCTCTTAAGTCCCAACACAAGTATTTTTTTTATGACTTAAACTCAAGAACTAGAGAGATCTGACGGGACTTTACACCATTAGAATAACTCTGTGTTGATGACCACATGTTTATTAGAGAAGCAAATATATGGGTGAATTGGTTGGCTCAACATAAGCTAGCTAATCATATGAGAATTTCATGCTTGGTTAGAGATGTTTCTCATAAGCGTTGCACACAAATCGAGACTAAACTTATTTCTTATACTTAACTTGTAGATCTTAAATTACAATAGAAAATCTACTTTTCAAGAGTCCAATGGTGATTCTAAGTAAGTTTATCATTGTCACCATCTAAGATGCTTCACTTTCAGGGTGCGGAGACTTGTATGTTAATAATTAGCTTGCCTGACATGGTATATGTTTTTATTTTGCACGGCCTTGTTGTGGCCTACGTATATTTCATTTAATTAATGAAAAATTTAACTGCATTGAGTATATTAAGGACTGTAAGAAAGCACATCATATTAAACAATTAAAAAACTAGATTCTTGAAATTATGAATGAATTGTATTTGTATGCATAGTGATCATGAGGCAATAAAAATGCTCAATATCAAATATAAAAATATAAAATCTATAAGGTTAATCAAACACATACATAATTACTTTAAAGTCATTGAAAAATAGATCGCACCTAATAAGGAAACACTCTTTTTATTTTGAAGAAGAATTGAGCACAGAGCACTACCCTCTTGGTGAGGCCAATTTGGCTAGAAGCTGTTGTGTGTACTTTTTTTTTCTTTATGAAAAAACTTCATATTTTTTCATAAAAGATACCTCCATTATTCTGAGGAGAGGAGAGATGCTGAATAATTAATTTTGCCAACAACTTCCTAAAGTTTTTGCAGCCTACATCACCATATCTGCAAAATAAAGCTCATCAAATAATATGAAAAGAAAAGGGCAAGTAATGATAAAGACTCTACAAAGAGGAAACAATGGAAAGTCTCTTGTCTCCATTCTTCTGACTAAAAGATGTTCAATCATGTTTGTGATTTAGGGTCCATTTACCATGTACTATATATATATATATCTTCCCTCATTAATTATTTCATGTTGTCTTGCTATCTCAGAGTAGTTAGATTCCCATACTTATTTATTATTCTATAACAGTTTCTATATATCCATAATTATTTATGATATCATCCATATTCCACTCAATAAAGGAAAGAATGAAGAATTTTTTTTGGAGAAGACCAATGGCTTAGTAACAACCAAATAGATAGATCTTCCTTGTTTGGAAATCTCACACTACAAAAGAAGCACTTCCTTTGCTTCTAAATGTAGGGCTATATAATTAATTTGCAGGGATTAAGAGGATTATTATTTAAGTTAGTTATTTATAAAAAAATGTGTGTCGGTTTCCCTATGACATCCCTTTTAATCATTTGAACATGATATTACTTCTTGATTGAAAAGTCTCTTAAATATGGGCAATCAATAATGGAGATTTAGAAAAAGGAATTATAAATTTGGGGCACAAATTTAGGTTTTGAAATTTTAATATTTCTTATGATGAACGGAGAGTTGAAACAAATGTAATTTTCCAACTACAACCGGGACATTGTCTCTAATAAGATTGTCTTCAAAAGGAGGGTATATGTACCATTGTGCTTTGAAAAAAACAAAACACGACACAGAAAATTTTATTTACAGTAGTGCTCTGAATTCTTATTATAAATACATTGATGATTTATTTTTAGGGTTAAGGAGCAAATTTACCTTAAAGGTTTTTGTTGAAGAGCAATGTTACCCTCAAAGTGTTAAAATTGAGTAATATTGCCCTTTTTGTTATAAAGTTAACGGTCAACATCTATTTTTTAACGGCCATCATTAGTTTTTAATGGAATATTGCAATATGACTCTATTCTAACACTTCCGGGGCAACATTGAAACTTAAAAAATTTTCTAGATACATAACAATGCCCCTCAGCAAAAACTTCCAAAGCAAATTTGCACCTTAGCCCTAAAAGTAAATCATCAATGTATTGTATGATAAGAATTCATAGCACTACTATAAATCAAATTTATTATGTCATGTTGTTTTTTTCAAGGCACAATGACACATATACCCTCCTATTAAAGGCAATCTTATTAGAGACATTGTATGTTAAGTATTAAATGCAAGCATCTTTATTTAAATCGGGGTGTAATTTCTTAAATTTTACATGGTCATCCTACCTGGGAAAGTAATGCACTTGGTTAAGACTTGAGAGGTCTAATTAAGTAATAAATAATTTTTAATATAAAATATAAAACCTATATAATAAGCTTCCTTCTTAATATTTTTGCTAATAATGTACCAAAATACTGGAAGCTTGGACCATTTAATTAGTTCTGCTAAAAAAATTGAATTGAATTATCCCAAACCAATTTGGACGGTGCATGTAGCTATAGCTAGTACGTACACCTGTTGCACACTACCCCACAATAATGGACTGTGTGTATATTTGCTTTATCACAGCTACTATATATAGCTTAATAGTTATCACTGATAAAATCCATATATTTTAATTATATTCCACTACGAGGCCAAAAAAAGAACAGTCTGAGAGAAGACCTATGATCCATAACAACCATATACATTAAGATCCTATACATATAAATAGTCCTGTCTATATTCATCATGAGAGGTTAAAAGAGAAAACGAAGAAGGGTGAAATAGTACAGAGCAAAGAAAGTAAAGTAACAGAAGAAAGGGAAAAAAAAAAAGGAGAAAGGAGAGAAAAGCAAAGAACAACAATAGAGAGAGCCAAGGCAAAGTATAGCACGAACAAGAACGCAGAAGCTCAAGTGTTTAAAGGAGATGTTACGCTTTGTGTTTGTATAAATTCCAAAGGCAAGCTTTTGGCTTTTGGAAGGTACATTATTATAGAAGACACTTTTAATATATGTTTTTAAAACTCTAAGACGACTGTTTTCAGAGGTAATGTATATAAGCGTCGTTGTCTTGTTGAAAGTTTTAAAATAAACGTATATTTTTAGGCAGTTTTTGTAAGTCTTTTTTTTTTTTTTTTAAACACAGAACAATAGAAATCGAAAATCACATCCAGAATAATCCGCAAACCAATATAAACAAAATATAATCAATAGGGATAATAAATAGAGGAATTGGATCGGAGAAGATGAAAAGAGATCTAGAGAGATCAAAGAAACAGCAATGGCAGCCAAGAAAATAGAGAACAAATTTGAGAGAGATGCAACGAGGGAGCATGGCGGCAGCGCATTGGAGGAGGCCGGAGTGCCCAGTATGTTTGTCCGAGTTCGAAGAGGGCGAAACGGGTCGATTTTGCCTTAATGCAGATGTCAATCAGACTGAAGTGGTGATTACTATGAGTGATGAACCGGAAATTCCTGAACCGGGGTCCACTTCTAGACTGTGCTCACTACTAGAAAATGCAAAAATAGCGACGGAATTTGCGACGGAAAAAAATCCGTCGCAAATTGCGACGGAATTTGTGACGGAATTCAAATCCGTCGCAAATTGCGACGGATATGTTTTTCCGTCGGAATAAAAATTGCGACGGATTCTAATTCCGTCGCAACTTTTTGCGACGGATTTCAAAATCCGTGGCAAACTTTTGCTACGGAAAAACAATTCCGTCACAATTTGTGACGGACTTTGAATTCCGTTGCAAAATTTTTGCGACAGAAAAACATATCCGTCGCAAATTGCGACGGATTTCAATTCCGTCACAAAATTTTGCGACGGATTTGTGATTCCGTCGCAAAACTCCAAAAAAGTTGATGTTGTAGCGGGAAAAAGGCCGCCAATTTGCGACGGATTTCAAAATCCGTGGTAAATTTTTGCGACGGAAAAACAATTCCGTCACAATTTGCGACGGACTTTGAATTCGTCGCAAAATTTTGCGGCGATTTCAATTCCGTCACAAAATTTTGCGACGGATTTGTGATTCCGTCGCAAAACTCCAAAAAAGTTGATATTGTAGTGGGAAAAAGCCCGCCAAATTGCGACGGAAAAACAAATCCGTTGCAAAATTTTGCGATGGAAAAATATTTCCGTCGCAAATTGGCGGCAACAGGCCGCCAGGTCCCCTTTTTGCGACGGAATTGATGTTTCGTCGCAAAAAAAAATTGCTTTTTGCGACGGAACTTGATTTCCGTCGCAAAAAGCGATATTTTGCTACGGATTTCAAGTTCCGTCACAAAATCTCTTTAAGTCCCAATTTTGGGACATTTCCTCCGTCTCTCACTTCGAAATTCTTCTTCTTCTCCCACCTCGTCACTCCTCTTCTCCCTTCCGGCACCGCCGTTCGTTGTTCCGGTCGCCGCCGCCGCTCCTCCTTTCGGTTGCCTCCCCCTTCCGGTCACCGCCGCTGCCATTTTCCGAGGTTTGTTTGAAGCATTTTTGCTCTTCGATCGAGATATAAGCTCCTCTTCCCTTCAATCGAAAATTGGTATTTAAGTTGGGATTATGATTATATCACCGATTTAGTTTGAATTAACGGTTAGGTTATGATTATCTAAGATTGAATTGAAGCTTCTTGGGTTTAGGTTGTAAATCAAACTTGAAATTTACATATGGGTATGCTTGTCGAAACCCTAAGTTGAGTAAATTGTGGTTTTATCTATTGCTTTTCTAAGTCATTATACGGATAGTCTAATTACTATAATTGTCATTTTCAAGGTTATGGCTTCATCTTTGTCTTTGCATATGTTTTGACCAGAGTTGTCTGCTATCTTCTTTATTACGTAAGTTCAAGTTTGCCTTGTTAATGCCATATTATTTTTCAACTCTTACTTGAAGGCAATAGTTGAATTTTATGCTTGGTGTTTCTATTGTAACTAGGAGTATGGCTACATTCAAGTTCTAGTAGATGCTGGTTTGGTGGTTCTCTAGCTCTGATATGTCGCAAGGATCAAACAAGGAATATTAGAAAGTGGTGTGAAAAAATATTCCTGAATAAGAGAATTGATGAGGAAGGTAAACCTCCTGTGACGGCAAGAGTTGATTGGGTGTTTAATTCAACAAGAGTTGATTATTTGGAATAGGCAAGATCAAGATCAATGCTGATGGGGTCCTTCTTGAAATTAATGTAAGCAATTTTGGCAAGTGACCAATTTGCTTGTTGTTTGTAGTTTACTTTCATAGTGAATATGCATAAGTTGTTATTTTCTTTGCTTTCGGTTGCATTAGTGAGTGTAATTTGGTTTTCAATATTAATAAAATTGACTTTTTTTATTTCGTGATTTTTTATATTTTTTTATGTAATTTTTATATTTTTAAAAATATTTTTTATATTTTTTTTAATAAAATGAGTTTTGCGACGGAAAATAATTCCGTCGCAAACTTTGGAAATTTGCGACGGAATTAATTTCCGTCGCAAATTTCGGAATTTTGCGACAGAAATATTTTCCGTCACAAATTTTGCGACGAATTTTTTTTTTTTTCCGTCGCAAATTTGGAAATTTGCGATGGAATTGATATTTTCCGTCGCAATTGCGACGCACTTTTTTGCGACGGACGAATTCCGTCGCAAATTCCGTCACAAAACCATTTTTGCGACGGAAAATGCCTTTAAAAAATGACTTTTTTGTATGGAGGCCGCTCTTTTGACACCATGTTCGGCAACGTAAGACACCGCGCGGCGGCATACTTCTTCGTCTTCGGAGAGGTCTTTTGCGAGAATTGGTAGGTGGAAGAGGAGAAGTGATGGTGCTCGGAGGTGGCTCGAAGCATAAAGGGAGGGATGAAATTACCGACCAGAGGGGTGAAGTGGTCGCACGGTTTGTTCGTCGTCGTCGTCATCTTCGATTGAGTTAGGGCGAAAGCTATCGTCATTGGTGGGTGTGACCTTGGAGGTGCCCAAGAGGAGCGAGAGCTTTGGAGCCGAGTTGCCATAGACTCAATCACTATTCAAGTCGTTGATGAGTTGCATGTTGTCGTTCAAGAGGATGTTTAGCAGAGACTAGAAAGAAAACCTTTCACCATCAGCGGAGGTAGTAGATCTTGGAGTGAGATGGTGAAGCATGGAGGAGGAGGACACAATGAGGTTGAGATATGGATTAAGAGGAGCTGAAAGAAAAACCTAAAAAAAATATTACGTTCAACGTCCGTTTTTTTTTTTAAACGGACGTTAAATGCACCTAAAAAATTAAATGTCCGTTTTTAAAAGTGGATGTTGAATGTACCTTAAAAAAATTGGGTATGCATTCAATGTCTGTTTTTACAAAAAGAACGTTAAATGTGCAATATTAACATCTTTAAAAAAAAAACGGATGTTAAAAGTAAGGCAAAAATTACAAAAATATCACCATCTATTTTTTAAAAAATGGATGTTAATTTGGGATGTTAAATCCCTACTTTGTAGTAGTGATAGCTACAACCATGTTATTCTTTGCCCTTTACATTTCAGACCCATCAGAAGGAGAAGTCCTCGACATTATAAAGCACCATTCATTGAAACCCTAAATAATAATATAAGGGGGGAGAAGAGAGACACATCAGGCATTAGCCATAGTGTAAAGGGCTTAATTTAACTATTTAAGTATAAAGTATCGAGTTTGAGTATGTATGAATACAAAAAGAAGTTAGCTATTGTGAGCCAAGCTGGGTGATGATGTTGTACCATGTAACCTAATTATCAGTAACGCAACGCTATTATTGTGAGATCGAGCTACTCCCAATAATACTCGAATCTGACTTAGCTTTCAAGTGTTATGATGATAATACCTAACTAGCTAAAGAGGCTTCATTGATATTACAGTACAGTATTGAGCAAAAAAAAAAAAAGTTACAGTACAGTACAGACACAGGGGTGTGGAAAGCCAGTTCCATGCACAAAGGCTTTCTCACAAAAAAAAAAAGGGATGCTTCTCACTGCCCTTCTCAATCATGCCCACATCACACACACCATTTTAGTGATGTGTACTGTTATCCTACTGTCCACAGTTTCATCATCGCTATCATTATTATTATTATTATTAGGCCTCATGTGATCTACAATAATGATTCGTCATGAACCACACAAATTTACTGTACTGTAATGTGTGTGTGTGTGAGAGATGTACGTACATCAATGACATGGTGATAGAGACTAATAAGGATGAATGTTTTATTGCTGGGAAAAGAACAAGTCAAGGTTTTCAGAGGAAACATGGTGAAGTATTGTTTAACCTTCTTTTCCCCCTTTTCATCGTCCATGGTTAACTTAGCCATGTGTGCATTATGATGAGTCCCACGTTGAAAAACCTTACACTTGAAGTGAATTTTGTAAGTTCAAGAGCCTCTTTCATATCCAATTGGATTAATCTATCCTTTTAGACTTGTGCTTGTAGCATATTGGTCATTTTATTTAAAAGACTGATGTCATGGAGGTCGATCAAAACTATCGATAGAGGTTATAACAAACAAAAAGTCTAGTGAACGATAATCTTTTAGAATTGAACTCTCCATTTAGGGTTTGTTTGGTATGAGGAATTTTGAGGGGAGGGGAGAGAATTTTTGAGTTGAATTTAATAAAATTGGAGGAGCAGAGTTACAAAATTTTAATACAAAGAAGATATAAGATTTAAAAAAAAACTAAGAAAAATTAATTAAATTTTTTTAACCCCATTTCTTTAATTATTTTTAAAAATCTAATTAAAAAAAAAATTGTCCCTCCCCTCATACGAAACAAAACAAGCCCCTGAAGTTGTGCTTGTGTGTGTGTGAACAGTGGCGGAACCAGAAATTTTTTTAGCATACCAAAATATAAATATATTAAACTACTCTCTTTAGTTCTTATTATACAGCACCAACTAACATGTATATTTGGTCCATTTTTATAAGGCATTCTTGTTTCAAATTGCATTAAATATTTTTCCCATGTATACCCACAATTATATCTTAAACAAGAATTTTACTTTCCTCTCATGGCCCAATGAGTAATGAAACAAACATTATCCTTATAGAGAAGATAAAAAATTAGCTGGGGCTAAATTTGTGGCCAAATAAAATATCATATAATAAATACATATGTATACTAACGTATTTTATAAGATCAGTCGAGTAATGGGGCTCATAAAGGCGTTCCGCCACTGTGTGTGAAACAAAACAAGCCCTTGAAGTTGTGCTTGTGTGTGTGGGTGCGAGAGAGAGAGAGAGAGTTTGTTTTTGTTTTTGTTTTTGTAATAATATGGCGAACGCTTCATGATAAAGAGAGCGTATAAGTTTTCGCTTTGTTATAATCATCACTCCTTGGACGCTGTTGTCAACAGAGTGTTGTCAGATTTCGGGGGCCTGATGCTGATAACTATTAACATAATTTAAGTCAAAGTCAATAAGCATATTGCTATAATAGTAGTATTAAAATTGATTGAGCCAACGACTTACAAGAACCTTGTCTTTATTATCCTCTTCTACTGCCTTACAATTAAGATATATAATAAATTGATGGCTATATATAATAATGACCTGTGTATTTTTCCAATTTGAGAAATAAATAGTGACATGGGTAACTTTCAAGCATACATAGAATGTGGAAAGTTTGGCATTTTAAAACACGCATTTAATTATTTTCACGGTGACATACGAATACTACTACTAGTTTAACATGTTTGAGTTTGGTGTTCAAGAAACAAGTTCACACAATTTAAAATAAAAATTTTCTTACAAACTTATCTCATATGCCATAAATCGCATTAAAAAATTAATTTCTACCATTAATTAAGGTTGTCAAACTCACGAATCTAAGCAAATACTACCGCTAAAACAAACATATATAAATGTATAAATATATATTTGTGTGATATTGATAGTGAGTGGGGTATTATTATTTGCACCACTATTCAATTATGTCCGTCTTCAGTCTTCACAGGTCTAATTAATTGTGTGTGTCACACTCATATTTAATGAAAGCTAGGTATAGGCATGTGATAGGGAGGTAAGATTTATATTGCCTGAAAGTTTTGTGTGTACTTATGTAATAATACTTCTTCCGTTTAAATTATAGGAATATTTTTATAGTATAAATAATATTACAAAATATTTTTATAATTAAAACCGGAGGTAATATAATATAACGAAAAACAAGTACTTTATTTCTTTTCTTTAATTTGTATTAATTATTCGTTAGTTATGTCTAATCAAGAGATAGCTCAATCTTTTCTTTTCCTCGGTACTATGGTGCTAATAAAGGAAGTGAAAAAAATTAAGAGTTTTAAATGCACGAGGGGGGGTCCGAAAGTTAGTGCCGTTGTTCACCTCTATGAAAATGAAGTACAATTTTTTGAGAAATTATCATGCCTGCTTTTTTTTTTTTTTTTTGTGTGCTCGAAATCATGCCTGCTTTCAGTCTCAGATAATACTAGGAAAAGTAAATACAAATCTCCAATCAATAAGTGTTTGTTTAGAATAGCGATGTAAGCCTTCAAAAATAATTTTTTAATGATAATTTACGATATACAAAGTAAGTATGTAAGATAAATTTTGTCTCGAATTACATGAAGAATAAGCATTTTGGAGGTCACAAACGTAAGAATTCACGATATCTTATAGATTATGGGCAAATAAGAAATGTAAAAATGTAATTATACCTTCATTAATAGGTGAAATCCGCTTGTTATTTTTAATTTTATAATTTCTTTGGAAAAAAAATTATCATCAGTTTTAAAACCTCAAATCTGTCAAACTATTAAAAATTCTGGTTTACAAGTATTGTCATCATCAAAAAGGGGGAGAATGTTAGTTCTCTATGTGTTTTGATGATAATTGACAATTGTAAACTCAAATTGAAGTTTGTCTTTGTTAAGTTGAAAAACTTACTGTCAAAGACAAACTCGAGTTTTCGTTTGAAAACTCGAGTTTGGACTTGACAGAGAGTAACTCAAGTTTTTATAAACTTAGACAAACTCGAGTTTAGTTTTTGAAACTCGAGTTTTGACTACACAGAGAGCTCCTAAGTTTTTCAAAGACAAAACAAACTCGATTTTGGTTTTAATGAACTCGAGTTTTGACAAGACAGAAAGCCATCAATATTTTGAGTTTAGCAAAACTACAGTTTCCATTTGGAAACTCGAGTTTGTGCTAAACAGAGAGTTCTATAAGTTTCCAAGTTTTTGTTGGAAACTTGAGTTTACAGCATACAGAGAACTATGTTCTATCCTGAACTTGTGAAAACTCCAGTTTTGATTGAAAAACTCCAGTTTAGAACATACAGAGAGTTTTCCATTTTACCAAGATTTATGGAAACTTGAGTTTCACTTTGTAAACTCGAGTTTAAGCCAAGCAGAGAGCTCTGCTATATTTGAAACTTTTTGAAAACTCCAGTTTGGTTTTGGAAACTCCAGTTTTGAGCTTTTGGACTTAAACTTGTTTTCATCATAAGAGTCTAAAACTCGAGTTTGTCACTTAATGACTCGAGTTTTGAACTGTCTCAAAACTTGCTTCAAAGACCAAATCACGACATTCTTCTCTGGATGAAGAAAACTCGAGTTTAGTTTTGGAAACTCGAGTTTAGGCTTTTAATGAAAAATGAAAACTCTAGTTTGGATGAACAAATTCGAGTTTGTGTCACAGGTTTTGAAATTCAAACTAGATGAATTTGTGAAATCTTCATGTTTGAGTTTAATACTTCTTATCATCACTCATTACTATTTCTAACTATGTTTAATCAGTTTTTTAGTGAGTTTCAGATGATTTAAAGAGAATTAAATGAAGTATTAGCATAATGCAAAAAGTGACGTCAGCTGATTAAATGCAAAGTCCAGAAAATTTGCATCATTTTGGACATTCATTTTACACACGTTGAAAAGGAATTAATGTTTCCTTTCCACATCCAGTAGCTGCTCTTCCAACGGATTAAAAGTCAAGAAGTCAAGCATAAACAACTGTGCAGCTGGATTAACCAAAGAGTAGATAGAGAGAAGAAGACCAAAGCTTCAACTAATCCATTCTTAATGTTGGCAACGGTCACATTGAAGATTATAACGATCATTTAATTCTCTCTTTATATAAATAGAGTTGCATTAAATTCTTCTCAACAACCAATCTGCAGAAAACGAAAATCATTCAAGTTTCCAACTACTCTTTTGAGTTTTCTTGTGTAAAGTATCTTTTGATACATTGTACTTCAGTGATTATATTTATCCACTCTTAGAGAGAGTTCATCTATTGAAATTCATTCATTGTAATAATCTCAAGTCAGGGGACTTGGAGATTGGGATATTGATTGCAACTTGTAAGGGGGAGTAAGTTCTAGTGAGAGAATTACTCTTGAGTTACAAAGTGTGTAAACAATTGAGCTAGTGAAAAATCCCAGAGAGTTTGGGGACTGGACGTAGGTCAAGAGGTTGGACCGAACCACTATAAATTCCTTGTGTCTTGCTATTCTTCCTTATACTCTGTTCAGCTAAAAACAGAGCAAATTGAAAAAAAAAATTATAATCCCCAATTCACCCCCTCTTGGTGATTAAGCTCCACTTTCACAGAGCAGAGTAGATGCTAGAGGAAGAAAAAAAAGTAAAGGGATTTATGCCTAAGAAATAGATTAGCAGAGCATATCAGATGCAAGAGGAAGAAAACCACTGTTGAAGGAGCAAAAATGAAGACGAGGAATCGAATTGGACAAGAGAAAGACACTATAAAAAAACTAACATTTTGTAGCGGTCAAAACTATGTATTTGTAGCGGTTTTAAAACCGTTACTAACAACATGTATAGCAGTCAAAAAAACCACTACAAAATCCATCGTGACAAACTGATTTGTAGCGGTTATTATAAATTGTTATGCAAGTATACTCATCGCTACTCACATTGTAGCGGTTACAGACCACCGCTACATGATGACAGCCAGACAACATATTGTGTTAACATTTTGTTGCGGTTAATAAATCGCTACAAGATGAAATTAAAATCATTGTAGCAGTTTATTAACCGCTACTAACTACGTCCACGAATTTTTAAAAATTTGCGGGAAAAGTTTGAGGTGCGGCAAAACATTTTTGAAAATTGGCGGAAAATATTTGTAGCGGTTTAGAAACTGTTACAATATTGGATGAAATTGTGGCGCCAAAAAATTTGAATTGAAATTGTAGTGGTTTAAAAACCGCTACAATATTATATGAAAATTGTAGAGCTAAAAATGTTTGAATTGAAATTGTAGTGGTTTGAAAACTGCTACAAAGGTTTTCCACTAATTTTTTAAAATTTTAAAAATGATGTCATTATTTCTTTCACAAATGTTGTAGCGATTAAATAACCGCTACAAAGACAATCATATGTTTTTTTTCAAAAGAAACAAAAATTGTAGTGGTTTTATTTTTTCAGTTTTGTGTTATTAGTTAATTGGTAATGTATATGATAAATTGTAATATTTAAAAAAGAATAATACTCTTATTAGATGAAACTTGATTATGGATATTATATAGGTATAGTACTGAAAAAGTTTAGACACTATAAGCTTATTATGTTGTCTACTAGATGATATTTGTTTATGAAATAAATGTTGATGATTATAGAAAGAATGTGGAGGGAATGTCGTTCTCGAAATTAAAAATAATTAGTATCATAGAATAATAAGAAATTAAAAATCAAAGATATGGAAATAAATATTTACCATATTTGATGCCTCTTTAGAAAACATTGATAGGAAAATAAAACGAGAGAAATTGGGGAGGAAAAAATGAAGAAGTGTGTGAAATGAGGTGTTATTGTGGTATTTATAGGGATATCTACGTCAAACTTGTAGTGATTGATGTGACGGTTTTTGTAGCGGTTGTTATTTGTAACGGTTAATATGATGATATTTGTAGTGGTTTTCAGTTTTGTAGAAGTTCTTTTTACACTACCAAAAAACTTCGAATTAGAAACGGAATTACTGATAGAAAAAATTCTGTCAGAAATTACCCACGAAATTTCGTGGGTAATGTCTTCTGTCATGGTTTTTTTGTTTTTTTTTGCGACGATCTTTTTCTGTCGGAAAATCAAATTACCGACGGAATTCGGGCTAATTTCTGAATTTGCCCCTTATTAAATAACTATTTACCAAAATGCCCCTGTTAGAAACCTATTTCCCAAAATGCCCCTGTCAGAAAACCTATTTCCCAATCTGCCCCTGTTTAGTCGACTAAAACATTTGGTTTAGTCGACTAAATGGAGGGCAAAATTTTTTTTCAGTCCTCGACATTTAGTCGACTAAAACTTAATTTTTAGTCGACTAAACCCATTCAGTCGACTAAAAAACTCATTTAGTCGACTAAATCATAAAAAAAAAAAGTTAAAACTTCGGAAGGCCATAACTTCTGGCTCAAGTCCGAATTCTTTTTTTGATTCCACATAACTTTTTGAGATCTATGCACTGATATAAAAATTATCTTCAAATTTAATGAAGAGAAAGGAGGAAAAACAAGTGATTCTTTATTGCGCAGAAATACCAACAATTCATTAAATATAATCAAGTGATTTTTTAATTATATATATATATATATATATATATATATATATATATATATATATATATATATATATATATATATATATAGTTTTCTTTTATTTGATGTTTTCTTTTTATTAGATCATATAATATCTCGGTATAATAAAGATAAGATATGTGTGTGTATACACAATTGATCGCGAGAGAGGGGCGGTGCCACAAGGAAAAGGAGATAGAGTGGGAAATGATGGTCCAATCCTAGGGTTTTGTCAGGATAGAGGAAATTAATTATATTTAATTGAGAGATATTTATTGTAAAATTAATTAATCATTATTTCTAATATTATTATCTAATAATAATTAATTGATCTTATTTTAGATTTTAATATCTTTATTTTTCTACCATGTATTTGGTAAACTTTGAATTTCAACGTAACAATTAATACTGGATTTTCAAAATACAATATATTCAAAATTGAGATTTTCTCTCCATTAATAATATGGATTTTAAAAGAAAAGAGAAATAGGAAAAATATCGACACTAAATTTGTGGGGCTTGATTTTAGGGGAATAACGGTGTTTGGAAGTTATGCATAAGATCATATGTTGTGATAGCACGGTAGTCAATCTAGCTAAAATCTAGGATCATAGCTAATATCTAGGATCACTAATATCACTATCCAACAGACTCGGTAAAACAAATTAAAATGCTAACAATACTAACAATTCATTAAATATAGCAAATTGGGAAAAAACCCATGATATATATTTAATGAATTGTTAGTATTGTTGAAGTTAATAATCCCAACCTTTTCTCTACATGGTTCATGTGATTTCCGCACGTTGTTGATTCCACAATAAGAAGGATTAAGTTATTTATTTTTCAATTGTTTATTGAGTTGAGTGTGCTGATTTTTATTATATTATTGTAAACATGTGGTTAGCTATTTTTTAGGAAGTAGTGGAGTCATTTTAATTTGTTTTACCGAGTCTGTTGGTTAGTGATATTAGTGATTATATTTAATGAATATAAAATATCAAATAAAATAAAACTATATATATATATATATATATATATATATATATATATATATATAAAATTAAAAATCACTTGATTATATTTAATGAATTGTTGGTATTTCTTACGCAATAAAGAATCACTTGTTTTTCCTCCTTTCTCTTCATTAAATTTGAAGATAATTTTTATATCAGTGCATAGATCTCAAAAAGTTATGTGGAATCAAAAAAAGAATCGCTTGATTCGGACTCCCGAGCCCGAAGTTATGGCCTTCCGAAGTTTTAACTTTTTTTTAATGATTTAGTCGACTAAATGAATTTTTTAGTCGACTAAATGGGTTTAGTCGACTAAAAAATTTGGTTTAGTCGACTAAATGTCGGGGACCTGAAAAAATTCTTGCTCATGATTTAGTCGACTAAACCAAATGTTTTAGTCGACTAAACAGGGGCAGATTGAGAAATAGGTTTCTGACAGGGGCATTTTGGGAAATAGGTTTCTAACAGGGGCATTTTGGTAAATAATTATTTAATAAGGGGCAAATTCAGAAATTAGCCACGGAATTCGTGGGTAATTGTCATCGGCAATCCGACATTATTTTTAGTGTTATTTTTTAGCGATTTTAAGACAACAAATTCACTGGTTTTTTTATACAAAAATATAGAAGGATTACAATAAGATAAACCTTTTTTGGATGAATCTTTGTCATCATCACTACAAAAAAGGTGGGGAAAAATGTTAATTGTAAGTTTAATATGTTTGAACAGAAATAAAACTTAAATTAATTGATAATATGGCGTAACTTATAAAAATTCACCAAACAATAGGTAAATTTTTATCACCTTTAGGGAAGAAGTCTTCGAAATTGGCAAGCTGGAACGACTCACTCTCATAAGCGACGTTATCAACATTGCCCACGTTGTAAACGTCTTGAAGCTTTAAGTGAAACTCCATATTCCAATCTATGTGCCTCTCGTCCTCGACATAAAAAAATTGACGATTTGGGCTAGAAAAAGCATCAAATTTGAGTATTATTAATAAAAGATAACTCTCTTGAAAATATTTTCTATATTCATATGAATTCAAACTCAAAACCTTATATTTAATTTATAAAAACCCGGATTAACACTTGCAATTTTTTTAAAAAGAAATGTGATTATATAAATAAAGCATACATGTATTTTCCTAAAAAGGTTAACGTCTTCCTCGTGTGCGATGTACATGCGTATAAAATAGAATAAGGGGGGTAGATACTAGAGAATAGGGTCCCATACCCCTACATGTACGTACGTTCCCTTAAATCCAAAAGAAAAGAAGAAGGAAAATTCAAAAGGCTGAAACGTCAAAAGAGAAAGCATTAAATTTGTCCCCTTCCACAAGTAGCATGAGATATATTATATATATAGGCTTCTAAGCCCTTAGCCTTAGTACACACACTTGCATAATACTACTCCATCATCGTGCTTTTTATGATTAATTTTTTTTATTGTGCAAGATAAATTAATAGTTAAAATTAGTTAAAAATAATAAATACATCAAAAATATTATATTTTTTATCCATATTTATAAGAAGAATATAAAAAAGAGAATGAATAAAAAATATATGAGAGAAATAGAGAATGGGTATAAAATGTAAGAGAGGGTGTGTAATAAATGATTAAATAAATAAAAAATCAATAATAAATTAGGATAATTAATATAAAGATATCTATTTAATAGGAATAAAAAACAAAAAAATAATTTAAATTTTGAGATGTAAGAAAAAAATTACTTACACTAAGGATCGTCCTAAGAAAAATTATTTATAAAAACAACGGATGGAGTATTATATTATATTTATCATCATTATTCATCAAAACAATTACAACACCACTCACCCACTCTAAACCCAACAATCAGTACTCCACGTGAACCACTCTTCTATCTAACCCCTTTAATTTCTTCTCCACCATACCTTCCACTGTTCATTAATGGCGAAAATACTTCAACACACACAAGCTTTCAACTAGTCAATCAGAGAGAGAGAGAGAGATTATTCGGTTAAATCAATTAATTAATGGCTTGGAAAACAGGTGATAAGTGTATAGTGAAGTTTAAATAATAATGAAGGGCTTGTGTTGTGATGGGGTAAGGGAAAGTGTGTGTGTGTGGGAGAGATCTAGAGAGAGAGAGAGAGAGAGAGCTGTATTGATGTTTTGAGGTTGATGATGATTTGTCTGGTAGTGAGGATAAGGGGAAGCTTGCTGTGGAGGGATTCTGCAGAAGTTAATGTTTGATGTTATGTTTGATACTTCAAATGGTATGGTTGGTGTTGTTGGAATTGGTGTCGCATGATCACCATGGAGACTTATTCACAAGTTTGTTTGTGTGTTTCGTGAGAGTGGAGTTTTAGATTTGATCAGAATCCAAGAAAAAGAAAAAGTGTGAATTCTCAACTATTCTTTGGTGATTTAATGAATATAATCTGTCCAAGGTATAGTTTTTTAATGAACATGACATAATTCTTTGTTTGCATTGCTTCAACATATTTTTCCCATTGGTTTTTTCCTCTTTTTAATTTCTTTGGTCCTTTTTAAATATATCAAATATAATAATATGAGAAAATGACAGAAAAATACCAATTGAATTTCAAAATCTTGTTGACAATAATAGTAATGGGACTGACAAAAATAATAAAACAATTGACAACTTGTTTTATCGTGAAATCACCTATTTAAAATTTTTAAAACCTAAGTGGCATTTTTGTAGGATTTTTCCTAATAATATTGTTACTCACCTGCCAAATATAAACGCATGTAGTAATTATCAAAAGCTTTTTTAAAAAACACATCAATTAATTGTATAAATAGAAAAACAACTAAAGTTGATATTGCAGAGTTTGGAAAATAAAGAATTAATAAAATATCAGTTTTGTAAAGATATTGGATGGAAAAAGAATATGGAAATAATATCCTTTTTCAAGTTACCACTGGGATCAGAATGGATGAGAAAATATTGAGCAAATTCTTCTTTTACCAAATCATCATCATCTCACGTGAAGCAAGATTGATAAAAGTTAGACAAGTCATTATTATTGCTCATATGTAAATTCAAATTTCTCCAGAGAAAAAAATTCCTCTAATTTTATTTATAAGGCACTCCCAATATATATATATATTTCACCATAATCATCAAGAAAAATCTCAAAGATTTTTAACTGTTTTAAAATTTAATAATTACTTTCCAATTTTACCCTTATTTAATATGAAAGAATGAGTGAGAACTAAAAAAAAAGTTTAAGAAAAATAAACTATGAGATAAAATTGTACATTAAAACGTACTCCCTTCAGTTCTAATTATAAGACAACATTTGAGAGTTGGTTTTGGTCCTAATTATAAAATAACATTTTAATTTTTATCAATTTCTTCCTAAAATATCCCTATTTTATTCTCTCAAGTATATTTGGTTTGTGGTGAATATATATATACAATGGCGGATGCAAGTGTTAGACTTGGGGGGCAATTGCCCCCCCCTTAAAATGATGTTAAAAAAAAATTAGGGTTAAATCCAAATACTAGAGAATCCTTTCGCATTGCAGAATCAAATAGCCAGCTTCTCTAAATCAAACTTTCGTCATTTGTTTAATGCCTTATATTGAAAAAGATGTATTTGATAGCATTGATACTAGGGCAATTATGATGAAATTCCAAAAAATAAGGTTTAGAATGATGATATTGTAATTATTTTTATTGTAATATACTTTTATTAATAAAATATATGTGCTTGAACTTATTTAGTGCCCAGCCTTGCTATTTTTAACAGCATTTTTGCTATTTCTAATCGCACTTAGCCTTGTTTTTTCCTTTATATTCTTTTTTTTAATGTATTTAAAATTTTTCTCTAAAAAAAAAAAATTCGGGGGCAGCCCCCGAGTCTCCCTACAAATTGTGCCCCCTTCCGTAAATTTCTTGATCCGCCCCTGTATATATATATGTGGGTGCATAGACTCTTCCGATAAGTGAAACTTTTAAATTGTTGCATTTTAGTATATTTATCGATCAACTGACGTTAATTTGCGAAGACACACACACAGGGGCGGATCCAGAATTTTACGGAAGGGGGGGCACAATTTGCGGGGAGATTCGGGGGTTTGGGGCAGCGCCCCCGATTTTTTTTTTTTAAAAAAAAATTAAATACATTAAAAAACAAAAGAATATAAAGGGAAAAACAAGGCTAAGTACGGTTAGAAATAGCAAAAGTGCTGTTAAAAATAACAAGGTTGGGCACTAAATAAGTTCAAACACATATATTTTAATAACAAAAGTATATTACAATAAAAATAATTACAATATCATCCTTCTAAGCCTTATTTTTTGGAATTTCATCGTAATTGTTTTATTATCAATGCTATCAAATACATCTTTTTTAATATAAGACATTAAACAAATGGCGAAAATTTGATTAAGAGAAGTTGACTATTTCATTCTGCAATGCGAAAAGATTATCTAGTATTTGGATTTAACCTTTTTTTTTTGAACAAGTGGTTTTAAGGGGGGCACTTGCCCCCCATGTGTTATACCTGCATCCGCCTCTGCACACACACGCACACTCACACGCACACACGCACACACGCACACACACACACGTGTGTGTGTCTATATATCTCTGTGTGTGTGTGTCTACACACAAATATATATAACACGCACACACACACGTGTGTGTCTATATATCTGTGTGTGTGTGTGTCTACACACAAATATATATAGACACACACATGTATGCGACACACACACGTGTGTGTGTCTATATACTGTGTGTGTGTCTATATATCTCTGTGTGTGTGTGTCTACACACGAATATATATCTCTCACACACACACACGTGTGTGTCTATATATCTCTGTGTGTGTGTCTACACACAAATATATATAGACACACACATGTATGCGTGTATGTGTCTATATATGTGTTTGTGCATATATGTATGTATATATGTGTGTACTCTACAAACAAATATGTATAGACACAAACACACACAGTCATATATATATGCGTGTGTGTGTGTGACTGTGTGTCTGTCAATATATATGTGTGTAGACACACACGTGTGTGTGTGGATATATATGTTTGTGTGTGTGTTTATATGTGTGTATAGATCTATATGTATACATATATATACATACATATATATATAACAATACCATTATTTCAATTAGAAAGCATGTGGAAAGAAAAATTATAGATCGGAGAGATTTGTAGTATGGGCTGTTAATTCACTTTTACTTATGTCATTTTAAATTTATATAAGGGCATTTTTGGAAAATGAGTAAAATTAACTAATTTAACTCCTCTCCTTAATATCTCCAAAATCAGTTAAATATGTCTTATAATTAAGACCGGAGGGAGTAATAAATTTAATGCGAAGTAGTTTATAACAAAGACAAAAAAAAAAAAAAACACTCTCTTAGCTCTATAAATAGAACCGAGGAGAGCGTTGACTGAGGTCATGCTCATCTGTTATTACTACATTATTATATAACCTTTGAGAGTGAACTCTTGTAGCAATCTTTTATGTATATATATTGTTAGTCTGACTTATGTTATTGGGTTAAGGTGTAGATTTGCCAACCAATTATTACCCAAAGAGCGTCTGGTATAAATAACAATTGAAGGGACCAAAATTGCCGATCAACAACTAAAAAGTGAAAAAAAACACAATTTGGTGCAGATTTGCCAATGAACTATTACCCGTCACTGTCTTGGTGTCTTCATCTTCCATTGACTGTCACAATGACGGCAACGCCGGTGTCTCCAAAACTTCCATTGTTGCTGAGTGTTCCACTCACCCTCTTGAACTCATCCAGCAGTCCACAGCTTTCGACCGGCACGCACCTTGTACCCTGGTTCCATCCCTCCGATGCCACAAGCAGCAACCGCCGCTGCCACAACGCCTGCTCCCATGGGTCTCATCTCTGTTGGTGTTTGCCTTATCCAACAAGAAGGCTTAACCGCTCTTTTCTCCAGCGTTTCCGCCACCGTCCTACGCCAGTGCCTCATATTTTAACTTAATTGTGGTAGTTGTTTTTTTTAATAGTTATTCGGTGTATTTTTTTTCACTTTTTAATTGTTGGTTGACAATTTTGGTCCCTTCAATTGTTATTTGTGTCAGACGCTTATCGGGTAATAGTTGGTTGGCAAATTTGCACATTAAACTTATGTTATTACATTATTATATGACTTTTGATATTGAACTTTGTAATAGCAATCTTTTATGTTGTGATTCTCAACCGTTTTTACCAGACTTGCATTAAGTAACTTTTAAGTCCTTAACTACCCTATAGGATTCTATTATATGTTGTTCTGCCCACGATATTGAGCATGCAATTATGCAAAAGAAACTAATAAATGTTGGGTTTATATAACTGTTCACTTCAAACAGTTAGTCTAGTCAACAAAAGTAACATCTACTGATCAGGATTGTCTCAGCTTTTAACATGCACATATACCATAATATATATATAAGCCTCTCTTTGAAACTTTGACGATTTATATGTTTGTACATGTCATAGCCCCATAAATGCTTATCAACTACTCAAACTTGTAATCATCATGTTTGGATACTGGTACATACAGTCTAGAAGACTACAAGCTAGATCCTGGATTTATCTTCATATTCAACTAATAAAAAGAAGCCAATTTGGTGGTATATATATAACTCCTAAAACTAATTAAAATAATATTTCCTTCTTTTTGCAAAAAAAAAAAAAAAATTTGTTTGCACTGATTTTACGTTTATTTTCAGATATACTGTTATCTTCGCTGATTATAATTATTTTACCCACTTATCATATATAAATATGAACGAGATGTTGAAAAATGTAAGAGAAATTCTAATACACCAATTATAAACTTTAAAAGCACGTAAATATCCATATAAGTTATAACCTTTAAATACATTTATCATGATATATATACAGGGACAACAACCAAATAATAATAGATGAGATGTATATACAAAGTGCGTATATATATGCAAATTCATATCGCTTGCATGCAATCTTTTATATATATATATATATATATATATATATATATATATATATTATAAATCTAAGCTAAGTAAAATAGTAAAAAAAATATTATTAAGAAGCGGTTGGTTAAAATGGTAAGCGGCCTCATCTTCATAAGGAAGGGAACACATGTTAAAATTCTAATAAGCGCACTTATTTTTTTGATATAAGCGCACTTATTATTATGAAGGGTGAAAATCTTTTTACCCTTTAAACTTTAAATAGAGAAAGCCCTTATCAAACAAAAAAATAAACAAAATACCCTTATGATATAGAGTTCTCAAGTATGTTTGTAATAATTTGTATTTATATACTATTAGGGGCGGATCCAGAAAATTTATGAAGGGTGGGAATCAATGCCCCCAATTTTTTTTTTCAGGAAAGTTTTAAATACATTAAAAAATAAAAGAATATAAACAAGAAAAGAAAAGAATATCATAAAAATATTCATGAAATTATGTGAATAATGATGATGTAATAAGAGAGGCAGTTATTTTACAAACTTGTCATTTAGAAAAGCAAGGCTAGGTGCTGTTAGAAATGCAGTTACATAAATTACAATAAAGGGTGGACACTCAATAAGTTCAAGTACATATATTTTAATAACAAAAGTATATTACAATAAAAATAATTACAATGTCATCTTTCTAGGGCCTTTTATTTTTTGGAATTCCATCATAATTTCCTTATTATCAATGCTATCAAATACATCATTTTCAATATAAGGCACTAAACAATCATTCAACCATTTATCCCTCATCCGATTACGAAGTGCAATCTTAATGTATTAAGGGTGGACAATCATCCAAACATATATTAATTTTAAAATATATATATTTAAATTCCCCAATTCCTCAATTTAAGGATGGACACTTACCCCCTAGTGTTATACCTGGGTCCGCCCTTGTATACTATATAAAGATAAAATTATCAAGATGTATAAAAAGTTGTAAAGATGAATACAAAGAAAGCCTTGCGACATCAAAATCAGGAACATTACATTAACTTCCACAGTGAAGATCGATCACATGTAATCAATTTTTTAAGGAGTTTACATAAATAGTGAGACAAATAGTGATGGAGTGCTTGACCAAAAATAAAACTAAAATTTAAATTCCACCCAAAAAAAATTTATTCACGGATTAAGACCCTACTCAATTTCACAATAATCAAGTGAAGTGAACTTATTCTTAAGCAATAACTAACCAGAGCTGGTAAAGCGTCTAATCGACTGATCCTTTCAGTCTTTCACTTCTTTTTGATAAATGCACGTATAAAGAGTCATTTCTGCTTAACTACGTACAATACGAAACAAGGATCTATCCCTTAAAAGTAATTCAATAATTCAATAATAACACAAGACAATAAAATCCTCCAACAACTAATATCTTCTATTACTTCACATCATCATAGGCTCGACATAAAATAATATGGCTAAGAAAATTTTAAGGAAGTTCTATGGATCAAAAACATAGATTCATGTAATGTTAACCATATTTAACTTAATTTACGCGTTTATTTCTGGTTACCTATATATTTTAGTTTGCCTACTAATAAAATAATATGCGCTTACTTAATTGGTACAGCCAAGATAATTATGCGAAACATTTCCAAGAACAGAAAACATAAGTTATATTGAACATTAATACTGTCACGTAGATCAAACATAGATTTAATCTAAAAACTTAGTACGATCGAGCCCAACAACCGTAATGCAATCTTAAAGACTAAAGTCAATCCAAGAAACATAGATTTCTAATCCTAGATGACAACACGTACAAGACAACCAAAAGCTCAGTGCTAATCCTACGATCGAGAGGGCAAGTCTTAGAATCCCCACATGCAATCAAGCTCGGAGCCACCCAAACCAGTCGTCAAACCCGAGCCACCGTCCGCCACCCTCTGCTCGGTCACCGGTGTAGCCCAGTTCATATCAACAGGAACACCATGGATGGGCTGCTGCAGCGGCGGCGGGGGCATGAAGAAGGGAAGCTGAAGGTTGTCTTGCAGATGGAGCGACCTCAGGCTGGGGAAGGACACGCCGCCGTTTCTCTGAAAACGAGCAAAGGGATCCACCGTGACAGACGAGGGCGGCGGCGCAGCAGCGGGGAGCAGGTCAAAGCTGTAGTTGTTGCTGGCGGTGGCAGAGATTGTGGAGAAACAGGACACGTGCTCTCTTGGGGTAATCAAGTTGTCATAAGTATTAGAGCAACCGTCTGCGTTGTTACTGCTTGCGGCGGCGGCGGCCGAGAACGGAGAGGAATCAAGCAGGGGTGGAAGGTAGACCGAGGAAGGAGAACCCGGCTCAGCCGGGTAGAGACTCAAGTTAGAAGAAGAGCTCATGATGTTTCGGGTCTTATTCTTCGAGCCACTGCAAGAGGATATGGCGGCGGAGCCGCCGCCGTTGCCGGAGCCGCTCTTCTGGAAAACTCGGGAAATTACCCACTCATCCTGCAAAACCAATATATATATATATATAACCATTACTACAAGACAATTGACAAAAAGAATTTAGGAACAAGATATACTGTTCCAGTAAACAAAAAAAGATTAAGCACACGTGAGCGCTGAACATACACCTGCTAATAACAAGACCAATCAGTAAAAAAAAACACAGATTTTTTCAGTATGTAAACAGCTTTTAAAGTGTACTACTAAAAAACTAATAAATTAATCAACCCAGGTGAGTTTGCAGGTTTATCAATAAAAGCAAGCAAAAACAAGGCGTGCTGAATAGAATAAGAAATTGTACAACAGTCTCTCTCTCTCTCTCTCTCTGTGCCAGTAAGATCTCACTGTTAGAGTTTCAAAGATCTAGTTTTTAGCAGCAGATAGAAGAAGAAGCATTTATAAAATGGAAGCTATACAGTTATAACATGGCGCAGCAGCATGAAACAGTGGTTAATAGCTAATAAATTTACTTCTGTGGCGTGTGGAAGAGAAAAATAATTCATGGTTTATGGTGTACCGTTGTGAGGCTGAAAAAGTACGAAGCCCTAGCTAGCAGAAGACAGAAAAAATATAAGAAAAAAAAACTGAAAAAGCAAAGATCTTTTATCATATATAGGGTGAAGTTCACACAGAAAGCCACGTTGCACTTAGCCAGCTAAAAAAATTTCTACACTGTAAAACGATAAGAATCTGCAAGTACATATATGAGGGAATATTGATGAGGAACACGATGATGAAGAAGAAGATAAGATATGTTACCTTGGAAGAGCGAGATAGGTAATGGTAGGCGAATTTTCCTTCAAGGCGATACTCGTGCATAACCCAGTTGCTTTTCTCGCCTTTAGGGGCTCTTCCTCTGTAGAAGACAAGAGTCTTCTTCATGCCAACTAAACCACAAATCTTAGAGCTGTAGATCTCTCTGTCTTTCCCAGTGGCCTTCCAGTAACCTGCTTCTGTAGCCCTATTAGTTCTCAGCCCAGTTGGGTACTTCCTATCTCGAAGACTAAAGAAGTACCACTCCTTCTCTCCCATCTTAGCTTTCTCTGCCAAACCCAAACAAAAAGAAACGAGTTTAATAATTATTAACCTCAAGAGTCAGAGATGTGATCACATCCCACTATGGGAGAAGAAAGAGATTATATTTACCAGGAAGCTCCCAGGGCTCACATTTGTTGAGGTCAACTTCAGCGATGGCTCTACCAGAGAAGTTATTGTCGAGGACTTTCTTGAGGAGGTAGTAAGTGATGAGTTCTTCATCTGTAGGGTGGAAGCGAAAGCCAGGAGGTAAAATAGCATCATGGTTGTCGGAGGAGGAGGGGTAATGGGTCTCCATTGAAGAGAGAGAGAGATAGAAAGTGAGGCTGAGGGTGAGAAGTGAGAATTGAGAGATCCCATATGGGGTTTATATAATACTAGTAATTGATTACATGGGGATTTGATGAATGGAGGAAAAAGGCAAAATAATAATAATGAGAAGGAGGAGGAGGGTAATGGGGTTGTAAAATCTCTGTGTTTTCTGTCCTATGATGATATATGTCTCTCTCTCTCTCTCTTTCTCTTTCTCTCTCATAGTCCTTGTTGGTCATAGGAGTCCAGATAGCTAGAGAGAGAGGGGGGAGTGGGGCAGTTGTTCTGGCATTGAGTATGCGTGCGTGCGTGAGCAAGTGTGCGGGTATTCCTGTGTCAGCGAAGAAAAATGAAACGCACCAACACCTTGTTCATTTATTTCTTACCATAACGCATGAGCTCCTTTTGCTCTCATTGAGGTGAGAATGAGCACAAAACCATGAACAAATTGCTGAGTTTAATTAAGGGTAAAGTAGCGGGAGCACCTTGAAGAGATATTTGATTTTTCAAGTGGTACTAATTATCCCACGCCATAATCTTATTTGTGGTATACCAAAGCATTTTGATCTTATTTTCTTGATGCATCTAGCACTAACATCTAATATTATTTCTCAATTACATTAACACCCTAATCGATCTTATTCATAGTTTAAGGTGCTAAATGCGCTATAAATAAGACTAAAGTGCTGAAAGCATCAGAAAAGTAACATAGTAACATCTATATGTAGGATAAATCATAAATAAGATCAAGGTACGGAATGTGGTTGAGAAATAAAAATTGGGGGTGTTAGATGTTACTTTACCATATTTTAAACTAATTTGTGATGTATCTAACATGTATCTTAATTAACAGTGGCAGACCTTAGAAGGAACAATGGGGCCATGGCCCCCTCCAAAAAAAAAATATATTTAGAATTTTTTTTAAAATTTAATTTAATGTAAAAATGTATGTTATCTTATATAGTAGATTTATTAAAATACTTTTATTATACATTTGACCCCCAAATATTTTTTTAATTAGTTAATAAGTATACATTTAGCCTCCCAAATATTTATCTCAAGGTCCGTCACTGCATCTTAAAATACCTTTTGGTAATCTTATGTGCATATTATGCCCTAAAATATGTTTTTTAAGAGTACTTAACGTGTATTTGGATTAACTTTTGCAGAATAGCTTTTATAATTTATAAGGTAAGCATTTAAGAAAAGTTTTATTTCAGCTTGCAAAAAAGATCTTCTAAAATGATGGTGGATATGTTATCCAAACACTCACCAATGGTTTCATAAACTTAGGGTTCTCATTGCGCGACAAAATGTGTACCAAAAACATATTTTAAGATACTAAGGCTATTAAAAAATATTTTATAATAGCTAGATCCTAGATGCTACCCAGCCAAAGTTTAAATCTTAATTTTGTCCATTTAGTGAGTTAATTAGGAAAGGCAATCCTACGGCCACTAGCATGAGATAAATTAGAGTTTAATTACTAATATCAACTGAATAGTGAATACTAGTACCTTCTTTGTATCTCACCTCCAAAACAAAAATTATATATATATATATATATATTTAATAAAAGAGATTTTCACCATGTATGTATATCCATAAAGCTGTTTCATATCTTCTCTGTCAGAACAGTACAGAAAATTAAATAAACAGAACAACGCCTAGCCGTGTTTTATTACCCTACTCCCCCCCCCCCTCCTCTTCCTTCCTCTCTCTCTCTCATTTTTTTCTGCAGAATTTAGTACTCATGTCATGAGTCATGCCTCAGTGTTTCCTCTGGTGTCGTAAGTTTTGGCATCTCAATTCTCAACTAGAGAACTGCAACAATTTGGTTGCTGCAAAACACAAACACAAAAGAAAAAAAACTCATCTAATAATTAAGGTTTCCCTTCTTTTTTTGTTATCCCTGTCATAAAACAGCTGCTTTTGCTAGTTTACACAGGATACTTTGTGTACAAATGATGCGTTTCTTCCAGTATATGTAACTGTTTCATAAAAGACAAATAGATCTCTTCAAAAAACGCCAAACCTAAATGCATCACTGTACAATAAAATATAGAGGCTCAACCAATAACCATCATCACTTGTTTTTTTAGTTTTGCCAAACCAATCCTTTGCTAAAGTCAGTTTTAGGTTCAAAAAGTTGTAGCTTTTTTATACTTACTGTGGTTTTCTTACTCGTAAGTACAAAGTGTATAATTGTTTTGCTGAGGCTTTTCTTATTTACTTGGTACTACAAGCGTAGTTGTACAACCCAGCCATGATGCTAAAAAATAAACTCAACAGTAAAATCTTTGGAGAGTATCTTACTTCTCTGATCAGTATCTCTCTGGGTAATTAAGTAAGTATGATAATTAGTAGGATTGACAATTCAATACTTTTTGATCGATCCATTTAACTGTTCAAACGTAAATCATGATGCGGCTGGTAATGAATTAAAGGCTGGCTAATAACAGTATATATGAAGAAAGAGAAACAAATTAACACTGAAAGGATATCATATCAGAAACCCTATTGAGTATTGACTATGGCATTGTACTGATGATAAGTGAATAGAACTAAAATTGAGAAGTAATACAAAAAAATAAACAGAGAGAGAAACAAGTAATAAATCCCAGAACATCTCAGATTCCCTTTTGTACTTATATATAATGTGAATACAACCAAAACTAAAGAATAATCTCTCTCACACATTCTAATCTCAAGTAGGTATCAAAAGCATAATATGGCATGTTCTTCCAAGCACTAGGGTATAATATGTGAGTAGTGACCATTCGTAGAACACTACTGAAAGTGGGTATATTTTGGTCTTTATGCATGTATACGCTTGGAAGCATAAAAAGGTGCAACGGAACATGTAGCTGAAAGTTGATTTATTGATTTTACATCCCTCATGGTCAATTCCATCAAACATCTCCAAGACATTTGATATATAATCAAAACTTTCAAGACTTGTCTCGAACATCATCTTTTATATTTGCCACTGGGTAGAAAGTAGAATAATCATGCCAAGCAAAACGTTGGACCAAAACACGTACAAAAGCTGAATATATTTGCAAGTTCTAAAACTTGTGGAGTTTGTGTACGTATATATATATATATATTGGATGCCAGCAAGCTAAAAGCCACAACAAGGCATGTGGGTGGAATTAATTTTTTGGGGAGAATGATTAATGTTTAACATGCATGAATCTATTCATACATCCCATCTATCTAATCCAATTCCATTTTATCCAGCAAGTACCAGAAACACCACCAAGAGAGATATAGAAGAAGACGATGATGCTGGTAGTGAGAGAAAGAGAGAGAGATTGATAGATTTTTGCAATGAGAAGTTGACACATGATGCTCGGATTTTGAGAAACACAGCATCTCTTACAGGCTTTACATCAAATCATCTCTTCAATCTGCATGCTGAGGTCTTCTCTCTCTCTCTATCTCTCTCTATTCCCTTCTCATATTCTTCTTCATAGGCCCATCTCTTCTGCGTTCCCCAATTTCCAAAATTCCCTCGTCACTGTTTTGTTTGTTTTTTTTTAAATTTTTGTCCTTTTGTTTTTTTTTAAAAAAATTCAAGTCCTCAAGGCGCTTTCTAATGGTGATTCCCCATAAAAGCAAAAAATTCTCCCCCATGATCTTCTCTCACTGGCGTTGGTTAAACCCCTTTTTTGCAGATTTCCTTGCAATTGCAACAAACCCTTTTGGCTTGGAACTCACGGTTTCTCTGTCCTGTGTTGTCCCTCTCGTGCCTCCTTCGTAATCCGAACCGGGTCGGCCAAACCCGACCCATCGAAACACTTACATATGTTAACATAAAGTTTGGATTTTTTTTAAATGGGGTGGGATAAAAAAAAAGACCTTGATAGCTGAAAGCTGCCAAGACAACACAGAAACTCATTGCAGATGGTGACACACTTGTTCATGATCTTGTGTCTGGTTCCACGTGATTGATGGATGGGGGGGCATTGCAGAGACCCGTGGCGGTTCGGTTCAACCCGACCGGGAACTGAGCCGGGGGTGGTCTGATTTGGCCTCTGTACGGAAGTTGACTTTTCTGGCTAAAAATAAAAACTGAATAAGAAAGGCACGCGAACTATTTTCCTGTTTTAAAGAAAGGAAAAGCTCTTCTGCCGAAAAAACAAAGAGGAGGAAGGGAAACGAGGAGGGCGCGTGAACCGAGGGCGTTGGGGATCGCGCGTGACGACATTCTTAGGTCAGGCTCCGCCGCCCTCCGGCTACGGCGCTTCGGTGTTCGAGTCAGTGTCGCGTGGTGTGGTGGCCGTGGTAGTGACGGGTCATGAATTATAATACCCAATTATTGTAAGAAATCTTAAATGTGGCCCCATAATAATCTGTATGGGGCCTGATGACGTGGCATATATCGTACGGGTGTTTCGCTTTTTTTTTTTTTGATACAAAGTGTTTCGCTTTTTAACTCTGTTTCTCATAGGACCATCAGCGTTGGATTTAAAAATTAAAAGCAAGTGTGTATAAATATAGGGAATTTGAGCAAAAAAGTGTATAAATAATATATAGGGGTAGAAGTCACGAATTTATGTTAGGTGCTTTTTCATCTCGTTAGAGAGATGATGATATTATATATATATATATATATATATATATATATATATATATATATATATATATATATATATATATATATATATATATATATATATATAGTTTATTTATTTAGTAAATTATATGCTGCATCATAAATGTTTTTTTGCATTTAATATCTCAAATTAATTAATTTCTAGAATACTGGTATTATAAGAAAAATATTTATAAATGCAGGACTGTAAATTGATTAATTTTAGATACTGGATACAAAAAGAGAAAAAAATCAGGATGCAGTATAAATTAATCTACATAAATAAAATATATACGAAAATAAACAAAAATTTAAAAAATTCCCTTATCAGTCTAATTAGAAGGAAAAATGCATAACAAGCACATAATGTGAACCCAGAAATACCACTCAAGAGAGTTGTCATCCAAAGTTATTTTTAGTAGCAATTCTAACCCAACAGTATTAAAAAAATGAGTAAAATTTGTTCTTAACAATTTAAAAACTAATTTTGATAGTTAAAAGTTAACATTTTTAACTGCAATGTTCAAAATCGTTACCTTTTCCTTATTTTAAGGGTAAAATTAATCCTTTAAAAGTTTTCGGATACCTAGTTAAATGAATATTCTAAGGGTAAAATTGCCCACCCAATTCACTTAAACTTTCAATTCGGACTAATCCGGATTTGGCCTAAGTCGGGCCTACGATTGTGAGAGAAAAACTTTCAACACCACTTTTTTCATTCTCAAACCTCAAACCAATGAAGTGGTTAAAAAAAAGCAAGTCTTTTTTCACTTACTTCCAATGGGTGTCCCAAACATAGTGAAATCTACGGGTATAATTTCTTTGGGTAATAACAAAATTTTCCATGTAAATAATAAAAAATTGGAAAGTTTTTTTTTTAAAAAAAATTGTGAAGAAATTATTTTACATATTTTGGGCCTACAATTGTAAAAGAAAAGCTCTCAACACTACTTTTTTCATTCTCAAACCTCAAACCTAGGAACCTCAAAACTCAAACCAAGGAAGGGTGATTGAAGAGGCCCTGACATGCTTCATCAAAACTGTGCTGTTCGACAAGTAATTTCCAACTTGAAGCACATCTTATGTGGGGGCAAATCTAAAACATGTCAAAAACGGCGACCTTTAATTTATTCAATTTTCTTAAAGAAAATTAAAATCTTCCAGGAATAGATCACTTACATAAATTTTTAATAAGCGTGTAAGATTTTGTCTTCATTTTATGACACAATATTGTGTTGCCACGTGTTACAAATAAATCTGGACTCGAGCATTATTAAATTTTTTAATAAAAATTCAAAACGATATTAATTAAAAAGAGCTAGTACCACATTCCGGAGCCTTAGACTTCGCTTGGTTTGAAGGGAGGGGAGCTTTCCTCTTTAGTGTGAAAAGTCAGATATAACTATGATGTAAAATGTTTGTACGGAAAACGATGTGAATTTATAATTATATCTGATTTTTCACACTAAGGAGGGAAACTCTCCTTCTTTTCAAATCAAACACAATCTTAATATTTACAGTACAACAAGAAAAGAGATAATAAAAAGAACGGAAGACCCTCAACTTCCAAACAAGAAAAGAAAGCTTAAGATGTCTCTTAATGCAGTTGAGAAATCTATAATTTTGAGAAGCTGTTTCTTGCAAGCAATGATTTTCAAAGGGGCTATATACCATAAGAGACGAAAAAGGAGTTAACAATCCAACAAATTAAAGGGGAAAAAAAAGGGATGCGGATCTTCTTATGGTTTCTCATTAGCTTTAAATCCTATCCGTTCACTATTTGATCTAAGCGTATAGAAAAAGATATATCATCTATTTCAAATTACATTACGTGGTAAAAAATACCTTATACTGTGGAGATGAGATTTTGAAAAGTAGATGATTTGTCTCTTTCTAAGCTGCTGGATCAATATTGAACAGCTATAATTAAAAAACAATGAAGGATGATAAGAAATCTCATCGGTGAGAGAACCAGGATCCAAAAAAAGATATTTACAATTTGAAAAAATAGCATCCTATTTTTCCAAATCCGTTGAAAGTATTGAAGTGTAATATATATATATATATTAGAGGCGGAAGAGGGCTTTCCTAATCAATAAGTGAAGGCAACAAAAGAAAATAGTACTACCTCCGTCCCTAATTATATGAGCAATTTAACCGATTTTGGGAGAATTAAGGAGATGAGTTAAATTAGTTAATTTTACTCATTTTCCTAAAATGTCCTTATATAAATTTAAAATGACACAAGTTGCCCTAATTATAAGTGTTTCTAATTTGCCTTACGTTAGATATCCATGACATATTAGTTTATATATGTATATTAGTTGCTTTTTATATAGCCACGTGTATACATATAGATCTATCTACACCCATATATCTACACACACCCATATATCTACACACACATATATATATTGACACACATAAACACAAATATACATATATATGTAAACACACATATATATAATGCTCCTAATAATAAGTATAAATAGGGGTATTATAGGAAAAAATTGACAAAAGTTAAAACTTGCTCTTATAATTAGGACCAAAACCAACTCCAAAATTTACTCCTATAATTAGGGACGGAGGGAGTATGATCTTTTTAACCCCCTTAGCAACTAAAATTGGACGGAGGCAGATTTTTTTATACATAATAATACCCTTTAATAGATGAAAAGAGCATTATTAAATTTAAATAGGAGTACTTCTTTCAACATATAGTGGTGGATAATTAATATGTATGTTCTTATAGTTTCCATCAATCTTTAATTAGGTACCCATATTTTTTTTTTCCTTTTTACCAAGTCCACATATTTTCACCTGTTTTTAATAAGGTTATTGTAGTTTTTTTTATCAGGTTCTTATTGTTTCCCCGAATATTTAATAAGGCCCTTTTAGGTTTTTAATTTATTAATTTAATTGAAATTAAATATGAATAATGATAAAAAAAATAATTAACTGATAATACATTTTACTAATTAATTATAATTATATTAAATTTTTGGACAAATTTATTATCAAAACTCAAATTTTATATTTATAAAAATAAATTATATAAATATATGTTTAGTTAAAAAATTTTATATATATATATATATATATATATATATTATTAGTATTTATAAAATAATATTTAATAATATTATACATAATAGTGTTATTTTTTTAATTTATATAAGAATATTATTAGGTACTGGGGCCTAATTAAAAATCATGTGCAACTATCAAGAACTTGATAAATAGAAAAATAACTACGTGGAAAAACAAGTGAAAGTATATGATAAAAGGAAAAAAATATATAAGGACCAAATTAAAAATTAGTTGAAATTATAAAGACCTGCATATTAGCTATTTCTTTTTTTCTTTCACAAAACTTAAAATTTTATTTTATTAACGAGATGATTGCACCCCTTCACTTAAAACCGACCCCACCACCTGAATTACTCAATACACTAAACGGGTGATATTAAGTCGAATTTAACTTAAGCTTTATGGTAGCAAAAAAAAAAAAAAAACTTAAGCTTTAAAAAAAAACATTTGAGAATAACATTTTTGAGTTTCATACGTGAGAATTTCAAAAGTTTGTATTTTAAACAATTTGATTATGGATTATGGACTACAAAATTAATGTTTTATAAAATTATTTTGTTAGATTTTTTTTATTGTAGTTTTAAACTAAGCATAGCCAAAATTTAGTGGTTTGCCTTTTTTTGTGTGTATAATTTGACATTTTATTGTAAGTTTATAAAACATTAAATTTGTACTACTTAAATCTCACTCTAACAATAAAACTAGGCACTAGAGAGGAAGTGTATGAGAAGAGTATTATGAAAAGGGGTATAGAAATACTAAGACACTCAATGAAGCCATTAAACAAGACCTTTTACTTAATAATATATCTAAAGATTTGTTTATTGACAGAGCACAACTGCATTGTGCATCCAGATAACGTACCCACATAATGCTTGTTTTTGCGAGGCATAGACATCCTTCTAATTGAGGCAATCCTATGTGAGATACTATTGAACACTAAATGTGGGTACTTCCCCTGACGAAAATTCAAAACTTAGTCCACTACATCGTGAGGAACTAGTCCTTTATGCTATTACTAACCCTCATTAGTACATAATGCTTGTTGTTGATTATGGATTTTGCTTCTATTTCATTAAATTAAATTGAACTTTTATGGGCTTTGAATTGACACCCACTTGAGTTGAAGTAAAAACAAGAATAAAGCCCATTCCAATGGTAGCCCAATCCACTATCTCATTGACAAAATAAGAACTCTTTTCCATCTCCTCTTCAGATTTGTGTATGTTGGCAAAAAAGAGGGTTGGTGCGATTTTGGGAACACTTTCTTAAGACACTAGCGGCAATGTATATTCAACACATTTTAATAACGTTTAAGGGTTGGACTTCCTCACCAAAACCAAAAGAAAGAGGGTTTGTTTTTGGAGTTAGTCAAGGCGTTAGAGGAAGTATCCTAAGGGTTTACGAAGCAACGGTAATCCAGGCTAAGATGGAGGCATGTATACTCTTAGTTTTGAATTCCTTGTGAAGTGGACTCCAAACGCCCTGCCCTTAGACTATGGGTGAGCCCAACTCCTCTCCTAATTTTATATATATATATAAAAACACATTTTTTTTGCTCTGAAATAAAAACACATTTTAAGTAACTAGCTCGCCTACCTACCTTTGAATTACGTACTTTTTTTGGCAATCCGTTACAATATTTCCTAAGTTGTTAATAATATTATAACGTCACTTTAAAAAGCAAAAGTAAAAAAAAAAAAAAAATACAAATCTCTGAACACACAATACCTTCAACAAGAAGTCATCGACGTGTATAATACGCAGGAAAAATATGCATAGGGTTCTCACTAATTAAAATCCTCCACGTATTCAATACTTCCTCTGGTCCTTATTATAAGGCTCCAATTAGCTTTTCTCAAAAATCAATAAAAGTAGTTAAAGTCAATAAAGTTGTCTTAGAATCTAAGTAATTTTCAATATTATCCCTACTAATTGCACTAAACTCTAATATCATATTAATTATTACTTTCATCCATTATCCTTATTAATTATGAGCATACATGAAAAAAATAATTAATGCTCATTAGGAACAAGCAAGTGCCTTATAAAAAGGATCAAATAAATTTGCTAGTTGGTACCTTATAATAAAAACCAAAGGAAGTACATAAACGTGAAACAACTCAACAAGGTTCCGCTGCACAGTCCCATTCGCTGCACTCCTAATTCCTATACATAAAACAACACCGTTTTTTTGGGGGGACAATGAGCAAGGAACTATACATAAAACAACACCGTTTTTTTTTGGGGGGGGGGGACAATGAGCAAGTTCCTTTTTTTCTTTGTCGAGAAAATATTTTAGGGCACTGAATAATATTAAATTAATACTTCAGGATACTAACTGATACCAAAAAAATACGTTATGTTCTTGAAAAATTATTTTAGGATCTTGAAAAAACATTTCAGGGTACTGACTGGTACTAAAAAGATATTTGAGCATGTTGAACAGTACTGAAAAAATACGTTATGATCTAGTACTGTTCAATATTCTGAAGTATTTTTTTTAGGGCCAGTTAGTACCCTTAAATATTTTTTCAAAATAATAAAATAAATTTTCAAGATCATGAGGTATTTTTTCACTATCAGTCAATATCTTAAAATATTTTCTTAATATTATTCAATGCCCTAAAATATTGTTTTTAAAGGGAATTTACTCATTATTTTACGCCAAAACGGTGTCATTTTATATATAGGAAGGAAGCAAATGGGATTGCTCAGAGGACCACAACCACGTCCATCTATATCCAACTCCAACAAAATGAGTATGAGAGAGAGAGAGAGTAATGTGTGTGTATATATATATAGAGAGAGAGAGACTATAGAGTGAAAATTATTGGGTGGTATACTGGTATAACAGCGGATAAGGGTGAGTGAACGTAAAATACCAAAATGGAAAATGAAATTGGGATAACAAGTATGGAGTGAAACACATATATATGAATCATTCTTCTTATCCCAGTACAAAAAAGGGCGGTCACATTTAGGCGGGATATAGAGAATTGATTCTAAAAAGTATGATCGGTGGGAATTTCATAAATATAAAGAATTTTTTAAACCGACTCCTTCAATATGAGGTCTAAAAGATATTATTTAGATTGGTTCCTCAAACAATCGGTCTAAAAAGTTCAAAAAAAATGTTGATTACTTTTAAGACCGATTGTATTATTTAATTGGTCTAAAAGATGAAATTTTAAAGATCAGTTGTTAGCAATAACCGGTCTAAAAGATAAGGAATAAAAAATAATACTGTTACGGACCGATATCAAGCCCAACGGCGACAAGGCCCAATACACCCAGTCTCACCTACTACCCAGGGGAATCTCGACTACCCTGGTAATATAGGATCATCACCGCACAATGGCTAGGCAGTTCGGATCCTGAGCCGGATATCACGCCAGGCAGGTCAGATCCGGGTATGCTCTATAAATACTGAAAGAGAGATCTAAGGTATACAGGTTCTAACCCTAAGCTATTTACATACACACTGTGCACACACCCCACCCCCTTGGCTAAGAGCCAGGTTGTGTACAGTGATCACATCTCCTTTCGAGTGCTTCCCCAATAGGCATTCGAGAGGACACCTTTGATCCTACATCAAAGCTGACCTACCACGGTGGACATCACCGTGTTCTACATCGAACAGTGCTTCAAGCCAGTGGGAATCGTAAATTTCGATTCCCGTGACCAATGAGGGTTAACACCCGTTGTTCAAGCCAGAAACAGTCGGAGATGGTTTGACCAGGAGATCAGCGTCAACCACCTCGGCAACCACAGCGCACTGAGCAGCAGACCAACCCAGTTGGCGGCAACGGGTAGGACGAAGAGGACCAGCTATCACAGCCGGAGCAGCAACAAGAAGAGCCTGTCGTCCCCAACAATGATGGACGTTTGGAAGACAACCTGTTCGACACGGAGTCCTCAGTTCCGCATAATCATGACCGTCAGCCTCAGAATTTGGACTCGGCCGTTAATACAGAAATCCCATGCGGCAATCCGGATACTCTTCTCGTCCAAAATTCGTTGGCCGGGATGATGAGGCGTATCGAGAATATGGACAAGCGGCACACCCTCTGCTTCCAGCGATTGGAAAAGCACCTTAAGATGAGGGACTCTGCCTCCTCCAACGACGACGAGGATGATAAGACCTGGAAGCAGGATCAAGAAGCCGACAGCTCGCGTGGTCACAAAAGTAGAGAAACCGGCCAAAGCAAGAGGCCGACCTCCTCAAGTAAGGACTCAAAAAGGGGGAAGTCAGCCCGGGGCAACAGGTCACCCTGGCCTCCTCCAACCGGGTATCAGCGGAGAAGGTATGTTGGGCAGATCGACAACAGCCCTTTCTTAGACGAAATTCTCAACGCTCGTTTCCCGGAAAAGCTAAACCTCACCGAGTTAACAAAATACGACGGCTCTCAAGACCCGACAACTCACCTGGAAGACTTTGAGGTGGTCATGTTCGTAAGGGGCCTCCGGGAACCTATCATGACTCGGATTTTCGCCGCAACGCTTAAGGGACCGGCATTAAAATGGCTCCACACTCTGTCTGTGGGGTCGGTTCATAAATTTGATGACTTAGCCGAGGCTTTCGAGCTGCACTTTGCGACTAGTAAATGGCAACCGAAGTCCAATACACCTTGTCCAAGATTAGGCCGCGGCCCGGCGAAACACTCCAAAGTTATTTGGATCGCTTTAAACTGGCGGCCTTGCAAGTACGCGGACTAAGCGAGGCTGTACACGTCTACCTCTTAGCCGACGGCCTAGATCAAGACTCCCGCCTGGCCGAATTGTTCTTTAAAGAGCCGGCTAAAAGTCTTAATGCTTTCATAACTCGGTCGAAGAAGTACCTTGAAGTAGAGCAAATGCGACAAGCAAACGCTCCTCGAAGAGACCAATACCGGAGTACTCCGCCAAGGGATAGAAGCCGGTCCGAAGGTCGCAAGCAAGATCGCCGTGGTAGGGATCCGGACGATAAGCCCCCTAGTGCAAAGCCGGAGTTAAAGGGTAAATATGACAAATACACCCCTCTGAATGTCTCCCGCTCCCAGTTATGGAGAGAAGTGGCATCGACCGAGATGCAGAAGATTGAGAGACCTCGGCCCCTCAGAAAACGAGCTAATACGGACCAGACCCGCTTCTGCACCTTTCACGATAGTCCGGGGCATACCATGGACCAATGCTATGAGCTCCGGGACGCCATCGACAAATTTGTCAGAGAGGGAAAATTGTGCCAATACGTGATCAAAACGCAGGGGCGGAAAAGAGAGAGGCGAAAACAGGGTGACCGACCGGACAGCCTGGCTCCCGAGAGTAAAAGAGAGGATAAACGGCAAAAGCCGGGGTCTGAGGAGGATGGATTTCCCGAGGCTGAGTTCGATTGCAACGTGATCAGTGGAGCCTTTGATGGAGGGGGTGACACGGCGAGTCAGCGAAGGAAATACTTAAAGGAGGTCCTCTCAGTCAGGGACCGGCCTAAATTCAAGGAAGATCCGGATGCGAGGAATAAAGCGGAATGACCCCAGCTCCTTTTCACCAAGGAAGATATGAAGGACGTGGTACCCGGCCATCAGGACGGCCTGGTAATCACGGGAATCCTCGTCAATTGCCGGGTCAAAAGAATATTCATAGACACCGGGAGCTCGGCAGACATTATTATCTGGGACGCCTTCAAAAGGATGAATCTCGATAAGTAAGATCAGAAGCCATGCAAAACAACCCTCGTCGGATTTAATGGAGAGCTCTCCCCTCCCAAGGGGTATATCGACCTACGACTGACTCTGGGAACGAATGAAGGCTTTAGGACGGACCGGGTAAGATTTATTGTGGCCGAGTTCCCCTCGCCCTACAAGATAATATTGGGAAGGCCGACCATTCATAAATGGGATATGTTGGTGTCCACCAAGCATCAGAAGATAAAAATGGTAAGTAATACCAACCGGGTCATCACCGTTAAGGGCGACCAAAAGGAATCCCGGCAATGCTACTTTGAAACGATCAAGGAAGGCGAAAATACAGTACCACCGTCGTCCAAGCCTGGCTTGAACAGCCGAGAGGGGGGAAGCGCAACCATCCGGTTAATATGGTCGAGTTGGACTTGCGTGACGAACCCGAGATCCCCGGCCAGAGCCTGAAGGAGAGTTGGAAGACCTCATAGTCGGGAACGGCCGGACCGGATTACAAAGATAGGCGGGCGCGTGCCGGACTTGAGATTAAGGATGGAAGAATTCCTAGCAATGAACCGAGATGTTTTTACCTGGAGCGCGGCCGAGGTACCCGGGATTGATCCCGAATTCTGTTGTCACAGATTGGCCATTCGGCCGGGGTCGACTCCAGTGGCCCAGAAGAAGAGAAAAAGGGCACCAGATAGGCAAGTAGCACTCAACCAGCACGTGGACGAGTTGTTGTAGACCGGCTTTATCAGAGAAATACGATACACCACATGGCTTTCCAACGTGGTAATGGTGTTAAAACCTAGTGGAAAGTGGAGGGTGTGCACAAATTACACAAATCTGAATAAGGCATGCCCAAAAGACGCATATCCTATGCCAAACATCGACCAACTGGTAGATAACTCATCCGGATTTCAACTGCTGTCTTTCATGGATGCCTATTCAGGGTACAACCAGATCGCCATGCACCCCAGCGACCAAGAGGCCACCACCTTCATCACAGAAAAAGGAAACTACTGTTATAACGTTATGTCGTTCGGCCTAAAAAACGCCGGGGCAACGTACCAGAGGATGATGAACAAGGTGTTTGAGGACCAGATCGGCCATAATATCGAGGTCTACATTGACGACATGATCGTCAAGTCGTATGACCCCGACAACCATATACGAGACCTTGAGCAGACCTTCAACAAATTGAGGAAGTTTAGAATCCGGCTAAACCCGGCCAAATGTGCCTTTGGAGTTCTGGCCGGAAAGTTCCTCGGTTTCCTGTTGACCAGCCGTGGCATCGAGGCCAATCCTGATAAATGTAAGGCCGTTTTGGACATGCAAGCGCCCCGAAATAAGAAAGAAGTACAACAGTTAACTGGAAGACTGACCGCGCTAACCAGGTTCTTGCCGAGGTCGGCAGAGAACGCCCTCCCCTTCTTCAAACTTTTAAAGAAAAAAGCAACAGGGGAGTGAAGCTCGGAGTGTGACGCCGCATTTGAAAAAATCAAACAATATTTGGCAACTCCGCCGGTTCTATCAAAACCTCAGCCTGGAGAGACTCTCTTCCTTTATCTTTCGGTCGGAGAAGAGGTAGTGAGCTCGGTATTAGTCTGAGAATCTAAGAGCGGTCAGGAACCCATGTACTTTGTAAGCAAAGCCTTGCAGAGCTCGGAGTTAAGATACCAGAAATTGGAAAAATTGGCGTTCGCCATACTGACAACGGCGAGGAGGCTTCGCCCGTATTTCCAAGCTCACAAAATCGTGGTCCGGACCAGTTAGCCGATTCGGCAAGTGCTACATAAACCCAACTTGGCTGGCAGGATGATCAGTTGGGCCATAGAATTATCTGAGTTCGATATCACTTACGAAGCCCGACATGCCATTAAGTCACAAGCCTTGGTCGACTTCATCCGGGAGCTGACCCGACCAATAAGGATATCAGAAACTTAGACCTGTGGAAAGTATATGTCGACGGATCCTCGAACTCCAAGGGAACTGGGGCCGGAATAATCATAGAAAGCCCAGAAGGGATCGCAATCAAACATTCCCTACAGCTAAATTTCCCGACATCAAACAATCAGGCTGAGTACGAGGCACTCCTGGCCGGACTCCAACAGGCCAAGGATCTTGGGGCCCAAAGAGTTTCGGTTTTCATCGACTCCCAGCTTGTCGCCGCCCAGGTATACGGGGCATACTAGGCTAAGGGCCCCTCATGGTGAAATACCTCAACAAAGTCAAGGAAAGCCATGCCGAGTTTGAGGAAGTTACGGTCACCCACATCCCGAGAGGAGAAAACGTCAGGGCCGACATCCTCTCTAAGCTTGCCAGCACTAAAGGCACGGCCAACCACAGGACCGTAGTACAACAAAAGCTGGAGGAACCAACCTGTATCATGGCCATATCCACCTCTACGGACTGGAGGAAACCACTTGAAGATTACCTCGAGCAAGGAATTATACCACTCGAGACGACTGATGCCAAAAAACTCATTCGGGAGGCCGCAGTATACACAATGGTGGACGATCAACTCTACCGAAAAGGCTTGCATACCCCAATGCTAAGGTGCTTGGGCAACAATGAAAGCAGATATGTTCTTGCCGAGATCCATGGAGGAATCAATGGACAACACATGGGTGCAAAAGCATTAGCAAGGAAGGCGCTGCGGGCCGGGTACTACTGGCCAACTATGGAGGCGGACTCCAAGGAGTTTGTCAAGGCATGCGACAACTACCAAAAACACGCCAAAATCATTTGGTCCCCACCATCTGATATGGAGTACATCTCGGCCCTATAGCCATTCTACAAGTGGGGCATGGACCTACTCGGCCCATTTAAACCTGCCCCCGGGCAGCTACGATGACTAATTGTGGCTGTCGACTATTTTACCAAGTGGATTGAAGCCGAGCCCCTTGCCACCATTACGTCGGCCAGGGTCCGGCGTTTTATCCAACAAAGCATCTTTTCCCGCTTCGGAGTCCCGGCAAAGGTAGTGACAGACAACGGCACCCAGTTTACCGACAGGAACTTCCAGGACATGATGGTTGACCTCGGAGTCACGCACCAGTTCGCCTCTGTCAAACACCCTCAATTAAACGGTCAAGCCGAGGCGGCAAATAAGGTAATCCTGGACGGCCTAAGGAAAAAGATGGAGGACGCCAACACTAGCTGGGTCGAACAGCTTTATAATGTGTTATGGGGTTATCGAACCACAATGCAATCGGCTACCCAAGAAACTCCTTTCCGCATGACCTACGGATGCGAGGCCATGATTCCAGTCGAGATAGGCCAGCCATCATGGAGAAGACGTAGGATCCTAGAGGAAGGAGAAGGATCAAATTCCAGAGCCCTGGCAACTGAGCTAGAGTTGGTGGATGAGGTCAGGACCACGACACACTGCCGAGACTTGGTGGCCAAGCAACTCATCACTGCCAAGTACAATCGAAAGGTTAGGCCCCGACATTCGACCGGGGCGACCTAGTCCTCCGGAGGGCAGATGTCGGCAACAAAAATGCTAAGGATGGAAAGCTGGCCGCGAATTGGGATGGCCCGTACCGGGAGAAGGAGAAACTCGACAAAGGATTCTATGTTCTTGAAACCCTGGCAAGAAAAGTTATTAAAAGGACATGGAATGCCGACAAACTGAGAGTCTACTACAGTTAGGCTTGGTCGGGTCGGCCTCCCAAGACCGAGACATCCGGTTCGAGTTAGTTTTGCTTTAATTATTTTCAGGCTAGTTTGGTTTCAGTCATTTCATTAGAGCAAGTTTTCGTTTTATGTTGTTAGCTCGTTTGAGCGAATCATTTCTTAAATTAATAAACGGTTTTTTAACCGAAGTTCAATTTCAAGAATCCTTGACGTGTGCTAACTACCTAGACCGACACCGAGGCCCAGAAGCCCGGTTATTTTAAAAAGAACTACACGAGGCCGCTGTCGTCAGCCCTTGTAACTATCTCGATGCATCGAAATTGTCACTTGGATAAGGAGGCGAATAGTCATACCGAACCCTGATCAGGTCAAAATGTTTAAGTGTGTGTCCATCCGACCCCGACTGAGCATATGACAGTCTGCCCTTACTATGGTTAATATACTGGAATACGACTCCAGAACCTCGTAGCGCGGTAATCGTTAAACCTCTACTCATGCACTTGGTCCCTTACACCAGAAGAGTACTAGCGGACTCTAATTACTTAAGACCCTGGCCCGGTCTAGATCGTAACAACGTGCAGTTTATGCATAAAGTTAAAAATACGTAATGAAAGACTTAACTGCTTTTTCATTAATAGAGCAAAAATTTTGAACTACAAACTATTACAAAGAACCCCGGTATCATACACTGGGGCATATTCAAGGAACAAAAAGAAAAAGAAAACAAAATATAACTTTCAACTTTGAGGGGCCGCCTCGACCACAGGCACCCCATCGCCCTCGGGCTCGACCGCAGAGGTAGTCTCTTCCCCGACTTGCCTGCCTTGATCATCATCCGTCTCGGACACGGACACATCCTCAGGAGACGGCGGAATGAGAACGCCGACCCGGAAACAGGAGCGATAGTCATAGCTGGAGAGCTCTAGCTTCGTCCCGGGGTTGAGATATTGTATCTGGGCCAAAGCCGCCCGGAAGAACTCCTCCGCACTGTATCAGCCGCCTTCTGGTGGGCATTCTTTTCCTCGGCCAGAGTGCCCCGGATCGCTTCTAACTCTGTGAACAACTCACTATGTTGTTGTGTGAGAGTCTTCACAGCGTCCATGGAACGCAATTGGGACGACTGCACCTCAGCCAAGTCAGCATGGGCCCGTGTTAGAGCGGTATGGGTGAGCAGCAGATCTTCGTTGGCCTTCTCAGTGGCGGCCTTGGAACTCTTAAGGGCCTCCTCCAAACTACCCTTCGCCGCCTCGGCCATTTGTTTCTCTTCCTCCAGCCTCTTGGCATTTTCATCGACCATATCTAGTTCCAGCTTTAGACGTCGGGTCTCCCCCGAGGCCTGGACATAAAGACCATGAAGGTGAAGATAGGCGTCGGATACTCTGAGGGCCCTGCAGAGAGCATCATGCACGTCATGAACCTTGCGTTCGTCCTCGGCTGAGAGGGGCTGGGGACTCAAGAACTGACGCGGAGGAAAGAAGGCCATCCCAAGCTCTTCAGTAATTATGCCCTCCCAAGCCTGACTACGTTTCAGGCCTGTAGTACTTGGAGCAGCAGTCGGATCCCGGGGCGGAGATAGGGGACGCGGCGAAGCAGGGGTAAGCACTCCTTTCCCCTTCTCGACCATGGGAGGATTGGCCGCAGTTTCACCGACGGGATCAGATGACGGAATGGAGGAAGGATCCACTTGCCTCTCCCCGACCTTGGCCCTTTTAGACGCGGTCGTCTTAGCGGCCACCATGGTAGGTTCGACGGCCTTCTTTTTCTGAGGCTCAGGAGCATTCCGGTTCCGAGGTGCCTTTTTTGTCGGCTCCCCTCCGGCCGGCCTTACATAGGCAAGATAGTCCATGTTTTCATCCATTCATCGATCTGCAAAAAGGATAAGAAGGTCAGAATCAAGAAAGTAACATTTGATAAACGACAGAAGTGAAATAAATAAAGTCATACTGGAAGCCGATCCCGACTCTACGCCGGCCTTCTTGATATAGAAGGCCGCGCTCTTAACCTCGTTCTTGGCAACATACGAAGCCAGCCGAGCTACGTGCTCCCTCTCCTCTTCGTTGAGGTCTTTGGCATCGAATTGATAAGAGGAGGAGGTAGACTTATGATGGTCAGAGGTCCAGTAGAGGGGGAAACGCCACTCTACGCCGGGGCCTTCAGTGCCCCGCAGAAACCAAGGCTGGGCGCCAGCAGTGGCAACCACCTTGAAGAAAGCATTCTTGAAATGCTTGAAGGAATCAAAAAAGGAAGTGAAAAGCTTTCTGTCCACTTCACTCCAGAGTGAAGTTAGCCCTTTTAAAGCGGGTGGCTCTTTACCCGAGTGAGGTGTGAAAGGAGAAAAGAAATAAAGGAAAAGGGCGGCGGTGCAAGGGATGGCAGGGTCTATTGACTCGTAGAGGTATTCGAACGCCGCCAGATAACCCCACCCGTTTGGGTAAAGCTGAGAAGGGGCGAGATGAAGGTAATGAAGGACGAACATTTGAAACTCGGTAAACGGGAAGTGAATACCGAGCCGGGACATATACTCCCGATAGAAGAGAAAGAAATTGGGGGATCCGGGTTCCTGGGTTGCGAAGATTGGCTCGTCCTCCTCGGGAGGAGCCAGAAAACATCCTGACGATCCTGAAGACCCCAGCTCGCCCACGTCTGCGTCTGTCATCAGTGAACGCGTTGTTAGCATCTCATGCATTACCCAGGGGTACTTGGCTTTCAGGACCGGAGAAGGACCGCCGGAGTCGGCCTCCGCATCAGACGCGGAAAGACGGGGAGAAGACGAGGACTCCATTCACCTACAACAAAGGAAATAGGTAGTCATAATCAGAGCTAGAAAGGATACCTGATTGGGACAAACTAATAGGGGAAGAAGGAAGGCGAATGACCTCAGGAAAATGAGGATCCTTGGCAACCGATGCAGGCGCAGACGACAACCTATGCCGGCACGAGCTTAGGACGCTATCGGCCATATGGTCCTGCCCACTCGCAATGAGTGAAGAGCTCTCGGCAATACACTCCCAGCAGGGACCGAGATACCCGTCCAGTAAGGGCTCTGACCTGCTGGGACGACGAGCTTCATAGAAGTTTAGGGGCTCGGCCAGAACGGCCTCAGCCGCTGGTGGACTCTCAAAATCCAGTCTAATGGGGCTGGACCTAGGGACGGACGACTGAGACCCCCTAGCGCTCTTAATACCTGACCGACCTCGGAGAGCCGAGGCTAGTTTCTCCTCCTCGGCCAGTGGAGTTCCTAATATCCAGAAACTAAAGAAGGGATCACGGTCTCGTAGGGCCCCATCGTCGGTCGAAGCTAAAGGTTGACGTGAAGGCAATGGACGCTTTCCCCTATCCATCAAAGGCTCAAACCTATACAGTCATAGAAGGGTCGATAAGAAAAAAGGGGGAGACTTTGGGAGCGAACCAAAGAGGAAAGGCAAAAACCTATGCGTGTGATAGCAATATTCGCACACACAACCAGGAACGCCAGCCCACAAACTGCCTATAAACACCAACTCCCGACTCACGAGAAACCCAGAAATACACTCGCAGACTCCCCGAAGATAAACGAAAACGGAGGAGAAGCAAGAAATTTAAAATGCAAGAACGCAAAACTTCTTATAAGGTGGGAAAATATACCTGTAAGTAAGAGAAGCGGAGGAAAGAAAAGCAAGCAGGGATGCACGAGCAGCCTCTGGGCACAGGAAAACGCCTAAAAGGGGTGGAGCAAGAACACTTCACGATCGGAGTTAGCAGACTGTGCAAAGTTTGCAGGAGTAGAGATTCTCAGGTGCAGAGACAATTTTGCATGGAGAAAGTTTTTAGTGTTGAGAGTGATGTGACAAAATGAAGAGTCCTAGCATGGTTTAACTTAAAGAAAAGAGGAGGGAAGTTCAAAAGCAACCCAACCGTCAGGGGTAGAGGCGACTTTTCGCCCCAAAAGTTGAGGTGACGTACGACGTGCCTCTGGAGCATTAAATGCGCACGAAACCCGGGGGCGGCGAGGCATGATGGACGAAACCCATCTCCAATCCATGAAAGCCAGGTGTCATAGGTAATCATGGCAGAGTCAGGCGAAGAATCATCGAGAGTCATGTCATGGCCACAACAACCGTCCCGGATCTTTAAATGTCGCGCTACGACCCCGGCATTACGATTCGACCGAAATCACGCTCGGCCCCACGTCTACAACCTCGGACACCCACGTCGTCGGTTCTCACCACGACACTCCTAGGACCGGAGTCTATTACCCCGGATGCCACCTCGGCTCATCGGACCTTGCGATGACACCACGTCAGGGGATGGGCAATACCTCGGCCGACTCATGGACCTATGCGGGGCATCATACACGTCGGCAATCCAAAACTTTGAACTACCAGGCTGGGGGCAACTATTACGGACTGATATCAAGCCCAACGGCGATAAGGCCCAATACACCCAGTCTCACCTACTACCCAGGGGAATCTCGACTACCCCGGTAATATAGGATCATCACCGCACAATGGCTAGGCAGTTCGGATCATGAGTCGGATATCATGCCAGGCAGGTCAGATCCGGGTATGCTCTATAAATACTGAAAGAGAGATCTAAGGTATACAGGTTCTAACCCTAAGCTATTTACATACACACTGTGCACACACCCCACCCCCTTGGCTAGGGGTGAGCAACGGGCGGGCGGGGCTGCCCTGGGGGGTAACCCGCGTCCCGCCCGTTTATTTTCAACGGGGACGGGGCAGCACGGGTATGGGGCAAAAACCCGTTTAACCCGCACAAAACGGGTACGGGTTAAACGAGTTTTTGTAAACGGGTTCTGGGAACCCGTTTACATATCTGGGCCTTTTTTTTTTGAACAGGTTTTTTGGTGACACTGATGCAATAAGTCCACAGATTACTGAATAACAACTAGTAATTGAAAGAAGCAAAGGAAAATTGCCACGGTTGGGTGACATATGATTGATATTTAAGAAAAAGAATCCGAGGCAAACAGAAACTGAAATCAATCCTACTTTCATCTGCTTCAAGAAAACTTTTGATCTCACTAACATCTAACGTTTGACTCTACTTTTGTCTCTCCTCATTCAAGTCATCGATTGTCGAAAAGTGCATCACTGCACAATTATTTACTAGCGAGCCAGGCTTATTAGAATTAATACAAACATATCTAGACCAAGTAAATCTTTTATAATTCTATTTTCTTTTGGCTCAAAGAAACAGTACTTGAGCCACTCTACATTGACTATGACATTATCCTTCTTGGAATGATCTGAATCATCAAACCAGTCAAACACCGTTTGTAGATGTTTGCGATGGTTTTGATACTTGATTGAGCTGAAGGCTACTGCTAGTAGTGGTCTCAGTTCCTTCTGTAACTCTGTAAGCTGGGCCTGAGGGCTGAGGGAGTGACGAGTGAGGGTGAGGGGAAACCCAAAAAAAAAAAAATTTACATATAAACGGGTACGGGCGGGGCACGGGTGACCCGCGCCTCAACCCGTGCCCCGCCCGTATAATCAAAACGGGTACGGGGCTGACCCGTCCCCGTACAGGGCCCAATCTGGGCGAGCTTAATCCGGGGAAAATCCTACGGGGTGCGGGCGGTTGGGCAGGTTGCGGGTCACTTGTTCACCCCTACCCTTGGCTAAGAGCCTGGTTGTGTACAGTGATCACATCTCCTTTCGAGTGCTTCCCCAATAGGCATTCGAGAGGACACCTTTGATCCTACATCAAAGCCCCAGCCTACCACCAGGCTGGACATTTGTGTTCTACACCATAACAAATACATTTATTACTTTGAAGACTGGTTTTTAAGAATAACCGGTCTAAAAAGTGAACTTTTAAGACTTTATTTTGAGCATAATCAGTTGGAAAGATTAACCCCAAATTACAACTCGCTCACTGTATCCATTCTTTATCGCACCAAAAATTGAAATCGCTCTCTCTGAACCTCTCTTCCTGTAGCGAAAACTTACATTCCGTAGCAGATAGTCAGTGCCTCATCCACCACTACCACTAACTGTGACTCTCGCTCTCCTACTCCGCTCTAGACAGTCACATTTCCTCAGGAAGACGACATGATACAAAAATGAAGGGTCAAAGCCAATCTAGTCCTTTTCAAGGCATGCCAGTTGTAACATCCCAAAATTCTGAAATTTGAAAATTGGAATATTATATGGAAATTAAATTGTGAAAATTTGGCCAGAATAATTATTGAAAATTAAGGCCTATTTTTCCTTAAATTATTTTAGGAAAAGATTAAGTTCAAGGAATATTTGTAAAGGATAATTTCAGGCCTAAAAATTATGGAATTAATGATTAATTTCTAATATTTATTCAATATTTGCAATTAGATGGACAAATGACTTAATTGCAAATAAGAGTCTTGAAGAGAATTAAGTGAGTTATTTTTTAAAGGTCTCACCACACACACACATTGCAAATAAGAGTCTTGAAGAGAATTAAGTGAGTTATTTTTTAAAGGTCACACACACACACAACAAAACAAGCCCAATGAAACAATCATCTTTAGCCCATGATCCATTAACCTCTTCAGCCCACACAAACATTCCATTCCCTATTATTTTCCCAGAAACAATCATCTTTAGCCCATGATCCATTAACCTCTTCAGCCCACACAAACATTCCATTCCCTATTATTTTCCCAGCCCAACACGAAGAACCAAGAGGCAGAGGAGATCATAGCATTTTTTTTACGTAAATGCAGAAAGCAAAAGATCATATCCAGCGCCTTTCACGGAAACGGAGAAACAGATATCACCATCATTCTCGGACAACACGCAGTCACGCACGCCATACTCCCCATACTTCTTGAGCCAAGCACCACACTCCCTCTCATTATAAACTGGACAGAAACAAAAAAGAAAACAGAAGACAGAAAAGAAAAAAAACGCAAGAGACAGAGAGACGTAATCGGAAGGAAGACGGACCAAAGGTGCATGGAAACTTGAGGAATCGACCAAGGTGAGTTCTTTAAGCCTTTTCCTTCTTATTCTCATGGTTTTAGTCAGCTGGGTATCTATATGGTTAGAAGGAAAATGAAGAAAATCAAAACGTGCTCTGTTTTTCGATAGAAAAACAAAGTGTCTTTCGCTGGTAATTTTATGATGAAAATGATCGAATATTTCCATGAAATTTTAGAAGTAAATATTAGACATATTAAGCTTTAAAATGAGCCAAATAAAACCCAAAACGGATGTGTATAATGAGAGATATGATTTTCCAAAGTTTAGGCAAAAATCTGGAACGTTTTTGCACTTCTAGAGAGCAGATTGGTTTCAGGCTTGCTTTTGAAATGGAAAACGTTTGATTTTTTACATGAAATTTTTACAGTAAATATCAGACTCAATAAATTTTAAAATGAGCGAAAGAACAACTAAAACGAACATGTAGATTGGGAGTTATGAGTTTTCAAAGTCAGACACTGATAACTGGAAAACGTCAGTTTCCAGAAAGGAACAGTAATTTTCGGGCTCTATTTTAAAATAGTAAACGTTTGATTTTTTCAATTAAATTTTGTCAGAATATTGTAGACATATTAAGCTTTGAAATGAGCCAAAGAAAACCTAAATCAGATGTGTAGAAAGAGAGATATGATTTTCCGGAGTTTAACTGAAAATCTGGACGAATTCTGTGTTCCAGAAATAGTGATCATTTTCAGGCAGACTTTTGACGAGGTAAATATATAATGTCCATTTCTCATGAAATTTTCCAGAACTAAAGTAGACACAAGGAGCTTTAGGGTATGTTTGGTTTGAGGGAAGGGGAGGGGAGGGAAGGGAAGGGGAGAGAAAAAAAGGAGAGGAGGGAAAAAAAAATCAAAATTGAGTGTAGTGGGGCCGACCAGTTTTCCTCTCCCCTCCTTTTTTTTCTCTCCTCCCCTTCCCTCCCCTCCCCTCAAACCAAACATACCCTTAATTTGATGGGTCACCCACCTAATTTGGGTTCAAATTGACAGAGTTATGAATTTTTGAAACTGACCCATGATTCTAGAACATATTCTGGATAGTGTAAGATTATTGTTGATTCTGGACTTTTACACATGGGAATAAATGTCATGAGTATTTTTCCTTAAACCTAGACTCATCAATGATCACATAGCTTTTGGAACCACCCCATTTAGACATTTGTATAATTAGTTGTGATTTGTCAAAGTTTAATCAAAAAATGACAAGTATCAAATATTGCTATTTTCTGTATATCACTGAAACATATTTTACATGGTATTGGTTTTATTAAACTCCTGATTTAAAGCATTGATGTCATGCTTAATATTGGAATAGTCTTTGGGAGTTTAAACTAATTATGGAGAAATACCAATAAATAATATTATTGTTATTATTAGAAAAGGGAATAAGTAATAAATAGAAAAAATAATGATAATAATAATAATATTCTTATTAAGAATATTTGGGGTTAAACCACTTTTTAACCCTCTAAAAATAATTCGCTTGGTTAGATACTATGCAACGCAAGTAGTGACTAATGATAATGATAAACGTTTATAGGCATATATAGGCGCCACAACTGATCCCAACACCTTCAGACAAATTAAGGATTCAAGCTCGAGGTGGGTAACTGTTATCTTATTAGCTTGTATGTATGTATTCATGTATGACTGATCATGTTTGCTAGATAATTTACATGTCTGTTTCCTAGCTATGGATTGGGGCTGCATGTCCTATAGGGCTGCGGTCATTGGCCGATAACTATGGTTTCGGTGCGACTTGTTTACTGTAAATTATTCTGTGCCTAAACTGCATTATGTTGTCATTTATATTTCATACTTGTATATAAGATTAATTGTTACCCTGAGATTCATTCATTTAAACTCCAGATCGCATGAAAGAAACATGTAGTGGATCGGGTCGAAAGGAAAGGCGCAACTGTAAGGATTACAACAGAAGAGACTTATGTGATAGTATAAATTGTTGGATTGTATTAATTCGTTTATCATTTGTCTAGTTTTGGTTTAATGTATTTTGATATCCCCCTATGGGATAGATATTACTTGCGAAAAACTTATCCTCATGTTTTTAACCAAGTTAATTTAAGAACCATGTGTTGTGTTATGCCTTTTCCATTAAATTTTTCATCTTATATTCCTTACTAGTGTGATTTGACAATGACATTGTACTTAATATATATTTTCAGTGTCTTAGTCCTGTAGGTCCAGTGGTCCACAGACCACAAGTCTGTACAAATTTTAAGAGACAAACAAGAGCTAGTTGATGTAACACCCCATGTTTGAAATGCGGAAATTTTTTTTTTCCAAACAAGCAATCAGAGTGGAGAAATAGAGCGAAAGAGCATTTGGATTCTTAGCCAAAACAGCAACCATTGTGTAACATTGTATAGATTACAGTAGTCCTAATGTTTAGAAAGAAAACAACAGATAGAAACAGAAAGCGGAAAGGAATGCGTAAAGCGATAAAGATAGAAACAGTCTTCAGCTGCATGCCTACTCCGGGTACTTGCCTCGATCCACGAACCGTGGTCCTCCTGACCCTGAAGCTACAGTGAGATTCAATTCAACGTATTGAATCTCGGGTAACATTAACCTCATACCCAAACAATACGGTATACGAGACAACGAGATATTTCTAGAGTTAATACAACAGTATATCACTACAAAAGCATATAGCAGATGTATGATCATTATGCCGACAATCATAAGCAATAAGCAGTATGAAAGCCCCACAATGTAAAACAACAATAACAGCCTGCACTATTCACCAGTGCCACGATGTACAGTCGTGTCCTCAGCGCTAGGAAAACAAAACGGTGTTATCAAAACTATAACCCGTATAACTGTCTGTATAACGGTCTACGAACATATCATTGACATATAAGTATTTAAGATGCACAAGATTAGTGTTACAGTACGCGTCCGTACCTTCGAGCGTAACGGCAGCAGAATCAACGTTTCAGATATCCTATGAGAATAATGTCACTTCCATTAGTAATTTGACATTATAACTGGCATTTTAGGTAAAAATTACCATTTTGCCCTTCTACCCCTAATCGGCGGAATTTCGCCAGCGCTTCCGCTACATAGGCTATTTTCTTCCCAAAATTTCGCCAGAACTTCGACGCATTTATGATTTTCAAAAATAAAGACTAAAATAGCCCTCCCATATGATACCCAATCATACTCAAAATTTAAAGGCTATTACTACCCCTAACCTTTAAAAGAGCTATAAAAACTACAACTTTTCAATGACTCGATCCCTACTATGTTTACACCTCCGCATATTTTTCAACGCAAACAAGGCTCTAAAACATTTGTAGGAATCTTGTCACCTACTTTCTAAATCTAACTAACAATTCTACTAACTACTAAACTAAAAACTAAAGACTAAAGCCCGAAAGACTTACCAGTTGAAGACTTCGGCAGAGCTTCCGCTTGAACTTCTCTCTCTTCTTTCTCTCCCTAGGAATTTCGGCCAAAGGAGCTCAAAGAAGTGAAGAGTGATGTGCAGAATTTTGAAGAGAGGAATGGCCTATTTATAGAAAATTTTTAGGGACAAGGTTGGAATTTTCCAAATTGTCTTACACTATTCATGTCCAACAATTCCAAAGGATTTTTGCCCTTGCTTTTTCATGCCTTGGCCGACCTCCCTTGCTGATGTGGCAGCCTCCCATTGGTCCAAAATGGTGACTTGGCTTGCTTTAAGCCCTAGCCCAACCGTTTTCCCGATCGGTACCCGATTCGCGTGATTTCGGAGAATTTACAAAATTCTGGATTTACAACTCTGAAAACATGTTCTCACTTAGTAGAAATGTCCAAGTCAACCTTTATTTTGATTCCATATAGGCCTCCAACAGTCCAGTTGAAGTTTCCTCGAAAAACGTGTCCGATCGCGTTCGGTTTCAGAACGCATTTCTGAGAATGCCAACTTCTTCAGAAAAATTCACTGATTCCAAATATGTCAAAATAAATTCAAACCCATTCCTAAATGTTGAGTTAGAATTTATTTTCCTCTTTTCCAAAATTATGCCTATATGCATTTTTCCCTATTTTGTTTTATTAGGAAAATGCACAAACTACTCGGAATTAACTTAGGAAGAGGTCACTTAAAGGTAAAAACTCACTGATCAATATTTTACCTTGACCTTGGGATTCCTATTCCTAGATCTCTAGATAGGATCCGTTTCCTAATTTTTAATTTATTTTTTAATTTATTTAATTATTTAATGATTTATTTATTTACTTTTTCCAAAAATTTCACAAAATTACCTAATTGGTCCATTCTTGTATTTAGGCTTAAAAATACCTAAACTCAACTATTTTTCTCCAAAATTTCCAATTAATTAGTAAATACATTTTTACTAATTTCCACCTAATTTACACTAATTTTTGAGCTTCACATAATTATCACTGAATTTCCTTTGCTTATGCTTAAGTAATTAGCCCAATATTACTTAATTACTTCATTATCACTTCTTGATAATTTTCTTAATTACCATGCCTTATTACCTTCATACTTTGGTATTAACATTAGTATTCTCATGCCTCTTGCATTTTTAGAGGGGCATTTTGGTAATCTTGGCACTTTGGCCCTTAAATTCCCTAATTTCTTGCAGAAATTCTACTTAGAAAATAGACTGTATTTACACAATACCGGAGATTGAAATTTCACTTATCAGAAATATTCAACTTTTATTTATAATATTCCAGATAAATATCTGGGTATTACAGTTGACACTCAGAAAGAACTAGCCAAGCTTCAACTTGTTCAGAAAGAATCATCTTCCTCAAGCCATGCACAGTCCAAGGAGACATCTTTCCCTTCTGCCACAGAGCCTAAGAAAATTGATTATACATAATTTTTATTTCCTATTTTGTTTTGTTGTCTTTGATTGACTAGCTGTTCCTTTTGCTTTTGCTGCTAAGGCCATGTGACTTATGATCCCATAAATGAAAGCCAATGTATTTGATATAGTTGATTAAGGTGTGTTTATTTTGAATTTTGTAAAATGTGGTTGAATGAGAACTTCTATTCTGTTAAATGTTAAATATTATGTAGTTATCGTTGATGATTAAGTTAATATTTGTTTTCTAATTCCTCAATTTGCGATGGATCTTTTTCTATATTCCGTTGCAAATTATTTTTCATATTTTGTCACAATTTGCAACAGAATTATTTTCCGCAGTAAATCGCAACAGATTTTTTCATATTCCGTCGTAATTTACGACATAATTATTTTTCGTCGCAAATTGCGATGGATTTAGTGATGGAAAATAATTCCATCACAAATTGCGACGGATTTGCGATGGAAATTATTTCTGTTGCAATTTGAGACGGATAATACAAAATTCGTTGTAAATTTTGTTTGCGACGAAATTTTTTCCGTTGCAAAACCTGTATGTAATGAATTTTCTCTTTTTGGTGATGGATTTTGTTCGCCGCTAAACATTTTTTTCTTTTTCTTTTTTGTAGTGGTGACTTGATTAGTGGATTAATGATTTCTTGTACTTGCGTTGGTTTCTTGTACTTGAGCTTGTTAATTGTGTCTAGCACTAGGCTCTAACATAATTAATCTTAAACTTTTATATAATTGGCCATTGTTAAATTAAAAATTAAGGACAAAATCAAGTGATAATGTGAGGTGCTCAGTTATTGGATTATAAGCTAAAAATAATTTAAGTTATTAATTACTAGAGTGCTTAATCAACTTAAATTAGAGAGATTAATATTCAAGGTGGCTTGGTATTAATTAATCTAAGTTAGGCTTAGTCTAAGGGGAAATGAGTCTTTTGAAACTAGCATATTTAATCTCCCATAATTATTTGAAGTGAGGATTGCTTGTACCATTGCTACGAAGGATTGTTTCTTTCATTATTGATCTTGTTGTTTCTCTCATTCGTTAATTTCATCGTCATTCCATTGCATATTTTAAAGAAAAAATCCCAAAAAGAAGTACTGTAGAACAATTCAATTTTCACTTGTAAAAGGTAGTTAGTAATTGGGTTAAGAAGCGAAAATACACATGAGTTTTATCCGAGGAGCGTCCAACACCATATGCTTTTTTGAGGTACAAAAATACACACGTGTTTGTAAAACCAGAGTAAAAATATCATCACATTTAAATTGCCTTAACATCTGTTAACTACATTATGAAAATACCAAAATACCCCTCACCAACACCCTCTCCCTCCCCACCTTCATCTCTACAACTCCATCGGAGAACAAGAACAGTGACAATTGCTAGATTCCCAGATTTGTGACTTCATCTCTGCAACTCCATCGAAGAACAAGAACAGGGACGATTCCCAGATTTGTGACTTCATCTCTGCAACTCCATCGAAGAACAAGAACAATGACGATTCCAGATTTGTGACTAAGACCATAAAGTTCAAAACCATACCGAAATAGATGACTTCCTTGTGGAATCAAATACTCAAAATAACTACATTTACAAGTCCGGTCAATAAAACATGTATTTCGAGCAAAAAAAAAAAACATGTACAACCATCGTAAGAGCCAAAAACTGAAATGCTTAAAACAATCTACCATAAAAAACGCACATACGAAAAAAGCAAACACTAAGCAACACAAAGGCCAGATTTATTGAACGATTCAAAAATAGTTCGAGCTAGTTCACTTGATTGACAAAGAAACTTGAAGAACAAAGTAAATTAAAATCTCTTGTTCGATTTCAAAGAGTGAATGGAATTTGAAGGAGACAAAATGGATTGAAGAATCTCTGAAAGAAATTATGGCATCAGTGTGAGTTCCGTGTAAAAGGAGTAATAGTTATCGAAGAATGGAAAAGACATAACCTCTTTCGCCCTATTCTCGATGAGACCGACCACGATACTAGAACTCTCCGCACCGTCGTCTTCCATTGCTTTGTACGAGTTGGCTGGTTAAGTTTTAGATGATTTTTGCACTACGAACTAGCGGGAGACGTAGCAGCGTTTGCTGACGATGTTGTGAAATCTAGTGCGGGAACCTTGTGAATTATGATGCGCACACACCTTTGTGGGGAAGGCAAAATAAAAGAAGTTGAAGATCAGAATGCGAAACTCAAGCCAAGGATTAGTGATTCAAGCCTCTGGTGAAGGGTCGCATCGTCGCTACTGGTGGAGTGAGCGCCGTCGCCGCTGGTGGAGGGTGCCTCCGCCGCCGTCCTCGCATCTGAGAGAAGATGAAGGAGGAAGGAGAGTAGGGTAAATCAGGCGGCGTGAATGGAGAAGATGGAGGAGGAAGGAGAGAAGGTAAAGTGAAGGGTAGAAAAGGAATTTCAAAATTATAGACATTTTTATTTTTTTAAATAATGTGGGTCCCACTAACGGAGATTAGCTCTTTTAACGGCGTGGGTATTTTTGCTCTTGTTTTAGAAGCACATGTGTATTTTTGAACCCACAAAAAGCATATGGTGTTGGACGCTACTCGGGATAAAGCTCATGTGTATTTTCGCTCCTTAACCCTTAGTAATTAAAAGATCAAATGTTCCTTTTTTATTGTTTCATGTCAATCATTTCACTTAGTTCTTAGATAATTAATAAAAGGCTCCTTAAGAGACAATCCGAGATTGCATCCTTTATTATAATCTTTGGTTATTTTTGAAAAAGTTATCTAGGCATCTGCGGACACGCTTTTTCAACCTTGTTATTATAAAAGCCGTTTGTGTACATGTATGTGTTTGTATATATTGAATGGACAAGAAAGTAAGAAAAATGTCAAGATATATATAGGACACTGACAAGACAAGCTATGTCGTGGGCTTCCAAATTAAACTAGAGTGTAATGAAATTAATTAACTATAAACTAGGCCAAGCTACTTGTTTATAGGCTTTTCTAAGTTTAATGAGTGAAATGGAATGATGTGAAATGTGAATATGAACTTCCTTGATGAGTGAATCCGTTAGCTTTCCTTGCTCCAACTTAATTTGAGTTCAATTCCTTTGTTAAGTAATTAGCAATCCAATAACCTAAACTCACCTAGCCACCTAGATTAAGCTTAGTTTATTAGAGACATCTCAATGGCACTTAAAATGTATTAGATTTGCAAAAGGCATTCTCAACTCTTAATCAACAATGCTAGCAACCTATCTGGCTGATCAAAAGCTTTTAATACATGTATGATAGAATAAGGCTAACAATAAGTTAACATTTCATTTTACCACATCGTTAAAGTGAAAAAGTTTAATACAAATCTGAGTGTCAATTTGCTACAACCGGAACATATCTCAGTACCACAAACCACAATCCTAGAGATAGGCATCACAACATACAACTGCAAAGAGTGAAACCGAAATTATATTAAGGTAGAAGATACTCCCTAATAGCTCCTAGAACTCTAGTGAGCTTCATCAATCACAAAGGAATTGAACAATCAGCTTCTCATGACATTGAGAGTCACCTCATCAAAGAAGCTCACAAACTTGGCCATCGAACAACGACAAAGATGAACAGAGGCAGAAGAGTGGTGTGACGAGGAGAGGAATGGAGATGGAGGTGGTTGAAGTCGAATGAGCCGGGGATGAAGGTAGGTGAAGCTAAATGGAACTGGTGGTGTTGGTGTGCATGTGCCCGCGTGTGCGTGTGCGTGTGCATGTGCGTGCATGTGTGTTACTTCCAAATTAGAGAAGAGATGCTCTAAAACATATATAGGATCTTGAAACACAAGGATATTTTACTTGTACTTGGTGTCAATTAGGTGGTCAGTAGACTTTTGTTGCTTTGAACGGTGCTTTCGGATTAATAGGTTTCATATTAGTCAATTTGGATTTGCTTGATCCGTTCAATAGCATCCTCTTAATGCAATCGCCTTTTATGGTCCAGTTTTTGTTTTTGTTTTTGTATTTATGATTTATCCACATTTCAATATTTATAGTTTATAGTTGGATGAAATACATAGATAAGAAAACTTCATATAAATCAAATTGTTGAGGACCCTTTAAATCAAGTAATGTAGTATTCATGCGGTTCTCACAAACACCAAACGTATCCGTTACAATTCCAATTCAATTTTTTATGTTAGTCTTAATCTAAAAAGATTTTTTTTTTCATTGTACAATGAACACTATTAAAAAAAAAGGTGAAAGAGCAAAAATACATATGTGCTTTATCCTCGGGAGCGCCCAGTAACATATGCTTCTTTGGGGAGCAAAAATACACATGTGGTTACATTTTAGGAGTAAAAGTCACACAAAACCTTCAAACACTGGACGTTGACCGTTAAGTAGCCATGGTTGACTGTTAATGCTGATGTGGATGATGAATTGGAGTGAGAAGAAGGGAAATGGGAAGAAAATTTTCCGATTAGGACTGACCGTGGACAGTAGAAAAAATTGTGGAAAAAAAAACCCTAAGAACAAATTTGGGCGAAATCCAATCCTGAGTAAATCTGGGTAAATCGAAATCAAATCTGGGTAAATAAAACAAATCTGGGATCTCCCCGAATTCCTTTTCTTCCTTAACCATTAGCTGCTTCGCTTCTGGAATTAAGGTTTCTCGAATTGCTTCATCGATCTTTTGGACTGATTAATCATGAGCCAAATCCCAAAACGCGAACGCGAAACTGCCAGCAGTAGCCGAGCCAATGACATCGATTGTCTTCGAGTTGTAAAGGTTGAACGGCTAAGGAATGCTCAAGTCGACGATGCTGATCATGAGTCGAGCCAGGAGAACAAACAGGACCCAGCGTGTCGGAGGGCGATAGGAAAAATTACCACTTCGCATTTAGCAACAACATATTAAGGATCATAGCTAGGAAAAATTACCCAAAAACAAAAGTTTCATCGATCAAATCAGAAATGAATTATCTCCGAGAGCGATATAGGGAACTCGATGCTGACTGGAGATATAAACAGCATCGGAAATGAGGCCATAAATAGGTTTTCCAACCATGGGAAGATTCACCGAATTTTGAAGAACCTGAAGAGTAGAAGGATCCACATTGAGGCCATCCTTGAGAAAGAAGTTCACAATGCGCCATGGGAAGCACCTAAATCCCTGAATCCAAAAGCCCAAACCCAGAAGCTTCCCAATCGGATTTCCACTACCATTTGCACTGGTAGTGCCCAAAGAGACCATTATACTTCGATTTCTGAGCAATAATTGACGTGAAGTTTTGAAAATCAGAGAGGAAAATGATTTGAATGTGACGCGAGAGTGTTTGATTTAGTGGAGTCAATCAAGGGGCTTTTTGCGTGAAGTAGGAAAGGGTATTAATATTAGGGGTTAAGGTGCAAGAATAGACATGTGCTTTTTTCCGAGGAGCGCCCAGTAGCAAATGCTTTTTTCAGGTGCAAAAGTAACTATGTGGTTACAAATTAGATGCAAAAATAACGTTTGACCGTTAAGTTTGACTTTTTTTGCTGATTGGACGATGACGTGGCATTTCAAAGGTGCAAAAATAATTTTAGGATCTTGAAAAAATATTTCAGGTATTGATCGGTACTAAAAGGATACTGAAAAAATATTTCAGGGTACTGACTGGTACTAAAAAGTATTTTCAGGATACTGATTGGTACAAAAAATAATATTTCATAATTTTGAAAAATAATTTTAGGATCTTGAAAAAATATTTCAGGTATTGACCGGTACTAAAATGATACTGAAAAAATATTTGAAATGTCACGTCATCGTCCAGTCAGCAAAAAAAATCATCATTAGGAACACCCTATTATATAATAAAATGTGATCTTGAGTTAGTATAAAGGCTATGTACTAAGAGGAGTTTTTGGACTGACTATGGGAGGTTTAATATGTTTTAATTGACCGGTTTTAATGATGTTTAAATGGTTTTATTAGATTAAATAATTATTAATCCCTCTTTTGTAACTACCATGTTTCTATCTTTTATGACCATTATAGTTGTTCAATGGTAACATGTTTCTGCCTATAAAGTCAATGTTTGGCTTATGGTCAAAGAAGACTGAGATCAAGTGACATCAAGATCTATCCCTGAGCTCCCCTCATCTCTCTTCTCCTTAGTTACATTATTATCTTTCTATCGTCTTGTTACCTTATTTTTTGTAAGAAGGATTTGTTTAATCTTGAGGAGTGATGTTTTCTAATTTACTAGGGGATTGCGGAATAAGGACCGGTGTCTTTGGACACAAATCCACTGTATTTTTTGGTGTATTTTTGCAAGTATCGCCAACCATATTTTCCATAAACAAATCACAATTATAATAATTCTAAAATTTACTTTTACTATCTATCAAATCTAAATCAATATCAACACTCATATCAAATCTATAAAAACAATTTTTTTTTTTTTATCAAATCATAAATTGATGTAAAAAATCTATACAAATTTACAATGTTAACGAGCTAAGTCTAAAATGCTAAGTGTATAAACTAGTTAACCTATACACGTAGATTAAAAAAATTGCAAAGTTATTTATTTTTTAAAAAATATATATATTGGTTTCCATAAAATACTCACTTTCAATTATTTGCTTTGATAAATTGTAATCTTTATATACTGGTTCTTAAAAATTATTTCTCAATGTAAATTAAAAGTATTGATATTCTTTAAACAAGAAATTAACAAATTACGATAATATAACTAAATTTTCTCATAATAAATTAAAGCAAAAAATAAAGATATTTTAGATTTAATAGGAATAAAATCATCAACTTATTTATTATATATTAGTGCTCCCTCTCTTTTCTCCTAAGCCAAACAAAGGTTGTTTAAAACCCTATTAAGGCTTTTCGTATACAAATAATTTACCAATATTAAGGTTGAGCCCTTACCTATCTTCTGGTAGATAGACACAAAGTTTTTCACATAAAGTGAGCACGGATTTAAAATAATATGCTGTGACTGTGAGAATAAAGGATCATATTTGTAGGGGATCATATTTCTAGGAGCTGTTTAGTTCCACTAGCACCAAGTAGTTCCTTTAGTCTTGACTTAAGTATGAGGTTGTGTGTTCAATACTCCAATAGTATGTTGGGGAGTGAGTGAAAAATCCCTACTTTTAATATATATTTTCATATTTTATTTCAAGTTTTTTTTTTCATAATTATTGAGCTTAAAATGACATTGTCATGATAAATTGGGATTAAGAAAAAATGCTTAGAATTATACCTAAAAAGGGAAAAATTGTAAAAAAAATTGTTATTACTCTTAATCATTGATTGTTGAGGAGATTTGATGTTGGTTTAACTGTTTTAAATTGTAGGTGCAGGAATAAATTGGATTAAATATGAAAATGACAGTTTGAGGCGCTAATGTTAGAAATGACAATTTAGTTCGACATTTTGAAAAATGACAGTTTCATACACAACGAAACTGCAACATTTTGATAGTGAAGATTAGGTCTGATTCGGAGCAGTTTTGGTGTGAAAAAGAACAACAGAGGCGCCGCAAACTAGATCCCCGAAGCTTCACTGTCTCGTCACCTTCACCTTCCTTCTGCGCTTCCGTCGCCGGCGACTCTTGTATCCATCTCCATCACGCCATACTTCACTGTCCACTACTATCACCAAGTCTTCTATAACCACCAGCGAGCTTCGTCCTCATTTTAGTCAACCAGTTCAGTCCTTCACCAACCGAGGCTTCCTCTGTTTCTTTTCTAATATGCCTCTTGGTGATATTCCCATGAATTGCAGCTGCTAAACTTCTCTTCTCTAAGGCAATGGTGTTGGAGCTTCAAAGGGGAGTGTTGTTTATCCAATTTCTTACTCTTTCCATTGTAATAGTTGAATTCTAAGTTTAGGTTTGGTTATTATAATGATTTGATGTTTGTATTGAGATTTCATACAATTTAGGAGATTGGGTGTATTTAGATTTGATTCACTTTTAACTTCATTAGTAGCAATTTCTTGTATTTGACTTGGTATAGCTTATGCTTGAGATTAAATAATTATGTTTGTAATCAAGGGTTCTTAATTATTTGTGTTTATCCACTTAATTGATTCCAATTGCTATAGTTTTGATTAGGTTTTGGTTAGAGGAATTAGACCTTGCCCGGTGTGGAAGTGCCTAATTAACCTAACTCAACCTAGCCAAAGGGTCTTTTGGCACATTTGATTAAACTAGCTAACTTTTCCAATTGAAGTGCTGATAGCCTAAGCCATTGCTCTAGAGAATTATCCATTTTATTAATCTATTTCATCCCCATTATTTATTCATTTGCACCATCCATTTCCATCTTTATAAATAAAAAAAGACAAAAAAGAAGTAGCTTTAAGAATTTTGATTCTATTTGCATTTTAGATAGTTCAAAAGAAAACCCATTTTCTCCATTTTTATTCTTAATTTTGATGCTTAGTTTACTTTGGAATCATTTTCATTTTCAGCTCCACAAAGTGAACACGACCCCGATTGTGCTACTGTATTGCAGTATTATTCAGTATTTGAACCCAAGGCAATTAAAGGGAGTTTTCTCAGAGGTTCTAAATATAAAAGCTAATTGTAGAGTTTGCTTTCATTAAGGCCTCAATTTCTCTATTGCCTCCTCCTTTATTATTTTTCCCATAATTAATAAAGATAGTTTTCAATGTAAATATTAAAAGAGAATAATATAAAGAAATTAACCCATGTTTTTTATATATAACTAATTGCCTCATTTTTTAAATCGATGTAAATCAGTTTATTAGTTTTTACATGAAAGTAGATCATATAATGATTATAATCCATACCACACGGCTGCCGACATGCTTTCACGTCAATTTTAACCTAAATCAAAGCAATGAAGCTTTTAAGATACCACTTAGTCTTATTTATAAGTCAAAATTAATTAATTTTCACATACCAATGAAAGTTAGTTAACAAATAATTATGGGTTAAATTTTCAATTTTGCCCTAATTTATAATTGGTTCCAAAAGTCAACATGAATGAATTCTTTTTCTTTATTGCAATTAATAGGGGCACAATTGTAAAAATCACATTTTATTACCTTGAAACTAGACTTATAATAAGGACAATTTTTTTTGGTCAAAATGGATTTATAAATAGGATCAGAGTGGTATAAGAAACTTACAAGCAGCAACTACTCATGTGGCTTTTTGACTTTGACTTGGGGTTAGGATTTGTGATAGTGATGTTGTTTGGATTCAGGGCTGTTGTTCACCATTTGTAACAACCCGACTTTTCTAAAGCAGTATAAATTTTTTTTTTCTAAACATCATTTCAAAATGATCAGAGTAGTGCACCGGAGCGATTGAGTAACTGATATATATATTAAAATACCCATGGTAGCATGTCTTGCTGTTTAAACAGCGGTACAAGAGTGTTTCAAAAGTATAACAGAAAGGAGTCTTCAGCCGCTACTCCTAGGCTTGCCCCTCTCCTCGGTTCTCGGTCCACCCGACCCTGAAGCTAAGTTAAGAGCTGAGGTCCATGCATCGAACCCCAGGTAACGATTAACCTCATGATTACATACATCATATATGTACAACAGACATTCATAGACTCTTGGCAACATTTACTATGGTCGACATAGGATATACATAACGTATATGTATAACAATAACAATACAGTCGGATGATAGACAATAGTACAATCGGATGATAGACAACAGTACAATCGGATGATAGACAACAGTACAATCGGAGTACAGAAAATAGTACAGTCGGATGTACAGACAATAGTACAGTCGGATGTACAGACAATAGTACAATCAAAGTACAGAACAATAGTACAATCGGAGTACAGACAGTAGTACAATCGGAGTACAGGCATGACAGACAATTGGCATGACAGACAATATACACATATGCATACAATAAACATCAGAGTTAAGGTTACCAGTACGCGAACGTACATTCGTTGACGGATTACGATATTTCTAGCACGTTTTACGGAAAACTGTACTTTTACGGAAAATCGTGAAACAGTGGCACGTCGGGCAGCGTAACGGCAGCAGAATCAACGTTTCAGATATCCTATGAGAATAATGTCACTTCCATTAGTAATTTGACATTATAATTGGCATTTTAGGTAAAAATTACCATTTTGCCCCTATACCCCTACTTGGCGGAATTTCGCCGCGCTGCTACATAGGCTATTTTCTTCCCAAAATTTTGCCAGAACTTCGACGCATTTATGATTTTCGAAAATAAAGACTAAAATAGCCCTCCCATATGATACCCAATCATACTCAAAATTTAAAGGCTATTACTACCCCTAACCTTTAAAAGAGCTATAAAAACTACAACTTTTCAGCGACTCGATCCCTACTATGTTTACACCTCTGCATATTTTTTCAACGCAAACAAGGCTCTAAAACATTTGTAGGAATCTTGTCACCTACTTTCTAAATCTAACTAACAATTCTACTAACTACTAAACTAAAAACTAAAGACTAAAACCCGAAAGACTTACCCGTTGAAGACTTCGCAGAGCTTCCGCCCAGAACTTCTCTCTCTTCTTTCTCTCCCAAGGATTTCGGCCAAGAGAGCAAGAGGAAGGTGTGAAGAATTCTCAAGACCATGCATGCCTATTTATAGAATTCTCAAGGGATACATATGGCATTTTCAAAGTTGTTTGAAACCATTAGATCTAACTTGCTTTGGAAGACAAGATCTTGGTCATCCAACCCCTCTTGGTCGACATGGGTGATGATGTGGCAGCCAAGGATTGGCTCACAAATGGTGAGTCATCCTACTTTATGCCCGGCCTGCCCGTATTTCCCGATCGGTACCCGATTCGCGTGATTTCGGAGAAATCTCAAAATTATGGATTTACAACTTTGAAGACCTTCTCTTCCTCATCAATAATATATATTTAAACTTGAATTTTGACTTTAGACAGGGTTCCAACTGTCCGGCTGAAGTTTCTCGAAAACGTGTCCGAACGCGTCCGGTGTCGAAACGAAAATCCGGAAGTTCCGGTTTATAGACATAGATGCACCGATTTCAAATATGTCCATAAAAATTTCCAATTCTTTCTCAGTTGTCACAACTCTAATTTTGAAGTCTTTACTTCCAACCCGGCTATCGCCCTTTTTCGTAATTTCCTATTTCGTTTTATTAGAAAAAGTCCTATTGACTTCAGAATTAACTTCCGCAAGAGTTTAACGGAAGATAAAAACCCACTGATCAATATTCTACCCTGACTTTGGAAATCCCATTCCTAGATCTCCAGATAGGATCCGTTTCCTAATTTCTAAATTACTATTCACTATATTTAATTATATTATTATAATATTGCAAGTTGCAAAATTATTTCTCATTTCATTTTTCATTTTTTTTTCCTTTTCTTTTTCTGCCAATTATTTTTTCGTTTTTAATTAATTATTTATATAATTATTTTTGATTTAATTATTTAATTAATTATTTAATTAATTAAATAATTATTTTTACATAATTTTTTATAGAATTTTCCCATTGGTCCATTCTTGCATTTAGGCTCAAAAATACCTAAACTCAACTATTTTTCTCCAAAATTTCCAATTAATTAGTAAACATATTTTTACTAATTTCAAACCATTTTCCACTAATTTTTGAGCTTTGCATAATTATTTCATAATTTCCTTTGCTTAAGCTTAAGTGATTAGCCCAATATTACTTAATTACTTTATTATCATTTGTTGATAATTTTCTTACTTAGAACACCTTATTTCCCTTATACTCTTGCATTAACATTTTGTTTCCATGTGTTCGCTTTATTTTAGAATTTGTGAGGGCATTATGGTCATTACCATACTTTTGAGCATTCTTCTTCAATTTCTCCAAGTTTGTAATTTATTAAATTACCAAAATTAGAGATATACTCTCTCTCAAATTTAACACTTATTTCCTTGCCCTTTAGGATTTTTCACAATTTTCCTAAGTTATTTACTCCTCCTGTGGGTATTTTGGTCATTTTGGCACTTTGGCCCTTAAATTCCCTAATTCAAATTTCGGGTATTACATTTCTCCCCCCGTTAAATAAAATTTCGTCCTCGAAATTTGTACTCTACCCACTAAACCTCGTACGAACTAAACTTCGTTCTACTTGGAATTTGGACTATCCGCGTCGGATCTTTGCTTCGCCTGCCTGTCGCTCCTCCTGGTGACCGACAATTCGGTTTGGTTTGACCATTATGATCTTGTCATATCGTATTTTGATATATAGTGTCTCCCGAGGCGCCCATACACCGCGGTCAACACTACAGATACCAAAATGTCTCCATGGCGCCCATACACCATGACAACACAAAATATCATACATGTCACCATGGTGCCCATACACCATGACAAAATAAGATACCTCCTACTCAATGACATGATCACGGTCGAAATATAGTAACGAGGAAACATGGAATACGTCACGAAGATGGTTCACGTATCATACGATTTAGTTGCATAACTAACACATAGTTAACGTACAAAGGAAAAATTCCTTAAGAGATGGTACCTTGGACTCTCTCTGGGAAGTTCTTTGTCCATGGTATCGGTTAGCGCGTACATTCGGCCGGGTTCTGCGGTCTTGACGCTGCAGCTTTCTCCGGACAGACACACCGATGTGCCCGGCTTTTGACACTTGAAACATATCAGCTTCCCATCGCAGCCCGTACTTTGTGGATGATACTTCCTGCATTTTGGACATGGTCGGGGTCCTGATGTTCCTGGGTTATACTGCAGCCTAAATCGGGCTGGCCTCTTGCTTTCTCCTTGAGAGTCACTCTGTGGTGCTTCTCTCTTCCGTGAGGAATTTTCACGGTTGCCCTCGCTACGATTGGTATGGCTACTATTTTGATTCCGTAATATACGTAATTCCTTCAGGTTGCGCTCAGTCCTTCTGCAGGATTCCACTGCTTTGGCCATTTTAGAAAATTTCTGAGATACCAGCCTTGCCCTTATGTCATATTTCAGCCGGTTACCAGTCGGTTAGCCTTCCAGCTTTCATTCTTGTAGATTTTCGTATGATGAATACCGCGACAGTTGGTAAAACGGGCGAAGTAGTCGTCGAATGACTCTTCATTTCCCGCTGAATCTGCGAAACTCTTCTTCCTTGATTACTGTATCGAGGAAGGAAAGTATTGTTCATTGAATTGCTCCAAGAACATCTCCCAAGTAACAGGCTCTGTAAAGTTGTGGAAACACTCTTCCACCATCTCGTGTGCGTCACCATCGAGTTTGTAAATTGCCACTGAGCTTTCCTGGTTCCCGGACATTCCATTACTTCAAAGATTTTATCTAAGCTCATCACCAATCTTTCGCCAACTCGTTCTTTCCATGAAAAGTAGGTGGCTTGAGCTTGCAAACCGTGTGACCCATTGTTGTGTGGTCTCGCACAGCTCTCCTCGTCGTGGAGGTGATTGGGACCTTTCGATCCCTCCGATTCCTCATCGTGCCCGTCACTTTGCTCGTTTTCCTCTTCTTCATTATTATGCTCTTCCTCATTCTCGTCGTCTTTCTAGTTGTCTCTCGCCTTCTCGGTCTTGTCGATTCTGTCTCTCCGAAGTGTATTGATGAGAGCCTGCTGCTCTTGCAAGGTTCTCCTCATCTCCCGCATCTCATTCTGCTCCGGTTGGTTTGGTTCCGGATTTACCCGAGGTTGTCTACCTCGTCCTCCACCACGGCCTCTGCCTCGGCCTCTGGGAGCTCCGGCTCCTCTCGGATTTGTCATGTCTTGTTTTTTTTTCTTTTCCTTCATTAGGGAAAACACTAGTTATACTCGGAGTACAACGATGATCATATCACAATTTCTATCGCACTTCATATCTATACTACTAACAAATAGACATCAGCAACATGTCCCTCGTTCAGAATTTCGTTGGTTCGTTCTTCTTAGAAACGGGTATGGGGAACGTATCGGAAGTTCCTCTACATGAGTCAAATACCGCATGTACTTATCTTTATTGGTCTCGGGGTTTCATCCGCGTGGCCTATCATCGCATATAAGCTCGATGCTAGGAAAGAATCACCGTCCAAAGACAACCGGCGGTTATCGAGTGATGCACCGACCAAGGGTGGTACACGGTTCAAGATGGTATACCGGCTCAGAATGGTATACCGAAGTAAGGTAGTACACCGACCTTAGGCTATATCAGTACTCATTTTCAAAATATGCTCCAAGTTTAAAAGGCATTTTGAACATAACTCCGTTAACCGAACAGAATGGCCTGTAAGTGTCTACCATGGGGCCTTACCGAGTTCACGGCGACCGATTGGCACACCCACGTAGACTAGCCTTGCCTTCGCACCAAACTCGTCCGTAATAACATAGTTAAATTCATGCCGGGACTACCGCTCCGATACCAAATGTAACAACCCGACTTTTCTAAAGCAAGATAAATTTTTTTCTAAACATCATTTCAAAATGTAAGAGTAGTGCACCGGAGCGATTGAGTAACTGATATATATATTAAAATACCCATGGTAGCATGTCTTGCTGTTTAAACAGCGGTACAAGAGTGTTTCAAAAGTATAACAGAAAGGAGTCTTCAGCCGCTACTCCTAGGCTTGCCCCTCTCCTCGGTTCTCGGTCCACCCGACCCTGAAGCTAAGTTAAGAGCTGAGGTCCATGCATCGAACCCCAGGTAACGGTTAACCTCATGATTACATACATCATATATGTACAACAGACATTCATAGACTCTTGGCAACATTTACTATGGTCGACATAGGATATACATAATGATATGTATAACAATAACAATACAGTCGGATGATAGACAATAGTACAATCGGATGATAGACAACAGTACAATCGGATGATAGACAACAAGACAATCGGAGTACGTAAAATAGTACAATCGGATGTGCTGAGACAATAGTACATCGGATGTACGAGACAATAGTACAATCAAAGTACGAACAATAGTACAATCGAGTACGCACGGTAGTACAATCTGAGTATGTGCATGACAGACAATTGGCATGACAGACAATATACACATATGCATATAATAAACATCAGAGTTAAGGTTACCAGTACGCGAACGTACCTTCGTTGACGGATTACGATATTTCTAGCACGTTTACTAAAATCGTACTTTTACGGAAAATCGTGAAACAATGCAGACGTCGGGCGCAGAACGGCAGCAGCAGAATCAACGTTTCAGATATCCTATGAGAATAATGTCACTTCCATTAGTAATTTGACATTATAATCGGCATTTTAGGTAAAAATTACCATTTTGCCCCTATACCCCTACTTGGCGGAATTTCGCTACGCTTTGCTACATAGGCTATTTTCTTCCCAAAATTTCGCGAACTTCGACGCATTTATGATTTTCGAAAATAAAGACTAAAATAGCCCTCCCATATGATACCCAATCATACTCAAAATTTAAAGGCTATTACTACCCCTAACCTTTAAAAGAGCTATAAAAACTACAACTTTTCATCGACTCGATCCCTACTATGTTTACACCTCTGCATATTTTTTCAACGCAAACAAGGCTCTAAAACATTTGTAGGAATCTTGTCACCTACTTTCTAAATCTAACTAACAATTCTACTAACTACTAAACTAAAAACTAAAGACTAAAACCCGAAAGACTTACCCGTTGAAGACTTCGGCAGAGCTTCCGCCCAGAACTTCTCTCTCTTCTTTCTCTCCCAAGGATTTCGGCCAAGAGAGCAAGAGGAAGGTGTGAAGAATTCTCAAGACCATGCATGCCTATTTATAGAATTCTCAAGGGATACATATGGCATTTTCAAAGTTGTTTGAAACCATTAGATCTAACTTGCTTTGGAAGACAAGATCTTGGTCATCCAACCCCTCTTGGTCGACATGGGTGATGATGTGGCAGCCAAGGATTGGCTCACAAATGGTGAGTCATCCTACTTTATGCCCCGGCTCGCCGTATTTCCGATCGGTACCCGATTCGCGTGATTTCGGAGAAATCTCAAAATTATGGATTTACAACTTTGAAGACCTTCTCTTCCTCATCAATAATATATATTTAAACTTGAATTTTGACTTTAGACAGGGTTCCAACTGTCCGGCTGAAGTTTCTCGAAAAACGTGTCCGAACGCGTCCGGTGTCGAAACGAAAATCCGGAAGTTCCAGTTTATAGACATAGATGCACTGATTTCAAATATGTCCATAAAAATTCCCAATTCTTTCTCAGTTGTCACAACTCTAATTTTGAAGTCTTTACTTCCAACCTGGCTATCCGCCCTTTTTCGTAATTTCCTATTTCGTTTTATTAGGAAAAAGTCCTATTGACTTTAATTAACTTCCGCAAGAGTTTAACGGAAGATAAAACCCACCGATCAATATTCTACCCCGACTTTGGAAATCCCATTCCTAGATCTCCAGATAGGATCCGTTTCCTAATTTCTAAATTACTATTCACTATATTTAATTATATTATTATAATATTGCAAGTTGCAAAATTATTTCTCATTTCATTTTTCATTTTTTTCCTTTTCTTTTTCTGCCAATTATTTTTCGTTTTTAATTAATTATTTATATAATTATTTTTGATTTAATTATTTAATTAATTATTTAATTAATTAAATAATTATTTTTACATAATTTTTATAGAATTTTCCCATTGGTCCATTCTTGCATTTAGGCTCAAAAATACCTAAACTCAACTATTTTTCTCCAAAATTTCCAATTAATTAGTAAACATATTTTTACTAATTTCAAACCATTTTCCACTAATTTTTGAGCTTTACATAATTATTTCATAATTTTCTTTGCTCAGGCTTAAGTAATTAGCTCAATATTACTTAATTACTTTATTATCACTTGTTGATAATTTTCTTACTTAGAACACCTTATTTCCTTTATACTCTTGCATTAACATTTCTGTTTCCATGTGTTCTGCTTTATTTTAGAATTTGTGAGGGCATTATGGTCATTACCATACTTTTGAGCATTCTTCTTCAATTTCACCAAGTTTGTAATTTATTAAATTACCAAAATTAGAGATATACTCTCTCTCAAATTTAACACTTATTTCCTTGCCCTTTAGGATTTTTCACAATTTTCCTAAGTTATTTACTCCTCCCAGGGGTATTTTGGTCATTTTGGCACTTTGGCCCTTAAATTCCCTAATTCAAATTTCGGGGTATTACACCATTTAACTTACAGCAAGCGCACGGGTCACAAGTAATAGTATAGTGTTGAAAAGAGTGTCGTTCCACAATGATTATGACAAAAGCGAGCTAACTAATGTAACCATATTCTTAATTAGGCTAAATGGAATCATTTAAAATTGATCAAGTTCAATAAGGATTTTTAATGAAAAGAATAAAGCAAAGCAATGTAAATTGGGTCTAACTTCAAGACGTTATAGGATTAGGTATACTTCTTCCCCATTGTATTTCATGGAAATATACAATTATCCACTTATGTTGGTTAAATGAGTCTATATGCTAGTCAAAAGTTTTAAAATCATTGACCAAGCTCTCTCAAGTCAAGATTGATTTTTAACCTTAATTAAAAATATTCAATCTCTTGTTTATGATTAATGAAAACCATTTTTTCAAAACAATCTTTCAATAGACTATGCTAGATTGTTAGATATATATCTATTCTAATAAGAAACCATCCATTTAATCCCTAAACTTCAAGTTTAATATGATTTTTCTTAATTTTTACAATCAAAATGGCTCTTTGAAGCATCTTTCAATTGAACTACTCTAATTAAGTGGTGATCAATCACAAGATAGCATTAAGCACAAAGAAAAATCAACATATATATATACTCATTCACCAACAAAAGCAAGATAAACTAGTAGTTTAAATCCACACAATGGGTAAAAGTAATCCTAAATGAGAGTTTTTAGCCACTCATCATGGTCTATACTCACCAAAATCTCAGCATAAAAATATCAACCATATCAACAAAATGAGAGAAAAGGGAGAAGACAAGGAAAACCCAAGATTTTTGGCTCAAATCTCTTTGAAACTCTAACCCAAGACTCCAAATCTTCAAACTCTCTATTTTACGCCAAAGTCTAAAACCCCGGCCGCGGGTACCGTGTTGTCCCTTCGCACCGTCGAAAGGACCCTCCTAATATAATTAATCAACACATCATATTTGTGTGTGTGTGTGTATATAAAGAGCGAGCTCACACACGCACGAAACAGAAGCACACACTAAAAAATCAAAATAGCCTAGCGTCACTTTAATTTAAATCCCAACAAATGAAAAGACGTCACCATGAACACCATTCTCTCTCTCTCTCTCTCTCTCTATATATATCTATCTATCTATATATATGCATAGTCCTTCACCACCTTCATCTCAAACTTGAAACAAGGCCTCTTCATTATTGACTCAGATACATTCATGCATACTAATTAATTATTCTTCTTCCCAAGCATGGCTTCCTCACTTTTCAAGTTCATTATCTTCCTCTTCATTGCCCTCGTCCTTTTCTCTCCCAGCGGTTAATTTTCGATCCTACTTTACCTACCACTCACTTTTTAAAATTTTGAATATCTTTTTACAGTTAAATAAGGTTGCATATCAATTAACAACGTTTACATCAGTACTTTGTTTTGATTATTATAGTATTAGCTAGCTAGAAAATATAATATTATTGTTAACCATCGTATATATGCATGCATGTAATTAAGACTCACTATCTATATTATATGCAGAAATAATATGGGAGAAGCAAAGCTTTGTGGAAAACTAAGCCAACTTTCGTCTCCGCCAGTGCATCTTCACTGCTTCGTCCATCGGTACATTTTCACAGCTCCGTCCACCGGTTCGTCTTCAAGCGACCTTCCTTCCGGGATTAAGTGTAGCACTTCTTCCTAATGCACACCTGCTGACTGGTAGGGGGTGAGATTCTAGGGAATCTCAGTAGCAAACAATACCAAACAATGCATACAAGATAAATGCTAGTGTATGAAGTGCTTGCCTTGCATAGGCTCATGCTAACATAACGATACTTTTGCATGCTTAATGTTTGATACTCATACTCATGGCCATAGCATGATAAAAAACAGAGCTTCAATTGTTTAAGTAAGTTAAACATAACAAGCAAGCATAGCAATCATACATATACACATAAGCAATAATAACAACTACATGTAAGTAGGGTAAGTCCACTACCTTATAGACTAACGTCTTTCCTTAGTTTTCTTATTTAACCAACCATCAGAGTTGCTTGAAGTACCTTCTATTGCATATTTTATTGGTTAATTGGTTTACTCCATAATCCAAGTCATTAGAGCATTATTAGTAAATTAATTTCATCTTCCATTGGCCCTTGATATTTTCGAAATATAACAGCCCCTCATTAGATGTCTTTATTTCCTTTTATCAACATAAAATCATATGCCAATAATTAGCCGAAGTTAACTTGTCATTTAATTTGCTAATTGACACTTAATTTGATTAAGTGTTTTTATAGTCTTTCCATGGCTTTTTAAATTTAAAATAGCCATTATTTTATGTGACTTTATGTCACATATGTTGACCAATTTAATATGGTAACGTACTTCTAAAATGCAAGATTTTCAGTAAACTGAAAATCGGGTATTACAGTACGAGTCAAAATTTATGTCTGGTTGTTTATTGGCTATGTCTTAATTTTTGTCTGGTGTGTTTTTTCTTCTTTTATGTTCTTTCTCTTGGTTTGTTGGTGTCTTTTATATATTATGAATATTGGATCTGCTTGTTTCGTGCTATATATATAGGGTTTAAGAGTAAAAATACACATGTGCTTTATCTTCGGGAGCACCCAGTACCATATGCTTTTTTTGGGAGCAAAAATACACATGTGGTTACATTTTAGGAGCAAAAGTCACACACCATTAAAATCTAGCTTGTTGTAAATATGACTTTTTCTGTTGCAAATGGCCAAATTTTAAATTTTGTTGTAAATACATCACTTCCTGTTGTAAATCTAGCCTTTTTATGTTGAAAATGACCTTTCTATGTTCAAAATCCAAATGTTTAAATGTTGTTGTAAATATGGCATTTTCTGTTGTAAATATGACAAAATTTTAAATTTTGTTGTAAATACAACACTTCCTGTTGTAAATATATCTTTTTTTTTTTTTGTTGTAAATGACCTTTCTATGTTCAAAATCCATGTGTTTAAATGTTGTTGTAAATATGGTATTTTCCGTTGTAAATATGACATTTTCTGTTGCAAATGCACCATTAAGTTAGATTTTAACGATGTTGTTATTTTGCTCCAAAAATGTAACCACATGTGTATTTTTGCTCCCAAAAAAAGAATATGGTACTGGGCGCTCCCGAAGGTAAAGCACATATATATTTTTGCTCATTTACCCATATATATAATGAAGGATCGATACACTTAAATTCTAGAATTGTTCCAAAAAGAAGAACAAGAATGATACAGTTGAAAAGCTTGCACGTGTTTATTACATGTGTCAATGCTTGATATTTATGTACGTACGAGATACTTTTCTTGGCTTTCTTAGCCTTTTGGATAATAATTAATGTTACATCCCTACCAACCTCGCTCTTTTAGGTGGCGGGTTAGAGGGATCCCTTACTTAGTTGTTACCTTACCTTTCATTATTTCCATATTAACATGCATCAGATTGTTACACGGCAGAGCATTGGTTCGGTTTGGACGAATATATAATACTGGTATAAGTACGATAATCAAAAGTAAATAATCCCCCGGAGGGTTATGTTAGTTCTCATGTGTTTTGATGATGACAAACATTGATCTTGCTAATCAAATAATCAATTCAAAGTGTTAAAAAGAATTTATTGGTAAAGTATGCTCGAGCAGGGATTTAGCGTGCCCGGGCATCATCGGGCCAGAAATTGAAAGTATATGCTTTATATGCACTATGCCCGAGCAGCGTATAAGTGATGCCTGAGCATAGTGCTCGAGCATAGGTAGAAGAGTGCTCGAGCAGGCAACCAATCTCTTCATCTTTTAAGGTTTGCTCGACTCATGCCCGAGCATAGATTCTCGTGCCCAAGCAGCATGCTCGAGCAAGAGTTTAGTGTTGCCCGAGTACCGTTACTCATCGTCTTAGCATTCGTCTCTGGATGGATGTTGCCCGAGCATGAAATAGTCATGCTTGAGCAGCATGCTCGAGCAAGGGTATAGAGTTGCTTGAGCAGTGTCTCTTGCTTTCTCTATATTCTTCTCTGGACGAAGCATGTTCGAGCATGAAATTAGCATGCTCGAGCAAGAGGAAAAGTATGCTCGAGCAGCATCGTGGCCTTTCGCTCCTTGCTCTCTGTATGCTCTGTGCCCGAGCAAGAAAACATCTTGCTCGAGCAGCATGCTCAAGCAGACACAATATTATGCTCGAGCAAGCCTGACGTTTTGTATTCAATGCTCTCTGCCTTACCCATGCCTGAGTATCACCATCACCATGCCCGAGCATGAGCGATATCATGCTCGTTTGCCCGAGCATCATCGATTACTGAAACATTTTCTTCTTCAAAAATACTTTGCCCGAGTAAGCACTTATGAGTGCTCGAGCAGGGTGCTCGAGCATATGCTTTGTGCTGATTGAGCATAGGTTGATACTTTCATTTTATAACATGCATTCTTGAACAATGCTCGAGCAAGCTTGAAGTCATGCCCGAGCATGACTACTCTCTGTTTTGTAAAATGATATATATTCCAATTCAAATCTCATGGGTTATCTTCTAATCACTTACTTAACCCTTGAATGATATTTAAACATAGCACTAATCATCATTTGAGTGTGTTTCAGGATGTTAACCATTGTTTTAGCAGAAAAGCAAGAACTCTGACAGAAGCATTAAATGCAAATTGCTAAAAGCGTTGATATCCTCGGTAACCACCTTCTGAGCAAATGGAAAGCAATTACAAATATTCTTCTTTGCATTCAATGCTATTTCATAATGGGCAAAACAAAAGGAATGAAGGAATGTTGGAACTGCAAATCCACCTGGAATGTTTGAACGACAAAAAATATCATCCGAAGCGTCATGAGTCTAACGGAAATATTTAAGACTCACAACGGTCGATCTTCAAGCTTCTCCAACGGCCATAAATGTTTCAACTATAAATACCAGAAGCATTGAAGTCGTCAACCACCGAAAACGCTGTGCATTCATTTCGTTTTATTACAACTACTACTGTTTCATTAATATCTTCGGATATCTCGTGTACTTCAGTGTTTATCTTTTATCTACTCGTGAGGAGTTTCTAAACACTTTAGATTACTTTGTTGTAAAATGTTAAGGTTGTGGAACCTTAAGTGTGGGTGTATGATTACAACTTGTAAGGGGGAGTGAGTCCTAGTGAGAGAATCATCCGAGTACAAAGTGTATAATTGTATTGTGATTAAGAGTTAGTGAAATCCCAAGGTGTGCTTGGGGACTGGACGTAGGTCGTTGAGTTAGACCGAACCAGTATAAATTCTCTATGTTTACTATCTCTTCTCTTAGTCTCTGTTTATCACTACTCTGGGTGTGCGTTTGTTTAAAAGGATTTTTTTTATAATCACCTATTCACCCCCTTCTAGGTGATATTCCATCTTCAGGTTAGGGTACAATGATCCAAATAAATACCGGGCATGAAGTAAAATATATAGTCATCCAAAATGTAAAATACACATGACGATAGGGCATCCCCTATTTCTTCCATCCAAACTCCATGCCCTCACCTCTTTTCTCCAAATCAGCTCAGCCAGAAACACCTGTATCTCTAGCACGGTCTGGAGTTCAAGATTGAACCCCAGAGTAATTGTTAAACTCATATACAATATGTATGCAGTGCATGTAAGCAATCCATAATTAAGAAAATCACAACCACAATGGTAAACATACCACATGCAATCATAACATACATCAACAACACCGGCTAGCCTATAAACATAGAGCCCGGTTCATAAGCGCTAGGGAAACAACCATAGCCAGGGACTCAAACCCTAACTATATTGAATGCATCACAGGCTCGGTAGCGACCTAAGGACACACAATCCATTAGGCCTTACAGTAGCGATCCAAGGACACACAGTCCACTAGGCCTTACAGCCCAAACCATGTCCCACTCACAAGACATGTTCCTCAATTACGGCACAACAAATATACAAAGTAACATAGAGTATGAGAGTAAACAGTTACTACCTGGCAATTTTTATCGGATATCAATAAATTTTCCTGGTCCTTGTAAATTACTCCGGACACGTGATAACCCTAAATAAAGCAAATATACTTCATTTTAATCACTTATATAAATTCTCCTTTTAATTTCATGAAATTCACCCATGATTCCAAAAATTCCAGAAAACATGCCTTAACTTCAAAAATTCATAATCAATTCTAGAAAAATCAGATTGACATGAATCCAACGGCCATTGAACCCTTAAGATGTCTAGTTTTTAGTAAAAATACTTCCAGAGATCATAAAAACTCATGTCCTTTTTTGTATTATAGTATGTTGTACTTCATCTAATGGCGGACTTTGGGATAAATATTTGTGTAATATGTTGAATTTTGGACCGAGAAATTTGTGGATAAGACTATGATAGGAAAACGACTAAGCCTAGTTCAGGAAAAAACCCATGATGTCTAAGAGATAGAAAACCTTAGAGAATATGTTGTGCGGCCATACTGGGCAAAGGATCTAGTATGCATAGGATGTAGAATCAAAATAGTGGTGCGGAAGGGCACAAAATGCTTATACGGTGTCATTGGGTTAGTAAGGAGATGCCACCCAGTTATGTTATAATGTATGGCATGATTGGTCGAGCAAAATGTGTCGGTATAAGTGTACATATGACATTTCCTGGTCAGACATATGAACCCTGCGTTTTTGAGAGAATGGGAAAAGATAAGACCAACTTGAGATATTTTAAAAGGAAAAGTCAACAAAGTTTATCCTATTGTTCCACTTGTCTTGTTATGGTGAAAAGTTGACTAGTCAATGGATACATAAGCTATGTAATAATGAAGGATGGTGAAACATTAGGACACCTAAGCCTTCATGAAATCAATGTGCTCTCATCTAAAATGCCATGTGTTACTTTGGGAAAGATGTTTGACTTGATAAAGACACCTAAGCTTGACCACTTATGGCATAAGAAGGACTTATTTGCCTTTGTGAAAGGGACACTTATCTAACTATATTTAATGTAATTCAAAAAGCGATCTCCTCCAAGGTCAAGGATTTTGTCTAAGTAGAGACAAAGGGAAAAAGGAACAAATGACACATAAGATGATAATAATCAAGAAGATAATCCCTTAAGTTTGACAAGTGTCATAAGGGGAATTGAATTGGACTTTGAAAAGAATATTTCAAGACCTTATTTTATATTAATTGCAGCTGAAATCTCCCTCCCCTCAAGTCTTAAATCACGTACAGAATTAATGAGCAAAGGGTGGACTATATTTGTTATATGTGGAAGCAAAAGTCAAGGAAATAAATTGATAACTTAACAAGCTAATTGTCTCTATGGGGATTAAAGAGGACATAAAGGGGATATTTTAACACTTTATTCTATGATTTTTGCTGAACAAAATCTTCCCCATAACAGCCCTAAAAACGTGCAGAAATGAGACACAAAGAAAAAGCATAAAGACAAGGGGAGAAAAATGCAAAGACACATGGAAAGATAAGGATTAAAGAAAGGAACACTTAAGATGCCAAGTGTTATCATAATATTTAAAGAGGATCATGATAAGGACACTTGGACATCCATGATTAAGGGTAATTGACACCTAATTATCTTCTTCCTTAAGCAATGGATTTTCAACCACAAGGAAGAGTCAAGTGAGATCTAGAAGAATTGAGAAAATAAAGAGCTAATTAAATAAAGCCAAGAGGGGAGCTTTGGATTAAACCTAGGAGACATATAATTGAAGATATTTTTGTTCCCTAGGATGACACATGGCGTGATCAAGAAGGAGAAGCAAGAGAAATCAAGATTTCTCTAGAAAAAGGAAGAAAACCCTAGAATCTCCATGGATAATTACAAAGGGGTAAATTGGTAAATTTCCAAGGAGATATTTTCATGCCAAGACCTCTATATAAAGAGAGCTTCACCCCTCAATTGGAAAAGCAAGAAGGTGCCGCGCACACATAGAAAAGAAGAAGAGAGAAGTGAGCTTGAGAGATAAAGCCAAGAAGAAGAGCAAGGAAGTTGAGATAAGGTAAGGAAGTTATGAAATTTACTCTACTTCCTTCAAATTCATATGTTTAAGTTTTAGTTAGTGATCTTGTATGAAATTATTGAAGTTCTAGCTACAATTACAAAGGAGTTCAAGAAGAAGTAGCAAAGGAAGTTAGAACCTTGAGTAAGTAAGCCCCTCTTTCTCTAACTTATTGTAATTTTGCAAGTTTAAGGGAATTTTGGGCCAATAGTTAGAACATGATGACATGATTTTATTTTGGTGATTTTGATGGTTTTAAATTGTTTAAAATGGAATCTTGTATAAGGAAGAACATGGAGTATGATTTTGGAAGTGTTAAGGTCAAAACATGTGGAAATACAAGTTAAGTAGCTTTAAAACCAGCAAGGACATTTTCATAAATTGGGAATGATCTGCATGAATATGGTATTGGAAAGTATTTTTAGTAAAAAATATACATGTTAAGTGTCACTTAGATTTTTGGAACACCTCAATCAGATTTTTCTACAATTAGTTATGAATTTTTGAAGTTAGGTTAAATTTCTTGAATTTTTGGGTTTCATGCGAAAATGAAAAAGGAAAGACTATATTGATGATGACACCCCTCATATTGTATTACTTTAGGTCTATAATTCCTCCTAAGTTGTCGGGAGCTAGTTATTTGACTGATCAGCTGTTTGCAGGTAAGTAACCTTAATCTCATATGCTTTGTATGACTTTGAATGTATGTTTTACCATGATTGTGTACATTCGGTGTTATGTTTTCTAAGTGCTTTGATACTGGAACTTGCTTTGTGCAACCCTTGGCATGGATGTGTGCCTTACTGAGCAGTCTATGTTATGTGTTATGTGACTGCTTGTTTCAGATTAGGCTTTGTGCCTCGCTGTGTGCGACCTACTGAATGCTGTATGATTTATGTTTGTGGTTTTCTTACATACTATGTATATACTCTAGATATGAGATTAACAGTTATTCTAGGATCCAATTATGAATCCCAGGCTATTATAAGAATACAGGAAGGGGTGCATCTAGGGCGGAGCAAGAGGCTAAAGGTAAGACTGTGGAGCATGACTGAGGATGTTGTGAAGGTTGCTGGAGATGTCTTTTGATATATCTGGTTATATTTGGATGTTTGTATATTACCTTTAGTTATTTTGAAGATTTTATTCGGGATGACTGTAAATTAACCCTTTGGGGGAACTTATTCTTTTTGAATATTTATTTGCTTTACCAGTATAATATTGTCCAAATTGTTACATGCTTTGCTGCGTAATTACTCTAATACATAAATATAATTGATGATATGGAAAAGGTTACACTACCCGCCACCTGTAAAGCCGAGGCTGGTAAGGGTGTAACAATTTGGAGGGCCAAATGTCTACTTATTTAACTAATTTTTGTAAAAAAATATTTGGGGGCCCAAATGTATAATAAAAGTATTTTAACAAGCTTAATATATAAGATAACATGCATTTTTACATTATATTAAATTTTAAAAAAAAATTCTGAACAACTTTTTTTTGGGGGGGGGGGGGAATTGTCTCTACTAAGATCCGTCCCTACTATCATCAACGATATGCAATTTTAATTTGTCTACTTCTTTAATAATATCGATCCAATGGTCTAAATTTAGATTTGTTCTCAATTGCAAAGTATGTCGTACGGGGTGTAGAGAGGAAACAAGGAATGGTTGATGATATATAAACAGTAGCAAGAGTGACATGTGTAGCCACTTGGTTCCGAGGATTTACTATATAGGAAAAAGTGCTCATAATTATATGTTTGAAGATGTTATTGCTCATAAGTACCTAAATTGAAGTATCATACATATTTTTTTTATACACAAAAAATACTATATTGGTACTTTAAAAGATTTGGCAAGGAAAAAATATTTGTGCTCACTTAGGAATTTATGAGTAACAAAATTTATATAAGAAGCCGCATTCAAGTTATATTTGGATGAAGAGAAAATTGAGAAAAAAAATAAGAGGAATGAATAGTAGTACTGTTTTTGAAGTTTTCCCTCCTAATTAATATCCTCCAAAAATAGAGTCAAAGTTTACAGCTTGTGGACCATATTTGAATCTTTCTTATTTTCACGAGGGAAGTGAAAGAAAGAGTAAGAAAAACACAGTGGAGGCTAGTATATGTGGTGCCAATCAAAAGTTATGAGTATCGAAATTTATATTGTCCAAATTTAAATTTTCTTTAACTTTAATTTTTTTTTAAAATTATTTTAATGTATATAGAATCTAAAATAAAGAGAGTTGTGAGTTATTTAAAGAGTTTTATACTTCTTATGTGACAGGTGAAGAAAAGTTCTCCTGCGACATGAAACGACATCATTTTACTCTAAACCCTCTTTTATTCTATTTCTTGCTTTCTTTGTATTTGCTTTTCTACTTTCTTTGTCTTTTCATATTACACTTGCAATTTGCACATACGAATCACGTTTGATTTCTCTTCCATGGAGTTGAAATCTTGCTCACGAGAAATGGGTTTTCTTCCTTGAATACTCTGTTGAAGTCCCTTTTGATTTTCCTTTTCTTGAGTGTTCTTGGCTTCGAAGTATCTTGTCACATTCACCACTGTTTCGCTCCACCACCAGGTTAGTTGTCTCTTCCTTTGCCTTGCTTTCGGTGTCATTTTTTGTTCTTTCTATTCTCTACCTTAGCTGTATTTTTTTGTTTTTTGCTTTTATCGTGCTTTATTTCCTTAAAATTATTTTTCTTTGTCTATATCTTAGCTTTATATCTGTGCTTTCATTTTTCTGTTTTATGCATTTATTTGTTGTTTCAGAAGCCGGCTATGAATTTGACAAGACAAAATTGATGGAATAAAATCATGAGTTTTGGGGGGCCACCTATGAAGGTTGAATCGAATGAAGAAGCAAATGAACTTCTGTGGAACATTGAAAAGGAGTTTGCCATATTGGTATCGAAAATTCCTTACCTTTTTTTTTTCAATTTAAAATAAATTGTTGAAGATGCTTGAAATTTGCTAGAAACTTGACATGGTATATTTCAAATCACAACATTTCTTTGTTTTTGTTTTGTTTGAACTTTTGCCCTATTAAATAAAAGGGAAAATATAAATCACAATAGGTGAACTGGATTTCCTATGTTTCATTGAAATTGTATGCGTACATTATATCCCTGTCATGATTTCTAACTTACATGGATGGTAAACCAAGTGGCCTTTTTAGAATGGTATCCTATTTACGATATTTCATGCATCAAAATTCAAGCTAATTCTTGAAATATAATATTTGCAGAATGAATATTTTTCTCCATGATGGATCACTCCTAAATTATAACTATTGAAGACATTGACATGAGTAAAAGTTTAATACGTGTAGAAGATATTGTTGATTGGGAAAAAAATACGGCTTAATTTAGAGAAGACGATCTTAGTGAAATCATGGCAGACAAAGATGGTGAATGTGGGGAAGATAATGCACATGAAATTGTGGGAGGTGTTGATACTGAATTAAGCGAGACCTCTATTTTAACTAGAGTTTTTGAGACATCAGAAGAAGCTTATGCTTTTTATAATGCTTAGCAAAAGGTAAGGGGTTCGAAATATGTAAGCAATACCATAACAAGAGTATGATTACAAAACAACCATATAGGTGGAATTATGTGTGCTTGAAGCAAGGTGTCAAGAGACTAGATGATAAAAGAATTGATGTTGACAATGTCAAAAGGCAAAAGGATACAAGGACTAATTGTTTGGCGATGTTACAAGTAAAGTTGGTGGATGTCCTATGGAAAGTAGAGAAGTTCAATGATACACACAATCATCCATTGATTAATACTCCAACAAAGGTGAAGAAGTTTCTTTCTCAGAATGAATTGAGACGCTCGAATTTGACAAAATCTGTTGTTTCTAAGCTTTATCAAGAGGGTTTAACATCTTCGAAAATCTCAAAGGTTGTGAGCACTATGAACAAAGAGTTTGATCTTACTCCAGTTCAAATCAACAGTATTATATCCAGCTAGTGAAAGAATAATGTGGGGGAAGAATGTCAAGGCATCATCAAACACTTTCAAAGGAAGTCCATGGTTGATGGAGCATTTTATTTTGATATGGATTTAGCAGAAGATGGAATATTAAGAAGCATATTCTGGGCAGATCGTAGGTCAAGAGCTGCATATGCTCATTTTGGTGAAGTCTTTGTCTTTGATGTGACTTATAAAACAAACAAGTTCAAGTTTCCTTTTGCTACTTTTGTGGGGGTTAATCACCATGGACAAACAATTTTATTTGTTGCTGCTTTGTTAGAAGATGAAATGGAGACAACATTTACATGGTTGTTTGAACAATTTCGGACATGTATGTTTGACAAGTCTCCTGTTGCTATTATCACTGATCAAGATAAAGTGATGGGAAAAGCAATTTCCAAGATATTTCCAGGAACACAACATCGTTTTTGTGCTTGGCATATAAAGAAACATGTTATGGAGCATAGTCAAGCACTACGCGCACAATTTAAATATAGTTTTGATGTTGACTTCCGTGCGTGGTACAAAAGTCGAAACATTGATGAGTTTGAAGGCAAATGGGAAGTATTGAGGACTAAATATGATATTAAAACAAATAGTTGGTTGGCTAACATGTATGCTTCACGTCATCATTGGGAAAATGCATACTTGAAAGATACATTTTTTTGCAGGAATGACCACAAGTGGCCGAAGTGAGAGCATCAATGCATTTTTTGATGGATATGTCAACTTTAACACAATGTTAAATGATTTTGTCATCCAGTATGATAAAGCAATCAAATCTAGGAGGGATGCGGAGGAAGATGAGGATTTCAAAACTAGAAATACAAAAGCAGTTTTGGAGACTAATCATCCTATTGAAGCAATAGCTGGAGAATGGTACACAAGAAAATTATTTTTCATTTTCAAAAAGGAGTGGAAGGCTGCCATACTTGATTATTTTCATGAAAAAATTGCAATCAAGGAAAACCTTACTACGTACCGGATGGGGTCTCCTGAAGTTGATAAATAATGGTGGGCAATTGTCAAGTACCATTTGACAGAAAGCTTCACAGCTCAATGTTCTTGTGCAAAGTTTAAGACTATGGGGATTTTGTGTAAACATATTCTACACATTATGAAGAAGAAACAAATAATGACCCTTCCCGAAAAATATATCTTGTCTAGATGGACCATGAATGTAAGCTATAAGGCTGAAAATCTTGTATCCATTCATGGTGAAATAGATCCTAATGAAATTAGTGCATTGTATTTGTGGTCGATTCATTCGAAGTGCACTATGGCTATTTCTGAACCAAGAGATTCTATTTGTGAGATTAAAAGGTTTGATGCTATGGTTGCTGAATTTTTGCAACAATAGTTGGAAAGAAAAAGAAAGAGAGGTGAAGATGAACTAGTTACCCAAACGATTCCAGCTTCACTCATTAATGATGTGCGTGATCCCACTCAACCAGTCAAAACTAAAGAGCGTCCAAAGGTTGCTTCACGAATAAAATCAAGCATAGAGTTGTCGACAAAACAACAAAAAACTTGCAGTTATTGTCAAAGGAAGGGTCATAATAAAACAAGTTGTTAGATTCTAATTCTAAATTTTCTATTTATGTTTGTGATTTCCTTTTTAAACTTGATGAAAATTTTGTGAAGTTTCATTTGTAGATGGAAGTTGCAAGAGAGAAGCAAAAAGAATAGTAGCGATTGCACATATTTTCATGGTTTTATTTTGGTAAGAACTTATTTTTGATGAGCCATTTTCATGATTATATTTTTAAGTAAAACATTTCAATGTATGTTTGTACTTAAATACTTAATACTTTTTTACTTATTTTTCAAGAAACATTTTGGGGCACTTAATTATGGTTTCATTTGTTTATGGACAAGTTAATATACCAGAATTTCGCAATCTTTTTCTAGGGCAATGTTGGTTGGCGAAGTACTGTGGGTTTCAAATGTATATGGAGAAGTTTTTTGTGTATATACAATCATTATGATATGAGTTTTTTTGGTGACTTTCATTAGATTTGATAATCAAATGTAAAGTCAACTTGCTGATTTTTGATTTGTACAAAAGAACTTCAATGCATAGAGCAAGTATAATATATTAAAGTTAGAAATGAATGAAGTTGCTCAAACTGAAATTGCTATCAACTATGCCCTAAATGAGTAATAGCTAATACAATTACAAAAGTCATTATACATATCAAGTAACAATTAGCTTCATTTATTTGTTTGACCCAAAAAAGGCATTAAATAATTACAAGTTTCCAATTCATCTATGAAAACTTTGATTGATGATCTAGAATTGGCAATCACCATCCACTGCTCTATAATCAAGTAAAACCAAGCTGCAATTCTTCTCATGATCAAGCCATACATTATTCACAGAGAGAGTTTGTAGAGAGGAAAGTCATCAATATGTGTCTGCTGTCAATTGCACCACAACAATTAAAAAGGCCCTGTATATTCTCAAACTTGGACTTTATCACTTTCGTGGTTGTTTCATGTTGAAGGCCAACAAGAGTATACTATATATCTAAATCATCATCTGGGTCCTCATCAAACTCTAGCATCTCATCATCTGAATCACTTAAATATATAATCTCACCCATGGTAGAATCCTCTTTTTACCACTTAAAATGGGTGTTATATCATTGCTACTCTCTTCAAATGATCTTCTGCCATCATAAATTTGTATTCATCTACCATTTCCTAGAAGAATAAAGAGTATAAGATGATACACATCATGGAAACATCTGTAAGAAAAGGAACAAATACATATATTTTTGATAAGGTAAGGAATTTCTGGCAAATTTCAAACATCTTGAACAATTTCAAGCAAGAGGGATGTATTTTAAATTAAAACATCTGAATCACGAACATATCACTACTACAAAAAACACATTTAATGTCCCAAAATAGACCCAATTTACGTCCCTTTCTCCAAGGACGTCTATCCAGGTGACATAGTAAAATAATACTTTTGGCGTCCCAAAATTATTTTGGGACGTCTTAAGTATCATTTAAGGCGTCCCAAAATAATTTTGGGACACCAAAATTGACGTGAAAAGTTAGGGTATAATTGTCATTTTTGGTGTCCCAAAATAACATTTGGGACACCTTAATTGTGATTTGCGTCCCAAATGTAATTTTGGGACGCCATAAATATTGTTAAGGCGTCCCAAAAATTATTTTGGAACGCCATAATTAATTTTTTTAATAGCTTGCTACGTATTTTTCACAACCCATAAACCCTATAAAAACCATCAAACAGATAGCCACATGAACATACATGACCAAAATGTTCAAATCATTATAGACCAATTTTAAACACTTTCTCTGCCTTCTCATCAGTCATCACTGACCCTAGTTCCAAAAAGAAAAGCACTACAACTCTTAGGTGAATTCAGTCCATTCTTTAACCATGATACCCGGCCGTTAGGCGACTCCAAATTAGAATCTTATAAACCACACAATAAGGAAAAGACTATATACCACCCATTAAGATTAAGCAGTGAGGCTACATACCCATCATATGAGGAGCAATGGTAACTACTACATATATATATATATATATATATATATATATATATATATATATATATATATATATATATATATATATATATATATATATAGACACACACACAACAATCATGAATCACATTTCAACAATCACCTCAAAGTGTCAAAATATAATGTTGATGTCTCTACACAGCTACTAAGAAATATTGAAAGTAAACTTTACACATCTATGTGTTGAAGAAGATATCCAGACAAAGCGTCTCGACCCAAATTGATGTCTTCCTCCAAGTAAGGTGTCTCAATACCAAAAATCTGTAAATTGGAAAACAAGGTATAAGATAAATCAATGAAGTGAATGAATTAATGAACAATTCAAGTACAACATTAACAATAATATTATCATTTGAGAATCAGGAAGCGATTACGTACTTGTTCAAAACCTATAGTACGCCCGCTCTCAATGATGTAATACATGTAAAGGATAACATAATATCCGCATTCAGTGTGTCGGGTTGTCGAGGGCACTATAAATCAAAAGCAAATTGTTAAAACGAATAAAGGCATATCGAAAACTATTCTATCAATTAAATAAATTGAATTGAAACTACTTACTTTCGGATAAAACCACTTCGGTTCTTTAGCTACACCCTCTTTTTTCCCAGTAAACATTTTACACGTCTTGATTGCACTATCATTAAAATGGAAATTTTCAGACATTAAAACAATTCATTTAAATCAATAATCAATGATTCAAACAAAAATTTACTTACGTGCTAAAAATGTTTTTTATTTCTTCGTTTGGCTTACCCTTTAAGGAATCAAACCAATAACAGATGGTCTTCGAGGGATAAACAACACACAGGGTCCAATGATTACTACAACATATACATATTAAAATTAAATTAAGATAAGAAGCAATTTATTGTTAAAAATCTGAAATAGACAAAACTAAAATACGCACTCTTATATATTGGAGCTAGATAACAAGACAATTGAATCTCGGCAAATGTTGAACCCGCATAAATCAACCTTCCCTCCAATTTATATCTATGCTTCGTCGTGTTTGCAGGACATAAGAATCCATATGAAGCATTTGTTCCTTTTTGGACGCATATATTGTGGAAGGCACTATGATTAAACAAATTAAAAGAATATAAATTTGGCATTAAAGAGCATTACATGACAGCAAATTGGTTCAACAACTATTAACCCAAAGTTCCTATCAAAAAACTATTAACCCAAAGTGCAATATTTCAATGACAGCAAGAAAGCATATCATAGCAGTGAATTATCAGCAATTTCAAGCACTATATCAGCACCCTTAATCAGCCATAAGCTTCAGAACACAAATTTCAAAATAAATCAGTAGTGTAAGCAATGGTTGACAGTGAATTGAGGCTTCAATGACAGCGCTAATCACTCAAGAAACTCTTTTGCAAGTTGAAAACTAAGTTGGAGAAGTATGCTATGCACAAGTCATCGTTGAGCACTCTTACATACTCAAAAAAAAAAAAAAAACAATGAAGAATAGCAATGAGTGGTTGGAATTCACATAATAAGTGCCAAAAAAATTTCAGAAAATCCCAAAGAAACAATTCACAAAGTGGAACTCAACAAGAAACTTTAAAACTTCTAAAACTGATCTCAAAATTTTAGCAAGAGAAGAATTGGTTCCAAGACCTTAACAATACAATATCAAGTTCCCAAGACAGTTAATCAAGTCCAATTTAATCCATAAAGATTGAACACTATCTAGAACTATCACAAACAGAAATAATTAACGGCAAGCTCTAAATTTGTATTATAACCATGAAAATTTAAATAGATTAGTCTAACTTAAGGTACTCCCTCTGGTCCTTATTATAAGGTACCAACTACCCAATGTATTTGGTCTTTTTTATAAGGCACTTGCTTGTTCCCAATGAGCATTAATTATCTTTTTCCATGTATGCCCATAATTAATAAGGGTAGTGGGTGAGAGTAATAATTATTATGATATTATAATTTAGTGCAACTAGTAGGGGTAATATTGGAAATTACGTAATTCTAGGACAACTTTATTGACTTTAACTGTTTTTCTTGGTCTGTGAGAATTGTTAGTTGGTGCCTTATAATAAGAATCAGAGGGAGTATTTCTTTTGGGGGCTTACATTTTGAAGCTATGAAAGCATGCAAGAGGTAAGTGTCAAATTGGAAAAACAAGCTATGTTGCGACTGTATCTATCTTAAAGGATTTTACAACATCTATTTTGAGTTTAAGTAAACAAATCAACAGAGCACTTCCACTCATCAATCAAGCCTAGCATACATTATCCAAAAGTATGTGTTTCCTATTGTTGTTGTTATCCATAAGAAGACTTTGAGTATGTTTATGTAGGAATATAGATTTGACCAAAAACGAAGTAATGAAGTGGTGATATGGTCCTGATGATGGTGATTAGTGAAGAAATTAAAGACCACACACACACATATTAGTCTAGTTTTAATTAATTGTGTTTCAAATTTATGATTATATATATGTATAATCATTTTGTCCTCTATTGATTCAAAAAAAGAGCGGCTTGAAGTAACTCAAAATATATGAAATGGGATGTATCAATAATGTCAAAGGTTCATATCCTCTGATGACAAGTGAAAAAAAAAAAAAAAAATTGGCTCCAGAATTACAATACAAACCTACAAGAATTCTTTTCAATATGGCAAAATTGAGTGATCCGAGGAACCAAGTTGCACAGAAAAGTAGCTTCATTGAAAGGGGATGTTATTTGAAATCTGATCTCAATACAATAAACTTGCAGTAAAAGAAAGATAAATTCTAATATTCCTATCACTATAAAACAACATTGGCTGCCAGATCAACTTGTATCTTGAAATGGACATATCTCATGTGGTCCATTCTGATGATAATAATACATCTCCATGAAACCTATATACACTAATAACTCCTCTCAGAAAGGTAACCGTTCAAATCAAGAAAAAAAAAAAACCAAGCACAAGAGCCTGGCAGCAAATATGAACTAATTCAAAATAACTCCTCTCAGAAAGGTAACCATTCAAATATGAACTAACTTGTTAGTTCTTTGAACTAACAAAGAACTCCCCAATATTTATGCATGCGATGGATTTATCAGAGACTAAATTGAATTTAGCTAGGCTTTAGAGTAGCCACTAGCCAGCAACAGTACCACATGTATCGGTATATCAATATAAATTCATAGCAAGCCACACAATCTTTATGAACAGTAAACTGTATACTCATTTTTTTGTACAACGCAATGCAAACATTAGATTTCGAAGGGGGAAAGTGTAACATCTCAAATTTTAGGTTTTGAAATTGGAATATTTTATAGAAATTAAATATGAAATTTTTGCTTAAAAATAATTATTTGAGATAAAGGTTATTTTCTTTCTTTTCTTGAAACACCCGGGAAAAGAATAAATTCAAGGAATATTTAAAGGATAATTTATGGTCTAAAATAAGTATTAGAAGTCAAGGCCTATTTTTCCTTGAATTTTTAGAAAAAGAATTATTGAAGTTTAATGGCTAAAATTAGAAAGAAAAGGAAAACATAGAATTTGTGGTCTTAAGGGATGACTTTTGAATGGGTCCCACAACACTCACCTCCCATAATCTCATGCAAACCATCACGTGACTATATACTCTTTCATTTCTCCATTAATTCATTAGGTATAGAATTATTTGGACAAAGAAAATCACGTGGCCCTTTATTGCTAAATGGGACAAGCAAGACACCCATACATTAATCCATTAAGCCCATATAATCAACAAAACACTCCAGCTCATTCGAACCCAAATGCAACAAACACACCAACCATTTATTCATTAAATCCAATATCATATCACAGCTCACCCATGTACGCCATCAGAAAGAGAGACAGAAGGAAATCGCAGCGCCGTTACGCAAACACAGAAAAAAAAAAAAAGACGATTCAATCAGAGTATATCTCACTTTCGGTTAGCAGCAGAACACGCAAGAACAGAAAGAACCATGCTCTCCCAGATACCTCGAGCCCAACACCATATACCATCGGACCATTCTTCCTCGGAGTGGATCAAAAGTTCAGTATAAAACCATAACTCTCTCACTGTCCTCCATTCACCTTGCTTCGGCTGAAGCTGAGAGAAAGAGAACGAGAGAGAGCTAGGGACTACAACTGCTGCCATTCCTTTGTTTTTAAATACCAAGAACAGAGGTGATAGTGTGGCAAGAAAGTGAGAAAGAAGTTGTGATCAAGGGCGGGGAAAAGCAGCAAAGTAGCAACTTTTAATAAAAATTATACCTAAACGAAACACTTTTAACAAATTTTACCAAAAAACTGACGCCTTTGACAGAGGCATCAGTCAACTGACGCCACCTTAGCAAGAGGCGTCAGTCTGCCCCCCACCCCCAACACACACACGTCCCCCCCCCCCAAACACACACATATACACACAGTGGCGGAGCTAGGAATTTAAGTTTGTGGGTGCACAATTAATGATGAGATTTGGGGGTTCGGGGGCAACCCACTTATTCGTAAAGTTTAGGCCTAGAATTGGGGTTCAATTGAAAAGTATTTCCGAGGAAATCAATTTAAACAGAACAATATACTCTAATCTCATGACATACAGATACCCAGATGTTACACAATCGAATTTCAAAGCAACATGCGAGGAAAAATTATTATGGTTTATCATATGTGATGTGATATTAAAAAGTCAACTATCAATGAAGGAGTAAATGAGCATAACAAATGCTAAAAAAGTATGATAATATTTATATTTAATTTAATCATATGGTCATATTAAAAAAAAAACGTCATACTAAAAAAGTAAAACGTTGGCTCTTGCAACAGGTAGTAAAGCTTGGGGCCCATAAAAAAAAAAAAAAAAAAGAAGCTCAACAGCCACAATTTTATGGGTGCACTTGCACCCATATGCAACCAAGTAGCTCCGCCACTGTACACACATCCCCCTGTGGCCCCCACCCCCTCCCCCCACACACAGCCCCCCTGTGGCCCCCACCCCCCACCCCCCACCCCACCCCCTGCTGGACACGTCCCCCACCCCCTCCCCCCACATACCCAACACACACACACGTCCCCCCCACCCCAAAAAATAATTTAATAATTATATTTAAATTTATAATTAATATTTAAAATTATAAATAATAATTTTAATTAATTATAAATTATAAAATAGTAAATAATAATTTTAATTAATAATTAGTGAATTAATAAAAATGTTTTGTGAAATATGTTATATATTATTATTTAGAGTAAATACCTTTTTTGGTCCCTGACAAAAAACACGGACCCCATTTTAATCCCTAACAAAAAAACTGATCATTATTCGTCCTTTTTATGGGACTAAAAATGACATTTTGGAAATTTGTGAGGGATCAAAATGTCCACCAATCGACCCTTATTCATCCTTTTTATGGACTAAAATGACGAATAAGGATCACTTTATTTGTTAGGGACTAAAATGGGGTCCGTGTTTTTTGTCAGGGACCAAAGATGATATTTACTCTAAATAATAATATATAACATATTTCACAAAATATTTTTATTAATTCACTAATTATTAATTAAAATTATTATTTACTCTTTTTATAATTTATAATTAACTAAAATTATTATTTATAATTTTGAATATTATTTATAAATTTAAATATAATTATTAAATTATTTTTTGGGGTGGGGGGTGGGGGCCACAGGGGGGGAGTGTCCAGCATGGGGTGGGGGTGGGGGTGGGGGTGGGGGTCGGGGTGGGGTCGGGGCCAACAAGGGGGTATGTGTCCAACAGGGGGTGGGGCTGGGGCCACAGGGGGGCTTTGTGTGTGTTTTGGTGGGGTGGGGGGCCAAGGCGTCAGTCAACTGATGCCTCTTGCTGATGTGGCGTCAGTCTCTGTCAGAGGCGTCAGTCATCTGACGCCGTCAGACTGACGCCTTTGACTGTCTTATTTAGATATAATTTTTGTTAAAAGTTGCTATTTTGGCGCTTTTCCCTCAAGGGCGAGAACGTGGGCTGAGATGAGAGGAGAGGCTTGTGACTGAGAGCAACTAGAGAAATAAAAACTGAACGAGAAGCACGATAGTTGGAAAGGAAAAAAGAGAGAGAGAGAGTCTAAGCGCATGCAAGCTTAGAGTTTGGTTAAGGTGAGTTTTGAGCCTCTTTCCTACTAGCTTCTACGATTACTGCAAGTTGGGAATGAAGGGATGATCAAATGAAATCAAAGCTAGGAAAGATAATCACCGATTAGATTTAATGTAGGTGATTATTAAAGCTTTTATAAAAAAAAAAAAAAGAATTTAGTACTGCACGTATGTCTCGTTGTTGTTATGTCTGAACCCAGATACTCTGTTTTTCTAGGTTTGACTTCGGTTATCTAATGAAAAGATAAGAGGAAATATGTATATGACTTATAGTGGTGATTGAAGCTTGTAAGTTGAGTAGTTAAAGCTGAAACTATAAGAACCATCGTTGCCTTCTTAGACTGATAGCGTGTCTACCTATTTAGGCTGTTTTAAAATGATGACTTAATATCATATTAAGGGATTGAAAAGTTCCAGGAAGTCTATTTCGTGTTGACTGGAGGGTTAAGGAATCAAGGAGTGTTTATATGTTGATATTATAATATTGATGGTAGCCTTAAAATTAGAATAGCTGAAGGCTAAAAGCTTATTTAGTTTGCTGCCATATACATAAAACGCTACACCTGGAAAAGGTTAGAAAGACTCTAATGTATTATTGAATATATGCATAAGGCTTAGTCACGTAACTCTTATGGTTTGGGAATTATAGGACACTGTACTGATTTAAATATATATAGATGCCTTTGGGGGAGGTATACGAATGGCTATCATGTGTATATATATATATATATAGGTATATATCTTTGTCTTTAGAAAAATATAAGAAATGTTGTTGTACATTAGTACATAGAATATATATATATATATATATATATATTCACTGATGCCTTTGGAAGTGAAAGGAAAAAGGTGGCCTTAGATATATATAGATATATAGCTGCACTTAGAAATAATGGAGAAAAAGCTTGTATTATATGGATCACGCTGGGAACATGTACAACATGTATAAATAAATAATGAGTAAAATAGATAAATAAATAAATAATAATAATATTTATTTTTTAAAAAAAGGAATAAAAAAATAAAGGGAATTATTAATTAATAAATAGAAAATTATATGATTAATTAATAATAAATAGAAAGGAGAATTATTAGTTTCATTGATTTTTTTTTTCAGTCCTGTCATAGTTTGCCAACTTCAAGCATTCCAAATTTATTATTAAAATTTGTATATTTTTAATTATATGAAATTATAAGTTATAATTTTGATTATGTAGAGTTTTAAAGAGTTATTAATGGTTAGTAAATTGGTTGTGGTAGATTGATTTTTGGCGTGTACGTGTTTGAGCTCTTGGATTAGGAGCTGTGTGATAATAGTTAGCTTCGGCGAGAGGTAACCATTTTCCATTTATTATGTGTATTTGAAATGTTGTTGTGAGTATTTTGTGAAATGATTATGAATATTTTAATAGAAATTTCCTTGTGGAACCTTATGATTTGAATTGTGAAATATATACATATTTTTATATATGATTGAGAATTGTGATAATTATGGAAAGGGTTGGACTGGGAAGAAATGGAGTAGTTTATTCCATCACATGGTGAGGCCTCCATTGGTGCACGATGGTTCGCTTTATATTGTCCCACCTGTTCAATGAGAGACTGGCCCACTAATTCAATGAGGGCTTACGATACCCCACTAGTTCAATGAGGGGAAAAGACCCATGGTCTGGGACATGTGCTCTGAGGATTTTGGCCGGTCCTCATCACATGACCAGTGAGCTTTTGAGTAACCAGTAACATGGATGTAACTTAGCCCATGGGTCTAGTCGGAGGAAATAAGGCGGTTTGGTTGGATTGGTGGGAGGCATATTGGGATCGTGTTAATGAAAATTGTGATACATATAATTTTGATACAAAATTCATTATATGAAATTTTGTGTCGTGTATATTGATGAATTATATTTTTAATACTTTGTTATATAAATTGTTCCACTTGGCACCTCACTAACACATATTAGTATTCGTAATAAGTTGGATTGATGGTTACCACATTTTTCAAGTGATAGTTCCTGTGCGGGTCCATCAGGGAAGACCTCGGAAGCTTAGGCTACTCTGCTAAAAGTAATGCTTCTGTCTCTTTGGTTTATGTTGGATGATTGTATATTGTCATGTTAGGGCTCATTTAGCATACTCTGATTTAGTTTTGTATATTTTGGTAAATGATGAAGCATTACTTAGTTGTTGATCAACCCTCGAAAAATAAAGAGAGTGTCGCAGAGCAAAGTTTGGAGAGAGAAGCTTCTTCAGCTGAGCTTGAGAGGAGAGAGAAAGAAACGGAGAGCCACCACCACCATCGATAACTTCCCACCGTCACTTCCACCGCACCGGGGAGTTTCAATCTCCAACTCCAGTGATTGTAGGTGTGCTCAGTTCTCCGACACCATCAAACACTATCAATGTCTCGGCTCTTCACCACTCTTCCGACTTCGCCGTCCCTTCCATCACCATCGATGGCCTTCTCCATTCACCCATCATCACCATCACCATTCAATTCAAGAGCTACCATCGTCTCCTTCAATCACCACAATCAAACTTACTCTCTCTCTCTCTCTACCATTTCCATCTCATCCTTCTCCTTCGTCATTCCCTCTCCTTTCATCATTCACCACCATCGTTCCTTGTAGCTCCTTGCTTTACCATCGTCGGTCTGTCACCGGCAATCACCACCACAAGCGCCGTTAACACACTCTGCCTCTCACTCTAACACCACAGCCTTCTTTGTGACTTTCCAGCGAGATCCATGATTTCCTGCAAAATTATGAGCTTTCCGGCGAGATTCTGAACTATGAATATTTTAAACCAATGAGTGGTTGATTCTCTTGCTTCTTGGCGATAGAGATTTGTTCTTGAGCGTAATGGACTACACAGGGGAGTTTTTCTATCATTTCATTTGTCTAGAGTTATATATGTGGATCTCCTAGTTTTAGAAATTATCATATATGATTCTTGAACTGAGATTTATGTTAATTGTCTTTGTTGGTTTGATATTTGTAGTTGAAATTGGATTTTGTTCTGTGAAGATTATTTTTGTATTTCTTTGTGGTTGCAATGAGATTATGTTTATTAGTGTGTTATTATCTAGTTAATATGGTTGATTTGTACCCTTGAAAGGCTGTTTAGCACTCAAATTTATGAAGACTCATGTTGCATTATTCCAATTTCAATTGCACATTAAGTGGTTTTAAACAATATCTCAAAATGTTGTACTTAATTAGCTATATTTATAGGAGCTACTATTAATTGGGAATATTGGACTCAACTCTCAAGTGTTATCTTAAGTTTTTTTTTGTTTTTTTTTTTCTTGAGACTTCATGAAGTTCTACTCTCAACCTTTTCGAGCAAGGATAGCAACTTTCTTTATTACCAAGAGCATCCATCATTCATATTCTCGCTCTCAATTTAAACATTTCTTCATTATTTTTCAAAAATACAAAAAAGAGTAGAAATAGCTTTATTTTCATGAATTTTAGTTTAAAGAAAACTAATTTCAAAACCCCATTTCTAATCATATTTTTAACACTTAGTTCATCTTAAGAAATTCAAAGTAAAAAGCTGCTTGATAAAGAAAAAACGATCTCGATCGAGTTGTTTCTACTGTATATATTGTATTTTAATTCATGGTAAATAATGATTTAACCCCAGAGCAACTAAGGTGGTATCAAATCACCGGGGTGTCTTTTCTTTTATGTTTTTTCTCTTGATTTGTTGGGGTACTTCTTTTATAATCAATATCGTATATGCTTATTTCCTGTTATATATATAATGAAGGGTTCAGTAGTTGTCTTATAAAGAGTTTGCATGTGTTTATTATGTGTCACTGCTTGATATTTATGTACGTACGAGATACTTTTCTTGGCTTTCAAGGCCTTTTAGATATAAAAAAAAAAGATAATATAATTAAGATCAAGAGTATAGTATTTATGTGAAATATCATATAATCAAATCTAAATATATAGCTACACTCAATTGAAGCACTATTATCGACCATATGCGTAATTTTAATTTGTCTACTTCTTTAATAATATCGATCCAACCCCTTTCCTAAAATTCTTGTATCAAAAAAATAATATCGATCCAATATAATGGTCTAAATTTATGGTTCTATAATCAAGATTTGTTCTCAATTGCAAAGTATGTAGTACATGGGTGTAGAGAGGAAACAATGAATAGTTAATGAATATGAGCTTAATTTAAACACTGATAATTGTGATCTTGACTGTGGTATTGCATTGGATTCATGTGATGATAAATTTTCCTCTCCTTCTGTTAATAATTTTGATTCACTTGGGAGTGAGATTTCCAACCTTAACTCATCGATGGTTGATTTTTGGTTATCATCCCTTGGTGATTTTTCTCTTACTTCTCTTAGTTCATTGGAGCTTAATTCTTCCAATAATTCATTTTTCAGTGATGATGCTTGTGAGGAATGTGTTTTTGTCATTGTTTCGTACCATAAACTAGTGGAGGAAGTTGAGTTTGAAGCTTGTAGCCAAAACTTGGACGATTTGTTCTCTAAGGGGATAGCTCTCACACTGACTAAGACATCATGTCATGTGACTCACTTTGAACACTATTACAAAAAACACTTTTAACATATGTTTTTAAGACCCTTAAACGATTGTTTTTAACGGTCGTGTAAAGAAGAGTCGTTGAAAGTTTATGACTTACAACGACTGTTTTAAAAAAACAGTCGTTGCATTTCAACGACTCTTATTTAAATAACAGTCATTGTATATCCATAAACGCATGCTAGGCAATCCATAAAACCATCTAAAACAAAATATAAGGTGCAATTGGAACAAGCTAAAGCCTCTTGAGAAAAAGAATAGATTGAAAATAGACGATAAGCAGCACCATTCAATATTCGACACAAGAAATAGAGCGTTTCATATCCAGCAAAGCACAAAAATAAGAAGAAAAATAAAACCTCTCAAGTCTTAACTGAATGAAGCAGAAGATAAATAAAAGAACTATTTACAAACACAAGAAAGCACCAGGAAATAGAGCAGAAAACACTACAATAGAGCTATCAATTCAGAATTTCAACAAAAGAAAGTACTAGGAAATAGAGCTCTGGTATTCTCATCATCGTCTACAGGGGGTTTCCTCCTCTTCACGATGCTCGGGATCGTTGCTCGACATATTGTTTAGTGAGAAGGAGAGAGAGAGACCCAGATCTGCAACCGACGGCAAACGACAGATCTGGAGGCTGTGGAGTACACTCGTAGTTCACGACAGAGGACGAGTTGGAGTCACTAATGCCGCTATAGCGAATCTCGTTGGCAACAATGGTGGGGCCGTTGGGTGCGGCGAAGGAGATGGGTGGGTTTCAAGACTCTTATCTGCATTTAGGATGATGGATTTGAGGAAGACGTTCTGCATACTGCTGGGTTTTAAAGAGAAAACTTTATATTTTTTATAGAAGAGAGAGAACAACAAAATGTCAAAGGCGTGAGATTGAGATTGAAATTGAAATATCTTAAAAATTTGAGTTTCAACGACTGGTTTTGAAAAACCAGTCGTTGTAACTTTAAAAAATAAAAATAAATAAAGTGGTGTGAGGGAGGCTTGATTTTTTTCTTAATGCGTATCAACGACTGTTTGTTTACAAACAGTCGTTTGTTTTACTTCTCTTAATATAACTATCGAAATTCTAGGCTATATACTAGTAAATAGCTATTAATATGAGATAAAATCACAACAATCATGTAATCTTAAAGGCTTTTATTCTAACGATAAGTAGTACAATTTTTTTGCTTATTGATTAAATTTAATGTGTGATTTAAATGATATTGATATATTTTTTTACAGATATATTGATTGAAATCACACCAGTCAATCAGTTATGTAATCTTTAGATTTACATATTAAAATCACAATATTAAATTTATTGATTGATTTCAATGCGTGATATATATATATATATATATATATATATATATATATATAAAAGAGATATATTGTTTAATTTATCAACTTTAATTATAAACTAATTAAATGAAAATATGGTTAGATTTCGTCTCTTAACTATCGAAATTCTAGGCTATATACTAGGAAAATAAATAAAAATATGGGATACAACGATTGGCTTTATAAAACCAGTCGTTGTATCACGACATTTAACGCCTGTTTTTAAGGAAACGGACGTAAAAGGTAAGCAGAAAATTAAACAATGCCATCGCCTACTTTTCAACGTCCTTTTTCTGTGAAACAGTCGTTGAATATTCTCGACAAAATTTAAAAAATGCCACCACCTCATTTTCTATGTCTGTTTTCATTTAATCGGTCGTTATATGGGAGTCGTTAAATATACTTTTTGTAGTAGTGGAACCTCAACACAATGTGGTGAAAGGGCCACTTTCTAACTCATTGCTTCATCCTAGAACCAAGATCACTCCTTATACCTTGAGATTTTTAAATGAGTTAATCACTCCTTGTGAAGTAGGTATGAAAGAGACTACTTTTCTCTAGCTTGTTGCTACTGTAGGCCAACCTAATGCTGGTTCAACACTTGGGAAGCTTTCATGTTTGAGCATCATGAGAAATCTCATCTACATGAATCACTTCATACACCTCTTTCTTGTGATTTACCTCCAGACTTAGGTGACTGTGGCCATGACACTGCTGAAACTTGTCTTCTTGAGCATTCTATAATCATTTTTGCCTTATTTTCATTTAACTTGGTTATGGATAGCCATCTTGCTACTCATACTCACACTTCTACTCATGAAGTGCTTTCTTGTGATTTAACCACATATTAACTCACCCATATTTGTGATCACTTAAAGCACTTAATTTCTGTTTTATATTATGCTGTTGGTTATAGTTCTTTATTGCAGAAAATTAGTAGCAAGGGACTCCAAGGAAGTCAAGACATACCATATATCTTAGAACCCTTATCAATTGATCCAAAACTGCCAGCAAAGATGGGCTTCCAACAAGCTAAACCTGTTCTGGACAGATTGTTATTTCTCATATGTGATGGGAATTTTTGCTACAAGAGCTTGAAGAGATTTCGTCACAAGGTTGTCTCTTCCTTTCACTTACATTTGCTGTTTTGAATTGTTTAATTCCTTTGTGAATTTGAATGCTGGAAATAAGTGTGGGGGAAGAACCATCCCAGTAGAAAAATAGCAGTAGTATAGTTTAGTAATTAGAATAAGAACTCTCTATCTACCTTAATTACCATTGTGGCTCTTCACTCTAATTTTCTCTGTATGACTTGTTTCTTCTTCCTTCTATCTTTATATGATGTTGATGTGTTGTGCTCCAATTGCAATTGGACTTCACAACTTTCCACTTCATTAAAGAACATGTTAGAATAATATAATTGCTTTACAAACATTGAGGATAGTGTGTTGGTTAAGTACGAGGGAGGGGAATACATTTTGAGCATCATTAATTGGTTGTTTTTAAATTAGAAATAATGTCTCAAACTAATTTTTTGTTTTTTCAAAAATGACTTCTCTAATGCATGTCCTAAGTGGTAAGGGGTTGCATTTGCCACTTTGGAAGTGTAGTTTGTGGGAAATTCTTTGAGCTTTCATGAGATCTAGTATTAGGGCAACTTTTTAAAACCGTGTTTTGTTTTTCAAGTGGGCAGGAAGAGAAATGAACCCATAATTGGATTTTTGCTTACTTCTTATTTTGATAAAGAAAGAGTTTCTACATCATTAGTGCTTTTTAAGAGTTGAGCATTAGTTTAATTGATTCACTGCAAAAAAAAAAAAAAAAAAAAAAAACTGCTTTTTGCGACGGAAAAATTCCCTCGCAAAAAAGCTATTTTCCGTCGCAAAATTGATTTGTGACGGAATTTGCGACGGATCAAGGTCCGTCGCAAAAATAGGCCTCGCAAATTCTGAATTTTGCGAGGGAAAATTTTTTCAAACTAGATAGTGCCCATAAATCTCATGATAGGTACCCAAAGATTCGTAGTGAACTTCGATCATTTTTCAAATACAAAAGTTCAGTATCCTCCCACGAAATGGTGAATTAGGCAGGATCCTCTTTTTTCCAATCATTGACTCAAACCCATTGTCGCGAACCGAACCCCACTAATTTTTTTTTAATAGGTATATGTGGTGGAGGCTAGCATATGTGGTGCTAATAAAGAGTTATGAGTCTCTAAATCTTTACCGTCCAAATTTAAATTTTTTTTAACTTTAATTTTTTAAAGAAATTATTTTAATGTATATAGAATCTAAAATAACAAAAGTTGTCAGTACTTTAATTAAAAGATGATTTTTTGTATTTAAAAATCTTGAGTTTAAAATTTTGAATTAGACTTATTAAACAGTACAAATCTTACCGTAATGATGATCAACATAATGCTTATTACTATGATAAACAGAAAAACTGATTCCAACCGGCGTTGCCGCCTTCAAAGCATCTAAATCTATAAATATTTATCTATTAAACTTTAATAATACATCACGCTCTGACTTTTATATTACCATTGAAGCCCTGGTAATTAATTTTTTAAAAAAGTGGAAATTTCAAAGTTGGATTATAAGGTTATAGACAACAAAGATGATAATCATATTTTATTAGGTGATGATGACTCCTAATAATCAAATTTCATTAAAGTTATCTAAGCATCATTTGGGTGCCTTTCCCTCAGAAAAAAGAACATCACTTAGGATCGTACTGACTAAACCGAATATTACAATTTTAGTTTATGTATCTGATTCCAAATTCGGTCTTTAATATATATAAGATTTATTTATGTAACTTTATTATATTAAAGAAGTTAGTTAATATAGCATGTCTTTTTTTTCCTAAAATTTCCTAATTATCTTCTTTAATTCCCTCCATCTCTCTCGTCTTTGATAATTGTTGAGGGTACATATCAATAATGGTAAATTAAAAAAAAATGAAAAATATGAGAAATAGGTATTATATTTATGACCAATATCAACTCCCCCCAATTAAGTATTATATTAATGATGGGAGGGAGTATATATAGTCCTATAATATCATATTTAGATTATATAAGAAACATTACATCATATATATATAGATAATGCCAAGACAGGATAACTAATTTGGTGGTCCCTATGTAACAAACGTCTTAGTTTTTATAGATCTCGACATTTACCTCAATAACTCAGAAAACAACATAGTTACAAGGAATTGCCGTATATAAATCAAAATTAAAAGATACTAGTATTAGCAAAAAAACAAAAATAAATTAAATTAAATAAGGGCAACGGCTTGTCAAGTTTAATACTATACCTCCTGTCTTTTATATAATATATCGTTTGTGATGCAATTTGTAAAATAAAATTAGATCTTATATTAAGGAACATCGGTCTTGGACTCGTACATTTATGCAGTCATATTGATGATGATGTTCAAAGCATCGGCGGTTGATTTTACTAAGTTGAACTTTCAAAGTTGAATTATTTCGAGTTTAGAGATAACAATCCCTCCGGAGACACACGAAAGTAGAGCTGTCAAAACGGGCCACCCCGGCCCGTTAGGCCCTAGCCCGCGCGGGCTAGGGCCAAAAAGCCCACAGGGCCAAAAAGCCCACAGGGCCAAAAAGCCCGCATCTTAAGAAGCCCGCACGGGCCAAAAAATTATATAACCCTCAGGGTTAGGGCCGGCCCGCGGGCCAAAATTCAATTTAGAATAATCAACTTAGGCTTGAATAATCAACTTCAGGATACTGCCCGGTACTGAAAAAAATGCATCATGATCTTGAAAAATTATTTTAGAATGTTGAAAAAATATTTTAGGGTACTGACTGGTACTGAAAAAAATACTTCAAGATGCTGATGTATTTTTCAGTACCGGGCAGTATCCTAAAGTATTTTTTAAGTACCAGTCGGTATCCTCAGTCAGTATCCGAAGTATTTTTAAGTATCAATCAGTATCCTGAAATAATTTTTCAAGATCATTAAGTATATTTTCAGTACCAGTTAGTATCCTGAAGTATTTTTTAGTACCGGTCGGTATCCTCGCAAGTATCCCAAGAAGTATTTTTAAGTATTAGTCGGTATCCCGAAATAATTTTTCAAGATCATTAAGTATATTTTTAGTACCAGTCAATATCCTAAAGTATTTTTAAGTACCATCAAGTACCTTGAAATATTTTTCAACATCTTAAAATAATTTTTCAAGATCATTAAGTATATTTTCAATACCAGTCAAGATCCTCGAAGTATTTTTAAGTACCAGTCAAGTACTCGAAATAATTTTTCAAGATCATTAAGTATATTTTCAAGTACTAGTCGGTATCCCGAAATATTTTTAAGTACGATCAAGACCTTGAAATATTTTTTCAACATCTTAAAATAATTTTTCAAGATCATTAAGTATATTTTCAGTACCAGTCAGTATCCTGAAGTATTTTTTAAGTATTAGTGAATATCCTCAGTCAGTATTCTAAATTTTGGAAACGGGGTTGATTGGTGGCCCGCGGGCTGGCCCCAACATAACCCCAAAGAGTGGGGCTTATTTTGGGTTAGGGCCAAAAATGGCCCCATCATATGGGGGCCAAAAATATGGGGGCCAAACATGGGGCTTAATGGGCTGGCCCATAGGGTCCAGCCCATTTTGACAGCTCTACACGAAAGAAGTTTAGAGACAATAGATCGAGCTGCTTATTTTCTTTTTCTTTTATTAAGAAAAAGTTTAGGTAAGTTGACTCTTAAGGCTCACCAGGAATTATTAAGGCATTGCCTTCAGGTTTAAAAACTGCTTACAGTGGTACTTCTAGATCGCTAACAAAGTTCTCACATCTGTAACATGATTTGAATGACTCACCCCACCAACAAGGGGTGTAATGATAATTTCTATGAATGCTCTTTGAGGTTTAATTAAGATCTGTCCTGAACTTGGAATAATCACAGATATAGATTTCATGTTAAAAGCGAATAAGTTATATGCATAAAAGGCAAGCCCTCTTTTCTCCTTAATCAACTCTTGAACCATTTTTTAGCTTTCTGACTAACGTTGAAAAATCTAGTAATATTTTGAGTCAATCATAATTTAAATATTTCATTCTCAATAGTAGATAATATACCTAATAATCAATTGATTCGATATTTAAAAAAAAATTATTAAACATATTTTATAACATAGTATTATATTTCAGGGGAAATTATAATAAAGGACCTAAGAAAAATAATATTTATTAAGAAGAACCATAAAAGTAGTAATTATGTTGAAGGACCAGAAATTAAAACATTGAAATAGAAAGACTAAATTGCCCTTAACCAGACTAAATTAAATATATGACACTTTCATAGGAGTACGTTAATTAGAGCAATACAAAACCATCAGCTGTTACTAATAATCTAATTGATCTACCTTGTCTAGAACGGACAAGTAATGAACCGTACTATTATGAAAAGGCGAAGATTCCCATGAAGACAATTGTATATAAATATGTATGGAGATTCATAGTCCTTCATCACCTTCAACTCATTAGACATCGAAACAAGCTTCTCTCAAGTCTGATACTATAACCTTAATTACCAGACATGGCTACCTTCCTTCTCAAGTCGTCTTCCTTCATTGTCTTCCTCTGCTTTGCTCTCTTGGTTTCCTCTCCCTGCGGTTAGTTTTTACCCATGTCCAAACAACCACTTCAATTTTTGCCATTTCCTCTTTTCAAATTTTTCAGTAATAACTAACAGCACTTTGTTTTTTCTTTTCTTTTTTTTGCATTTGTTTGTGTTAATATACGTAGAGAATGTGGAAGCAGCAACTTGTGCGAGACCTAGTGGCTATTATAGCGGGTTTTGCACAGACGACATCACGTGTAACGATACTTGCATACAGGCGGATCATGCAATTAGTGGATTTTGTGGGCCCGGAGTTTTAATTTTTAATTCTAAATGCATGTGCGCCTTCAATTGTTAAAACGGATCAAACTTCATCTCTGAAGTGACTTCACTCACAGGCACGCTACTATGATATAAAATAAATAGTGCCACGGTTAAATGCAATAATATGCTTGCTTTGTCAAGCGATGTGATTTCATGTGTGTGTGTGTCTGAGTTTTTTTTTTGCTTTTTTTCCTCTTCCAAATAAGACCGCTTCTCGTTTATCATAATAAAGATATTTGTGTTGGAAATTTGTATATCCTGTCATGAAGTCTTCCGGAGAGGAGAGAGGTGTCTCCATTGCTCTCTCTCTCCATTTCTTCTACATTTAATCTTTCCACTACTACATCAAATTTTAATGGTTGAGATTTAATATTATACAAAAAGATTATTATAACATTAACTCTATTTACATAGCACTATAAATAATGGGTGCAAAAAAAACACACACACACACATTCATATTCATAAACACACAGATACACACACACATTCACACACACACACAGAGAGAGAGAGAGAGAGAGAGAGAGAGAGAGAGAGAGAGAGAGAGAGAGAGAGAGAGAGAGAGAGAGAGAGAGAGAGAGAGAGAGAGAGAGAGAGAGAGAGAGAGAGAGAGAGAGAGAGAGAGAGAGAGAGAGAGAGAGAGAGAGAGAGAGAGAGAGAGTATCTTATTGGAAAAATGACACCAATGTCTCGATTAAAGAAAATATATAATATCAGAAAAGTCTAATAATTAACTGGTCAATAGTGGCTTTCCAACTGGTCTTTAATCAGGTCTGTTGGATGAGCATAGCATGTGTTATGAACTTCTAAAGTTAAGATACAGAATCTTGTCCCTAAAAGTAGAGCATGTATAGAAAAGTAATAAACTATATTACTGTGAACACGATCAATCAAGAATCATATTTTTTTTTCATGAAGAGGAATTTTAAGCTTAGAGCACCGTCGTACAAGTTCCCTAGAATTAGTTGTGAATATTTAAAGTTAGACCACTAAACGGAAATGACAAATGAATATAAACCCAATGACTGAAATGCAAATTGTAGCTTATGGGCTTCAATTTGCAATTGTCCTAAATCATAGCGCTTCTGTATATGCATAGTAAAGATGGTAAAATGACGGATGTTACGCTTTATTAAATATTACTCCCTCCGTCTCTAATTATAGGAGCAAATTTTGGAGTTAATTTTGGTCCTAATTATAAGAGCAAGTTTTAACTTTTGTCAATTTTTTCCTATAATACCCCTATTTATACTTATTATTAGGAGCATTATATATATGTGTGTTTACATATATATGTATATTTGTGTTTATGTGTGTCAATATATATATGTGTAGATATATATTTATGAACACACACACACATATATAAACATATATGTGTGTGTGTAGATATATGGGTGTGTGTCTCTATGTATGTAGATAGATCTATATGAATACACATGGTTATGTAAAAAGCAACTAATATACATAAATAAACTAATATGTCATGGATATCTAACATAAGGCAAATTAGAAACACTTATAATTAGGGCAACTTGTGTCATTTTAAATTTATATAAGGACATTTTAGGAAAATGAGTAAAATTAACTAATTTAACTCCTCTCCTTAATTCTCCCAAAATCAGTTAAATTGCTCCTATAATTAGGGACGGAGGGAGTATGTACGAAACCGTGTCCCATGTATAGTTAATTCATTTAACGGCTAAATTATACGTTTGGTCCTTTATGTTTGCCTCTGATATCATTTTAGTCCCTTAAGTTTGTAAAGTACACGTTTGGTCCCTGAAAGTTAACATCATTAGTTTAACTTAACGGAAAATACTAACTCAACAATTTTTAGTGATGACTGTGCAATTAAATGCTGATCAAACATGCTTATATGTTAGTATTTTAATAAATTAATATTTTAAATCCTATTAATTGAAAAATATTTAATTTTCACGGACTATTATACGGTTTTTCACTATTTGTAAAGATTAAATACTTTTTTTTGTCTGTGAAGATTAAATATTTTTCAACTAATTGGATTTAAAATATTAATTTATTAAAATATTAACATATAAGCATGTTTAGTCAGCATTTAATTGCACAGTTATCGCTAAAAATTGTTGAGTTAGTATTTTCCGTTAAGTTAAACTAACGGTGTTAACTTTCAGGGACCAAACGTGTACTTTACAAACTTAAGGGACTAAAATGATACCAGAGACAAACATAAAGGACCAAACGTATACTTTAGCCTTCATTTAACCCATTCCACCAAAAGCCATTTTGTTACTAATCTCATTATTATATATTACAGGCGAAAGCTTTCAATGTTTGACATTAGAATAAGGGAAAAATCATTTTAGGGCCCTTTTAACAAGGGAAATTGCAAAAAAGGCCCCAAGATTCTGACAATCCCAGAAGAGACCCTGGTCCTTCAATTTAGTGCAATTTATACTCACTTTTTGTTTTTCCTAGTATCTTTATACAGTTAAAGGTTACATATCAATTAACAATGTTAACATCGGTACTGTGTTTTGATGATGATGATGATGATTATTATTAGCTAGCTAGATAATTTTATTGTTAACCATCGTATATGTGCATGCAAGTAATTAAGAACTCACACACACACATATATATGTTATATGCAGAGAATAATATGGTAAAAGCAAAACTTTGTGGAAAACTTAGCCAAACGTTTTCTGGGATTTGCATCCGCAAGAAACCCTGTAAATCTGCATGTTCAAAAGAGGATGCTGTTGACGGAAGTTGCCACACTCATGGTCTTGGACGTGCTTGCTTTTGCTACTTCAAGTGTTGAGATCACCTATCACGTGCCTTCCTCGCGCTCATCTCAAGCACTTTATATATGATCATTTTCATACTAAGTTATCAAGATAAATAAATTGTGCTCCAGTCAGTTAAAGCACTATACGTATGTACGTGTATACACATACGCGTCAAAAATTATGTCTGGCTATGTCTTAATTTGTGTTTGGTTGATTGAACCATATTTTTATATGATTTTTCATGATTAAATTGAGATTCTTAATGCATTTTCCGGAACATTTTTGCATGATTAAACATTAATTTGAGTTAGGAACATTTGTATTGAATTAAGTGTAGGGGTAAAATGGTCATAATTTGTTAATTATTTATGCAAATGATTTCTCGGTCTTTTGATGGTACATTGTATTTAATCTTGCATTGTAGGTATTTAAGAAGAAAATTTGATATTTTGGAGGGTGGAAGTGATATTTTGAGGCGTGGGAAAAATTACAGAAAAGGTCCCTAAAATTTTTGGAAATTGCAATCAATGAAGAAAAGGGACCAGGGAAAACTACAGAAAAATACCCATAGTTTTTAAAATTGTATTTCTGCCTTTCCAATTTTTCATAAATTTACACTTAAGTTCCTTCTTCAGAACTTTTTTCATTTCAGATTGGTCCCTCGTCAAAACTTGTGTTATGACCACAAACCAATTAGGTTTAGCGCCTCACAAAAAACAAACAAACAAAAGACCTCAAAAAATAGAGAGAGTGTCGCAGAGCAAAGTTTGGAGAGAGAAGCTTCTTCAACTGAGCTTGAGAGGAGAGAGAAAGAAACGGAGAGCCACCACCACTGTCGATAACTTCCCACCGTCACTTCCACCACACCGGGGAGTTTCAATCTCCAACTCCAGTGATTGTATGTGTGCTCAGTTCTCCGACACCATCAAACACTATCAATGTCTCGGATCTTCACCACTCTTCCGACTCCGCCGTCCCTTCCATCACCATCGATGGCCTTCTCCATTCACCCATCATCACCTTCACCATTCAATTCCAGAGCTACCATCGTCTCCTTCAATCACCACAATCAAACTTAATCTCTCTCTCTCTCTCTACCATTTCCATCTCATACTTCTCCTTCGTCATTCCCTCTCATTTCATCATTCACCACCATCATTCCTCGTAGCTCCTTGCTTTACCATCGCCGGTCTGTCACGGCAATCACCACCACAAGCGTCGTTAACACACTCTGCCTCTCACTCTAACACCACAGCCTTCTTTGTGACTTTCCAGCGAGATCCATGATTTCCTGCAAAATTATGAGCTTTCCGGTGAGATTCTGAACTATGAATATTTTAAACCAATGAGTGGTTGATTCTCTTGCTTCTTGGCGATAGAGATTTGTTCTTGAGCGTAATGGACTACACAAGGGAGTTTTTCTATCATTTCATTTGTCTAGAGTTATATATGTGGATCTCCTAGTTTTAGAAATTATCATATATAATTATTGAACTGAGATTTATGCTAATTGTCTTTGTTGGTTTGATATTTGTAGTTGAAATTGGATTTTGTTGTGTGAAGATTATATGTGTTTTGTATTTTTTTTTGTGGTTGCAATGAGATTATGTTTATTAGCGTGTTATTATTTAGTTAATATGGTTGATTTGTACCTTTGAAGGGCTGTTTAGCACTCAAATTTATGAAGACTCATGTTGCATTATTCCAATTTCAATTGCACATTAAGTGGTTTTAAACAATATCTCAAAATGTTGTACTTAATTAATTAGCTATATTTATAGGAGCTACTATTAATTGGGAATATTGGACTCAACTCTCAAGTTTTTTTTTGTTTTTTTTTCTTGAGACTTCATGAAGTTCTACTCTCAACCTTTTCGAGCAAGGATAGCAACTTTCTTTATTACCAAGAGCACCATCATTCATATTCTCACTCTCAATTTAAACATTTCTTCATTATTTTTCAAAAATACAAAAAATAGTAGAAATAGCTTTATTTTCATGAATTTTAGTTTAAAGAAAACTAATTTCAAAACCCCATTTCTAATCATATTTTTAACACTTAGTTCATCTTAAGAAATTTAAAGTAAAAAGCTGCTTGATGAAGAAAAAACGATCTCGATCGAGTTGTTTCTACGGTATATATTGTATTTTAATTCATGGTAAATAATGATTTAACCCCAGAGCAACTAAGGTGGTATCAAATCACCGGGGTGTCTTTTCTTTTATGTTTTTTCTCTTGATTTGTTGGGGTACTTCTTTTATAATCAATATCGTATCTGCTTATTTCCTGTTATATATATAATGAAGGGTTCAGTAGTTGTCTTATAAAAAGCTTGCATGTTTTTATTATGTGTCAGTGCTTGATATTTATGTACGTACGAGATACTTTTCTTGGCTTTCAAGGCCTTTTAGATATCAAAAAAAAGATAATATAATTAAGATCAAGAGTATAGTATTTATGTGAAATATCATATAATCAAATCTAAATATATAGCTACACTCAGTTGAAGCACTATTATCGACGATATGCGTAATTTTAATTTGTCTACTTCTTTAATAATATCGATCCAACCCCTTTCCTAAAATTCTTGTATCAAAAAAATAATATCGATCCAATATAATGGTCTAAATTTATGGTTCTATAATCAAGATTTGTTCTCAATTGCAAAGTATGTTGTACATGGGTGTAGAGAGGAAACAATGAATAGTTAATGAATATGAGCTTAATTTATACACTGATAATTGTGATCTTGACTGTGGTATTGCATTGGATTCGTGTGATGATAAATTTTCCTCTCCTTCTGTTAATAATTTTGATTCACTTGGGAGTGAAATTTCCAACCTTAACTCATCGATGGTTGATTTTTGGTTATCATCCCTTGGTGATTTTTCTCTTACTTCTCTTAGTTCATTGGAGCTTAATTCTTCCAATAATTCATTTTTCAGTGATGATGCTTGTGAGGAAGGTGTTTTTGTCATTGTTTCGTACCATAAACTAGTGGAGGAAGTTGAATTTGAAGCTTGTAGCCAAAACTTGGACGATTTGTTCTCTAAGGGGATAGCTCTCACACTGACTAAGACATCCTGTCATGTGACTCACTTTGAACACTACTACAAAAAATACTTTTAACGTCTGTTTTTAAGACCCTTAAACGATTGTTTTTAACGGTCGTGTAAAGAAGAGTCGTTGAAAGTTTATGACTTACAACGACTGTTTTAAAAAAACAGTCGTTGCATTTCAACGACTCTTATTTAAATAACAGTAATTGTATATCCATAAACGCATGCTAGGCAATCTATAAAACCATCTAAAACAAAATATAAGGTGCAATTGGAACAAGCTAAAGCCTCGTGAGAAAAAGAATAGATTGAAAATAGACGATAAGCAGCACCATTCAATATTCGACAGAAGAAATAGAGCATTTCATATCCAGCAAAGCACAAAATTAAGAAGAAAAATAAAACCTCTCAAGTCTTTAACTGAATGAAGCAGAAGACAAATAAAAGAACTATTTACAAACACAAGAAAGCACCAGGAAATAGAGCAGAAAACACTACAATAGAGCTATCAATTCAGAATTTCAACAAAAGAAATCACTAGGAAATAGATCTCTGGTATTCTCATCATCGTCTACAGGGGGTTTCCTCCTCTTCACGATGCTCGGGATCGTTGCTCGACATATTGTTTAGTGAGGAGGAGAGAGAGAGAGACCCAGATCTGCAACCGACGGCAAACAACAGATCTGGAGGCTGTGGAGTACACTCGTAGTTCACGACAGAGGACGAATTGGAGTCGCTAATGCCGCTATAGCGAATCTCGTTGGCAGCAATGGTGGGGACGTTGGGTGCGGCGAAGGAGATGGGTGGGTTTCAAGACTCTTATCTGCATTTAGGATGATGGATTTAAGGAAGACGTTCTGCATACTGCTGGGTTTTAAAGAGAAAACTTTATATTTTTTATAGAAGAGAGAGAACAACAAAATGACGAAGGCGTGAGATTGAGATTGAAATTGAAATATCTGAAAAATTTGAGTTTCAACGACTGGTTTTGAAAAACCAGTCGTTGTAACTTAAAAAAAATAAATAAATAAAGTGGTGTGAGGGAGGCTTGACTTTTTTCTTAATGCGTATCAACGACTGTTTGTTTTGTTTTACTTCTCTTAATATAACTATCGAAATTCTAGGCTATATACTAGTAAGTAGCTATTAATATGAGATAAAATCACAACAATCATGTAATCTTAAAGGCTTTTATTCTAACGATAAGTAGCACAATTTTTTTTCTTATTGATTAAATTTAATGTGTGATTTAAATGATATTGATATATTTTTTTACAGATATATTGATTGAAATCACATCAGTCAATCAGTTATGTAATCTTTAGATTTACATATTAAAATCACAATATTAAATTTATTGATTGATTTCAATGCGTGATATATATATATATATATATATATATATATATATATATATAGAAGAGATATATTGTTTAATTTATCAACTTTAATTATAAACTAATTAAATGAAAATATGATTAGATTTCGTCTCTTAACTATCGAAATTCTAGGCTATTATAGGAAAATAAATAAAAATATGGGATACAACGATTGTTTTTATAAAACCAGTCGTTGTATCACGACATTTAACATCTGTTTTTAAGGAAACATATGTTAAAGGTAAGCAGAAAATTAAACAATGCCACCGCCTACTTTTTAACGTCATTTTTCTGTGAAACTCTCGTTGAATATTCTCGACAAAATTTAAAAAATGCCACCGCCTCATTTTCTATGTCTGTTTTCATTTAATCGGTCGTTATATGGGAGTCGTTAAATATACTTTTTGTAGTAGTGGAACCTCAACACAATGTGGTGAAAGTGCCACTTTCTAACTCATTGCTTCATCCTAGAACCAAGATCACTCCTTATACCTTGAGATTTTTAAATGAGCTAATCACTCCTTGTGAAGTAGGTATGAAAGAGACTACTTTTCTCAAGCTTGTTGCTACTGTAGGCCAACCTAATGTTGGTTCAACACTTGGGAAGCTTTCATGTTTGAGCATCATGAGAAATCTCATCTACATGAATCACTTCATACACCTCTTTCTTGTGATTTACCTCCAGACTTAGGTGACTGTAGCCATGACACTGCTGAAACTTGTCTTCTTGAGCATTCTATAATCATTTTTGCCTTATTTTCATCTAACTTGGTTATGGATAGCCATCTTGCTACTCATACTCACACTTCTACTCATGAAGTGCTTTCTTGTGATTTAACCATGTATTAACTCACCCATATTTGTGATCACTTAAAGCACTTAATTTCTGTTTTATATTATGCTGTTGGTTCTAGTTCTTTATTGAAGAAAATTAGTAGCAAGGGACTCCAAGGAAGTCAAGACATACCATATATCTTAGAACCCTTATCAATTGATCCAAAACTGCCAGCAAAGATGGGCTTCCAACAAGCTAAACCTGTTCTGGACAGATTGTTATTTCTCATATGTGATGAGAATTTTTGCTACAAGAGCTTGAAGAGATTTCGTCACAAGGTTGTCTCTTCTTTTCACTTACATTTTGTAATACCCTAAAATCTGACTTAGGGTAAATATCAAAAATTGGGAAATGTACCTATTGAAAATAGGTGAATATGAGGTCTCAAACACCTTGTATTGAGTTTACCTTGTTGTTAGGGTAATTTCCCTTGAAATTAGATAATTTGCAATTAGGTCCCTAAAACGTTTGAAAATTTGCAAATAGGTCCCTAAATACATTATGGGTTATAAATACCTGTGAAAGCTATAAAAGAGGCAAGTAAATATCTATTTGAAATAGGGAAGGATATTGTCCCTGATTTAGGTAATTTATTAAATTACAAACTTGGAGAAATTGTATAAGAATGTCCAAAAAGTATTGAAATGACCTAAATACCCTCGTAAGTGCTAAGATAATGCAGAAGACATGAAAACAAAGATGTCAGGGCCAAAGTTATGAGGTAATGAGGCATTCTAATTAAGAAAATTATCAACTATTGATAAGAAAGTAATTAGGTAATTATTGGCTAATTACTTAAGCCTAAGCAAAGGAAATTCGTGAATAATTATGTAAAACCCTAAAATTAGTGGTTTTTGGTTTAAAATTAGTAAAAACATATTTTTTAATTAATTGGAAATTTTGGGAAAAATAGATGAGATTAGGTATTTTTAGGCCTAAATGCAAGATTGAATCAATAGGAAGATTTTGTGAAAATTATATAAAATATTAAAATAATTATTTTATATTAATTAATTAATTAATTAATTAATTAATTAATTAAATATATATATATAAATACATATATGGCTGCCGAATTTGACCAAGGAAAGAGAGATAAGAATTTGAGAAAAATGTGATAACTTAGTTTACAAGTTTTTATTATTTTAATATATAATTAATTATAGTGAATAGTAAAAAATAAATAGGAAACGGATCCTATCTAGAAATTCAGGAATAGGATTTTCAAAGTTAAGGTAAAATATTGATCAGTGGGTTTTTAACTTCTGTTAGACTTTTCCGGAAGTCAATTCCGAGGCCGGTAGAGCATTTTCCTAATAAAACAAAATAGGGAAAAATGCAGATAGGCACATTTTTGGATCTGAAGAAAATAAATCCTAACTCAACATCTAGGAATGAGTTTGAAATTATCTAGACATATTTGGAATTAGTGAATTATTATCCAGAGGTTGATGATTCCGAAAACGAGTTCCGGCACCGGACGCGTTCGGACACGCTTTTCGAGGAACTTCAGACTGACTGTTGGAGCCCTATATGGAATCAAAATTAAGGTTAACTTGGACATTTCTAATGAGTGAGAAGATGTCTTCAAAGTTGTAAATCCAGAATTTTGAGATTTTTCCGAGATTACGCGATTCGGACACCGATCGGGATTTTATCGGTATAACTCCTTCTTAAACAAGTTGATTACATCATCAAGGATTATGCAATTCTTCTGCCACCTCTTCATGTATGTCGACCAAGTGTGTTCAAGGGTCAAGATGTTGCCTTATCAAACAAGTTTAATCCAAGGGCTAAGATTAAATGCAAAAAAGACCATTATGCCCTTCATTTTTCTATAAATAGGCAAGAGCTCTTGACATAATTCTTCACACCATTTCCTTTGTGAAATCTGAAATTAGAGAGAGGTTTTAGAGAGAGAAGCTCTGGGGGAAATCTGCAGCGAAGCTTTGGGTAAGTTTTTCGGTACCGAGTTTCAAGTTCTAGTTTTGTTCGGTAGATAGGGTAGAAATGCTAGTTTAGTCTTTAATCTTCCAAGTATGATTAGATATCATATGTTAGGGGTATTTTAGTCATTATTTCGAAAATATTGGTAGGGTCGAAGTTCTGGCAAAATTTTGGAAGAATAGAGTTAAAATAGCGAAGCTCTGGCGAAATTCGCCGACTAGTAAGGGTAGGGGCAAAATGGTAATTTTTACCTAAAATGCCTGTTATGATGTGAATCATTAACCGACAAAAATACCGATATCGTCAACGAAGGTACGTTCGCGTACTGGTAACCTTAACTCTGATATTTATGGTATGCGTGTATGTGCTATGTGAATTATATGTTATGTACTGTTGTTATGATTGCCGCAGGGGGCCTATGTCTTTGCCGGGATACGCTGTTTGGGAGATGCTTGTACTATGTGCTTTTATACTATTGATTCTGTGTTTGTCTGTAGTCCATATACTGTATATGTAGATATGAGGTTAACTGTTACCTGGGGTCCGATTGCAATGGACCTCAGCTCTCCATATAGCTTCAGGATCGGGAGGACCAAGGGCCGAGGAGAAGAGTAAGCAGTCCGCGTAGAAGTTCCGGCTGACGATTTCCTTTTGTTGTTTCGGGAGAAGCTTTCCTTTGTGTTGTATCTCACTTTTGAACCATGCGGTTACTGTACCGCTGTTGTAATTAGCCAGACTTACGGCGTTTTATATATACATATCAGTTACTTAATCGCTTCGGTGCTCTACTCTGATGATTTTAAAAAAAAAAAATTTATACTGCTTTTGAAAAGTTGGGGTGTTACACATTTGTTGTTTTGAATTGTTTAATTCCTTTGTGAATTTGAATGCTGGAAATAAGTGTGGGGGAAGAACCATCCCAGTAGAAAAATACTAGTAGTATAGTTTAGTAATTAGAATAAGAACTCCCTATCTACCTTAATTACCATTGTGCCTCTTCACTCTAATTTTCTCTGTATGACTTGTTTCTTCTTCCTTCTATCTTTATATGATGTTGATGTGTTGTGCTCCAATTGCAATTGGACTTCACAACTTTCCACTTCATTAAGGAACAAGTTAGAATAATATAATTACTTTACAAACATTGAGGACAGTGTGTTGGTTAAGTACGAGGGAGGGGAATACATTTTGAGCATCATTAATTGGTTGTTTTTAAATTAGAAATAATGTCTCAAACTAAGCATCATTTGGGTGCCTTTCCCTCAGAAAAAGGAACATCACTTAGGATCGTACTGACTAAACCGAATATTACAATTTTAGTTTATGTATCTTATTCCAAATTCGGTCTTTAATATATATAAGATTTATTTACGTAACTTTATTATATTAAAGAAGTTAGTTAATATAGCATGTTTTTTTTTTTCCTAAAATTTCCTAATTATCTTCTTTAATTCCCTCCATCTCTCTCGTCTTTGATAATTGTTGGGGGTACATATCAATAATGGTAAATTAAAAAAAAATTAAAAAATATGAGAAATAAGTATTATATTTATGACCAATATCAACTCCCCCCAATTAATTAAGTATTATATTAATGATGGGAGGGAGTATATATAGTCCTATAATATCATATTTAGATTATATAAGAAACATTACATTATATATATATATATATATATATATATATATATATATATATATATATATATATATATATATATATATATATATATATAATGCCAAGACAGGATAACTAATTTGGTGGTCCCTATGTAACAAACGTCTTAGTTTTTATAGATCTCGACATTTACCTCAATAACTCAGAAAACAACATAGTTACAAGGAATTGCCGTATATAAATCAACATTCAAAGATACTAGTATTAGCAAAAAAAACAAAAAAATTAAATTAAATTAAATAAGGGCAACGGCTTGTCAAGTTTAATACTATACCTCCTGTCTTTTATATAATATATCGTTTGTGATGCAATTTGTAAAATAAAATTAGATCTTATAGGTCTTGGACTCGTACATTTATGCAGTCATATTGATGATGATGTTCAAAGCATCGGCGGTTGATTTTACTAAGTTGAACTTTCAAAGTTGAATTATTTCGAGTTTAGAGATAACAATCCCTCCGGAGACACACGAAAGAAGTTTAGAGACAATAGAGCTGCTTATTTTCTTTTTCTTTTATTAAGAAAAAGTTTAGGTAAGTTAACTCTTAAGGCTCACCAGGAATTACTAAGGCATTGCCTTCAGGTTTAAAAACTGCTTACAGTGGTACTTCTAGATCGCTAACAAAGTTCTCACATCTGTAACATGATTTGAATGACTCACCCCACCAACAAGGGGTGTAATGATAATTTCTATGAATGCTGTTTGAGGTTTAATTAAGATCTGTCCTGAACTTGGAATCATCACAGATATAGATTTCATGTTAAAAGCGAATAAGTTATATGCATAAGAGTCAAATATAATGACAAATTTAAAAAAAAAATGATAAAGCACTTGAGAAACATAATATTGTCACACTTTTCAGAACTTCAGATTCCACAAGTTAAAAAAATAGGTCATATATACTACCTCTGATCCTAAATATGAATAATTTTTTAACAAGTCTTGTTGGGTCTAAAATACAAGTCACCTCTATATCATGTTTCACAAATACCGCAAATTAAATTTTCACAGTTGAACAAGCAAAGAGAGAGAAAATGTAAACGACAATTAAAATTTGATTCATTAATTATAAAAGGCAAGCCCTCTTTTCTCCTTAATAAACTCTTGAACCATTTTTTAGCTTTCTGACTAACGTTGAAACATCTATTAAAATTTTGAGTCAATCATAATTTAAATATTTCATTCTCAATAGTAGATAATATACCTAATAATCAATTGATTCGATATTTTTTAAAAAAAATATTAAACATATTTTATAACATATATAGTATTATCTTTCAAGGGAAATTATTATAAAGGACCTAAGAAAAATAATATTTATTAAGAAGAACCATAAAAGTAGTAATTATTTTGAAAGACCAGAAATTAAAACATTAAAACTGAAAGACTAAATTGCCCTTAACCAGACTAAATTAAATATATGACACGGAGTTAATTAGATCAATACAGAACCATCAGCTGTTACAAATAATCTAATGGATCTACCTTGTCTAGAACGGACAAGTAATGAACCGTACTATTATGAAAAGGCGAAGATTCCCATGAAGACAATTGTATATAAATATGTATGGAGATTCATAGTCCTTCATCACCTTCAACTCATTAGACATTGAAACAAGCTTCTCTCTAGTCTGATACTATAACCTTAATTACCAGACATGGCTACCTCCCTTCTCAAGTCGTCTTCCTTCATTGTCTTCCTCTGCTTTGCTCTCTTGGTTTCCTCTCCCTGCGGTTAGTTTTTTTACCCATGTCCAAACAACCACTTCAATTTTTGCCATTTCCTCTTTTCAAATTTTTCAGTAATAACTAACACTTTGTTTTTTTCTTTTTTTTTGCATTTGTTTGTGTTAATATACATAGAGAATGTGGAAGCAGCAACTTGTGCGAGACCTAGTGGCTATTATAGCGGGTTTTGCACAGACGACAACTCGTGTAACGATACTTGCACGCAGGCGGATCATGCAATTAGTGGATTTTGTGGGCCCGGATATATTCAATCTAAATTCGGAGTTCTAGAGAATTTACTATGAATTTTCGAAGTTAAGTATGGAATTTGGAACATTTTCTGAAACGTTTTCTGAACAGTGTCTACGTTTTTGAAAACTGGGATTGATTGGATTATGATAAAATACTGGAACCAATTTTCTTAGAAACTAGACTTAATAAGGAGTTCATAGGTTTTTGAAACACCTGATTTGGACACCTAAAACTCCAGATATGGATTTTTGAAGTTAGACCATGAATTTGCACGTTTTTCTGGAACAAGCAAGATGAACGAAAATTCTGGGAACATTGTACGTATAATTGACAGTGAAATTTATTTTTCCCTGAAAATAGACTTGTTAAGGAACACGTGAGTTTTGGAAGCACACCATTTGGAGTTCTGTGCAATTAATTATGAATTTTCAAATTTAATTGAAAATTCTGTCAGTTTCCAGAATTTATGCGAAAATAAGAAAAAAAGATTTTGGATAAATATTAACTCGGTCGTCCATAAATATGTAAATATAGGACTTGATATTTATCCCGGATGATCAAAGGATTGAGGACTGGATCAAGATTTGGAAAGATTATCAGGTAGTAACGCTTCTCTCACATACTATGTGTGCCTTTATATGCATGTATTTACCTGTGTATATATATATATATATATATATATATATATATATATATATATATATATATAATGTGTGAATGTTGTGATTGTTGAATGTATAAATGATGGTTGTCTTGCATGTTCTGTGTATGCATTTTATGTGAGTGATGATTAACATTACTACTGGGATTCATTTGAATCCCAGAATATTTTTAAAATTAGCAAATTTTGCAGCTTGTGCAAGAATAGTGCATAGTACCGTATACGTGAATAGTTACGTATACGTGAATAGTGATGTTGTATTTTAAGAACACTTCTGTGTACGCGATTTTGTTGAGTATTTAAGGCGGGTGTTACAGTAATACCTAAAAATTTCTATATAATAAGTATTATATTTTGATGAGTAATTAACAAAAATGAAGGTAAATATGTGTCTCAAATTATTGAAATTTGTTGGCTATAATTTTAGGCAAATTTCCCTTGGAATTTAAATTAACTAAATGCAAAATATAAGACTAAGATTAGGGATCATAATATATGATATAATTAACACATAAAATAATAGTTAATTTATAACTAAAAGAGGCAAGAAAGTAATATGAGAATACTTAATCAAATTAAAGGAAATAAGCAAAAACCAATGGGCAATTAAACTTACACTAATTAAGATCATTGTTGGTTTTGATTAGTTTTGATGATGTCTTATATAAATGTCATTATTAAGAGCAAAAAGTTTGTATGATATATTTATCTCTTACATTGACTAACTACTATATTTAATGTAGATTAGTCCAAGTTGAATAATAGCTCAAGAAGGAGATAAGAGATTTTAGAAAGAAGAAATTAAAAAGAATGTCAAGTTCAAGAAGAAGATGAGATATTAAAGAAGGTAGAACTTGCAGAGAATGATGAGTCCAAGCTAAATGATGGAGAATGATCAAGAAAATAGATTGAAGAAAGAAGTTCTTGCACAATATAATGGGAATATTATAATGTTAAGGAAGCAAGAAGTTATCAAATGATTTTGGGGGATAATCTAGAAGGAGAGAAGAAATTGAAGAAAGAAGAACTTACACAATGTAGTGGAATATCATTATTCAAGCTCTTATTTTGATGTGAGAAATCTCCAAGATCATATGGAAGTTGGAATGGCTCAATTCGGAGTTAAAACCAGCAAAAAATCAGTTCCAGGATGAGAAAACTCGAGTTCAGATCTAAAAACTTGAGTTTCCTACTTCGCCACAATGATTTGCTCCTCTGGTATGAGAAAACTCGAGTTTAGAACACAAAACTCGAGTTTGGAACTCAAAACTCGAGTTAATCACTAAGTGACTTGAGTTTGTAATGTCTTCAACATCTCTGATGTCTCTAAACAAGGAAAACTCGAGTTTTCAAGTAGAAACTCAAATTTACAGCGGTCTTCAGCAACTCTGTTTCACGTTTCACTTGGGCGACGTCTGGTAATTCGATGATATCTCCCAAACCAAAAATAGGATTGGGATGAAACCAGTAACATATGCAACTAAACTCCCAATGCGTCATTTTGATTTAAAATTAAAGCCAAAAGGAGTTCAGATAAATGAGATATGAATTGTAGAAGTTGACAGTGAAATTCACACCACACAGCAGACCAAGCTTCAATGGTTTGAGTGTATCTCACATACTACAAATCCAATTAAGCTGAAATCAGTGGAATATGAAAGTAGACTCAAAGGGCTTTCCAACAAGATTCGAACCAACCAAAAAGGAGTTCTGACCAAGGAGATATGGCCCTCGAAAGTGGACTGTCTGTTCAAGATGTTGCAAAGTTTGCTATCAAATGAAGCAAACTTGAGTTTTGGAACCAAAACTCAAGTTTATCGGGGACAGAGAGCAAGATATGATTTTGGGAAAAACCAAAACTTGAGTCATTAAGTTGGAAACTCGAGTTTCCATCACACAGAGAGCAACGAACGTCAGAGCATCCTCAAAACTCGAGTTTGCGAGACCAAAACTCGAGTTTTCATCAGACAGAGAGCAATCTTGAGTAAAGCAACAACCTCTAAACTTGAGTTTGCACCTCTGCTTCAGAAAATCACCATGTTGAAAATCTCGTTTCTTATCAAGAACATCCAGATGAATACCCAAATGATTTATAATACTTCTTAACATTATTTATATCACAACATGTTTCAGATGATCAAAGGTTGTTAAATTGAAGATCAAGGGTAAAGTAAATGCTGATGTCATAGCTGGTTCAGAAAACGACGTTCTAACGGCTAGTTCCATCTGAGTCTAACGGCTACATTTCTTTATCCAACAGTCATTGAATCTTCTCAACGGTCATAAATTGCAACTACCTATAAAAGAAGACAGATTCAAGACAGAAGGAGCAAGACACAAGCCTACATCTTCAAAATGCTCATACTCTGATATTCATATTATTTACTCTTTGTTTTCAATGTTTACATAGCTTATTATAGAGAGTGAAATGATTTGTATTGTACTTCAGTGTTTATCTAATCACTTCTAAGAGAGAAGATTTATTGTAATAATTCTATCATTCTATCTTAGAGTTACTCAAGATTGGGTGATCTTGAATGGGAAACACATTGTATTGATTACAGCTTGTAAGGGGAGTGAATCCTAGTGAGAGGATTACTTCGAGTACCGAATGTGTAATCAAGTGGGTGTATTGATTACAGTTTGTAAGGGGGAGTGAATCCTAGTAAGAGGATTACTTCAAGTATAAAACGTGTAATCAAGTTGAAAGAAGATAGTGGATTGAAAATCTCAAGTGGAGCTTGGGGACTGGACGTAGGTTAAGGATTGGGCCGAACCAGTATAAATCACAGTTTGCATATTCTCTTCCCTTATCTCTTATATTTCCAGTATATGTTTATTTGAATATCTAACTGTTGATTTAGAAAACGCAAAAGATTTTCAAAGTATCAAGTTTTTAATCAGACACTCAATTCACCCCCCTCTTGGGTGATAGCCAGGTCTTTCAATTAGCATAATTCTTCAATTTGATTATAGGCAAATAAAAAATTATCCAAGAGTGGGCTGTTTGAAAAAAAAAAAAAATTAAGGGCCAAAGATGAAGGGTTAAAGCTTCTCTATTAAATTACGAATGACCATAATCAATTAACAAACCAATCTTATTATAGCACTTGTGATTAAAGAACATATAACCACTTGTTTAGCATATTAACCAAGTTTAAATGATCATCCCAAAAGTCAACATAGGTGGCGCATGCACATGGAGGAGTTTGGGTGGAATTTATCATTAAATAAACAAGATATTTGGCTATTAAAAAACACATTAAGTGACTAAAGAAAGGGAGGCATGTCTGAAAGCCTTAATGGAAGGGGGAGATGAGATTTCAAAAAGTGGTATTGGATCCTATGGTTGAAAAGAGGGATGGAGTTTTGGATAACCTTGAGGATTACCATTTTAACCTTAAAGCTTTTCCTATAAATAGGCCATCAACCTCTCCTCAATTCTTCACACCAACACACAAAAAAAAAAAAAAAAACAAGAAGAAGAAGGAAGGAAAAAAACCTCTTTTATTTTTATTTTTATCTAATACTATAAAAATATTATCAACTTATCAAAAAAAAATATATATTTATCAACCATTAAATTGATCAATGACAAGGAAGAGTTGATGGTATAAGAATTGGAGAGGATCCATTCCCATTTATAACTTTTTTTTTTTTTTGCCCAAATTCCCATTTATAACTTGAAAAACAAGTTTTTGTCAGTTTAATATTGATTTGCCTATATTTTTAAAATGAAAATATAACAAAAAATAGTTTTATTAATGATAGGAATTTAGTGTAAGTAGTTTTGACTATTTAAATATAAGATCTTAAAATTAAGTTCGTGTGATTTTTAAAAAATACTTTTGAGAGGGTTTCTCGTTCCTTACTAATTGGCTTGATAATACTTGAATTTAACTTAGTCATATAAAAAAACAGGGCCACACGTTTTGCATGCTTCATCAAACAAATTACCAGTATTTTTTTTTTCTAAAAAAAAGTGTTATATTTTTTAAAACTTATTAAAACACAAACTCATGAGGGAGTAATATTTTTTTGAATGAAGGAGTAATATTTTTCATGGTCAGAGGTTACATTGTTCCCTGCTTTTTCTTTAAAAAAAAAATCTGAATAATATTGTTCTGACAAAAACTTATGAACACCCTGGCAAAACTTTATTTATAAATGTGTGGCACAACACTAAACACGACATGCTCACTGGAGCCAATTATTTTGGAGTCTGCTGATAAAAGATAAACATGTGTCAATTAAAATATTACCACCTCCGGTACTAAAATGTAAAATGTATGATATAATTTGTAGTGTAAATAAATTGTACTAAAAATTATATTTTATATTTAAAACTGGAGAGAGTAATTGACACGTAGCCAACCCATATTTTGGAAGGTAATGGAACACATTTTTTTTTCTTCTATTTTTTAAATACTTAGGGAAAAATTATAATTTAAATGTCTTAGAATATTAATGTTTTGAGGGTTAAGATGTAAAACTACATATGTGGTTTTTTCAAAAGTATACCTAGCACCAAGTGTTTTTTTAGGTGCAAATGTGATTATATGGTTACAAAAATAAAGCAAAAATACTCATTAACCTTTAATTTGACTTTTTTGTATTTTGAAACTGACATGGACGATGACTCAGCTAAATTTCATCATAGCTGGCAATGGAAAACTGGAGAAAATTACATAAAAGGGCCTAGATAGTTTTGAAAATTACAGAAAGGCGGCAACGACTACAAGGAGGAGGAGATGGGCGGTCTTTACAAAAATAAAGCAAAAATACTCATTAACCTTTAATTTGACTTTTTTGTATTTTGAAGCTGACATGGACGATGACTCAGCTAAATTTCATCATAGCTAGCAATGGAAAACTGGAGAAAATTACATAAAAGGGCCTAGATAGTTTTGAAAATCACAGAAAGGCGGCAACGACTACACGGAGGAGGAGATGGGCGGTCCGATGTAAGATTGAGATTGTGAGAGAGAAGGGCTAAATTGTAATTTTCAATATATTTATGTCATTTTCTCCAGATCTTTACTACCAGCTGGGATGAAATTTAGCTGAGTCATCGTCCATGTCAGTCGTAAGTCAAGCTAATGGTCAACATATATTTTTGCTCCACTTTTATAACCATATAGTCACTTTTACACCAAAAAAAAACATTTAGTGTTCGGTGCACTTTTGGAAAAATTACATGTGTATTTTTACACCTTTTTTTTATACAATTTAGCAGCCTCTTAGTATCTAAGACTTATCTTCTTCAAGAATCCTGGCAAGTCCCATATCCAGATGCGAAACCACTTGAAAACCTGGCATAAGAGATAAACTTGTTGTAGCTAACTGATCTACAACAGTGTTTATCTGTCTACTAATGAGTCGGACCTCAACGTTCCAATCATGACCCACCACTGTAATATCCCTAATTTTGGGCTTGTAGACTTGAAAATTTGCCTATTTTTGGGAAAGACAGATTTGGAATCAGTATTTTATGGGTCATGAATAGTGTTTACTATTCATAAATACGTATTTACTATTTAAGAATACGTATTTACTATTCATGCGGGACCCACATCAAAATTAATCAATCGTCCGACAATTGAATCCGTGAGTTTTGAAAAAATGTTACGCGGGACCCACATGAATAGTAGTTTAATATTGTTTTAATAATATAATATTCAAAGGTGAATAGTGATTCATTATTTTATTATTATTTTAATAAAATAATATTTAAAGGTGCGGACCCACGGACAATATTTTCAACTCTCCGGACATCCTTCACGTGAAGTTTGAAAATTTGCACGGGGTAAATTACGTAGAATGACCAGAGGTGTAAATTACAGTTAAGAACCCATTCCTCTTTTCCTATAAATAGGCGATCCTTCCTTTTGAAAATTCACACCATTGCAAAGAGCAATTAGAAGAGTTAGAGAGATGTTAGAGAGAGGAGCTCTGGAGAAGTGAGAGCAAGAAGGAAGAGGAGGTTCTGCAAGGGTAAGTTCTTCGGTCCTTAGCTTTTAGATTCTAGTATTTAGTTTTGTAGTTCTTAGAGTTCTAGTTCAGTTCATAGCTTAGATGTTGTTTTGATCTTTAATCTTCCAATATGTTGTTGATATCATGTTTTATGGTTAAATGTGGTATTTATTTTGAAAATATGATGGAGATATGGCAAAATTTTGGAAGATTAGAGTCAAAGCAGCGAAGCTCTGGCGAAATTTTATAGTGAATAGTACCGTATACGTGAATAGTACTGTATACGTGAATAGTGCCGTATACATAAATAGTACCGTATATATGAATAGTACCAAAATTATTCGAATGGGAGTAATGTGGTAATAATGTTATAGGATATCTGTGATCACGTACCGCTGTCGTACCGCTGTCAAAAATACCGTATTTCGTCAACGAAGGTACGTTCGCGTACTGGTAACCTTAACTCTGATATTTATTGTATGCGTGTATATGTTATGTGTATATGTGGTATGGGTATGTACGTTCGCGTACTGGTAACCTTAACTCTGATATTTATGGTATGCATATATGTGGTATGTGTATTGTATGCTCTGTGGTATGATTATGTACCGTTGTTATGATTATACTTGCTGGATATTGGGATACGTTTCAAGGGGGCCTATGTGCTGTCGGAGGCCTATGTGCTGTCGGAGGCCTAGGTGCTGTCAGGGGGGGCCTACGTGCTGTCAGAGGCCTATGTGCTGTCAGGATACGTTGCAGGGGTAGGACCTATGTGCTGTCAGGATACGTTGCAGGGGTAGGGCCTATGTGCTGTCAGGATATGTTTATCTGTGCTATATCTGCTGAATGAATATGTGATGTTAATGTTGTGATTGTCTGTAGTCCATATACTATTATATGTAAATATGAGGTGAACCGTTACCTGAGGTCCGGTGGGTATTGGACCTCAGCTCTTATATAGCTTCAGGGTCCGGAGACTCGAGGACGTAAGATGAGCGTAAGCTGAATTAGCAGCACATGTGAAGATCGCGTAAAGACCCGATCAAGAACATCTAAGACTTGAACAGATAATGTATTGTTCTCTATGAACAGGCAGTTACGCCACTGTATTATGTTGTATCAGTTACTCAATACTCTTTTGTTCCAATGCTCTACTCTGATATATGAAAAAAAATTATACTGCTTTTGAAAATGGGATGTCACATTTTGGTATTAGAGCTAGTTTTTTCAGAGGGCAAATTCGACTCATGATCGGGGGTTCTCACAGTGTGATCTGTGGCGAAGCATTGGCTCTTACCCCGACATGACCAGACGGCCAGCCACCGTCTTGGTTGCAGGCGTCGAAAGGCGGTGCGTAAAACTAGGGTCTGAGGTATCTTTTGTCGCCACGGCGTGTTATCGCCTGAGAGACATTTTGGTATCAGTGCAGTAGTCCTGGCATGAATTTAACGAAGTTATTACGGACAGTTTGGTGCCGAAGGCAAGGCTAGTCTATGTGGGTGCGCCAATTAGTCGCCGTGAACTCGGTGAGGCCCCCATGATAGACACTTACCTGGCCATTCTGTTCGGTTAACAGAGTTAGGTTCAAAGCCTTTTAAAACTTGGAGTATATTTTGGAAAAAGAGTACTGGTATAACTCTACTGTGACGTTGTAGTGATGGATGGAAATAGATCTCCATACATAAACTACACTAAAACAAGTAAGACGTACTGCATGTATATCCGTAGTTTCGAGATAATAGGGTTAAGACTAAACCCAGATTCAGTATGTCCACCGCTTGAACCTATGCCGATATCAGAACCCTGATACCTCTGATAACCCTGATATCAGCCTTTGATAACCCTGATATCAGTCTCTGATAACTCTGATAATCGCCAGTTCGTATTGGACGGAAATTCTATCCTAGCACATCGTGTATATGTGGAGCTGGGGCATGACATACGAAATTCTAAGGCCAACAAAGATAAGTACATGCAGTATTTGACTTATGTAGAGAAACTCCCGATACGAACTTCCGTACCCGTTTCTAAAAAGAATGAACCAATGAAATTTTGAACAAAGGAAATGTTGAGGGTATCTATTTGTTAGTAGTAATACTCGTGTAGAAAAAGTCTGTGATATTCTAATATTTGTATTCCTTATATATACTTAACATTCTCCATGGGATACAGTGAAGATGGACGGAAAAGAATCTTCCCACGTAAATTGCCGCGGAACGATGAGACGAATCGCACAGAAATCATCGAACCCTAGACACATAAGGATCAACAGTAACTCTGAACCAAACTACGATCCTAAACCAGCATACTTTCCTGAACCCGAAAATCATTTTCTATCGGAGTATAACCCCAATCCTGAATTCTTGAATCTAAACTCCCCTACACGTATTTTTGCACCAGGACCCGTGTACCATTCTGGACCGGAGTACCCACTTGACCCTAATGATGAACCTAAACTCATAAACCAAGTACTTCAGAACATAGCTCAACCTCCGCCAGAGCTAGAAGAATCAGATTCATCAGGCCATTCGTCTGATGGGGACAACTCTGATGATTCCCAATCTAGTAACCAGGAAATTTTAGATAATGAATCTCATACCAGTTATAAACCTATTTTCCTGAACTATGTTCTAGATCAGAACGGGATGCTAGTGGACATCCTAAGCATCGACTATGGAAATGCCGCTCAGCATGCGACAACAATAAAGGACGAATATTATCAATACTTGCAGAATGTGGTGACGACATATGATCGGAGGAATATGTACTTCATTCCTACTCCCGTGAAGATTGGGCAAAATCTATCTTGTACCATTTTCCTCGAAATCATTTCTGGATGGAAAGTACAAACGAGCTCTTAGGAGAAGGCCCTATCCAAAGTTTTCATACATTCCTTCGTCGTCTCAAGTGGCAGGTGATTCATGATATCTAGAGAAACAGAAACAAGAATAATCTAAAGAAAATAGAAAAGGAATAGCGGAACCTGTTTGTCGTGCTAATATGTTGACATTTTTCCAAAAACCTCTGAGAAGTTGTAAGATAGCTGATAAAATAAGGGTTTGTGACGTATAGACTAGTTTGACGGGAAGAGCAGATGACTGTAACATCTTAAACATATGTTTAATATATATGTTTGCTAAGTACTGTTTCTTCTCAGTATCTTTAAATCTCTTTTCAAGACCAATTCTGGATGGGGCAGACGAATAAACTTTTAGATGGAAAAAGTACAACCAACTTCTACTTCTTTTTAAATCATCTGTAAAGACTAGTTCTAAACAAATATATAAGTAAGTAATTATAACGTGGGATATAAGACGTAACTACTAGTTAAAACCAGCTACATAGTATAACATTTTTTTGCCATAAACACTACGTGTAATATCTGTTTGCTTAGAATGACTAAATTATCCCTTAAAATTTCTTAATAGAAGGATAGGATGAAAAATTTACAAGGAATCGGAGTCCTTAGAGGCCAAGGCCAAGTTCGAGGTAGACAACCACGAGGGGTACTAGTCCCAGTACAAAGGGAGTTGCAAGAGCTGAGGGAAAAGCTGAATGAGCAGAAGAAATTTATTGATACCCTCTTGGCTGAGAGACAAGAAAGACAGATTGAGAGACAACTGGAATCCTGCCGTCTGATGAAGTGCAACTTAGAAGAGCTGCGTAAATCAAGGAAGGTCAATGGTAGTAAGGCAACTCATGCCAAATTTAGTCACAAAAGCCCCACACTGAAAAGGAAGTTTCCTGGGGTCGACCACCGAGGAAAAAGCAAGAAGACAGACCAGACTAGGCAGCAGAGCTATCCAAAAATACCGAGCCCCCTAACATGTTGGAAATGCGGGAGGTACCATCCTGGTATTAGCTGTATGGGGAAACGGGTTTGCTACCAATGTCCTGAGTAGGGAACATTATCAAGGACTGTTTCGAGCACGGAAGTCACCACCAAGGTACTAGTTACAATGGGCAGCAGTACAACCCTGGAGTGACGGGACCCCGATCATGTCCGAAATGTGGGAGTTATCATCATCGACATACTGACTGCGATGGAAGGCTGATATGCTTCAAGTGTCAACAACCTGGACACATCAGCGTGCACTGTCCCCTGAGAGCTGCGAAGTTAGGGCTACCGAATTCAGGCCAGATGATGGCAATGATTAAAGAGGAGGTCGGAGAATCTTTGGGAACGGTCCAAGATACTATCGCTCAGTAGAAATCTATGTTAGATATAAACCGATCCGGGTGCTTAATCGATCATGTATTTTTTATACTTGTACGGATCCTTTTGGGATGCATACATATGTAGTAGCTACACCATTAGGTGTGATTAGGTGTAAACTCTTTAGCTTATGAAGCGTGTATGGAATCAAGTTACGAATATAATATAGATCTTATTACTATTTCACAATGTCAACAACATTCTCTGTTGTGTTAAACTAGCAGCAAAGAAGAACGGTGTCGATGAGAATATATCATTCTCACAAGCAGAGATAGAATTAACGCGGAGACCAAATCCTTACTCAAAAACAGCTCAGTCATAAATGAATTCATTGATAATCCTACCAAATTACCCGGGAAGAGAAGTTCAAAGTTCACTATTGGTTAGATGCCTAGCACTGGAGAATAATTAAAAGCGCCGTATCATTTGACATCAAACGAAATATATAGGAGCTGATAAAGCAACTCGAAGAACTACCAAAAAACAAGGTTTATTTCAAACCAACGTATCACCGTAGAAATTCCTGGTAAAATTCTTAAAGGGAAACAGGGGTTTGTGACTTTGTATCCACTGCCGTCAGTATGACGAAGTAATTGTCAAAAACAAATACCACCTTCTTTTGACAATCCGCCCAAATATCAAATTCCTATGTTTAAGATCAATTGATGATCAGAACACCACCAACTGTAAATCAAAACCAGCATTGCTCTAAAGATAGCTTTCAGGACTGAATTCGAGCCTTTTGAAATATCTTGAGATGTCTTTCAAACCAAATACACTTACCTTGTTCATAAAACAAAATTCTCTCTTAAACACGTAGGTAGGGTTAGAAGAAGTGTTGTTTGTTGTCGTCCGCATAAAAAGAAGAACAATGATAATCAGTATGAGTATACTAGAGAACGACGCGACTCTTTACTTAAAAAAAATTATTGGCTGCCAGAAATACATTTTCTGGGTCATATTCTATGACGCAACGATGTTGTTATCTATTTTAAGCAAAGTGGAAGCAGTTCTGGACTATAAATAGCCAGAAATAGTAACATAGATGTGTAGTTTTTGGGTTTAGCGGGATAGTACTGTAGATTCATGTAAAGTTTCTCGTAACGTGCCATTGACAAGGCTCACAAGTTAAAAAAAAAATCGGTTGTATAAAACAAGAACTGTGAGTTGTGTTTCCAAAGTTTGAGGGAGAAGTTGGTTATTGCACCAAGAAATTGGTTATCCCAAGTCCAAGTAGATTCTATAGTGGTACCAGTAGGTATGGATTGGGATATGTCTGGCTGTAGCAGGACAGCTTAATGACTTACACCTCTTGATAGTTGGAGCCTCTCAAGTCGATCTAATCTACACATGACCTAGAATTAGTGATTATCATGAGAAAGTAGAGGCGATACCTCTAAATGTATGAACATAATGGAATACTGCTACCACAAGTGCTTGAAAAAAAAAAACCTTTAGAACTCGGTAATATATATAGCATCGCTAGATGAAGTTACTATAAGGCTACGATGTAGAAAATAAGTATCAACCGGATAAAGAGAATATCGAGTAGGTACTCTTCACAGAAAATTTGTACCAGTATCTCATATGACAATTCAAGGAGCGAAAGCTGCTTGAGTATGACAGAAGCTTAAATCCTGTCAAAGGAAATTCCACGCAAAACTATCAATACACCCGATAAAGCCAATCTTTCAAATTTTCTTACAATCGAGATGACACCAATTGACGCCTTGATCAGGCAGAAGTGTAAATCACTTATATTGCTCAGCGGAATTGTCAGAGCAAAATTTTTCTTGAACCAAATATGGCTAATCACGTTTCTAAATATTTTATACAAGTTACAAAAGATCGAGAGAATCTTTTTGGTTATTGATGATCGTATAATATCCCTAGAAGCCGGTGTCAGTAGAACACCTCAAAGGCAAACATGTAGTCCGCATTTCGTGAAATCATCCGACGTATTCGTTGAAAACAAACCAGTCGCTACTAGATAGCCTTGTTTCCGAATTTGATTAGACTTCCACAACGTTTTCCATATTTCTTAGTTATCACAATCCGACCGAGATCGTGTCATTGAGTAGGAGGTATCTTGTGTTGTCATGGTGTATGGGCGCCATGGAAACATGTAAGGTATCTTGTGTTGCCATGGTGTATGGGCGCCATGGAGGCATTTTTGGTATCTGTAGCGTTGACCGCGGTGTATGGGAGCTTTGGAAAACATTATATATCAAAGTACGACATGACAAGATTTTTTGTAGTCGAGCCAAAACATATGGTCCGGAGTCTAGTCAATGCAAAGTCTAGATAGTACGGAGTTTGGTTAGTATGGGGTAAATTTCGAGGGCGAAATTTTATTGAACGAGGGGAGAAATGTAATATCCCTAATTTTGGGCTTGTAGACTTGAAAATTTGCCTATTTTTGGAGGACTACTAGGCCCTATTTTTGGGAAAGACAGATTTGGAATCAGTATTTTATGGGTCATGAATAGTGTTTACTATTCATAAATACGTATTTACTATTTAAGAATACGTATTTACTATTCATGCGGGACCTACATCAAAATTAATCAATCGTCCGACAATTGAATCCGTGAGTTTTGAAAAAATGTTACGCGGGACCCACATGAATAGTAATTTAATATTGTTTTAATAATATAATATTCAAAGGTGAATAGTGATTCATTATTTTATTATTATTTTAATAAAATAATATTTAAAGGTGCGGGACCCACGGACAATATTTTCAACTCTCCAGACATCCTTCACGTGAAGTTTGAAAATTTGGCACGGGGTAAATTACGTAGAATGACCCAGAGGTGTAAATTACAGTTAAGAACCCATTCCTCTTTTCCTATAAATAGGCGATCCTTCCTTTTGAAAATTCACACCATTGCAAAGAGCAATTAGAAGAGTTAGAGAGATGTTAGAGAGAGGAGCTCTGGAGAAGTGAGAGCAAGAAGGAAGAGGAGGTTCTGCAAGGGTAAGTTCTTCGGTCCTTAGCTTTTAGATTCTAGTATTTAGTTTTGTAGTTCTTAGAGTTCTAGTTCAGTTCATAGCTTAGATGTTGTTTTGATCTTTAATCTTCCAATATGTTGTTGATATCATGTTTTATGGTTAAATGTGGTATTTATTTTGAAAATATGATGGAGATATGGCAAAATTTTGGAAGATTAGAGTCAAAGCAGCGAAGCTCTGACGAAATTTTATAGTGAATAGTACCGTATACGTGAATAGTACCGTATATATGAATAGTACCAAAATTATTCGAAGGGGAGTAATGTGGTAATAATGTTATAGGATATCTGTGATCACGTACCGCTGTCGTACCGCTGTCAAAAATACCGTATTTTGTCAACGAAGGTACGTTCGCGTACTGGTAACCTTAACTCTGATATTTATTGTGTGCGTGTATATGTTATGTGTATATGTGGTATGGGTATGTACGTTCGCGTACTGGTAACCTTAACTCTGATATTTATGGTATGCATATATGTGGTATGTGTATTGTATGCTCTGTGGTATGATTATGTACCGTTGTTATGATTATACTTGCTGGATATTGGGATACGTTTCAAGGGGGCCTATGTGCTGTCGGAGGCCTATGTGCTGTCGGAGGCCTAGGTGCTGTTAGGGGGGGCCTACGTGCTGTCAGAGGCCTATGTGCTGTCAGGATACGTTGCAGGGGTAGGGCCTATGTGCTGTCAGGATATGTTTATCTGTGTTATATCTGCTGAATGAATATGTGATGTTAATGTTGTGATTGTCTGTAGTCCATATACTGTTATATGTAAATATGAGGTTAACCGTTACCTGAGGTCCGATGGGTATTGGACCTCAGCTCTTATATAGCTTCAGGGTCCGGAGACTCGAGGACGTAAGATGAGCGTAAGCTGAATTAGCAGCACATGTGAAGATCGCGTAAAGACCCGATCAAGAACATCTAAGACTTGAACAGATAATGTATTGTTCTCTATGAACAGGCAGTTACGCCACTGTATTATGTTGTATCAGTTACTCAATACTCTTTTGTTCCAATGCTCTACTCTGATATATGAAAAAAAAAATTATACTGCTTTTGAAAATGGGATGTCACAACCACGCCTTTAATCTCTTCGACCAGACGTCTGTCCTCATGTGCTTCATTTATAGGACTCCTGATCAGTGCAACTTCGTTTGTAGAATCAGCTTCAAGAATGACGTTCCTGAACCCCATATCCCACGAGAGCTTCAGGCCAAGTAGGCATCCCCAGAGCTCGGCAGTCAGATGGTCTCCCTCCTCCCCTTTGAACAGGAACGCTCTCAAGAAGACGCCGTGCTCATCGCGCAAAACACCGCCACTCGTAACGCCAGGAGACAGATGAGAGAATGCACCATCTGTGTTGATCTTAACCCATCCAGCCGGTGGGGGTCTTCACTGTTCCCTGGACTCATTCGACTTCGCCTTCCTGCCATCCACTAGGCCGAATTTGTCTCGAGCTTCATTCAAGCAACATTTACACCTTAACCCTAGTTGTTTTGAAGATTGTTTAACTTAAAAAATATTAATTTTAAAATTATATAAAATTATAGTTTTTGATTATGAAATTAACTCTGCCTCATAACATCTGTATAATAAGTTTAACTTTTAAATTATCGTAGTACATATCTTCTGATTTTATTACTTATAATTTTTTCCCCTAAATTCGACCAATCATCGTTATCACAAAGATACGTCTGCAATACGAGTAATTAATAATAGGAGTCACTCTCTCATCTTTCTTAATATGTCTCTCTTTCATTATTAAAAGATGAAATTATATATGAAGGGATTAATTTTAATGTTTTATCGATATTCTAAATTTATATTAGTTAAAAAAATTATAAAAAAACAAGAGAAACTGAATGAAGCAAACTTGAGTTTAGAATCAAAACTCGAGTTTAAAAAAATTGCACAGTTTGCTATCAAATGAAGCAAACTCGAGTTTAGAATCAAAACTCGAGTTTCCATCGGACAGAGAGCAATCTTGAGTAAAGAAACAACCTCTAAACTCGAGTTAACAAATGCAAACTCGAGTTTTCACCTCGGCTTCGTAAAATCAGCGTTTCGAAAATCTCGTTTTTCATCAAGAACATCCCGATGATTACACAAATGATCTATAATACTTCTTAACATCATTTATATCATTTGTGGACATGTTTCAGACGATCAAATGTCGTTTGTCCAAGATCAAGAGTAAAGTAAATGCTGATGTCATAGCTGGTTCAGAAAACAAAGTTCTAACGGCTAGTTTTATCTGAGTCTAACGGCTATATTTCTTTACCCAACAGTCATAGAATCTTAAAACAGTCATATGTTGATCTCTACCTATAAATGAAGACTCATTCAAGACAGAAAAACGCAGAGAAACAAGCTTACATCTTCAACATGCTGATATGCTGGTATTCTCATCATTTACTCTCTTTTTTCAGTGTTTTCATAGTTTATCATAGAGAGTGAAATGTTTTGTATTGAGAATTACAATATTTGTATCTTTGTGAAAAAACGCTCTGAATGGTTTCGCCAGATTCTTCCACCGCTCTCCATCCATCTGACTCTGGGCAACGAAAGCTACCTCCAGATCGGCCACCTGCTGAAGGTCAGGATGATAGGAAAAAGAAAAAGAAGTTGGAAGCTATCCCTCAGGCCATTATGGATGACCGAATGTCTGATAATGATTTAGATCAAGGTGAAAATCAAAACAGGATTCCTGAGGATAAAGAAAAGAATGAGAAGAAGGAGGACGTAACACAAAGGTTTATCTCCTACCGAGCCTCCCTAATGGGATTTAATGGCGTTGCGCATAGCAATCACATTTTAGAAGAAGATGATCTATTTGCTAACGACAAAGAAATATGCTGGAAATTGCCAGATGAATCTAAGGAGATGAAAAAACTAAAGGAAATATATCCGGTTGCTCCCTGCACAGAAGAGGAATTCAATGAATGGTGTGAACCATGGAACTATGCCTTGGTACTTACTGTGTTGGGCAAAAAGTTCAACTTATTTGTTCTGAAAGAAATATTGATAAAGCTCTGGGGATTCTCAAATTTTGAGCTTATTGACATACCAAATAACTATTTTGTGATCCGATTTCAAGACCAAGAGTTATGGAGAACACATTACCGAAAGGTCTTATACGAGGGCCCCTGGGTGATTCGACAACATTGCCTCCTTGTGCAACGATGGACACCATACTTCAATCCATATCAAAATCCTCTAGGCCGAGTGGCTACATGGGTCCGTATTCCGGATGTTCCAATGCATTGCTATAATAAGCACTGCATCTCACGTTTGGGAGATCGAATTGGGCGCACACTCAAGGTTGATATGAATACCTTGCAGGATTATCAGGCTGCTACACCGAAAATTCAAAGAGGAAAATATGTCATAATTTGTGTGGAGTTGGATCTCCAAAAGAAACTTGTCCCAAGAGTAATTGCAGCTGGGTCGATTTTTAATGTTGAATATGAGGGGCTTACCCTCATCTGTTTCACATGCGGTCGATTTGGACATAGGCGTGAAAAATGTCCTTACAAGGCTTCATCTTCAAACACTGGTGGAGAGCAAGAACAACTGACGCAACCCAACGTACAGCCTCCTTCAAAGACAGCCGACAATCGGTATCCCCCAAAGGTTAACTCAGAGGAAGCGTTCGGCCCATGGATGCTTGTTTCTCATCGGAATTCCAGATTCCGGCATGCTCCGCAACGGACAGACCCTCGGCAAGCTCAGCGGCACTCATCGACTCTCAACGGGAAGAAAGTACAAACGGCTACTGACAGGGGTGCATCTCGGTTTGCAGTGCTAGATGACTTAGAGGTTGAGACTCATCTGCTTCATGAAGGGGGAGAGGTACGCGATGACGTTATCGTGCAGCAGGGAGTGAGATTTGGGAAATCTTCTTCGGTGAAGAAAGCGCTACAGGGAATCAAGGGGGATCCAGCTGGCAAGTTGAAAGGTCAAAAAGTCCAATACAAGCCTAAATCCCAATTAAAGTCCAGCGAAGACAAGGCAATAAATGGACCAATTGTGCAGGCCGAAATTGATGGGCTTGATTGTGCAACAGATCTCATTCAAAGTGGACATGTTATGACTTTGAAACCCATTCCCAAAGAAAGCACTAATTTTGGTAATGAAAAAGGCATGGACCTGGTCATGATTGATAATACGGTTGGGCCCACATCTCTTCAAGCTGAACAAATCATCATACCCCAAATTGATCAACCACATCAGCCTACACACGGAAATCACCCAGTAGAGGAAAATCAACCTACAAATTCTTCTATGATCTCACACATGGGCCCAAAAACATCCAATGGAAAAAAAAGTAAAAATAAAAGTCAGCGGGCTCATATTGTTGTTCAAGGAAATCTTACTAATGTGGTTCAACAGGGTGTTACTCCTACAAACTCTACAGCCCCTCATGTGAAAGAGCAACATCAAGATGTCACTCTTTTGGGCCCCATCCAACAATTACCTGAGACTGATCATTGGGACCCGAACGAGGATATTGCACCAGATTTTCTGGAAGACAATGAAACTTCTGTGCCAGAAACTCAACTCCATCAGCAATATGGAGGAGGGGTCGACCAGTGCAGGTAAGTATCTCTTCCTTTCGTCTCATATTTTATTTTAATGATTATTGGCTGTTGGAATTGTAGGGGCGCCGGTAGCCGGACCTTCCCTTTAATTATTAAGGATATTGTTTTTAAGTATCATATCAATATTCTTTGTCTGCTGGAAACTCGTATTAGTGGTGATCGTGCCAATAAAGTCTGTCGAAAACTTGGATTTAGTAATTGGATCCGGGTTGAATCAACGGGTTTCTCTGGGGGAATCTGGATTTTGTGGGATAGTGGCGCTTTTGACATTACTTACCTCACTTCAACTACGCAGCTGCTTCATTGTCAAATTAAGGAGCGCATTAATAATTCCCTGAGTATCGTTACTATTGTGTATGGTGAAACTACTTTAATTGGCCGGGAATCTTTATGGAACTCCCTCCGCTCACTTGGTAATACTCAACTCCCGTGGCTAATTCTTGGTGATTTTAATTCCTATCTGTCCCCGAATGATAAGGTCGGAGGAGTTGAGCCTTCTTGGAGTTCAATGCAGCATTTTAAAGAGTGTATTGATGACATTAATCTCATTGAAGCTCCGATACAAGGGGAAAAGTTCACTTGGGAAAGGCAAGGTTTGAAGGAAAGACTTGACTGGGTTTTTACTAACCTAAACTGGATTTCTCTTTACCCTAATTTCTCCGTCCGGCATGAGCTTAAATTTAAATCAGATCATAGAATTGTGGTGGTTAACTCAAACCTTTCTCCCCAGAGGCAAAATTCCAAGAAAGCTTTTTATTACCAACTTCCGTGGACTCTGGAAAATGACTTCGATGACATCATCAGAAGAGCTTGGCAGGAAAGGGACTGGATTAACGGCCTTCAAAATTTTCAAAAGTCTGCTACTGATTGGAATAACAGCAAGGTGGGCAATTTTACAAAGAAGAAAAAGAAATTAATTCGTCGCCTTGAGGGCATTGATAGATGTAGGCGAATGAATTTGCAGACCGGGTTGTTCAGATTGGAGAAAAAATTATGGGAGGAATATCATAAAATAGCCACTCAGGAAGAAATCAGCTGGTTCCAGAGATCTAGAAGCAAATGGCTGCAGGGGGTGATAGAAATACTAGATTTTTTCATGCTTCTGCTATGATCCGGAGAAAGAGACAGAGAATTGGGGCAATTCTGAATGATGTTGGAGAATGGGTTGAGGATCACGACACAGCAAAAATGATGGCCCACAATTTTTTCCTCAATCTCTACTCTTGTGATGCCTCTGTAAAAAGCCCTGACGACTTTCCCTCTGAGTTTCCCTCTATAGATGCCAGCACTTTGCGCATGTTGTCTAGACAGGTCACCAGAATTGAAATAAAAAATGCTACATTTTCCATGGGAGCGCTTAAAGCCCCTGGACCTGATGGCCTTCATGCTCACTTTTTTCAGACTCAGTGGGATGTGGTAAGGGGAAAAATTTGTGCTTTCGTTGAAGATTGTTTCAATAACCCTTCCATCATGTCAAACATTAACAAGTCTAAGATTGTTCTCATACCTAAGGTTGATAACCCTTTGTCTCTAAGAGATTTTCGTCCTATTTCATTGTGCAATGTGAGTTTTAAAATTATTACTAAAGTTTTGGCTAATAGGCTCAAAAGTATTATGCCCCGGCTTGTTGGTCATGAGCAATGCAGCTTTATTGCTAATAGATCTAGTTGCGACAACATCCTAACTGCCCAGGAGATTATTCATTCCATGAGAACGAAGGGCAGGAAGAAAGGATTTGTCGCCATCAAAATCGATATGGAAAAAGCTTTTGATAGACTTGACTGGGGATTCATTAAGGATACGCTCATGCGTCTGAACCTGGATAGCAATTTTATCAATCTCATTATGGCTTGCATGTCTACTGCTTCCATGTCAGTCCTTTGGAATGGTGATGAAAGTCCGAGTTTCACCCCTTCCAGAGGAGTTAGACAAGGAGATCCTTTAAGCCCATATATATTTGTCCTTTGTATGGAACGGCTAAGTCATCTCATTAAAATTGAGTGCCAGGCCCGGCGTTGGAAGCCTTTTGCCTTCAAAAGAAGAGGTCCTCAGATCTCCCATCTGTTTTTTGCTGATGACTTAATCCTTTTTACTGAAGCTTCAATTAGCCAAATGACTGAAGTTCGTAAAGTGATACAAATATTTTGTGAGGTTTTTGGACATCGAATCAATTTAGAAAAGTCAAAAATATTTTGTTCTACGAATGTCAATTTTAATAGAGCCATGGACCTAAGTAGAGTGCTTGGAATTGGAATTACCTCTGACCTTGGAAAATACTTGGGAGTTCCCATTATTCATAAGAGAGTTACGAGAGGTACTTACCATCCTATCGTGCAAAAAGCCCAGAAAAAACTGTCCAAGTGGAAAAGCAAATATCTGTCGATTGCTGGTCGCTCTGTTTTGATCAAATCTGTTCTATCTTCCTTATCCAGCTATCATATGCAATCAACCCTGCTTCCCATCTGTACTATCAACGAAATTGATAAGATCTCAAGGAAGTTTCTCTGGTCTCAAGAAGAGGAGGTTAAGAAAATGCACCTCATTGCTTGGGAAAAAGTAACTCAAGCTAAGAAAGAAGGCGGTCTTGGTCTCAAAAATCTTCGACGTCAAAACAAAGCGTTTATCATGAAACTTTGCTGGAATCTCTTAACTAAAAAGGATACGCTTTGGGTCCAGTGTTTCTGGTCTAAATATAATTGTGGTGATTCTCTCGTGCCCAATGTTAAAAGAAAGCGAAATTCATCATCTGCCTGGAAAGCTATCGTTCAAGTTTGGGAGAAATTCTTGGTTGGAGTTGGGAGGAAGATAAATAATGGGGCTGCGACCAAATTCTGGAGTGGCCTCTGGCTTCCTCTTGATCAACCTCTCAAATCATACGTTGTGAATATTTCCATGATTAATGAAGATGACACTGTACGGGATCACCTCTCCATTAGTGGGGGTTGGGATGTTAACAGGTGGCAGGGTATCATTCCTCTTCATATTATTAACATCATCTCCAGAATTCGACCACCTTGCGGCAACTCCCCTGACTATTTCACCTGGAGAGCAGCAAAAGATGGTTATTTTTCCGTTAAATCTGCCTATCGTTATCTTTCTGAGCGTAGGGGAACCAATGGAAACCATTTCTGGTCCCTGATGTGGAAATGGCAGCTTCCTGAGAAAGTTAAATTCTTTATGTGGCAGATTGGTCATGAGAAGCTTGTCACTAATTCTCTCAGAGCTAAGAGGGGTCTTACAAATGAAAGCCTTTGCCCGTTTCAATGCAATAGTGAAGAGAGTGTTATCCACGTTCTCAGGGATTGCCAGAGAGCCAAGGATTTATGGAAAACAATTTTACATACTAACTATCATACTCAGTTTTTTGCAGGAAATTTGCAGGCTTGGTTTCACTGGAACGCCAATCACAACCCGGCAAAAGGAAGATTTCGAAACTTCTCATGGCCGCGTGTCTTCAGTTTGGGATGTTGGATTCTCTGGACATCAAGATGCAACTTCTTGTTTCAAGGCAAAATCCAGGATACCAGGGAGATGCTTCATCTATGTAATTACCTTCTTATGGAAAGCTCTGATAATAATAAATTCTCACATCAACTTTTTCAGCTTGACAGATATGAAGAAAAGTCCTGGTCTCCCCCTCCGGCAGATACAGTCAGAATTGATGTGGATGGATCTGTTCGTCATCAGTTTCAAGCGGCTTGTGGAGGAGTCATCAGGAATTCTCAGGGCCATTGGCTGATGGGGTTTTGCAAGCCTCTCGAAGCTTATACCGTTATTGAGACAGAGCTTCAAGCTATCTTGCTGGGTCTCAGGATGGGATATCAGATGGGGTTCAAGAAAATCCTGCTCTACTCTGATTCGCTAGATGCTGTCAACATCCTCATGCGAGATTGCTGCTCAGATGATCACCCGCTTCGGGACATTATCAGAGATACCAGAGATCTCCTTCTCCGGGATTGGGACGTCAAGATTCTCCATACCCCAAGAGACAACATTGCTTGTGCTGACTATTTGGCCAAAAAAGGCCATAATGTTCCCGCTGATGAGGGTGAGGTGCTATTTCCTACGATACCAGAAGGATGCCTTACCATGGCATTGAAGGACCAGCTGGTATGCCACTCTTAGTTCATTCTTTTGTTGTTGTATTTTGGACCACACTTTCATAGTCTGGTCTATTCCCTATTTTCAAGCCTCGGCTTGCCTGTATGCTTCAAAAAAAATGTTTTGTATTGTACTTCAGTGTTTATCCATTCACTTCTGAGAGAGGAGATTTATTTGTAAACATCCTATCTTTCTATTTGAGAGTTACTCAAGATTGGGTGATCTTGAGTGGGAAACCCATTGTATTGATTACAGCTTGTAAGGGGAGTGAATCCTAGTGAGAGGGTTACTTCGAGTACAGAGTGTGTAATCAACAGGTGTATTGATTACATTTTGTAAGAGGGAGTGAATCCTAGTGAGAGGATTACTTCAAGTACGAACGTGTAATCGGGTTGAAAGAAGATAGTGGATTGAAAATCTCAAGCGGAGCTTGGGGACTGGACGTAGGTCAAGGATTGGGCCGAACCAGTATAAATCACAGTTTGCATATTCTCTTCCCTTATCTCTTACATTCCCAGCATATATGTTTGAATGGTTGTTTATCACTTTGTAAATTACTATTGCATTCAAACTACTTTCAGTAAGTTGCGAAAAGATTTTTAAAGTTCTAAGTTTTTAATCAGACACCCAATTCACCCCCCCTCTTGGGTGATAGCCAAGTCTTTCAGTAAGTTGCTTCTAACAAAGCAAGTGTGCGTCTTTGTCCCGGATGACCAGCCCACTTGGAGTCATGACACTCCTTAATGAGCCATTTTCGTAAATTCTCTCATTTGGGAACAAAGACTCGTCTCCCAATAGTATAGAGAAGGCCATCTTCTAACCAAAACCTCTTGGTTTTCCCTTCCTTGGCCATCTCTACTAGTTGTCGAGCAATGTGATCATGGTTCATACCTTCAATGATTTTTGTGATCAAGTTGCCCTTAGCTTGACTCATTGATGCCAACTATGCTTTTTGGCTTAATGCATCCGCCACTACATTAGCCGTGCCGGGTTTGTACTCTATCACATAGTCAAACTCGGCTAGAAAGTCTTGCCAGCGGGCTTTCTTGGGCGACAACTTCTTTTGAGTTTGAAAATAGCGGGTAGCCACGTTGTCAGTCTTGATCACGAACCTTGATACCAACAAATAATGTCTCCAAGTGTGCAAGCAATGCACTACAGCTGTCATCTCCTTCTCTTGAACTGTATAACGCCGTTCAGCATCATTGAGCTTGCGACTCTCAAATGCTATTGGATGCTTTTCTTGCATTAGCACCCCCTCCAATAGCAAAGTCTGAAGCATCTGTGTGAACTTCAAAAGTTTTGGAAAAATCCGGGAGAGCAAGTACAAGTTCCTCCATTAGTGCCGCCTTCAAATCCTCAAAGGCATCTTGGCATTCCTTAGTCTATTCCCATGATGAACCGCCTGTAATAGTTCATCAACCCAAGAAAAGATCGCAAATTGGATACTCAGGTGGGTGGCTCCCATTCCTCAATAGCACAAATCTTCTCCTTATCCATCATAAGGGTCCCTTGGCGAATTATGTGCCCAAGGAAGTGCACCTCCTCTTTGGCAAAAGAGCATTTTTCCTTCTTAACAAATAACTCGTTCTCGCGCAGAGTCTGGAACATGGCATGTAAGTGTTCTACATGAGTCTCCAAGGTGTCACTGTAATTTACTATGTCATCCAAGTAGACCACCACGAACTGATCAATAAAAGGATGAAAGATCTCATTCATTAATGTGCAAAATGTCGTCGGTGTGTTGGTTAGTCTAAAAGGCATTACCAACCACTCGAAGGACTCGTAACTTGTAACACAAGCGGTCTTGGGCTCATCTCCTTCGGCGATGCGAATTTGATGGTACCTTGACCTCAAGTCTAGCTTGGAGAAGTACTTTGCCTTACCGATCATGTCAAACAAATCTGCTATTAAAGGAATAGGATACTTGTTCTTAATGGTTACCTTATTGAGGGCCCGATAGTCGATGCAAAGTCGTAACGATCCATCATGCTTGCATTGGAACAAAATAGGTGCCCCATAAGGTGCTTTGGAATATATGCCCGGCATCAAGCAACCCTTTCAGTTGATTCCTTATCTCTTCTAACTCAAGCGGTGCCATGCGATAAGGTGCCATGGAAGGCGGTCATGCTCCGGGTTCTTATTCGATCTTATAGTCCACCTCTCGTCTAGGTGGCAACCTCTTAGGAAGTTCTAGCGGCATGATGTTCTTGTTCTCTTTGAGGACGTTCTGGATGATAGGGGGAAGACTCTTACTATCCTCTACATCAGGACTCACCTCCTTTAAAGCCACAAGGTAGGTGACTTCCCCTCTCTTAACTCCCTTTTCTACCTGCATGGATGACAAGTGAGCAATCTTATCATCGCTAGTTGCACGTACTGTGCAAGTAAACCCCTTTTATATGATACACACAGTCATAACATGGCATAAGGAATGCTTTTGCTTTACGCATAAAGTCCATCCCAAATACCACTTTGAAATCATCCATAGGGGCTACTGATAGATCCACGGTCCCCTTCCACGTGCCAAGGCATAGCTCTACTCCAGTTGCTATGCCATTAAGAGATTTGGCAAGAGCATTTACAGTCTTCAACCATCCTCCTCGTGGTTGAGTAACCAGAGGCCAATCCGCTTAGCCTCTTCTGGAGTAATGACGTTGTGGGTTGTCCCGGTGTCCACCATCACCTTTACGGGCTTCCCGTTTAGTTTTGCCTCTACATACATCAGTCCGTTGCTTCTTGGAGCAGGTTGCACAGATTTAGCCTTCAAAGCATTCAAAAGTCTGAGAGAACCTGTCTGTGAACTAGGCCCTTCCTCGTTGGGTACATCTTGCCCCTCGACAATGGCTGACAGGTTACCAAGCTTTGGACAATTGCTCATGCGATGCGGCCCTTTGCACATGAAGCAACTAATTGTATAGTTCTTCTTCTTCTTCTTTTCCTCATATTGGTTCTTGTTAAAAGACTTGCCAGCTCCTCCCTTGGCGGTCCCCTTGCCTTTGTCTCCCCCACCTTTTGCTTGATTAGGTTTGGAAGACTTAGGCTTGGAAGACTCACCTTTCTCTCCCCGTTGATACTCGGTAAGGCTTTCAGCGATGACAATAGCTTCATCCACATTTTTTACACCACACCGCTGAAGCTCGTATTTAGCCCAGTTTTGAAGATCGTCTATAAAGTAGAACAATGTTTCTTCATCGGTCAAGTTGGGGATTTGCAATATGAGGGTGGTGAAGTCCCTTACATAGTCAGTAATTGTGGTCTTGTGTTTAAGTTCCCTCAACTTCTTTCGAGCCTCATAGACCACATTCTCAGGATAGAACTGCTTCTTTAATTCTTTCTTAAAATCTCCCCATGCTGTAATAGTGCAAAGACCTTTTTCCATATCTGCATGCTTCCTACGCCACCATAACATAGCATTATCAGTAAGGAATAAGGAAGCAGTGCGTACCTTGTGTAATATCTCGAATTTTAGGTCTAAAGACTTGAGAATAAACCTATTTTTGGAAGACTACTAGGCCCTATTTTTGGTAGTGACAAATTTGGAATCGGTATTTTATGGGTCATGAATAGTGTTTACTATTTACAAATACGTATTTACTATTTATGTGGGACCCACGTCAAATTATTTCTCCTCGTTTGAAAAATTTTCCTGTGGGACCCACGCAATAGTAATTTACTATTTGAATAATAATATAATAATATATATTATATTATTATATTATTAAAATTATTAACACGAGGGTCACGGGAAGGGTCACTATTTGGCACTAGGAAAATTACGTAGAATGACCTAGAGGTGAAAATTACACTTAAGGACCCATTTTCCTTTTCTATATAAACGCACCCACTCACTCTGAAGAAAGACGCAGAAGAGGAGGAAAAAAAGAGAAAGGAAATAGAAAAGAAAGAGAGATAGAAGAGAGAGAGAAGGAGAGTAAGGTGATAATTATTTGGGGACACCGGTAGTTGCTTTTTAGTGATTATTTGGGAGTTAGCAAGTAACAGGTAACTCTGAATATTCTTCCTTATACTTGTGAATTATGTATAATTATATTTTTAATGCTTGTACTAGTATCTTTAGACTAATATATATGATAAAATATTTTATGGGTTATAAGGTTTTTAAGATTCTGCTATGGGAATTTTAGATTTGTATTTGTATTTCATACATAGCACTATTTACACGTATTATACATCCCAATTTACTATTCACGTATGTACAGTATTTACTATTCACTTATACGTATATAGTACTTTACTATTTATATATACTGATTTACTATTCATTACGTATAGATGTACAATATTTTACTATTTACTATTCACCTATACAAATAGTATTTACTATTCATGTATACGCATAGTGATTTACTATTCACAAATACGTACAGTGTTACTATTTATGAATTTCTATGATTATATTTTATATAAATAGAAGTGTAATGCATTTATTTTGAATAAGTATATTTATCATGGCGGTTGTATTTGTGATGGGTTGAAGTTTGGAGGAATCCGTATGATATAATTTTATGCCACCACTCGGTGCACAGTGGATTGGTACTTTTCAGAGCCCCTTCTTCCATGTTTTCCTCTGGCCGGGATTACATTGGAGTTGTGGGACATGTGACGCCTCCTTTATTCTGATAAGGAGGGGAGCCATAGTCCATACTTAAGCTCTATACTTTTGGCCGGGTATATCTTGAGTTTTGGTGAGCTTGGAACAATTCAGTCACATGAATATGTTTCTGTTGGACTATGTGTTAGCCTATGGCTCCAGTCAGCGGTATAAGGATGGAAGAGGATATAAGGGTGGTTGCATATTGCATGATATGTTACTGTACAGTTCAAAGATTGACAAAATGGTAAATACTTTTGTAAAGTCTTTTTATGAGAATTTTCGGTAAATATATATATGTATAAATCAATGTATTTTATCACCAGTTTTTGTCATATGTGATTTGTTTGTGTACGGTAGAATATTTAGTAGTTACTGAGTCGTGGAAAACTCACCCCCATATTAACATTTTCAGGTATTATATCCTATTAGGAAGCAAGGGAAGGCACATCTGGTATGCGTCGTGAAGGCTCTTTTGTATTGTTATGTTATTTGTATTTGCCACAACCATAAGACTTCTGCTTCTTGTAAACTGATATATTTTTGAAATTTAAATTGGTCATTTTTAAATGGTTTTTATTGTTTGGCCTTATTGTAAATATTTATTTTTGATTCATTGGCCAAGTTTTCAAGTGTTGGATTTGAGGTGTTATACCTTGTCCGTGTCGTTGGCCAAGTTCATGCTCTCAACATATCGCTCCATTTGCCACAAGAAATTCTCGACCTCCTTGGCATCACGGACACCCTTGAATTCCTTCGGCTTAGGGTGGTCCAGCCTCACCTCCCTTGCTCCACTGGTCCCAGCTACCAACGGAGTCCTGGCTTGACTCTCGAAAGAAGTCTTAAGAGAGTTAAGTTGTTCTTGCATGGCAGTGATGGCATCCATCACCTTTGCCTCGAGTCTTCTCATGGACTCGGCCCGTTCCTCCTCTACATTGAGGTGCGAATCAAGATCCGACCTCAAGTTGTCTAATTGGTCTAGGGTGTGGCTTTCAAGTGTCGTAAAGTCACTTTCCACTTTGTCCACCCTAGTAACCACCTCTTGCAAGGCCTCCTCCAAAGCCTCCACCTTGACCGTCAAGGTGGCAACATCCGTGGCTTGGTGAGACTTGCTCGTACCTCGAACCTTCTTTGGTTGGTGAGGAGCTTGTGATTGTTGTGATACTAATTTTTAATTTCTACTTTATTTTCTTCTTGTTCTGTTCTGCTATTTATGCAGTGAAATCTTGGAGTTTCTGCCATAAAACATGTGCTCTATTTTTTTTGCCTTTGATTACTTCCTGCAACTTCAACTCATATTTAATTTGTGATTTGTCATGTTACAGCATATTCTTAAGCAAAATCCATATATACATATTAGTTAAATGGCATGAGAAATGAATATTTAAGCGGATCATGCTGATATGTCTGTATATTTGTGTATTGATTATGTGTATTCAGGTGAGAGATATTTGTAGTGACGTGATTTCGTAAGGAAAGGCCAAAATATCATAGCATTTATTATATCTTTTCTTTTATTGTTTATATTCTTTTATTTTTTAATGCGTTTAAAACTTTAAAAAAAAAATTCAGGGGCAGCAGACCCTCGAATCCCGCCACTAATTGTGCACCCACAAATCTAAAATCCTGGGTCCGCCACTGTAACCGATAAATTCTCAGAATCCGATGTCTGATGCTCACCGTCGATGATATCCGGGTTCTGGAATCTAAATGGACCTTTCATTTTCATCAGCTTAATCTGAAATATGATAGGAAGTTCCATTATTCTCCTTTTTTTTCAGCCAAATTTTTTTAAAGGTTATTTTATAATATACCTTTCATAATAATTTTTATTAAAAAAAGTAGTTATAGTAAAACTTTTGCCAAACAACTTATTTTTAATTTGAGCTTTTAAGTAACTTTTAAGCTAAAAAATTTATATAACTATCAAACAACTTTTAATTTTTTTAAAAATATTTTTTTTTTTACCTTTAACTTAAAAGTAGGTTTTGACTATAAAAAAAAAGTATCTAAACAGGTTTATGTGATTTTAATAAATAAAATCTAGCCATAATTAAATCTCTTAAATTCATTTATAAAACTATAGTATTTAAATAGAAAGGTGTCACTTTTAACCAATTTCGCCTATAAAAATTAGAATTATCTAAAATTAGTTAATCCAAACCGACAAGTTTGATCTTTTTTTTTAACACAAATTAGGTTTAATAACATGTTTATGGATAAGAAAGATTTTAGGAAAAATGATACTTAAATACCAATTGAAATTCCTAAATCCAGGAAAGCCCACTAAAATTCTGAAAGGACAGATGAGAGATGGCGGACAATGAGGGATATGGGATTTGGACTTGGCTCCCATTCACTTCCCTTATCATTCACTTCTCATCATCTTCTTCATTTCAACCGTTGGATTAGAATCTCAACGGTTCAGATTTAATCTTTTATAAAAATATTAATAAAAAATTAAATTATTAAAAAATTTACCATTGAGTCCATGTGTTTTGTGACAGGACTCAGGAGACGTACTTGATGCTAAAAAAGACGTACCAGTTCCAGTCCAAGTTCAAATCCACATTTCAAACTCAGGAGACGTACTTGATGTCCATCACTCTTCCGTCTCTATATAGGTACCCAAAATCATCTTCCTCCCAGCCTTGAACAGAGCTAAAACCGTTCCGAAGCACAAATTCGCCTTTCAGAAGCTACAGAGACAGATTGCGATTAGTCATGGAAAATGAGGTATCCATGAATCACGAAGCAAAAACTGCTTCAACCATCACCCTTAGAGGGATTCTCAGCCTTCTAACGCAGAGTGTTGACGGAAATGATGGCGATAAGCGAGTGATTTCTCTTGGTTTGGGTGACCCTACTATTTATACCTGCTTCCACACCACTGATGTTGTTCAGGAAGCTGTCCTTGATACTCTTCAATCTCAGAATTTCAATGGCTATGCTCCCACCGTTGGTCTTCTCCAAACGAGAAGGTATTCTTCATGTTAGTTTCTCTTTTCGTTTGTTGAGATTTATAATTTTTCCCTTTTGCTTTTAGAAATTGCTATCGTGATGCGTCCTTTCTTTCTTCATTATGGCTGTTTCCATGATGATTTAAAGATAACCACTGTTTGAGTTAGCTGTTAATTTCGAAATTTTATGTATACGGTTTAAACACTTTTGCTACTTACTGTTTTTGTTTTCTCCTGATTATCAATTCAGCAAGTTCCTATATTAGTTAGGTTGTTTGGCATGGCAATGAGACATGTGAAAGTTCAGTGACAGTGAAAAATGCCCAATGGCAATGAAAATATTTAAATTTGTTTGATAAGGCATTAAATGATGATGGATTTTTTAAAAAATAGTGGCTTCAGGGTGAAGCCACATTTTGGAGCTTCTCCATCACCATCACTGTGGCTTTTTTAAGCCAGATGACCTTGTGTTACACACACGCATACAGTCGATTATTTGGACCGTTGCAACGTACACAGGCTAAAATAGTTACGTTGGCGATTATTTTTGACCGTCGTCATATTTGTTGGGATTTTGGATAAAGAATGACCATTGACGAAGGCGTTAGAAAAGTAAGGAAATTTTCAATAAAATACCAACTTTTGCATATTAAACTCACTTTTTAGGATTTTCGAAATTTTTAAGAATAATTTAATTAGAATTTTTTGTAAAAACCATATGATTTTTTAAAGAATATTCAAAACTTTTTATTTTATATTTCTAACATCTTTTTACCTTTATTCTCTGTTTTACTATGAAATACTATAACGAACTAAATTTTTTAGAAATATCTATTTTTTAAAAAGAAAATAATATAAAAAATATTTTTCAGGAGTTTTAAGATAAATTTAGAATAAGAAACAAAATCAAATATCCATATGTTATCTTCAACACAAATAAATCGTGTCTAAGACAGAATCAGAGACAAACTTGTTGGAGATAGGGTTCATTAAGCACTTCATTGTGTTTTAATTTTTTTAATGGTAATTTTACAATCTTTTAGCAAATTTACATTTAAATGTAATTTTTTATCTTCAATTATCACACAACATACAACATACATAGTAAGTAAGTAAGTAAGTACTTACTTACTTACTTACGCTAGGCCAAACAAGAGCTCATCTGAAAAAAAAAAAAAAAAAAGTTATTTTTGTCACCGCTATCCCAAACACAAATCACATCTATGATCTAACTTTTAGGAAAAGTCCATCTGGAAAAAAGTCACTTCTGTTACCACTATCCTAAACAAGCACTAGTTGGGACCAACTAGAAGTGTTTTGCACATGAGGATAATATTTTGCTTGGAGTGTATTAGTAGGAAGTCTCTCATGAAATACTTGCCACATAAAAACCTTAGCTCTTTCAGTAATCTCCTAATGCCATAGACGCTGCTAGACGGGTTCAGGTGAATGCTCCTGTTGGTGATATATCATAGTGTATGTTGATTTAACAGTGAAGTTCCCATCTGAAGGCTTACGCCAGTAGAAAACATCCTCGCCCAAGTCATTAGGTGGAACAACCTTCATAATTTCTTCTATTATCCTATTTGGGAGGAATGTTCTCCATTTATCCTTATCCCATTGTCCATTTGGCTTAACAAAATCTTTTACCACTGCCTCTAGATCTATCAAGTGGATATTTTTGTCCACATAATATTTCAAAGGTTTGTCTAATGGCGTCCAATGATCCTCCCACACCTTTGTAGATAACCCACTTCTTAGTTTCTTTCCAATCCCCTCACAGAATTGTTTCCATACCATTATTATGCCATTCCAGACTGCATATTGATATTGTTTCTTGTTCACTTGTGGTTTCTGGCTCTCACCACAGTTATACTTGCTGCACAAACATTTCACCCATAGTACATTTGGTTTGGTCATAAGTGTAACACCACTTAACCAAAGTATTTGAAATATTGCTAATAAAGATGCTCATCATTCAAAACATCAAAATACAAAATTTTGTTCAGTGAAAACTCATATTTACAATGTCAAAATAAATTGCTAAAATTATTTCAGAGTTAATAAAATGCAGAATTCTTATGGTCATGAAAAATCGTTTTCTCATGACCCAATTTCAAAAATCAATGACGGCCGAAATTGATACTTTTTATGTTGTTTTCTCTTCTATTTCTCTATAATACATGGGTTTGTAATCTTCTTTTTCTTGTTCTCTACCCAATTGTTCCAGTTTCTAGGCCTAAAAATATGAGATTACTTTCAACCCTTTGAACCCAAATTCAAAAACTAAAAATGTTATGTCTGTTGGCATATACTAATAATATTAACATTTCAAAGTAGAAACATTAAAAAATGCATATACCATATATGTGTGTGTGCGCCTCATGATTATACGGAAATCATAGTAATTCACAAATTGAAGGAGGGAAGGACATATATGTAGGATCACAGTCTTTATGCATAAATTTTAGAAATCATCATTTTAGAAACCCTAACTTTTCAAAATCAAGAATCCATTCATAATTATAAATAAAAAACATGAATTTCTAAACACACGCTCTGATACCACATGTAAAATATAAATTTGTGTCTCTATTACAGAGTTTTCATGCAAGAACACAATTCTTAAGGATCTTGGGAAATCATATTTTTACATTAAATAAGGTTAAATGCACTAACATTTATCCATAATTGCGAAAGATCTTTTATGATGAAAATCTTTCTTAGAGTCTTAACCCTCCCTTTAACTTGTATCTTCTTGTGATAGGGATGAGATACAACTTTCGTAGTCAGACAATGAAGGCCTTTACGTTCTTTATGTATTTCTCTTTTCTACGTATATGCCTTTTCACTTTTTGAAAACTACACCTATAAACAGTCATCTATTTTATAACTTTCAATAACTCACATACCAATATTACCATTTTTCCTTTTTCTCATTGAATCAAAATAACACTCCTTTTATACATGAGACACATGCATGTTTTACAGTCTGTTTATAGATCTGTAACTTTCTATTCATAATTAATGCTAGAAATCGTATATAAAGTAAGAAAAATGCTAAATTAATTGCTGAAAGTAACTCAAGTCAAGTCTTGTTCTCTCTAATCGGTTTCCTGTAGTATATTCTTCTCGCTGTTGCAGCTGATTCTAAAACCTACAGGTGGCAGTGTATTGTTCAACAATTTTGCTTCAGTTTCTTGGTTTATCCCTCTCAGAGTTTGTGAATAACTAAGAAAGATGTATGAGAGCGTGGATTATCTCACAAGAAGCAATATAAGCTTCATTCTTGCATTTGCAGTTGAAAGAATTTAAAACATCTACTTGATTTTGTTTTTGTTTCTTCCTATGATGTTTTTGTTACTTCTTGGTGACAGAGCAATTGCTGAATATCTGTCCCGTGATCTTCCCTACAAGTTAACCTCCGATGATGTCTTTATTACTTCTGGATGCACTCAAGCTATTGATGTTTCAGTGGCAATGCTTGCTCACCCTGGAGCAAACATCTTGCTTCCAAGGCCGGGCTTCCCAATCTATGATCTCTGTGCTGCATTCAGACAAGTTGAAGTTCGCCATTATGATCTTCTTCCTGAGAAAGGCTGGGAGGTTGATTTGGAAACTATTGAATCTCTTGCAGATCAGAACACAATTGCATTGGTGATTATAAATCCTGGAAACCCTTGTGGAAATGTGTACAGTTACAATCATTTGGAGAAGGTTAGTGTTCTAGGATGTGGCTTCAGATGAAATAACTGAGACAAGACATTTCTAGATTTGGCAGTATCAAACTAATTATTGAATGTTTTGTATGTTGCACTTAGATTGCAGAAACTGCTAAGAAGCTTGGAACTGTTGTGATTGCTGATGAAGTCTACGGTCATCTTGCATTTGGGGCCAATCCTTTTGTGCCAATGGGAGTTTTTGGATCTGATATTCCCATTATTACTCTTGGGTCCCTATCTAAGCGATGGATAGTTCCTGGATGGAGACTTGGTTGGTTTGTGACAAATGATCCCTGTGGCACTTTTAGGAAACCGAAGGTTCTCTTCCTTCCACCTTCACTGTGATGAACACTTTTTAATTATTTACCTGGAGTTTAAGCATGCATGTGCCAAATATTGATTGATCCCATGGTATATGAACAAGCACACTTGGATTACGAGTCCATCTGTAATTCATGTTTTTTCATGATTTAAAACTTAAAAGGGGATTTGCATTTCTTTATTATATTTATTCATGTTCTCTCCTGTTTGTTAGCTTCACGATTTGGTAATAAATTGTTCTTCAAAATTGTCTAAGACCATCTGTTTCGTTTTTTTTATTTGGACAAATTAAAACCCCTTCCCCATAGAGGGAGGAGACCCACCCCAATTTGGCTGCATGGAGTATAGAACCCATGACCTCCTCTATGAGAGGAGGTATGGGTGCCTTATGCATAGAATCATATGCTTGACAATAGAAATGTTTTATAGTTGAAAGATGTCATTATTACTTTAAAAAGCGTATGGTTTCAAGCTTTGACAGATTATCTGATGCCATGAATCGAATGCTTAATGATGCAGGTTGTTGAGAGAATAAAAAAGTATTTTGATATTTTGGGGAATCCAGCTACCTTCATCCAGGTTTTCTATCTTTTGGTTTGCATGATTCTTTCATACAAGTAATCAATTATCAAAGTTGAAACTATCCACTAGTGTTAATAACATTGCTAGTTAAAGTAACTCAATATGTTAGATAGGGTTCACCACTATTCATCTCAATTGGAAAAATCAAACGGAAGAAGGAAAAGAAAAATTTCAGCACCACCATGAGAAGTAATTTTGATATAGAATTAACTGCAGTTCCTTATTCCTGGTCTTTTTCTTTCCTCACTTTTATTTTTTATCTAATCAAGTAATTTAGTGCAGAAATTTGTTAGGATTTCATCCAAAACCTTATTCAACCATTAACCTTTATATTATTAATTAGTTGCTTCTTGATTATAACTGACTGATAATTGTTCTGATCTAAACAGGCAGCCATACCTCGCATAATTACAGAGACTGACGAGGGTTTCTTTAGGAAAACCCTCAACATGTTAAAGCATACCTCAGATGTCTGTTGTAAAGAGATAAAGGACATTCCATGCATTTTTTGCCCTCAAGAACCAGATGGGTCTATGACTATGATGGTGAGTTTCCTTAGAACCGAATGAATGTCATTATATCAGCATTGGTATTTATTACCTACACTGCAATACAGGTGAAACTCAATCTCTCACTTCTGGATGATATTTGCGACGATATTGATTTCTGTTTCAAGCTCGCAAAGGAGGAAGCTGTTATCATTCTTCCAGGTATAAATGACCAAATCGTACTTAATTGTTATTTTTCTTTATATATAATAAAAATTTTAGGTGAGTTAAGTCTTTAGGGCTCATCAAGGCCATGGTCTACCTCTGGGGGCCTAAGTTCAAAGAGTATTTATAAAGATACTTACTGATCGTTCATCAATAAAGTCTTTACAAGGTGGGATTTGAGCTTACAACCTCCTTATGTTTAAGCCAACTCCTTTACCAACTTTTGTAGGCCTCAATTATTACTTTTTGCTTCCTTTTTTAAATTTGAAAAGCTGTCATTCAAACAGACTGCTGCAGTTCTTGCATCTGATATCCCAGATTCTGTTATCTTTAACTAATTCACCGGTCACTGCTTGTTAGTCTTGGCCATATAACTTGCATATAAGCCCATGTTAGGCAAGGGAGTAAAATAAGAAGTCCACTTTTCATTGCGTTTTGTTACATGAAAAATAATCTTCACATATAGGTAATTATAGATCAAAGTATAAGCAGCTTTAGTGATTGATTCTGCTGGTTTTGACTAGTTTGCTCATGAATTTGTTAACATTTAAGAATGACAATCCTGTGCAGGAACCGCAGTCGGGCTAAAAGATTGGCTCCGAATTACATTTGCCGTGGATCCATCTGCTCTTGAAGAGGCAATGGATAGGATAAAAGCATTCTATAAAAGGCATGCCAAAAAGTTGTGAAAACAGCAGCAAAAACAAGAATAATTCGTGTTTATTATGGATTAAGTGTTAAAAGCATTCCATAATATGTTTTTTTTTTTTTATAATAAAAAGTTTAGGTGGGAGTAGACACCGGTACCCTACTAGAGCCAGGACATGCCTCTAGGCTCAAAGAGCGCGTACTTACAAATCGCCCACCAACGAGACCCTCACATTAACTAGCGGATATCGCACCTCCTTCCTTTTGTGGTGAAGGCCGACGTCTTAACCAACTGTGTCAATGGTCATTCCATAATATTTGTTGTTTTTTTTTGGTATAAAAATTTTAGGAAAGGGGTTGGGATCACCAACAGTCCAAGGGCAGGGCGCTTGGAGCCCAGTCCACAGGGCATACCGGCTAGAGAGTACACATGCCTCCACCTCTACCAGTGTTTCCACTGCTTCCTAGACCCCTAGAATGCCTCCCCCAGCGCCTTGACCAACGCAGGGATCGAACCCCCTCCCTTGAGGTGAGGAAGTCCGACCCATTTACCAGTTGAACCTAAGGACGATGTTGATTGTGGATTTTGCTTTCATTTCCTTAAATTAAATTGAACTTTTATGGGCTTTGAATTGATACCCACTTTAGTTGAAGTAAAAACAAGAATAAAGCCCATTCCAATGGTAGCCCAATCCACTATCTCATTGACAAAATAAGAACTCTTTTCCCCTCTCCTCTTCAGATTTGTGCATGTTAGCAAAAAAAGGCTTGGTGCGATTTTTGGGAACACTTTCTTAAGACACTAGCGGCTATGTATATTCAACACATTTTAAGTAACTAGCTCGCCTACCTTTGAATTACGTACTTTTTTGGCAATCCGTTAATGATATTTCCTAAGTTGTTTATAATATTATAACATCACTTCAAAAAGTTTTTTAAAAAAAAAAATACAAATCTCTACACACCAGCTTGTTTGGGATTCCCGTGGGAAAAATGACTTATAGAAAAGTCAAATTGTAAAATGTGATCTATGTTTGAATTAATGATAACATAAGCTCTTGTGATTAAATTTATAGTCAATCTGAAATATTTTTTAGGATACTGATTGATACTAAAAATATACTTCAGGATACTGAACAGTATTAGAAAAATATTTCATGATCTTGAAAAAATATTTTAGGATCTTGAAAAAATTATTTTGAATACCGGCCAGTCACTTAGTCAGTACCCTCTAATATTTTTTAGGATACTAAATAGTACTAAGAATGTACTTTAAGATACTGAATGGTACTAAAAAAATACCTCATAATCTTGAAAAATTATTTTTGGATTTTGAAAAAAGTATTTTTAGTATTAGTCAGCACCCTAAATTTTTTTTAAAATACTGAATAGTACTAAAAATATATTTCAAAACATTGAACGGTTCTAAAAAAAAAATACGTTATAAGTCCATAAGAAACTTTTCAAAAGCTCCCCAAAGTAACTTTTTTAAATAAGTAACTTTTGATCCATAAGTTCGATTAGAACAACATGCCACCCATAAAACATATGCATAGGGTTCACACTAATTAAAATCCTCCACGTATTCAATGCGTACCACTCTGGTCCATAGCCTATTTTGATCAAATCTCACATATCAAAGAGGGGTAGTTAACTCAATGATTATGGGGTAAATTTTCAACTTTGTCCTCATTTATGATTGAGTATTTTTCAACTGTTTCTTCTCTCTATCTTAATAAGTACAATTAATATGGGTAAAATTGTCACAATCTCGTTTATTACATAAAACTGGATTTATAAATAGGACTAAACTTTTTGGTCAAAATAGACTTATAAATAGAACTAGAATGATAGACTTGAAACAAGGTTATCTATATCCAACTCTAACACAATGGCGGAATTATTGGGTGGCATACTGGTAAAATAGTGGATAAGGATGAGTGATAACGTAAAAGACCAATATGGAAAATGAAATTGGGATAATAAGTATGGAGCAAAACACATATATATGAATCATTCTTCTTATCCAACCCATTGTTTTAAAAAAATTAATTTTTTTGTCAACTATTACACACGCCTGTATATTATAATATTGATGTTATTGAACATCAAGGAACCATTTAACCTTAATTTTAAATGACTCAGTTTATGAGATGCTCGAGATGTACGTATTTGATCCATTTTGACGTCGATCTTTCCAACATTTCAAGCGTTACTATATATTTCAGGTAAAACAAAAAACAAAAAGAGTCTCTATATATTATTAATATATACTTAAATTATCTAACAAATCTTATTGTTAATAGGTAAAAAAAATAAAAATAAAAATAGGTCAAAAATAGTATTAACTCTTATCCATAATATAAGAGCTAATTAGGGTGTGCATGGTAACGCTCCCAGAATGTGTTTTTTGTTAATTTCTGTTCTCCGGAACACAAATGGATGAGAAATCTGTTTGGTAAATCCGGTTTTTTTTTTTTTCCCGGGATGAACCGGTTCAACTGGGGAATAGAAAAAAAAAAACAGAAAATTCATGCTTTTCTATTTCTGGGCACAAAATCAGAATTTATTCCTCAACGTACAACCTCTCTTATTTCTTTCGAAAACCTTTCGCAGTGTCAACTACCCTCCCCACCCCCACCGCCGCCGCCGCCACCACCCCCACAACACCGCCGCCGCCACCACCACCACCCCCACCCCATCGCCACCACCGCCGCCGCCGCCACCACCCCCACCGCCACCCCACGCCACCACCACCACCCCGCCGCCCCAACTCATCGCCACCACCGCCACCACCATAACCGCCACCGCCGCCGCCACCACCACCACCACCCTCGCCGCCGCCGCTGCCGCCGCCGCCACCCCCACCCCATCGCCACCACCACGACCGTCACCGCCACCACCCCCACTGCCACTGCCACCTCACCGCCACCACCACCCTCGCCGCCGCCGCCGCCGCCGCCACCCCCACCTCATCGCCACCACCACCACCACCACCACCACCACCACCACGACCGTCACCGCCGCCGCCACCGCCACCCCCACCTCACCGCCACCACTACCACCACCCTCGCCGCCGCCCCACCTCATCGCCACCACTGCCACCACCATGATCGTCACCGCCGCAGCCACCGCCGCCACCACCACCACCACCACCCTCTCCATCGCCGCTGCCGCCACCTCCGCCGCTGCCGCCACCCCCACCTCATCGCCACCACCACCATCATCACATAAATAATTTTTCGAATATAAAAATTACATAAATAAAAATAAAATGTGTTAACAAACGTAATTCTGATTCTCGGAGTAAAAATAAAATGAGTTAACAAACGTAATTCTGATTCTCAAAACTCTTCCAAGGCACAGAATCAGAAAAAACTGTTTCATCTCAGAAACAGTGCTGGGGAACAGAATGGTTGCCATGCACACCCTTATTGGCCAGAGAATGTATATTTATTCTAAAATATAATATCTCAATTCATTTTATCTATTATATTTATCATTTTTCTCTTAATAATTTACTTATAACATATAAATTGGTATATAATCTAATATTACATAACAATATTTAAGGAGATTATATCACATTTTTCAAATTAACTAATTTATTTATTTATTTTTAATTTATTTAAATTTGTTAAATAACTTTTTATATTCGGGGGTAAAAGTTGTAGAATCAAGAAGTGGATGGGAAATGGTATTTAACTATTGGTGTACCTGGAATATATGTAATGAAAAAAATATGCAGACAAAATAATAAATAGTGTACTTATAAAAAAAAATGATAAATATCGGACTTCAATTTCACTGAACTTATATAACAAAAAAAAAAAAAAAAATCAAATTCCTGAGGCTGAGGGTATTTTAGTGAAAATATAAAACTAGACTAAATTGTAATATGAATTTTATATTTAAAAAATAAAATGAGATATCGCTATATAATTGCATGGACTTTATATTATTTGTGCTGCTTATATTTTGTTGACTCAATATTATTCATGGTGGGAGAAGAATCTCTCTATATTTACCTTCCTCTCAATTTCCTATATTTATCATTGATCAATTTCAAACCAAAACGATTTAATATTCTATAAAAATATTATAGTATCAAAAAATAAAAAATTTGCATAAATAAATCTTAGAAATTAAAATTTAATTTAAACAGTTTAAAAATGCATATGATAGAAATTAAAGTAAAAAGATATAAAGTATTTTAATAAAAGTCTAAAGTTGTAAATTGTTCATTAAATTCATTTATTTTTATTTTTATCTAATATTATAATAATATTATCAATTTATCACACAAAAATTATTTCTCAACCATTAAATTGAAGAGTTGATGGTAAAAGAATTGGAGAGTATCCATTCCCATTTATAACTTTTTTTTTTCTCAAGATTCCCATTTATAACTTCAAAAACAAGTTTTTGTCAGTTTTATATTGATTTGCGTATATTCTAAAAATGAAAATATAACAAAAAAATAGTTTTATTTTTTAGGTCACGGATGTTATGGACCTAAGTCTAGACCCATCGAAGTCTAGTCCCATTAGCTAGCAGACCCAATCAAGGGGTAGTCCGCGCAAGGATCTTAACTGACCCCTAGGATCCAAACCGAAAGACCGGTTCAAGGGGGAGGTTACCTAGATTTTTGGACACACCTGATGCGGGAGATCTAACCATAAGGTACACTCTATATATACATAGGGATTGCACGATCAAGGTACACAGGTTCTCATCCTTGAACTAATCTACATACAGTTACACTGTGCACACCGCACCCCCTTTAGGCGAAACGTCTGGTTGTGTACAGTGATCAATCCTTCTCCTGGACGTCTTCCCTATAGGTATACAGGAGGAGTCTATCGATCCTATATCAAAGCTCTAGCCTACCGGGCTGGACATCTCTGTTCTACACCAGAACAGTGCCGCCGACTGTGGGGACTGTAAACTTCGATCCCCATGACCAATGAGGGTTAATATCAGAAGCATCAGCCAGAAGCAGCCCGAGACGGTTCAATCGCATGACCAGCGCCAACCGCCTTGGCAAAGACATGAACGAAAGAGCGAATCCAGGGTCACTGAACCCGGTCGTAGTTCAAATACGAACTGAAGACTAAAACCCGGCTTTTCAGTCGGAGGAAGTTGCCTCCGAAGAGCTATCGCAGCCCAAACGCTTCCTAACTTACTCCGGGATATCAAGCGGAACTGTCATGCCAACCTTGATCAGGTTAAAATGCTCGGACGCTTCGGTGAAAAACCGAACCCGGATAAGTGACTACTTCCCTTTATCCTAAGATTGACCCGGTCAACAAACCCGAAATTATACGAGGCAGTTTAAGTACTGACCCCTCACCACTTTATGGTTTTAATACCAAACGCGCTTTCACAGATTCTGCATATCACATCTATGACCCTGGCCCGGTCACTCAATAGTACTCCAAAAACAAATGTGAGTTCACTATATCAGTTCTTCGTGGACACTGATGAAACATTACATAAATATTCGAATTGATCGGGAAGTGATCAAACTTTCACTAATGATCAAGTCGATACACTCCAATCAATCAACTCGGAGTACAGATCTGGGGGCAAGTTACAGTAAACAAATCCGGAAACCCGATCCGTTCCTCTTCAGGATAATTCGGATTAGGGCAATTCGGTGTTGCAGCAAACAAACCTAGAGACCCGGATGATTGATGTAGAGAGATCCTAACGATCATAAAAAGAAACAAACGAAGTTTTAAAGCAAATTAACCCGGACTACATGTCTGGGGGCAATTCAATCAGAATACAAGTAAGTCCGAGGCTCGTCGAAACTCGGACAGAAACTTTATCAAAATCAAACGAGTGGTAACAACTCAGATACGATATCTGGATTCAACAACAGATCCACCCCGGCAGCCCAGAGACCTGGACTACCCGGCTGGGGGGCAATTACTATACAGTTGTCAATAACCGGGATTAATGCAAACTCGAACAAGCATTCGAAATGAGCAAACTAAGCAATTTGCGCACAGTAAGTATTTTTCAAATATTGTGATTTGCTTACGTATTATCAAATGCAGGAATATAGACCGGGTAATTATCCTGGGAAAAATTGCTACGAAAGCAAGCAAGGGATCTTATTTCTTCCCAAACAACCCGGATGAGCTGGATATATCTCGGTCAAGTCCGTATTTCATAGTCAATCAAACAATTAATCTCGGCAGCTCAGAGACCTGAATTACCGAGCTTGGGGGCAACTGTTACGGACTTGCATAAGGCCCATATTCAATATGTGGCCCAACAAGGGCCAATCCACGTGACACAGATATGACGTCACATCACTTGGGCTTGGAGGCACACAGGTCCAAACCCTAACCCTAAGGTACACTATATAAATAAGAGTTAAACCCTAAAGGTACACATCTTCTACTCTCTGGCTATTTACATACCACCTACACAGAGCACACACACCACCCCCTTTGGCTAAACGCCTCCAGTAATCCTCGAACTACGTGGACTTTGATCCATCTTTAGGGTACGTAGGCCCTAGGAATCGCTCCTAGGTCAAGTCCTAACCTATATCAACATACTAGCCCCTCAGGACTATACATCTGTGTTCTACACCAGAACACTGCTGTTAAACTTTTGTCCTCTAGTGTATTAGTAATTGGAATTTAGTGGAAGTAGCTTTGGTTTCTTAGGAATTATATATAGAGAAATAATAATTTTCTTTCAATTGAAATAAAATTATTAAATTAAAAACAAGTACTTGGTGTTAGGAGTTCTTTCGGCGAAACCTTATACTATGTATTTTTGCACCTCTGAAAAAAGTCAAACTTAACGGTCAAACGGTATTTTTGCACATAATTTGTAACCACATGTGTACTTTTACACCTAAAAAAGCATTTGGTGTTGGACGCTTCTCGAGATAAAGCACATATATATTTTTACATTTTAACTTATATATTCTTCATGGTCAGAGTTTACATTGTTCCTTGCATTTCTTTAAAAAAATAAAATCTGAATAATATTGTTCTAACAAAAACTTAGGGTTAAGTATCATTAGCTTTTTAATGAAATGGGCAATATTGAGACAACAAAAAATAATATTTTGTTGACTCAATATTATTCATGGTGGGAGAAGAATCTCTCTATTTACCTTCTCTCAATTTCCTATATTTATCATTGGATCAATTTCAAACCAAAACGATTTAATATTCTATAAAAATATTATAGTATCAAATAATAAAAAATATAAATAAATAAATCTTAAACATTAAAATTTAATTTACCCAGTTTAAAAATGCAGATGATAGAAATTAAAGTAAAAAAGATATAAATTATTTTAATAAAAGTACAAAGTTGTAAAGTGTTCATTAAATTTATTTTTATTTTTATATAATATTATAAAAATATTATCAATTTATCACAAAAAATTATTTCTCAGCCATTAAATTGATCAATGACAAGGAAGAGTTGATGGTATAAGAATTGGAGAGGATCCATTCCCATTCATGGTCAGAGTTTACATTGTTCCCTGCTTAAAAACTTATGAACACCCTGGCAAAACTTTATTTATAAATGTGTAGGACAACACTGAACACGACATGCTCACTGGAGCCAATTATTTTGGAGTCTGCTGATAAATGATAAACTGGTGTCAATTAAATTATTATTATCTCCGGTCCTTAATATGAGATATAGTTTATAGTGTAAACTGCACTAAAAATTATACTCCGGTCCTAATTATAAGACAGAGTTGACTTTCTTTGGAGAGATTAAGGAAGCTAAATAAGTTACTTAATCATATCATATGTTGTGTATTTTTATATTACATATTAGTTTATTAGTCAAACTAATTAGTTTGGGGAAAAAATAAAAATAAATATACTTTAAAGTAATTTAATTAGCTTCCTTAATTTCTCCAAAAAAATCAACTTTATTTTGTAATTAGGATCGAATGGAGTATTCTATATTTAAGACCAGAGGGAGTAATTGACACGTGGCCAACCCATATTTTGGAAGGTAATGGAACCCGTTTTTTTTCTATTTTTTTAAATACTCACGGAAAAATTATAATATAAATGTCTTAGAATATTAATGTTTTGAGGGGTAAGGTGTAAAAATACATATGTGGTTACAAATTCAATAATATTATTTACAACATTTTTTCAAACGGCGTTAGTGAAAACTTGAATTTGTAAATGGCATTATTGAATTGGTAAATACCGTTGCAAGTTTTGTAAATATTGTTGCTTTTTTTTTTACTCAGAGGCATTAAAGTCTTTTTCAACGGTATTTTCAAAACTTACAACGGTATTTACAAATCCAGTAATTCTATTTATATTTAATTAGTTGAAAATCAACATAATAAGTATATCTCTTCTTTGCTGCATAAAAACCCCAAAAAAGGAAAACAACTTGTACAAACGTTAGGTATTATAACTTACCTGTTCGAACTTAACTTACCCGTTCAAACTTTGATGTTGTAAATGTGGTTTTTTCTGTTATAAATGCCCTTTGTAAGCTTAAGACTTGAGTTTGAACGAAAATCTAGGTTTTTAAAGTTTGTTGTAAATGTGTCTTTTTCTGTTGTAAATGTGGTTTTTTCTATTGTAAAGGCCCTCTGTAAGCTTAGGACTTGAGTTTGAACGAAAATCCAGGTTTTTAAAGTTTGTTGTAAATGTTGCTTTTTATGTTGTAAATGTGGATTTTTCTGTTGTAAATTCCCTCTGTAAGTTTAGGACTTGAGTTTGACCAAAAATCCAGGTTTTTAAAATTTGTTGTAAATGTGGCTTTTTCCCTTATAAATGTGGTTTTTTCTTAATGTTAATGTATTTTTTAAGGTTAAAAAGAATATATATTTGTAATGTACATATATTAAAGGAACCAAGTGGCCCAACTAGTGGACCACTTGGTCCCATGTGTGTGTGAGGGGTGGGGGGTTCAAACCCCACCGACACTTCAATGAATTTAATTTTTTTCAAAAAAAAAAAACCCCACTCCCAAGAAAAAAAAAAACTCACCCCTCGCCGGTGGCCGGTGACGGCCGGCGCCGACGAGGGTATTTTTATTTTTTATGATTTATTTAAAACTAAGGGCAAAAAAATAATTTCACCCGAATTTGCATATCTCTCATAGGTCTTTGGTACTTCTAAGTCTTTTTACAAATTCGACGGATTTCTGGGGGTTTTGCAAATTCAAATGGTATTTATTTATCATTTTCCCTTAGATTAAATTATATGTTGCATTTTGAAATATTTTTTTCCATCCAGTATCTCGAATTAATTAATTTTCAGTCCTGCATTCAGAAGCATTTTTCCTATAACACTAGATCCTGGAAATCAACATTTCTTTATATACTTCTTAAGAAGCACATAAAAGAAAATGGAATGGATTCTAAATATTTCTGTTTAATTTTCTCAAGATATTGCCACTGGGCGCGTGTAAGTGGTTACTATTTAGTCCATGTGTGTTGTGACAGGAGACGGACTTGATGCTAGAATTATTACTGGACAGGAGACGTACTATATGGGTACCCAAAATCAGAGAAGAATCGTGTGGTCGTGGAAATTCTGAGGTTGAAGCACAAATTCGTCTTTCAGAAGCTACAGAGATAGATTGCAATTAGTCATGGAAAATGAGGCATCCGTGAATCATGAAGCAAAAACTGCTTCAACCATCTCCCTTAGAGGGATGCTCAGCCTTCTAATGCAAAGTGTCGATGAAAATGATGGCAATAAGCGAGTGATTTCTCTTGGTTTGGGTGACCCTACTATTTATACCTGCTTCCACACCACTGATGTTGTTCAGGAAGCTGTCATTGATACGCTTCAATCTCAGAATTTCAATGGCTATGCTCCCAGTGTTGGTCTTCTCCAAACGAGAAGGTGCATTGTATTTCATTGTTTGTCTATTTTGTGGATCTCGATTTCTTCTCGCTCTTCAATTCTTCATGTTACTCTTTTCGTTTACTGAGATTTGTGATTTGTCCCTTATGCTCTTAGGAATTGCTTTCGATGCGTCCTTTCTTTCTTCATTATGACTGTTACCATGATGATTTAAAGATAACCATTGTTTGAGTTAGCTGTTAATTTCGAAATTTTACGTATAAGATGGTTTAAACACTTTTGCTACTTACTGTTTTTTGTTTTCTTCTGATTATCAATTCAGCAAGTTCCTATACTAGTTAGCTGTTTGGCATGGCAGTGAGACCATGCGAAAGTTCAGTGACAGTGAAAAAAGTCCACAGTGAAAACATTCAAGTCTGTTTGGTAAGGCTTCAAATAATGATGGATTTTTTTGAAAAAATTGGTTTATGGGTGAATCCATTTTTGGAGCTTCTCCATCACCATCACGGTGGTTTTTTTAAGCCAAATGACCGTTGCGACACACGACACATATAGGCTTATATAGTCGATTATTTGGACCGTTGCAAGATATGAGTTCACATTATATGCACATAGTGCTTCTTAGGTGCTTAGAGGTATGAGTATAGATTTAAATTATATACTGCTTTTTGATATGTTTATTGCACCCAATATCTCAAATTAATTAGTTTTCATAATACTGGTGTTATAGACAAATGCAGAAATGGAAACTAATTAATTTGAGATATTGGGTGCAAAAAACATCTCAGAAAACAACATATAATTTAAATTTAAATAAATGTAATATATAAAAAAAAATTAAAAAAAATATACTCATACTTCTAATTAGAGGTAGGAACACCTAAGAAGCACATAATTATGTGCATAGAATGTGGACTCTGTAAAGATACACAAGCTGAAATAGTTTACATTGGCGATTATTTTTTATAGTCTAATCAAGGGTGGAATCAGGAATTCAAATTAGGGGGCGAAAATTATAAAATAGAACCCAGGTGTTTATGAAATTACATTTCAACCCTATAAACATTTCAATATGTGCATTTAGTCCCTTGATAAAAGTGAGGACTAAAGTGAAAATATTAAAATTTAAGTCTGAAATATAATTTCCTGAACATCTGGGTACTATTCTATAATTTGGGGGGGGGAGGGATTTCACCTCTAGCCCCTCCCTAGTTCCACCCCCGCCTCTAAAATCTGGTTGGATTGTCGATAAAGAATGACAATTGATGAAGGCCTTAAAAAAGTAAGGAAATTTTCAATAAAATACCAAATTTTGCATATTAAACTCACTTTTTAGGATTTTTGAAATTTTTAATAATTATTTTATTGGAATTTTTTGTAAAAACCATCTGATTTCTTAAACAATATTCGAAACTTTTTATTTTATATTTCTAACATCTTTTTACTTTTATTATGTGTTACTATGAAATATTGTAACAAATTAAAATTTTTAGAAATATTAAAAATAAATATAAAAAATATTTTTCAAGATTTTTTAGATATATTTAGAAGAAGAAGAAGAAAACAAATATCCATACATTATCTTTAATACAAATGAATTGTATTCGTGCTAGAATTGGAGACCAATTTGTTGGGGATAGGGTTAATTAAACACCTCATTGTGTTTTAATTTTTTTAATGGTAATTTTACAATTTTTTTAGCAAATTTACGTTTAAATTTTTTTTTTTTATCTTCAGTTATGTGTGTGCAGTAATTAATAAGATTCAAGCCCCTTTTAGTCATTTGTCATTTCAACTGACTTTTCAAACGCTATACCAAATAAGAGCTTATCTGGATGAAAGTTACTTCTGCCACCGGTATCTCAAACACAAATCTCATCCACGATCTGACTTTTAGGAAAAAGACCATTTGGAAAAGAGCCACTTCTGCCACCGCTATCTCAAACAGGCACTATAGTTGTGACCAACTGAGAAGTATTTTAAGATTTTTTTTAATACATTTGCTAGCCAAAGGCTTGAGGTATACAAAAGTTTAAGATTAGACTACATCCACTGATTTTAGTGACAATCTGCCACACTCAAGATTAACTAAGTCAACACATTCAATTGGTTGTGATGAAATGACTACGAAATCCTGATTCATCTCCTGAGCCGATTGAGCTAAATAATCAGCACACCTCAATGCTTCCTTGTAAGTATGAATAATTTATAGATCCTCGTGTGAAAGAATAAGGAGTCTTACTTCCTGTATCTCATCTCTCATAAGATGACCCTGCCCATAATTGAGTAACAACAAATGAATAGCATCCAAAGAATATGAAGCATAACCTTCCTTCTTGTGATAGGGATGAGATACAACTTTTGTAGTCAGATAATGAAAGCCTTTACGTTCTTTATATATTTCTCTTTTCTACGTATATGCCTTTTCACTTTCTGAGAATTGTACCTATCAACGGTCATCTATTTTATAACTTCCAATAACTCACACCAATATTACCATTTTTCCTTTTTCTCATTGAATCAAAATAACACTCCTTTTATACATGAGAATCATACATGTTTTACAGTCTGTTTATAGATCTGTAACTTTCTATTCATAATTAATGCTATAAATCGTATATAAAGTTAGAAAAAATGCTAAATTATTTGCTGAAAGCAACTCAAGTCAAGTCTTGGTCTCTCTAATCGGCTTCCCTGTAGAATATTCTTCTCGCTGTTGCAGCTGATTCAAAAACCTACAGGTGGCAGTGTATTGTTCAACAATTTTGCTTCAGTTTCTTGGTTTATCCCTCAGTTTGTGAATAACTAAGACAGATGTCTGAGAGTGTGGATCGGGTATCTCACAAGAAGCAATATAAGCTTCATCCTTGCATTTGCAGTTGAAAGAATTTAAAGCATCTACTTGATTTTGTTTTTGTTACTTCTTGGTGACAGAGCAATTGCTGAATATCTGTCCCGTGATCTTCCCTACAAGTTAACCTCCGATGATGTCTTTATTACCTCTGGATGCACTCAAGCTATTGATGTTTCAGTGGCAATGCTTGCTCACCCTGGAGCAAACATCTTGCTTCCAAGGCCAGGCTTCCCAATCTATGATCTCTGTGCTGCATTCAGACAAGTTAAAGTTCGCCATTATGATCTTCTTCCTGATAAAGGCTGGGAGGTTGATTTCGAAGCTATTGAATCTCTTGCAGATCAGAACACAATTGCATTGGTGATTATAAATCCTGGAAACCCTTGTGGAAATGTGTACAGCTACAATCATTTGAAGAAGGTTAGTGTTCAAGGATTTGGCTTCAGATGAAATAACTGAGACAAGACATTTCTAGATTTGGCAGTTTCAAATTAATTATTGAATGGTTTGTATGTTGCACTTAGATTGCAGAAACTGCTAAGAAGCTTGGAACTGTTGTGATTGCTGATGAAGTCTACGGTCATCTTGCATTTGGAGCCAATCCTTTTGTGCCAATGGGAGTTTTTGGATCTGATATTCCCATTATTACTCTGGGGTCCCTATCTAAGCGATGGATAGTTCCTGGATGGAGACTTGGTTGGTTTGTGACAAATGATCCCTGTGGCACTTTTAGGAAACCAAAGGTTCTCTTCCTTCCACCTTCACTGTGATTAACACTTTTTAATTATATACCTGGAGTTTAAGCTTGCATGTGCTTGAATATTGATTGATCTCATGGTATATGAACAAGCACACTTAGATTACGAGTCCATCTGTAATTGATGTTTTTTCATTATTTAAAACTTAAAAGGGGATTTGCATTTCTTTGTTATATTTGTTCATGTTCTCTCCTGTTTGTTAGCTTCACAATGTGGAAATAAATTGGTCTTCAAAGTTGTCTAAGATCATCTGTTTCGTTTTTTTTATTTGGACAAATTAAAACCCCTTCCCCATAGAGGAGGGGACCCACCCGCCCCAATTTGGCAGCATGGGGTATAGAACCCGTGACCTCCTCTGAGAGGAGGTATGGGTGCCATATGCATAGAATCATATGCTTGACAATAGAAATGTTTTATAGTTGAAAGATATCATTATTACTTTAAAAAGCTTATGGTTTCAAGCTTGGACAGATTATCTGATGCCATCAATCGAATGCTTAATGATGCAGGTTGTTGAGAGAATAAAAAAGTACTTTGATATTTTGGGGGGTCCAGCTACCTTCATCCAGGTTTTCTATCTTTTGGTTTGCATGATTCTTTCTAACAAGTAATCAATTATCATAGTTGAAACTATCCACTAGTGTTAATAACATTGCTAGATAAAGTAATTCAATATGTTAGATAGGGTTCACCAGTATTCATCTCAATAGGAAAAACCAAATGGAAGAAGGAAAAGAAAAGAGAAGCACTATGATTTGAGATTTTATGGTTGTGAGAAGCGAAGAAAATAAACTATTGCATCAGAAAGAATACTACAGCAGACTACACTTATCTTTAGGCTATTAGGCTGGAAACTAACTCGCAGGACCTTCTGAATAAAAATTTCAGCACCACCATGAGAAGTAATTTAGTGCAGAAATTTGTTAGGATTTCATCCAAAACCTTATTCAACCATGACCTTTTATATTATTAATTAGTTGCTTCTTGATTGTGACTGACTGATAGTTGTTCTGATCTAAACAGGCTGCCGTACCTCGCATAATTACAGAGACTGAAGAGGGTTTCTTTAGGAAAACCCTCAACATGTTAAAGCATACCTCAGATGTCTGTTGTGAAGAGATAAAGGACATTCCATGCATTTTTTGCCCTCACAAACCAGATGGGTCTATGGCTATGATGGTGAGTTCATAGCATTGTTGGAATTTTCCTTAGAACTGAATGAATGTCATTATATGAGCATTGGTATTTATTACCTACACTGCAATACAGGTGAAACTCAATCTCTCACTTCTGGATGATATTAGTGATGATATTGATTTCTGTTTCAAGCTCGCAAAGGAGGAATCTGTTATCGTTCTTCCAGGTATAAATGACCAAATCATACTTAATTGTTACTCTTTTTTAATATAATAAAAAGTTTAGGTGAGTTAAGTCTTTGGGGCTCACCGGGGCCAGAGTATGCATCTGGGCTCAAAGAGTGTTTATAGAGGTACTTACAGATTGTTTATCAATAAAGTTCTCACATCGGTGGGATTTGAACTCACAACCTAATGGTTATGAACCAATTCCTTTACCAACCTACCTTTGTTGGCCTCAGTTAATTTTTTTTGCCCACGTGTTGGCCTCAATTATTACTTTTTGCATGCTTTTTTTAATTTGGAAAGCATTCGTTCGAACAGACTAAAAAATCACATGTACCTGCTGCAATTCCTGCATCTGATATCCCAGATTTATCTTTAACTAATTCACCGATCACTGCTTGTTAGTCTTGGCCATATAACTTGCATATAAGCCCATGTTAGGCCAGGGAGTAAAATAAGAAATCCACTTTTCATTGCGTTTTGTTACATGAAAAATAATCTTCACATATAGGTAATTATTGATCAAAGTATAAGCAGTTTGTTAGTCATTGATTCTGCTGGTTTTGACTAGTTTGCTCATGAATTTGTTAACATTTAAGAATGACAATCCTGTGCAGGAACCGCAGTTGGGCTAAAGGATTGGCTCCGAATTACATTTGCCGTGGATCCATCTGCTCTTGAAGAGGCAATGAAAAGGATAACAGCTTTCTATAAAAGGCATGCCAAAAAGTTGTGAAAACAGCAGCAAAAACAAGAATAATTCGTGTTTATTATGGATTAAGTGTTAAAAGCATTTCATAATTTTTGTTTTTTTGTTTTTTGATAATAAAAAGTTTTGGTGGGAGTAGACACCGATACCCCAACAGGGCCAGGGCATGCCTCCAAGCTTAAAGAGCGCTTACAGAGGTACTTATAGATCGCCCACCAACAAGACCCTCACATCGACCAGCGGGTATCGAACCTCCTCCCTTTTGAGGTGAAGGCCGACGCCTTAGCCAACTGTGTCAATTGGCCGTTCCATAATATTTGTTGTTGATTGTGGATTTTGCTTTCATTTCATTAAATTAAATTGAACTTCTATGGGCTTTGAATTGATACCCACTTTAGTTGAAGTAAAAACAAGAATAAATTGGGAAGTCATTACTGGTTGCATTCCTAGGGATATGAATCATGTAGCTGATACTTTGGCGAGAACTGGACTGTCAAGTTCATTGCTATTTGATACTTGCCCTATAATTTTAAGGGCTAGGGTAGATTATGAGAGTTTGGGATTAATTTCCCCACCTATGTAGTTGCTGTTTTTTTTTTTTTTTTTTTGCTATAAGAATTTTAGGAAAGGGGTTGGGCTCACCCACAATCCAAGGGCAGGGCGCTTGGAGCCCAGTCCGCAGGCATCTGGACAGAGAGTACACATGCCTCCACCTCTACCAGTGTTTCCACTACTTCCCAGACCCCTAGGATGCCTCCCCCAGCGCCTTGACCAACGCAGGGATCGAACCCCCTCCCTTGAGGTGAAGAAGTCTGACTCCCTTGCCAGTTGAACCCAAGGATGAGGGGTTAGTTGCTGTTGTTTTCTTGGCATTCTTTCCTTCTTATATATCAAAAAAAAAAAACAAGAATAAAGCCCATTCCAATGGTAGCCCAATCCACTATCTCATTGACAAAATAAGAACTCTTTTTCCCTCTCCTCTTCAGATTTGTGCATGTTACCCTCGTTTTTGAATTCAACTGGCGAAGGGTTCGGATTTTCTCACCTAAAGGGAGGGGGTTCGATCTTGGAGTTGGTTAAGGCGCTGGGGGAGGCATCCTAGGGATCTATGAAGCAGTGGAAACGCTGGGAAGAGGTGGAGACATGTGTACTCTTTAACCCAGTATGCCCTATGAACTGCGCTCCAAGCGTCCTGCTCTTGGACTGTGGGTGAGCCCAACCCCTTTCCTAAAATTTTTATAGCAAAAAAAAAAAAAAAAAAAAAAGATTTGTGCATGTTGGCAAAAAAAGGGTTGGTGCGATTTTTGGGAACACTTTCTTAAGACACTGGCGGCAACGTATATTCAACACATTTTAAGTAACTAGCTCGCCCACCTTTGAATTACGTACTTTTTTGGCAATCCGTTATAATATTTCCTAAGTGTTATAAATAATCCAATATTGGTGTGAATGTCCATAACCTTTTAAGAAGAGCCTTTTGAAATTCTACACTTGAAGTCATATAACCTATGACATGAATGGCTTAGTGGGAGTATTATATAACTTACAAAACTCCATAATATACCATTATGTAGATTTACTCTTTTGTATGCAACTCTTATAATGGAGGTTGAAGATTGATTGCCTATATATAGTAGGCATGTATCAAAGGTTGAGCTAGAACAATAGAAAGAAGAATCACTCTCTCCTTACTCTCCATTTCTCTCTTGCATTTCTTCATCTCCCCCATCTTAATCTCTCTTGTATTTTACTTAGTTTCATAACACGTTATCAGCACGAAAGCTCCTCTAACGAAGTATTGAGAAAGTGTTTACGTCTATGGAGTCCGGAGATTTGAAAGAAAATATCTAGGATGATCGGAGGTAATATATGGAATATGATCGGAGGTAATATATGGAATTAAAAAGATATTTTTACCGATTGTTTTAAACATCGGGTTCCATAGCTAAGATTAAAGATTATTATATCTTATTTTGATTTTCTTTACGAGTTATTGATATTGTTATTTTAGTATGGCCAGAAGCCATACACTTCTAATTTCATATTTTGAAATTATATGATCAAAAGTCATATTGCTCTGATTTTTTTTTTAATCTTTTATTTTATTGGATGACTAGAAATATATATTTAATTTTTATCTATCCTGAAGATAAAAGGCCAGAAGCCATATAATTCTAAATTCTCATCATTGGCCCGAAGCCATGAGACTAATTAGTCTAAAGTCATCATGTTCAACTTTTATGAAGCCATAAAATTTTAATTTTATTGCAATACTTTATGAATTATTTTTGTGAATTTCCTGTTATTATCATTGGTGTTTTTATATTAGATATTCTAATAATATATAATGGCTAAAAAACCATATATAATTTATGTTTATCCTGGAGATAAACAGTTGAAAGTCATATTGATTTAATTTCTCATAAAGAGAAAGTTGGCCAGAAGCCAAAAGAAGGTATAAATTGACCAGATGCCAAGAAAAGGCATATATGGACAAAAGTTGGCCAGAAGCTAAGAGAAGACATATTGGCCTGAAGCCAAATGATAATTTGACCTAAAGCCATGAAGGTCAAATCCATGATTTTTATAAAGACCTCAAAGTTGAATGTTTGGCCTGAAGCCATAAGGCAAATTGAAGTAAAGCCAGATCCATGAAGTTGAATATTTGGCATTAAAAGACCCCCTTGTTCTTTAGAACAAAATGAAAGGGATTGTATAACCACCAGAAGATGGTTGTTCTTCTAAAAAGTTCATTATAAATGAATGTATCCAATTTGCTCCTGCAGTAGCAATATTGTGAAAGAGGTTTTAAGAAATATTTTGAATTAATTTCATTGACCTCATGTAGCCAAAAAAAATAATAAGTTAGAAGAATCATAAATTTTATTTAACAAGCTCAACTCCATTTCCAGAAGCGAATGAAGTAATGAATGAATTTAATTATGGCTGATCAGGCATGGTCATTGTTATAATCATGTTGGTTCAAATTCCTACCTGAAGTGGAGAAAGATTATTGCTAAGAACCACAAAAGGAATACTATTCGATATAATAAATATGCTAAAAAATTTATAATATTACTATGATATCTTGCACTACACTATTTTATGGTTTATAAGATTTTGATATCTTATATAGGATTTTGAAATTGGTTTTAAATGCATTTCATGCAATGATTTACTATTGTTATTTTGTATGACCGGAAGTCATATAATTCTGATTTCTTATTTTGAAGTTATATGACCAGAAGTCATATTTCCTTAATTCATTGTTATATGGTCAGATACCATATATATATATCATTTCAGTTTATCCTGAAGATAACCATTTCACACAGTAATTTACTATTCAGTACAGTAATTGGAACGTGAGTATACAGTGATTTTACTATTTGTATAGTAATACTATTTATTTATGGGTCCCATATATTTTATATTATATTATTATTACTATTTACATAGTATTTTACTATTCATCCCGATTGAAAAATTTAAGTTTTGGTCTTTAGTCTACTATACCATGAAATAGGTATAGGAACTTGTTCACACCCAGAGATGAAGGGTGAACAGGAAAGTGGCATTGGGTTGTTATTAATATTGAGGCCCTGAAGGTTTAATGTATCAAATATTGAATGATACAAGGAATTTTTAGTCATTGTCTTGAAGACAAATAACTTGCAGAGAATTATGCCACTCAAGAGTAATAATTCTAAAGGCTAATAGTCTTAAGAACTAATTAGCATATTTTTTGCTCAACTTATAATGCGAGAGACCAATGTTTAAACTATATTTGGTAGTATAAATTTGATTTAGGGCTTCGGAAGAGCTAATATTTTGTTACTTAAAGGAACAAAATTATGTATTAATTATTCTACCAAGTATAAAAAAAACTTATTGAGTTTCAATGATATCAACAGAAATGAATATCATAGAAAACACATGTTATTGTAAACCAGAAGTTTACAAATAATAATACAAATTAGAATTTTGCTGTAAACCAAAAGTTTACAAATAATAATACAAGGGATTGTAATTGTAAACTAGAAGTTTACAAATATAGCAAATCAAACGTTTGCTAATGCTGCCAATGAGATATCCAAAAGGCAAAGAACTGCAGAAAAATATGTCTAGATTTATTTTGAAGCCAAGAGAAAGAAAGAATAAGCCCAGAAGGTAATATAATGTTTTGTTGTTGTTGTTGTTGTTATTGTTATTTAAATTTATTTTGATCACATACAATATCATAAATCTGTTGCCATGAGAATTTTTTGCTGGAGAATTTTACTGTGTGATTCTATGTTATTTTGATTATGAATATTTTCATATGTGGTGGACTATATATTTTGCATATATAAGAAAATTGAAGTATATTGTTAATGAGTAATAAAATTATCTAGTGATGTAATACTATATGGTAGTTCTTGAAGAACCAACATAGATTTTTCTTTCGAGTTTTAAAATGTTTGAAAGTGATTTTGAAATAGATATAAAGAAAGTATGTTTATATGACTCACACTTGAGGGGGAGATTGTTAGAAAACAAGTGTGAGTTAAAATACAAGTGTGAGCTGATTTTTGAAAAGTTATGAAAAGTTATATACTTCTTACATAAAGCCTAATAGATCTCCCAAAATGGATGTCAGATTATGATTCAAAAGTTTACGATTGATTGAGACATATGTTACAGTAAACCAGAAGTTTACAGATCCAAAGAAATTTATTGTTGGCATGACTTGTTTGATCATCTGAGTCATATATATATATAATGCAAATAAAGTTACGTATTGACATCCATTGAAGAGCCAAAAGATTATTTATGAATAATCAACATATTATTTATGAATTATGTACTGCTTGTTCTCAAAAACAAATTGTCTATGAGAATATCATTGGTCATGATTAGTAATAGATCTTTGGAAATATATCAAACAGTATTATATGGGCCCATTGAAATAGCATGTAAACTATACAAATTTGAAAGATGCATCTATAAGATGGTTACATATGAGATTATTAGCTTGCAACCTGAAGTTTGTAAGAATGTTTGCAACCTGAAGTTTGCAATCATGTTTGAATAAATTAAGCGCGCAATTTCAAAATTGTACGATCCAGAAATCATGTATTCAATGCTTATGAGAAAAAAAATCTATGCTGGCATATTTGATCTTATTGCAGCATTTATATAAGCCAACAAAATTATCCCTGTAAAATTGGCTTTTGGTCAGAAGCCAGATTAATTCCATCTTAAAATTTTTGAATGTGCAATATTCCACACAATACACAGATGGATAAATGTTGTGTAAGGACCTCCTTCTTCTTGTTTGTTTCTAAATGAAACAAAATGATGTTTCTAAAGGAAACAAATGGATTTAGGAGGCTTATACTGCATGAATAGTCAATTGTGATTTGACATTGTTTTCCTAACATGATGGGGAGAAAATAAGTAGTTGGGTAAAGAGATTAGTTGAAATGAATTATCATTGGCTCATTTTGATCCTGGTACAAAAGAATGTGAACTAGAAGTTCAAAAGATAATTCATTTGTAGAATTTAGCTAATCTAATGCCAGGAGCATTTATTGACCCAAAGAAAGTGACAAAGTCACATGTCCCAGCTGCTAATGCTCCTATTTGAATTGATGTCCCCGAAGGACGAAATATTATAAATGAATTTAAAGCATGTCTGAACCATGGCAGGCCCATCGATTCCATTGATAAAAATCCTCTAAAATGGAAAAGGAGCAAAGAATATAGATGATCAAGTCGAGGATAATCAAGAAAAGTTAGTAGCTCCAGAAGAGTCATATCCTAAAGAGTTATTGTCTCCAGTAGAGATATCTCTAGAAGAGAATATTGTAGTCCCAGAAGGGACCCAGGTACCTGAAATATGTGAAAATAATGAGATCTCAATAAATTATGTTATGAATGGTATCCGATGGGAATGAAATGAAGTCAACGTTGACGACATCTTTGCTTATAATATAGCATATGATGTAATGAAAGATAATGAGGATTATGAGCCACAATCTATTAGCGAGTGTCAGAAGCACATGTCCCCGAAGGACTTAATGTGCCAGAAGCACATGTCCCTGAAGGATTTATGTGCCAGAAGTACTAGTCCCTGAAGGACATAAGATGTCAAAATCATCTAATTTAAGTTCTCGAGAACAATACTCGATTAAGTTAAATAAGTCTCTGTATGGTTTGAAGCAAACAGGGTGCATGTGGTATAATTGTCTCCAGGAATATTTGTTAAAGAAAGGGTACAAAAATGACCCAATATGCCCATGCATTTTTATCTGGAAATGAATTTGCTATAATCCAAGAGCTTCAAAAGGCAATTAAGTGTATGAAGAAAGAATTTGAAATGAAAGACTTGGGCAGAACAAAATTCTGTCTTGGATTACAGATTGAGTAACTATAGAATGTGATCTTTGTATTTGAAGAAGATTATACAAAGAATGTCCTATAACAATTTTATATAGAAAAGTCACATTCATTATGTACCCCAACGATTGTAAGGTATTTGCAGGCGGATAAAGATCAATTCCGACCTCGAGTAATCAACAAAGAATTTGAAGAATAACTAGTTGGTCCAGAAGTACCATAATTTAGTGCTATTGGAGCACTAATGTATCTTGGTCATTGGTAAAATATAGTTCTTCACCAACACAAAGATATCGGAAGCAATGTTGTCGTCAGGGGGAGTAATACTAATGTTGTCCAAAAGGGGAGTTGATACACGCTGTACTCTTTTTCCCTTATCTAGGTTTTGTTCCACTGGGTTTTCCTAGAAAGGTTTTCAATGAGGCGGCACTAGACAGTGTATCAATGAATGATGTACTCTTTTCTTTGACTAGGTTTTTTTTTGTCCCACTGGGTTTTTCCTAGTTAAAGTTTTTAATGAGGCACATTCATAATGGACATTCAAGTGGGAGTGTTATAAGTAATCCAATATTGGTGTGAATGTCCATAACCTTTCAAGAGTCTTTTGGAATTCTACACTTGAAGCCATATAACCTATGACATGAATGGCTTAGTGGGAGTATTATATAACTTACAAAACTCCATAATATACCATTATGTAGATTTACTCTTTTGTATGCAACTCTTATAATGGAGGTTGAAGATTGATTGCCTATATATAGTAGGCATGTATCAAAGGTTGAGCTAGAACAATAGAAAGAAGAATCACTCTCTCCTTACTCTCCATTTCTCTCTTGCATTTCTTCATCTCCCCCATCTTAATCTCTCTTGTATTTTACTTAGTTTCATAACACTAAGTTGTTTATAATATTATAACGTCACTTCAAAAAGTTTTTTTTTTAAAAAAAAAACAGAGAAAAAAATACAAATCCGAGCTTTTTTGGGATACCGGTGGAAAAAATGACTTATAGTCAATTTGACTTATAAAAAAATCAAATTGTAAAATGTGATTTATGTTTGAATTGATGGTAACATAAGTAGCTTTTGTAAATTACACTTATAGTCAATCTGAAATATTTTTTATGGTATTGATTATGCTAAAAATATGTTTCAGGATACTGAACGGTACTAAAAAAAATATTTCATGATCTTGAAAAATTAGTTTAGGATCTTGAAAAAATTATTTTGAATACTAGTCACTCAGTTAGTACCCTCTAATATTTTTTAGGATACTAAATGGTAGTAAAAATATACTTTAGGATACTGAACGGTATTAAAAAAATACCTCATAATCTTGAAAAATTATTTTTGGATCTTGAAAAAAAAAAGTATTTTTAGTAACAGTCAGCACCCTAAAATATTTTTTAGGATACTAAATAGTACTAAAAATATATTTCAAAATATTGAAGGGTACTAAAAAATATCTCATAAGTCCATAAGAAACTTTTCAAAAGTTCCTCAAAGTAACTTTTTAAATAAATAACTTTTGATCGGTTCGATTAGAACAACTTATCATTAAAAAAAAATCCCGTAAATCCAGTCGTAAATCCGATAAGTTGACCAATCCGCGTACCAAACATGCTCTATACCTTCAGCATGAAGTCGTCGAACTAATTAAAACATGCCCAATCAAACATGCCACCCATAAAACATATGCATAGGGTTCACACTAATTAAAATCCTCCACGTATTCAATGCATACCACTCTGATCTTATTTATAAGTCTATTTTGATCAAATCTCACATACCAAAGAGATGTAGTTAACTCAATGATTATGAGGTAAATTTTCAACTTTGTCCTCATTTATGATTGAGTATTTTTCAACTGTTTCTTCTCTCTCTATCTTAATATGGGTAAAATTGTCACAATCTCATTTATTACATAAAATTGGATTTATAAATAGGACTAAATTTTTTGGTCAAAATAAACTTATAAATAGAACTAGAATGATAGACGTTAAACAAGGTTATCTATATCCAACTCTAACACAATGGCGTAATTATTGGGTGGCATACTGTTAAAATAGTGGATAAGGATGAGTGATAACGTAAAAGACCAATATGGAAAATGAAATTGGGATAATAAGTATGGAGCAAAACACATATATATGAATCATTCTTCTTATCCAACCCATTGTTTTAAAAAAATTAATTTTTTTGTCAACTATTACACACGCCTGTATATTATAATATTGATGTTATTGAACATCAAGGAACCATTTAACCTTAATTTTAAATGACTCAGTTTATGAGATGCTCGAGATGTATATGTTTGATCCATTTTGATGACTCAGTTTTTGAAGAGTTGATGGTAAAAGAATTGAAATAAAATTATTAAATTAAAAACAAGTACTTGGTGTTAGGCGTTGCGAAACCACATGTGTATTTTTACACCTCTAAAAGCTACGTCATCATCCAGTCAGAAAAAAAAAAAATCAAATTTAACGGTCAAACGATATTTTTGCACATAATTTGTAACCACATGTGTACTTTTGCACCTAAAAAAGTACTTAGTGTTGGATGCTTCTCGAGATAAAGTACATATATATTTTTACACTTTAACTTATATATTTTTCATGGTCAGAGTTTACATTGTTCCTTGCATTTCTTTAAAAAAAATAAAATCTGAATAATACTCCCTCTGGTCCTTATTATAAGGCACCAACTACCAATTTCTCGCGGACCAAGGAATGGAGGTTAAGTCATTAATGAAATCTAAAAGTAATAAATGAGTTAGTTAAAGTAAGTTGGTGCCTTATGATAAGGACCAAAAAATGTTGGTGGTTGGTGCCTTATAATAAGGATCAGAAAGAGTATTGTTCTAACAAAAACTTATGAAAACCCATTACTCATTACCTTTTTTGGCAAAACTTTATTTATACGTGTGGCCCAACACTGAACACAACATGCTCGCGAACGGGAAGGGCAGGTGGGGGCAGTTATTTTGAAGTCTGCGGATAAACACGTGTCCATTAATGAAACACAAGAACAAGTAGCCAACCCATATTTTGGAAGGTAATGGAACACGTTTTTTTCTGTTTTTTTTTTCTGTTTTTTTTTTTAATACTCACGAAAAAATTATAATTTAAAATGTCTAAAAATATTAATGTTTTGAAGGTTGTTTAACTTTAAAAAAAAAAAAACTAATTTTAAAATTATATAAAATTAAATTTTGTGATTATAAAATTAACATTCTGCATCATGACATCTGTATAATAAGTTTAACTTTTAAATTTTAAATTATCTAAGTACATATCTTCTGATTTTATTACTTATAATTTTTTTCCCTAATTCGACCAATCATCGTTACCACAAAGATACGTCTGCAATACGAGTAATTAATAATAGGAGTCACCCTCCCATCTTTCTTAATATGTCTCTCTTTCATTATTAAAAGATGAAATTATATATGAAGCGATTAATTTTAATGTTTTATAGATATTCTAAATTTATATTAGTTAAAAAAATTATAAAAAAACAAGAGAAACTGTTGTTATCAAACAAAAGGAGTATAAGTTGATGGGTGTATGATATATTAATATTGATGTTACAATTAGGCATTACTAGCCCTTTATTATGTGTGCGTATGATAAGTTTTGATTAGAAAATTAAACCTCACAAAATAGAAATAAATAAGTTCATTTAAGCTTAAATAAGTGGTTATGAATCTTATAAATCCTATTTTGCTAATTATTTTGAAATCCCGATGAATTTTGTTTGACTGGGATCTGGGCATGGTTCTGCGTTTAGAAAATTTGTCTTATATTTAGGACCGAAAATAGTAGTTTATTATATAATCTAATAACGTATAATATAGGGAAAATTAAAATAAAGGACCAAGAGAAAATAATATTTATTATAAAGGACCATAAAAATTGTAATTACTTAGAATGACCAAACATCATAATATAAATTTAAAATTACTAAATTACCCTTAATCAACCCTCATGTATTATCTCTTGTATTTAAAATTAAAAAAATAACTAAAACTGCCCAATATGATTATATCTTTTTCCCAATATATTATTTAATTAACAATTGTTAAACTCATATTTTTCTTAATTTTTATTTTTCACCAATTTATATCATCAAGTTGCCCAATTTATATTATCAACATTGATGTCTAAGTTCATTTATAAAAATAAAAAAAAGTTATTTCATATTTTTCAGGATATAATAGGTTAATAAGATTTTTTGATTTTATTAACATTACATGAATTTTTTAACCCACATAAATTTCTTCTAAAACAAAAATAAGTCATACAAACTTTCTTGGTTTAATATATATGATAAATTATAAAAGACCTTGACTTTTATTAAAACTATATAATTCCATTTTTAATTAAATTTATTGTTAATTTTTAAAAATTGAAGAATGCGTACTTTTTTTTTCATAGATATATATTCAAGTTGTGAAAATTGAGAAATCATTGTTTAATTTAATGGAACTTAGAATTTTGTATTAGTTTTAAAAATAGAATGGGGAAGAGAATATAAGAGGCAATGCAGAATATTTTGTTAGGGGCATTTTAGTACTTTTAATTTTATATTTTTATACTTGGTCCTTCTAAATAATTACAATTTTTATGGTCATTCTCTATAAATATATTTTCCTTTAGGTCCTTCATTATAATTTTCCCTATAATATATGATAAGTAACTTATTTAACTTTTTTAATCTCTTAAAAAAAAAAAAAAAAAAGACAAATATGTCTCATATTTAACACTTAGGGCATTGTTGTTAAATTCGCAAGTTGACTCTCTAAGTTTAGCATTTTTATGTTTTTAACTTATAGAATCGAGTCGAGCACTGGTAAACTCTTGGTAGTTATAAACTCTATAAAATTCACGAATAAATATATCGAGATTACGGTTTTTATGTTTTCAACTTACAAAACCGTATTACCTCACATTTAAACTCGTGTTAACTTATTCAATTTGATCATGTTTAGTGGTTTTAAATATAAATTTTAAAGAAATTTCTTTGTTAAATTATTAATGTTGGTAGATTTAATTTCAATTATTTGAATTTAAAAAATATTTAAACCAAATTGTTGTTATTTTTTTATTTTAATTATTTAATTATACACTAATAATATCTATTTAAAGGTAAAAATAAACTCTTATGAGTTTACGATAAGAGTTTATCTTACTGTTACAAGTTGACTTAAACTCGTGAATTTGATAACTTGAGGGACATTAACTATAATTAGGAAAAACTTTATTGAATTTTTATCATTTTTGATAATTATGGATTGATAAGTGATTTTAATAAATGAAATCTATCCATAATTAAATTCCTCAAATTCGTTTATAAAGATAAAGTATTTTAATAGAAATTGCCATTACCAATGTCACCTATAAAAATTAGAATGATCTAAAATTAGCTAATCCAAACAGACAAGTTTGATCTTTTTTTTTTTTTAATACTTTTAATCCTTTAAGTTTACATGAGGTATACTTTTGATTCCTTAACTTTATAAAGTATACTTTTAGCCCTATAATTCTAACACCGTTAATTTTACTAACAGAAAACGTAAACTCAAGTAATAACAGTTTAAACTTAAATGATCGATGACGGTGTAATTAAATGTTATTAAGCTTAAATTTAAAATATGGGTAAAATGAATAATATATAAAATTTGTGTAATTAAATGCTATGAGACATCAGTTGAGTTCGTCGAGTCATTGTTTTCCATTAACAATATTAACGGGGTTAGAATTTTATTTATAAAGTTAAGGAACCAAAAGTATGCCTTATATAAAACTTAAAAGACTAAAAGTATATTTTAGCCTTTTTTTAAAAATACAAATTAGGTTTAGTAACATGTTTATAGATAAGAAAGATTTTACTAGTATATTTTATATTTTACCCTTTTTTTTTTTTTGTCACAATATTTTACCCTATATTGACGTTAATATTTTTTGCTCAGTATCTTACGTTAATATGCTTGTGAGATATTAAATATTTCTGTTTATTTTCTCAAAATATTGCCGCTGGGCGAGGTAGTTACTAGTTAGTCCATGCGTTTTGTGACTGAACACGTCCTTGATGCAAGAAGCCGCCAAATTTGGTTCAATCAGACAAGAAGAACCGTGTGGTCATCGAAAATCAAGTTCAATTCAAATTCACAGTTCAAAGAACATGTCCATCACTCTTCCGTCTCTATATAGGTACCCAAAGTCATCTTCTTCTTCCAAGCCTTGAACAGAGCTAAAATCGTTCCGAAGCACAAATTCGTCTTTCAGAAGCTACAGAGATAGATTCCCATTAGTCATGGAAAATGAGGCATCCGTGAATCACGATGCAAAAACTGCTTCAACCATCACCATTAAAGGGATTCTCAGCCTTCTAATGCAAAGTGTTGACGGTAATGATGGCGATAAGCCGGTGATTTCTCTCGGTATGGGTGACCCTACTATTTATACCTGCTTCCACACCACTGATGTTGTTCAGGAAGCTGTCGTTGATACGCTTCAATCTCAGAAATTCAATGGTTATGCTCCCACCGTTGGTCTTCTCCAAACGAGAAGGTAAATTGTATTTCATTGTCTGTCTATTTTGTGGATTTCCATTTCTTCTCGCTCTTCAATTCTTTCTCTTTTCGTTTGCTGAGATTTGTGATTTTGTCCCTTTTGCTTTTCTTTCTTTTTTTTGGTCAAAGTCCCTTTTACTTTTAGGAATTGCTTTCGATGCGTCCTTTCTTTCTTCATTATGATTGTTACCGTGATGATTTAAAGATAACTGCTGTTTGAGTTAGCTGTTAATTTTGAAATTTTACGTATAAAACGGTTTAAACACTTTTGCTACTTACTGTTTTTGTTTTCTTCTGATTATCAGTTCAGCCAGTTCCTATAGTAGTTATGGTTGGGACCAACTGAGCACTATTTTAAGATTTCATAGTGGCTTTATTCCCCTTCGGTCTTTAATTTGCCTTTCCCCTTTAAATTAGGTGGTCTGTTTATAGAACTGTACCTTTCTATTCATAATTAATGCTATAAATCGTATATAAAGTCAGAAAAATGCTAAATTAATTGCTGAAAGGAACTCAAGTCAAGTCTTGGTCTCTCTAATTGGTTTTCCTGTAGTATATTCTTCTCGCTGTTGCAGCTGATTCTGAAACCTAATGGTGGCAGTGTATTGTTCAACAATTTTGCTCCAGCTTCTTGGTTTATCCCTCTCAGAGTTTGTGAATACTAAGAAAGATGTCTGAGAGTGTGGATCGGGTATCTCACAAGAAGCAATATAAGCTTCATGCTTGCATTTGCAGTTGAAAGAATTTAAAACATCTACTTGATTTGGTTTTTGTTTCTTCCTATGATGTTTTTGTTACTTCTTGGTGACAGAGCAATTGCTGAATATCTGTCCCGTGATCTTCCCTACAAGTTAACCTCCGATGATGTCTTTATTACTTCTGGATGCACTCAAGCTATTGATGTTTCAGTGGCAATGCTTGCTCACCCTGGGGCAAACATCTTGCTTCCAAGGCCGGGCTTCCCAATCTATGATCTCTGTGCTGCATTCAGACAAGTTGAAGTTCGCCATTATGATCTTCTTCCTGAGAAAGGCTGGGAGGTTGATTTCGAAGCTATTGAATCTCTTGCAGATCAGAACACAATTGCATTGGTGATTATAAATCCTGGAAACCCTTGTGGAAATGTGTACAGCTACAATCATTTGAAGAAGGTTAGTGTTCTAGGATTTGGCTTCAGATGAAATAACTGAGACAAGACATTTCTAGATTTGGCAGTATCAAACTAATTATTGAATGGTTTGTATGTTGCACTTAGATTGCAGAAACTGCTAAGAAGCTTGGAACTGTTGTGATTGCAGATGAAGTCTACGGTCATCTTGCATTTGGAGCCAATCCTTTTGTGCCAATGGGAGTTTTTGGATCTGATATTCCCATTATTACTCTTGGGTCCCTATCTAAGCGATGGATAGTTCCTGGATGGAGACTTGGTTGGTTTGTGACAAATGATCCCTGTGGCACTTTTAGGAAACCGAAGGTTCTCTTCCTTCCACCTTCACTGTGATTAACACTTTTTAATTATATACCTGGAGTTTAAGCTTGCATGTGCTTGAATATTGATTGATCTCATGGTATATGAACAAGCACACTTAGATTACGAGTCCATCTGTAATTCATGTTTTTTCATTATTTAAAACTTAAAAGGGGATTTGCATTTCTTTGTTATATTTGTTCATGTTCTTTCCTGTTTGTTAGCTTCACAATGTGGAAATAAATTGGTCTTCAATGTTGTCTAAGATCATCTGTTTCCTTTTTTTTATTTGGACAAATTAAAACCCCCTCCCCATAGAGGAGGGGACCCACCCACCCCAATTTGGCAGCATGGGGTATAGAACCCGTGACCTCCTCTGAGAGGAGGTATGGGTGCCATATGCATAGAATCATATGCTTGACAATAGAAATGTTTTATAGTTGAAAGATATCATTATTACTTTAAAAAGCTTATGGTTTCAAGCTTGGACAGATTATCTGATGCCATTAATCGAATGCTTAATGATGCAGGTTGTTGAGAGAATAAAAAAGTACTTTGATATTTTGGGGGGTCCAGCTACCTTCATCCAGGTTTTCTATCTTTTGGTTTGCATGATTCTTTCTAACAAGTAATCAATTATCATAGTTGAAACTATCCACTAGTGTTAATAACATTGCTAGATAAAGTAATTCAATATGTTAGATAGGGTTCACCAGTATTCATCTCAATAGGAAAATCCAAATGGAAGAAGGAAAAGAAAAGAGAAGCACTATGATTTGAGATTTTATGGTTGTGAGAAGCGAAGAAAATAAACTATTGCATCAGAAAGAATACTACAGCAGACTACACTTATCTTTAGGCTATTAGGCTGGAAACTAACTCGCAGGACCTTCTGAATAAAAATTTCAGCACCACCATGAGAAGTAATTTAGTGCAGAAATTTGTTAGGATTTCATCCAAAACCTTATTCAACCATTACCTTTTATATTATTAATTAGTTGCTTCTTGATTGTGACTGACTGATAGTTGTTCTGATCTAAACAGGCTGCCGTACCTCGCATAATTACAGAGACTGAAGAGGGTTTCTTTAGGAAAACCCTCAACATGTTAAAGCATACCTCAGATGTCTGTTGTGAAGAGATAAAGGACATTCCATGCATTTTTTGCCCTCACAAACCAGATGGGTCTATGGCTATGATGGTGAGTTCATAGCATTGTTGGAATTTTCCTTAGAACTGAATGAATGTCATTATATGAGCATTGGTATTTATTACCTACACTGCAATACAGATGAAACTCAATCTCTCACTTCTGGATGATATTAGTGATGATATTGATTTCTGTTTCAAGCTCGCAAAGGAGGAATCTGTTATCGTTCTTCCAGGTATAAATGACCAAATCATACTTAATTGTTACTCTTTTTTAATATAACAAAAAGTTTAGGTGAGTTAAGTCTTTGGGGCTCACCGAAGCCAGAGTATGTGTCTGGGCTCAAAGAGTGTTTATAGAGATACTTACAGATTGTTCATCAACAAAGTTCTCACATCGGTAGGATTTGAACTCACAACCTTATGGTTACGAACCAATTCCTTTACCAACCTACCTTTGTTGGCCTCAATTAATTTTTTTTGCCCGCATGTTGGCCTCAATTATTACTTTTTGCATCCTTTTTTTAATTTGGAAAGCATTCGTTCAAACAGACTAAAAAATCACATGTACCTGCTGCAATTCCTGCATCTGATATCCCAGATTTTTTCTTTAACTAATTCACCGATCACTGCTTGTTAGTCTTGGCCATATAACTTGCATATGAGCCCATGTTAGGCAAGGGAGTAAAATAAGAAATCCACTTTTCATTGCGTTTTGTTACATGAAAAATAATCTTCACATATAGGTAATTATAGATCAAAGTATAAGCAGTTTTAGTCATTGATTCTGCTGATTTTGACTAGTTTGCTGATGAACTTGTTAACATTTAAGAATGACAATCCTGTGCAGGAACCGCGGTAGGCCTAAAAGATTGGCTCCGAATTACATTTGCCGTGGATCCATCTGCTCTTGATGAAGCAATGAAAAGGATGAAAGCATTCTATAAAAGGCATGCCAAAAAGTGGTGAAAATAGCAGCAAATATACAGTTAAATTCATTAACTACACTTAATTCATTTGTTGTACCAGTACTGGTCCTTAAAATCTCTCCTGCAGGGGAAGTAATTTATTCAAACCACTTCCTTAGTATAGTGTCCCAGTCTTCTGGAAATGCAAAATAAGGGATCTGAATAATATATAAGATTTTAAGCTCAAAGTGTATGTTCTGTCCTGTTCTCCTGTGGTATCAGAACCAAGAAATGAATAAATTTGGAGAATCATAATTCAATTTGGCACATTATAAAACTGATTTCCATTGTCATCCATAATCTCCCAAGCTTCTGAGAAGTCAAGTGAGTATGGTACAAGTGAGAAGTCAAATGAATAAATGGAAAGAGTAGCTTATCAGTATTAAGGAGGCCACTTTTTCCTTGGAAGTTTAAAACTTAAGGGCCCGTTTGGTATGGGGATGATTTGAGGTGGAAAAGGAACTTAGAGGATGAAAAGGAAGAAAAGGGAAGATTTTGAGGAATTAGGGAAGATGAGTTATTTGATAGGAAGAAAATGAAAGGTAACAGTTGGTAAAGAATCAAGAAATACCTATTTTACCCTCCAAAGTAATTAATTCAGAATGAGAAGTAATAATATTTTTTTTCTTCATAATTCAAATTTGATAGGAATTTTCTTACATTAAATCTGAATTATGGATCAAATTCTAATTTTATAACGAAGGATTTATTTCGAAAAAAAAAAAAAAGTTCGAATTTATCTAAAAAATTATATTATCAAGTTCAAATTTGTCTAAAATATTCTCCCTCAAAATTCAAATTTGTCTAAAATGTTTTCCAACCAAATTCAAATTTATCGCATAAATTCGAATTTAATCCTATTTTCTTGCCTTATAAAAAATAAATATTCTATGAGGGGTAAATATATCCGAAAGTGCACGGTTTACATGGGAACTTGGGTTCCCACCAATTTTATCTTCCCACCTTTAAAGGAAGATTGGTGGGCCCAAGAACTTAGACATAAAATGAAGGGTGGAATATCACCTAGAGGGGGGGTGAATAGGTGATTATCAAATTCTTCCTCTGATTGCTTAAGAACCTTTCGCTGAATGCTCAAGTACACAGTCACCCACACAACAGATGTAAGTTTAAGGCAAGGTGGAGATAGAGAGGAGAAGATTCACACAGAGATGTATACTAGTTCGGTCCAACTCTTGACCTACGTCCAGTCCCTGGAAACACTCTGAGATTTCACTAACTCACCTAGAAACTCTAGGATTTTACAATTGCCCAGAAACACTCTAGGACTTTTCACTGCCTAGACACACTCTAGGACTCTTCACTCTTGACTACACACTCGTAACTCTTGAGTAATCCTCTCACTAGGACTTACTCCTCTTTACAAGCCGTAATCAAAGATACAAACAATTACACACTCGTACTAGAGATAATCCTTTCCCTAGGACTCACTCCCCTTACAAGTTGTAATTGTATACCCTTACTTAAGGTTCCACAACCTTAAGATTTACGAGATAATCAAATAGTGTTTAGACTCCTCATTGAGTAGATATATGATAAACACTCGAAGCTCTAAGTATCAAAGATACTGCATGCATGTAAAACTAAAGAATAATGAGCTACTGAAGTGTATTTTGTTTCTGTGTGTTGTCTCTCTTATTGAAGACTTGATTGCAGCTCTATATATAGCTAGAGATCATTAAATGACCGTTGTAAATCATAATGTGACCGTTGGAGACATTAGAGGATGATTAGTGAAGCTTTTGGTCTTCTTCTCTTTCTTCTCTTTGGTTAATCCAGCTGTGCAGATGTTCAGAGTTGACTCTCTGATTATTAATCCGTTGGAAGAGCAGTTTGCTGAATGTAGAAGGCAAGCATTAACTTCTCCAAAACGTGTGGAGAATGTTTTCCCAAAAGCATGCAAGTTTCGCACTTTTGCATTTAATGTCGACATGCTTTATGTTTTTTGCTTAATCTCCATTTAATCCTGTCTAATACCATCTGAAACTCACTAACAAACTGATTAAACATAGTTAAGAATAGTTATGAGTAATGGCAAAGAGTATTGAGATCAAACAGAAACATTTCATGAATTCGTTCAAATTGAAATTCAAATTTTGCGATGGAAACTCGAGTTGGTTCTTCGAAACTCGAATTTTCATGTTTCAGAGAACTTTTAACAAAAGACCGAAACTCGAGTTTTCAATCCAAACTCGAGTTTTCTCTTTACAGAGACAAACATCGTGATTTGGCATTTTGGACAAGGCTTGTGAATAGTGCAAAACTCGAGTCGTTAAGTGACTAACTCGAGTTTTGGACTATTAGATGTAAAATCATGTTTTAGTCCAAAAGCTTAAAACTGGAGTTTTCAAAACATAACTCGAGTTTTCAAAGGCTCAAAATTGGCAGAGCTTTCTGCCTGGCCAAAACTCGAGTTTCCAAAACACAACTCGAGTTTTCACATTTGTTTAAAACTTTGGAAACTTCTCTTTAGTGACGAAACTCGAGTTTCAAAACGAAACTCGAGTTTTCTCTTTTATAAGAAAACGTTGAAAACTTTGGTCGATTCAATCATGGAGGTTTTCACAAGGTCAGAGACGAGCATTGTTCTCAGGAGATGTAAACTCGAGTTTTCAATCTTTAACTCGAGTTTCCATAAAAACGTTGGAAACTTGGAGAACTCTCTGGATGACCTAAACTCGAGTTTCCAAATGGAAACTAGAGTTTTGATATCTTTGAAAAACTTGGTTGCTCTTTGCCAATGGAAAACTCGAGTTTGCAACTGCAAACTCGAGTTTACAAGATTTGTAAACTCTTGTAGATTTTCAACAAATAGCAAACTCTACTCAAAAATAAATACTGTAGAGTTTAAAGAAATGGTTTTCAAATGAAAAACTTTCCCGCCAGAGACAAACTCAAGTTTGTAAAGACAAACTCGAGTTTACACATATGTAAACTCTTTGAAATCATACTCTGGAGGTTTCAGGCTTGAGTTTAAATATACAGGCTCGAGTTTAAAAGCTAAAATGGTTTGTCTTGCTCTCTATTAGTAGCAAACTCGAGTTCACACATCTAAGCTCGAGTTTGGCGCTGACAGAATGTTTTTGGCTTAAAATCAATTAATTTAACTTATCAAAAACATTCATATTTGTTTACAATTGTCAGTTATCATCAAAACACATTGAGAACTAACATAAAAGTGTACCAAACAAGAGAATTTGCTCATCTTCTATTTCTTTCCCACCTATTCCGAGCACCAAACAAGTCCTTAAGAAACCAATAATAGTTGAGTCGAGTACAAAGGATTCAACTCCTATTAACCAAGGGTGGTTTTGGAACATTGGGATAACAAAACATCAATTTCTTTTTTTAATTTATTTATAATAAACACCAAGGACAAGGCTATTACATAAATAAGTACTAAAAAAAGACAAAACTGAACATATATATATATATATATATAACAATAAGCATTAGTATGTCTATCTCGTATTCATGTCGCCATGATGCCCAAACTAACATAAGCTTGATTGTGAAAACAAAAATATATATATACACACACACACAAGAAGTTTTTCTAAAACAAAATGTAAGCTTTCAATTTATTTGTCACTAGATGATTTAATAAAAATATTACGTGTGTTTGTGTGTTTTTTTTTAAATCATTTCAAGTTTTCAACGGTACGTCATTAAATTCAAAATTTTAAAAATTCTTTATTGGTGAGACGGCATGGAAGCAAGATTGGCATTTACGAAACCATCTGTTTGCTAGACTCTAAATAATAAATATTAAAAACAGATCTGCATCCAATTTTAAATTTTAAATAAGAGAAAATTATGATTAAGTTCCGAATAATAGACTTCTTTCCCGCATATTTGCCATAATTAGAAGTTTTTTAGTTGAGTATGTAAACGTTAATGTTTTTTATTTCAATTATTCATATTTAAAGTATATCCAATTCAAATTATTGTCACATTTTATATGTTTATTACTCGTATTTAATTATATACTTTTAAAATCTATTTATCGGTTTGAAATACAATCAAACCGTAGTTTCAAAGGCCCTTTTTCACAAATTAAGACTAAACTATTCTTACATATTTATCTCATAAATCGTAAAAGCACTCTTGAAACATGCACTCAATACAAATAAACTTTCACTTGTTTACTTACTATTCAAATTGACACTTTGAGTTTACGTGACCTTACGCGTGCGTGAGTGTGACAACTTGGGTGAGTTTATTCATATTAAATGCAAACAAAATGGAATGTAATTAGGTAAGAATTGATTATATGTGATCCAGATTGGCATAAAATAGAAATTGCTGAGTAGGAAGGAGAAATGGGCAAAAGGAAGGATCCAAAAAAAGAAAAGAAAAAGATATGGGCAAAAGGAGAATCCACGGACAAATAAAAGGTGACAAAAAAGTTAGTGTTTTTTTTGGGAAGAAGCTCCTTATCGGTTAGGCTGCTGATTATGGAGAGCTGTCCACCGCCGAAAAGACAAACAAAATATATCGAATCCTTCAACTGATCTTCGCGTTTATTAAACCAAGCTTCACTTTGTTGGGTAGTGATTCAGAGTCAGAGACATGCCGTGATTAAAAAACAGGAAAAAAAGAAAAGAAAAAGAGAGAGGAGTATTAAGTTTTTAGTCTTCCGATAGTATGCACTCTTAGTTGTTATATATTAGCATAAATCTTCGGCTGATTTGCTACCCCAACTTTGATATTTACTTTTTGTTGCGATTGGTTCTGTCTCTCTGCCCTCCTCCTGTTCGATGGCAAACCACACAGAATCCATCACGTCCTCTGAGAACTCACTGGGTAAGTATTAGTATTACATATGAACTCTGTTTCACTTCCAATTTTTGATGATCAATTTTTTAATTGAGATGCCAAACCTTACTGGTTATCATCATTGATCTGATCGTGTTCCTCTTTGCATGTGTTTTTTGGTTATACTCTTTTGTGGATTAATTCAGCAGAGGTTGGAAATAAAAGTGATTTCAAAGTTCATGTGTTCTCTTCATCATCAGAGGTGAGATTTTTAAACTCCCACTCATGTCGTTTCACCAATACAAATTCTTGCTTGTCCTATCATATGAAATTCATTAATTAGTTGATCTGAATATCGTGTGAAGTTCTTGCTTAGTTTGGTTTTTGATGGGTACCTAAGCTAGGGTATATCCGTTGGCCCCCATGGAAAGCCGAGGTCCTGGTCAATGGCTAAGTGGGACCCATACTACTGAAAGATTGGTGTTACTGTTGAAGTTGATCCATTATTAGATCTGTTTAGCTTTTATAAAACTTAGAAACTACTCTCTAATCAGCTCATTCATGAGCAAGTGGGATGAGCTCCTAAGCTCATATAGATTCGTTGCGCATGTAATGCTGACCCAGTCCCTAATAGCAAAACCTATTGCATTGAGGCTGTTACTTCCAGAAACTAAAACTTTTGTTTGTGATTTATGGGGGAAAGAAATATATATTTTCAACAATCTCAAGTCCTATTGTTAGTTTAATTTATACAAACATGACAGAAATTAGGGCGTTGCCTGAGTTAGCTGGTCTTGTGGTGCAGCCTAGTATACTGTCTATATGCAAAATGCGTTTGAGTGCCAGGCCATATTTTGGCAACATATATTTTAACCTAACTCACATGATGACTTAATTAACAATACTGTTGGTGTTTCTAGGATAATAAGTAAACTCAAATGAGACATGGTATTTGAAGAAATTTCTTTCTGATATACTTTATTTTTACAGCATACTTGTGTGAAAAAGAGAAAAAGAATTCTGTTTTACAAATTATTTACTTAAGCTTTTGCATTATTCTTTTTGACTCTGCAATCTCCGTTGGTGTTGCATTGTTCAGTTACTTGAAAAGCTTCACAAAAAGTGGAGTCTAGTGGAAAAACAACCATACCCTGCAATGTATTCCAGTATCTATGGAGGTATCATACTTGATCCTGCAATGATGGTAATTCCCATTGATGATCACATGGTACATCGTGGACATGGTGTATTTGATACAGCAATTATTTATGACGGGTAAGCTGAAGCATTCATAATAAATCTTTGTTCTTCAGGTTTTTTAACCAAAAAAATTCCATCTCTCTGACTTTGGGTTGCATTTGGTGTTTATCATCACCATTCACCAGGTGCCTCTATGAGTTGGATGTTCACCTTGATCGTTTTCTCAATTCTGCCTCAAGGGCAAAGATATCATCTCCTCACTCTCGTTCGGCTCTTCGAAGCATTCTCATTCAACTAACTGCTGCATCAAAGTTCAAGAAAGGAACTATTAGATACTGGCTAAGTGCAGGTCCTGGGGATTTCTTGCTATCACCAGCAGGATGTCCAACGCCGGCATTCTATGCAGTAGTCATCGATGATGACTTTTTGCAGTGCAAAGATGGGGTTAAAGTGATCACATCCAATGTCCCTATGAAGCCACCTCAATTTGCAACAATGAAGAACGTGAATTATCTCCCAAATGTCCTTGCAAAGATGGAAGCTGAAGAGAAAGGAGCATTTGCTTCTATATGGGTTGATGAGGAAGGTTATATTGCTGAAGGTCCTAATGTGAATGTTGCTTTTATAACTCAACAGAAGGAACTTGTCATGCCTTTGTTCGATAAGATTCTACGTGGGTGCACTGCTAGAAGGCTTCTGGAACTTGCACCCAAGCTCATAGAAGAAGGGCATTTGAAAGGTGTAACGACAAGAAACCTAACCGTGGAGGAAGCTAAAGGCTCTGCTGAAATGATGTTTGTAGGAAGCACCCTTCCTCTACTGCCCATCACCACCTGGCATGATCAACCTATTGGCGATGGTATGTTTGGTAACAGGAACTTTTTGGTGCTCATACGTTCTTTCAGTAGTTTAGAGCTTTGAGAACTGAACATGTTAAGAGAGAAAATAGTAACACTAGTATTCTATTCATTAGACAAGTTCTTACAAGTATAGTTGGGATATTTATAATTGACCCCTCAATAGAAGTGTTTAATACTAACTAATCAACCAATTAATCAGACTAATACCCTCTCTATTCTCTAATTCTCATTGACACGTAACAAAACATGAGCTGCTTTTCTACATGTTATGATACTACATTAATTCATTGAGTCATCTAATTTTGGCAGGAAATGTTGGAAAATTAACAATGCTTCTCTCGGATTTGCTATGGGACGATATGCTTGCTGGCCCTGACACGCAGAGAATAGCTGTTCCTTATGCCTAATGAACCACAAAATCACCAAATAAATAATTACTTTGGTATGTAAGTTTATATCTGTCTTGTTCCTTGCTCTTCTTGGTGCATATGTTGAGCAAGGGATTTCTCTGCCTTGGCCTGATTTGTTTCAAATGTGAACAAGTATTCTCCTGAAGCTCTTTAGTTTAATGCTAAGCAAAAAAGGGCTTATTGAATAACACATCTGTATCTTTCATTGAGTAGTTTTGCTTTCTTTCAATCAGGTTTCCCTGTGTATCAGTTGTATGTTTCAAAGATCACATAAAATGTAAAATGAAAGCTGCCGAGTAGTTTTATATAATCTGTCAAAACACTCCTTCGCAATAAAGACCTCAAGTTTCAAGTGTAAACAAAGCGCATACACACCATGCCTTATGTTGAAACTTAATTTCAGAAGCAGGAAATCATGCAGAAAAATAAACCAGAGTGCTAGGCCTTCTAGATACTGGCAATCTTCCTAAACAAGTGTAAGATTCTTTTACCCTTCACTCTAATTCCTCTCTGTAACTGAATGGCCAAAACCCGCTTATCACAAGACTAACAGTCCAAAACTGTTATATAATAAGCTACTCACAGTATTCCTTTCCTCTTCCTTCCTTCTTGGACTCTCTAGAATAAGGCTATAGCATACAGAGTGAGTGGTGTTTACTGTGTGTGAGTTTAGGGAGGGTATAGGGTTGGTGTGTCTTTCCTTAATTTCTGCTATTTTCCTTGTAATTCTCTTGTTCCATCAAGTGTGATTGAGGTTTTAATGATTCCAAAGCACAGTAACAACAAACAAAACCCAAATTTCATTCACAAAAAAGATATAACGAGCCTATGACAGAAGGGGATGTTTTTATCTTTCCTATGGGCAAGAACTTGAGAAACATTCAGTAACTCATCTAAATGTTAAATCTTTATATGATAGTTTTTGAAAGAAAAAGTCCCACTTAAAGTATAACTATCATTTTTAGATTAAATTGATCAATATGCACCTTCCTTCTCCATTACCATCAAAGAAAATTTATCCCCATTGAACTGAAACACGATGTTAATTGGGAAACACGATGTTAATTGGGTATCTGGTATGCGCTCTGGTTTTCTGGAAGGAAAACTGTAAAATGAGGAAGTCAGATTCAGCAAAACAATGGCTTTTATCAGTTCTTTTATCAAATGAAAATGGTACCAGTCAGGAATCATTGAAGTGGCCACGGCTAGAATATATGCGAAAGTGAAGATACTATAAAGCTTATCATGTGCATGTCGACTATTAGAACTTTCAGGCAAACTTTTCGTTTTGGCCAAAAGAGTCAATAAAAACTTGACCTATTCAATTTTTAGGAGTCAAAATTAATAAAATAATTTGATGATACAAAATTTATGCAAGTGCTTTGAGTAGTGAAAGCAAGGAGCTGGTCTGCCTTGGTCGAAAGTCTAAACTAAACTAGATTTATATGAGAACTGGGTGACAAATTGCATGGAAATGTTAAAATTATTAAAAAAGAACAAGGGAAGCATCTTTGGTTGAACAAGTTATTAAAAAAAAACTATTCAAGTGCTCTGTGATTACCTTAAAAAATATCTCTAGTTCTCAGAGATAGATACACTCTATGAACCATAAATAAGTTGGGTGTTCGCATTGCATACCTTCTATCTGCATTTTGATTTTTGATCATATTTATTTAACCTTGTTTCTTGCTTTGAACCTTCTGTTGCCTCTTTATCTGTCATTTCCGCCCTTCCTTGTTGGCTGTTGCTCTTAATTTGGCTTACTTAGAAAAGATTTTACGAATTCCCAGTTTACATAAAAGCGAACAGACAAAGTGAATCACAGTTTATATATATATAAACATGTCTGTTCCACTGGGTCTATCTCAAAGCTGCTATATATTTTTTCTCAGTTTTCTTCAATAGTCAAAACTTTTTTGTTTTTTGTTTTCTTGAAACTAAATTCAGCTACATTCAGATCTGAAAAGTATAACAATCTGAATCACAATCAGTTATGATCAAACATGGAAACAGTTTTAAATTCGTGCTTGAATTGCTATCTTTCACTGTTCTTGTGTGGAACATGCTGAGTATCTAAAAGAGGTAGAAAGGGATAGTAAATTTTAGAGTTATATTCCTAATCTCTATACTTTGCATTATCTTCTATCTTTAAGAAGATCTGAAGTTTGTAATCTGATTGAGCTTATGATGAAGATATTTGATAACGCCTGGTTACATAAATGCAAAAATGAGTACATTCAAATTATAAGAATATGAATAACACAAAACATTTAAAACAACACTTGTTGTCAATTACAAAAATGAGTTCATTCAACGTATGAGTAATAAGAGAATACAACAACCAAACATACACTGAGATGAGATATGTATTTTGTTAGTAGATGTTTTTCATGTTAATTGATTATAATAGAAAATAAGCTAGATTTACTCGTTGCAGAACAACTCCCAGCTCTCCTCTACCTGTTTGAGCTGAGAAATGAATTTTCCCAAAGCCGTTCATTCCAAAAAGCTGAGATCTTTCCAGAACCTCAGCATAAGTTTCTTCCGAACCACCCATGGCCTCTTCCGACTGAAGCTGAAGAAACATGAAGAACAAGAAGAAGCTTCACCCTCAGCTTCCTTCGTTCTTCTTCTGATCAAGACTAGAGAGCAAAAGACAGAGAAGGAGCGTACCGAGGATGCTTTTTTTTATAACCATCTTTATGGAGAAGAATCTGATTCAAGGCTAATTTATTACCATCTTTAAGAGAAGAATCTGATTCAAGGCTAATTTAATGTTTGTTTGGGTAGGCCATGGCCAAACTTAGCTTGTTTCTATTTGCTCAGTGTTTTTGGGGCGGATGGCTGATAAATGTGGTTCATCTTTTCCAAAACACGTGATCCACAAGTATATGCCATTTTCGGAAAGATTGAAAGGACCATATAAACGAAAAATAACAAATTGCTTTTACAAAAGTAAAAATTATAAAACTAAAATATTCTTTGGAAAATCTCTCCCAGCACCCACTGTAGCTAAATACTTCCCAAAAAATCTCAGGCCCGTTTGGTACGGGGAAGATTTGAAAAAGGAAAGAAATTTAAAGGAGGGAAGATTGTGAGGGAAATTAAAAAGTTGAGATGTTTGGTAGACATTGGAAGGTAACTTAAGTTGAGAGAAAATGAATGGTTTGGTATGAAGAATTGGATGTTAGTTAAGTGGGAATGTGAGGTGAAATATCAAAAATGCCCCTAAATTTAAAAAACAAAAAAACATTCATGTAATTGAATTTTGTTTTTTCGCAATGGCAAATGGCGTGAATGTGCAGCTGGAAAACTGATGTAGAGGTGGATGCGAAATGAAATTGCCCCGACGACTGGATTCAGGATGTTTGAAGGACGACGCACATGGAAGGAATTAGAAAGTGACAACTCAAAAAGACGAAACCAACAGCAACAATTCATATAAACAGATGAACAGGAGAAAAACGATTAAACTTTGAACCCAGCGGATGCACTGACTGATAGAGAAGGCACAAATCACATTGAATATTCAATTTGAATTCTCGAGAACACATTGAATACATTGAATATTCAATGTGAATTCTCGAGAATTCACATTGAATATTCAATGTGAATTCTCGAGAATTCACATTGAATTTTCGAGAATTCTCAAGAATGAAATTGGGATTCGAATTCAATATGCAACAACCCAAAGCATGATTATATGTTTGACAATTCTCGACAATTACATTGGGATTCTCGAGAATTACACTAATTCTATTAGCTTCTGTCTCGCCAATTCTCGAGAATCCCTTAATGATTCTCGAGAATGTAAAGGAATGAACACGGGGCATCGGCAACATGGACAAAACAACAAACAATTCTCATACCCATTGAAACTCACCTGTATTTGCACATGCGTTGAAGTTGAGTTGCATCTCCAAATGCCAGTGTCGTCAATTTCAGGTTCGCGGCCTTCGTTCAGCTAAACCCTCAAATGTCTTTTTTAATAAACACATGCACTGTATACAGGGGCTTTTTTGTCCCTAACATTCACTCTCCTAGGAACGAAAACGCTATCCCGCCAGATTTGGAGGGATTCAACTTTCCCACCATTGTGGGAAGATAGAGCCTGGCGGGAAACCCATTTTCCCTGACAATCGTGCGCCAAACAGTTTTCTCTGTGGGAAGCCACTCATCTTCCCTTGCCCTTTGTTGAAATCAGCGTACCAAACGGGCCCTCATAGTTTTATGAACATTACTGTAGTCTTACAAAGCAGTGAAATTAATTTCACAAGGGAATGGAAAAAAAGACCCTCCTCAAAAGTAAGTGACGCTAGTACTCATTATTTTCAAAAACTAGTGTACGTTTTTAAGTTTTTACTAGGGTGTTATGTGTTAAAATGTAAGTAAAAACTACGCTTAAAAACTTAAAAACAGTAAAAACGTACACTAAAATTGGGCAAGAAAATAAAAAATAAAAACCCTATTTTCATCTCTCTAAAATCAAAAGACTATGAATGATGTTGTTTTTGTGATGACCAATTCAAGATTGGGCAAGAAAAAGAAAGTTCAAAACTTTCATGCATATAATTTTGATGATCTTCCATCCGATGAAGATGATGATTGGATAGTGGAAAATGAAGAAGATTGGGAAGATGTAGACAACTTAAATGTTGATGCCTATAATGAGAAAAAGCTTAATTGAAGTTGAAGTGAGGGAACCTATAAATGATCATGATTTAAACATTCAGAGTTTTGCAAATAAACTTGTTATGAAAGCAAGAAAAGAGCACATTGAAGACATGCAAATTGATATGTGTTTGATTTGAATCAACTGATATAATTTATGAATTGTTAAATTTTATTCTTTTGATGTTTTAGAATTTGGTTGTATGAGTTGTTAAACTTTGTGTTTTTAGATTTATGTTTTTACACACACACACACAATTTTGTATCTTAATCTTAAGTAATATAAATTTTACGTTTCGTGTCGTGTCGTTTCTATGATTTACGTATCTACCACCCTTTTCCGTTTCTACATAGAAACTCGTTTTTGACATTATTGCTTGTACTACTTATAAGACAAGAAGGAATTCACAAGACAAGTGTAACACTTTATAAGATAAATGAGCTAATTTGCAAGATTTACAATTGAAATCACAATGACACTAGTGATATTTATGAGACAAGAGAGCTACACAATACAAGTATGATGTTAAAGATGCATGTACAAAATTTATAACACAAATGCACTAATATGCAAAACTTAACTGTAATGACAATGACACCAGTGCTATTTGCAATACAAAATGAACTTTACAAGATATATGTGTAGATATGCAAAATAAATAAGCTAATTTATAAGATTTACAATTGAAATATCTGAAATTTTTTAGGAATGCCAATTTTTTCCATTCCATCCTAAAATTAATTTTACTGCCCCATAAGACTACAGTGATATTTTAGAAAGTTATGAAAACTTTTGTGAATATTTAGTTACAGTGGAGGCTAGGTGAAATTTTCCCAATATTAATTATTGAAAATTATCATGTTTATTAACAAAAACTATGGGTTTTTAGTTTTCATTTTGTTTTATATATTATTATCCAAATCATGGGGTCCACAGCTGCTCGTGCTTCAATGCCAAACTTTGTTTTCATTTACATGGCCTCACATGCTTTTACCTTTTACCAAACTCCTTTTTTTTTTTTTTTTTGAATGAAGTGAAAATCCATTAAAATGGTCAAAAAGTTACAGGAGCCGAAGCCATAACAAGATCAAAAGAATAGAAAATTACAGAATCAAATGAAACCTAGAAAAACTAAGATGAGAATGAACAACTATGGCTCTAATGTGAGCTAAGATCCCTTCGGCAGTAAATTTATCCTCTGAGAAGATTTTTTTATTGCAAACCTCCCAAAGCTTCTAACAAGTGATACACACACTAATCTTCCACGAACTATCAAAGGAAGATTGAATGATAGATATTATGTGCTACTATTCCGTATATTTCCTTGATTTTGGATTTTCTTTTTATGTTTTAAAGCATGGATTTTAGTATCAAAACCGGGTTTGTTAAAAAAAAAAAAGAGAAAAAGTTATCATACAAGCGTCAAACTAGAGAGATAAGTGCGCGTTAAGTTTTTTAAGTTAAAATCATAGTTATTAAAATCACTAACCGATTTGACTGGTTCCATTGTTGTAAAAAACTAGTGTAAAAACGTTTTTACTAGGGTGGGTAAAGGTGTAAAAATATATATGTGTTTTACCTTCGGAAGCGTTCAGCACCTTGTGCTTTTTTTTGGAGCAAAAATACATATGTGGTTAGAAAAAAATGTGTAAAAGTCCCACTAGCTGTTAAATACAAACGGTTGACCATTAGTTTGACCAAAATGGCTAAGGTGGACGCTGAGATGTAAGCTGAGTTGGCTTGCTTGAAGACCACCACCATTGAAGCAGCTCCCCAACCCAAACTACCTCCGCCGACACCAAAACCAGCTCCATCGACCCACTTACCTCTGCCTCCCTCAGCTCCATCGACCCAACCTCCTCTCCCCAGCCTGTCAACCCTATCGCTTCTTCTTCATCTTCGCTCCATCCCTCTTTATCTCCATCATCTTCTTCTCCGGCGACTTCATATATGAAAGTAGGAGGTCTCTTCCTCTTCCTCTTCCTCTTCCTCTTCCTCCCTCACTCCCTAATCTCCCTCATCTTCTTCTCTGTTGAGTTGGATCTGAGAGTAGGAGGGAGAAATCATGATTTACACACTCAGAAAATGGTGTGAACTTTGAGTGCTCAAGAAATCTTGATTCTTTATCGAATTTTCTTTGAGTGCTCGAGAAATCGGGGTGAAAAAAGGAATTCTTGTTAACCTTCCTTTGTTTTCATGGCAAATCATTTTCGTCTTCTGCTCAGGTTAGAATCTAATTTTCATCCTTAATAATGACACTGATTCGATTTTTAGTGAATTAAAATAAATTCAAAACTAGTTGCCTTTCACATTATTTCCTGTTAGTTCCAATATCCAGTGCGTAAACCCAAGAAGTTGAGAGTTCTGGTAGTGAACTTTTTTCTTTTAATATTTTTCTGGAAGAGTAACAAATGTCAGGTAAGATTTCCATTTCGATTTTAATATGGTTCTGCTTTTGCTCAAACTTGGTCTTTTGGGATCTGTTATGAACTTCAATCGGGTTTCTCCGGTTTCTTTCTTTCCGGCAAATGGCGCGAACTTAGATCTTCAATTTGCGATTTCTGAATCTTTGTTCTATTTTGGCCATAGTTTTGAGTTAATATGCAAATGGTGGTTTATTTTTCTATCCTTTCTTCTTCTTTCTTCTTATTTTTCTGGTTCTAGTGGCTTCTTCTTTTTTCTTGTTTTCTTGTTTCTATCTTTTCCTCTTCTTTTTTCTTGTTTTCTTATCTGGTTTTGGTGGTTCTGTTTCTGGCAATGGTGGGGGTCGACGATGGTGGGGGCTGAAGGTGGAAAGTTTTTCTTTGGGAAGGCATTTTGGTATTTTCATCCTTTCTTATTCAGATTTGCTCAGGCCATAGTGCTGACGTCAGCGTCCACCTCAGCCATTTTGGTCAAACTAACGGTCAACCATTTGTATTTAATCACCAGTGGGACTTTTGCACATTTTTTCTAACCACATGTGCATTTTTTCTAAAAAAAAAAGCACATGGTGCTGGGCGCTCCCAAGGGTAAAGCACATGTGTATTTTTGCACATTTACCCTTACTAGGATTATACATGTTGAAACATAAGTAAAAACTGTCATAAACAGAAACTGGTAGAAACGTCGCTCAAACATGTAAAAACGGTAAAAAAAAAAAAACACAAGTTTTTACAATTTTTACTTTAACATAAAAAGGATAAAAAAAAAATTTTTTTGTCCGAAAAAAGGATGAAAAATTAAAAACCCTATTTCCATCATGCATCTTAGACTCAAGATTACTGGAGACTGGATAGTTATATATAGTTTTTAACATAAGTTTTTTTAATGTAATTTTTTTTTTTATGTTTCATATAGTTGTATGACTTCTATTTTTTAAATATGAAGTTGTTCATTGATTTTTGATTTTATTTTCATGCGCGTGCGCATACACACACATATAATTTTGAGTTCTGACTTTAAGTAGTAGAAAGTAGAAATTTTACATTTCGTGTTATTCCTACGATTTACGTTTCTACCATTTTGAATTTTGACCTTAAATAGTAGAAAGTAGAAATTTTACGTTTCTACCACCTCTTTTCATGTTTGCATAGAAATTTGATTTTGACAATATTGACCGGTTCAATATGAAAACCTCTGGGCATGTGCCAATAACGCAGAACCCAAAATCATCTATTACGGAAGCAATATGTATGTTTTTTTTTTTTTTTTGCTATAAAATATGTGTATGTAATGTATTTATACAATCACTCATGGGTTTTTCATTACAGGCCCAATAACTCAACATACACTTTACAACTAATATATCTAGAAACATTATTAGATCATTTGGCACAAGTGATAAGCGATTTATGTCACTTAAACAAGGTTCCGAGTTCGAGCCATAACCAAGTGCGTGACGCGGGTGAGATCCGGGATCCAGATTATCTAATGCGAAGCTCTGGATATTAGATGGGCAACAAAAAAAAATACAACTTAACATCACAATTTATAGAATGATTAACACAACATCTTTTTATTTTAAAAATAATTTAATTTAACTTTTTTATCTATTCATAATTTTATGTTAATAACCTTGAAATTTTCACTTCCTAACTAGTCTAGTCTCGGGTTAGCTACGGTTTGACTCCTGACCTTGACTCTAATATTTGTTTTTTGTTAGTTCTTTTGTAGTGACTTTTTATAAGCTAGGACATCAGTTTATATTAAAAAAAATAAATACTACCTCTAATCTTTGCATACTACAAAGTAAATTTCATATTAAAGATTGAAGGTAGTAATATATTTTTAATTTATCTTGATAAATCAATCCAATTAACTTATCAAAATAAGCCAAAAATAGATTATTTATCTCAAAGTTGTCCTCCCACTCCTCTAATTAAAAGCACTTGTTAAAAAAACATTAAACAAACTTTGCCAGAAAGTCAATGGGAATTCGCGTCGCTCAGGGCCATGCCAGAAAAATAATACTCATGGGTATTCTTTTTATAAAGAATAACTATTAAAATCATCCGGTTTAAAATGTTAATTAAAAATAATAAATATCAATTATATCCTTGGTAAGAAAGATAGAGATAATAAGTAATATATATTTAATGAGGACAAAATGAAAACACTGTGTTAAAATTTCAGACAAATATGGTTTATTCATTATATTAAAGACTGCCCCCTAAGAGAATTTTCTTTATAAAAAGGACGGAATATGATGAATAGACGGTTGAGTCTAGTATGACAGACTTATCTCTCATATAGGTGATGAATCCATGTTCAAATCCTCCCTAGAAGGTGACCACGTTTAATGGCCGAAACTGCCTTCAATGGGAGGATATTTGTGCCAACAAACCAACGGAATATATATATATATTACAGATTAAAGCTGATTTTGAATCAAGGGGTTGCAACTTCCAAATAGAGACTAGGCCAAGAAAGTATCAACAGTCATTCCATTAATCTCTGGCTCAAGAGGTCGAAGTTAAAGAGAGAAAAGATTTGATATATGAAAACTCTTAAATATTGGCCAATATAGAAGCAGCATTTTGGGAAGTCTGGTTAGAAGCAACAGTGCCGATAATGACGGAAGAAGGAACAGGCAAATCAGGGAATTCATCAAAGGCTTTGAGGCAGGCGAGGATGTGAGGAATGGTTTCTCCTGTGAGCACGTCTTTGGCATTCTTGTAGTAGCCCTCTCGAACGTTGCGTTTCAAGGGTTCAAAATCTTGTTGTGCCTTGAACGAATCATCTGAGCACTGATCCAGTGCTTTCTTCAACTTCCCCGTTGCATTCTTTGCCAGCTGCGTTGTCTGTTCTTGCAGCTGTGTTGTGTCCCTCTCCGCACAGCCCAGTGCTATCACAGCTAGCCCTGTTACGTACGTATTTCTTTCACTTCTGATTTTGGTATGTAATTTTATAGGGAAAATGAATCTTTAATTCAATTAGAGTTCAGTGACTGAGCTTTAATTCAATTAAAACTATAAGAAGTGAGTTGTACTAAATTAAAATTTAAGGATCCAATTATAATCGAATCAAAACTATAAGAATTAAGAAATTAATTTTCCGAGTTTCATCTAGCTAGTATATATGTATTTTGTGGATACTAGATACATAGTTACACAAACGCGATTAGAAGGAATTTGAACCTGGGGGATCAGCAGAAGAGCCATTGGGATCAGAGTGAAGGCAGTCTTGGCAGATCTTGGGCTCATCTGTTTTGCCACACAAAGTGGCGATCAGCTTATCGTCGGAGTTCACCACCGCAATGAACATGAAGATAATGAAGAATACGAAGGCCCTCTTCATCAGAATGATCAATGAGTTATTCAAGGAAACTATTATCACTGTCCCACAACAGTTTTATTTTTATGATAGATTCTGAAGTCTATATATATATATAGTGTTAATAACTCTCTGCGTGAGTGTTTATGGTAGCATCAGGTCCTATGCAATGCACCCACCCACTCATCGATTTGCCTATTTTCTGCAATTTAATGCATGCATATCTCATCATAAAGTTCATTAAAACAAATATTAATGCCCAAGGTAATTAGAAACATATTGGGTTTGAAATGAATATCCACTCATAAATACATGAGATTTGTGATTGTATATGCATTTTAAGTAAAGTTGTTAAAGTCAAGCAAACTCATAAAAGAGATATAAACTCGGATCTTAAACGTTTAGGGGTTTATTTTTTTTAGTATAATCAATAAATAGCTATTAAAAATATATGATTAAATAATTAAATATAGAAAATGATAACGATTTGATTTAAATATATTTTAAGTCCAAATAATGAAAATTAAATCTATCAACATCAACAATTTATCATACTTAACAAAGAAATTTGCAAAATTTATATAGAAGCCACTAAACATGATTAAATCTAGAAAGCTAACTATCACAAGTTTAAGAGTGAGTTTGCACGCTTTTGTAAGTTAGTTAGTTAGATACACGAAAATGAAAAATTCTATATTTAAATTGGTAAATTTAACCAAGTTTATAGTTAGTATGAGTTTAAGAACAAGTTAACACAATTTCTTAAATAAGAGTTGTGAAAGTTGTAATTTTGGAGTATCTAAATTTTAATGTATGAATGAAGAATATCAGAATATATAATAAATTTATGAATAGTATACATGTGAGTTATTAGAAAAAACATATATATAAAAAAAAAAATAACTGTTTCAAAAGGTTCATTTAAGAAATTAAAAGTTATTTATTTCTATCAATTATACTCCCTCTGGTCCTTATTATAAAACACCAACTAACAAATGTATTTGGTCCTTTTTATAAGGTACTTGTTTGCTCCCAAGGTGTATTAATTATCTTTTTCCATGTATACCCATAATTAATAAGGGTAGTGAGTGAGAGTAATAATTAATATAATATTAGAGTTTAGTGCAATTAGTAGGGGCAATATTGAAAGTGACTTAAATTGTAAGACAACTTTATTGACTTAACTACTTTTATTGGTTTGTGAGAATTGTTAGTTGGTGATCAAAGGGAGTATTTGGGATTGTTTGTCCTTTTCTTGAAATACTCTTATTAGTAATGATGGTGATTTATTGGAATAGTTAATTTCCAACTACTCCTATATTTTATAATTTTTAATAAGGGCACAATTGAAAACATATATTAATTGCATTTGAACTAGTTGAGTAACTTTAGTTTGGGGATCATCTGAGATTTTAAACAAGGAAATTAGAGTAATTATCACAAAATGGTGTGAAGCTAATCTCATTGTTGTTGGAGGTACGTAAGGGGTTTATATTTGAAACTTATATTTTGAACTAGAACGGAGTAGTATATATTCCTTTGATCTTATTTATAAAATAGAGAACGACGTTTTCCAAATGAATATACAATTTTATCCTTTATTTATTATTGTAATGCCTTTTTTTTTGTTAAGTATAATGTATTAATTGCATTAAAATGTGTATGATTTGCTATGTGGATTCGATGAGGTACATTTAGAAGGAATATGGGGACAGACATGGAGATGGAATGTGTATTATTCCTCTGGCTTGCAGTGGCGAGAAGATTGCTTACATCTTGTAGAAGGAGCAAAATGCTGTGTGATGATGCAAGAAGAATATGGCAAGGCTTGATGCCAAGTATGTAACACTGCTAGTGGCTTTTTCCAATTAAATGATAGGGAAGAATTGGGTAAATGTGCAATTTTACACATGTGTTTTATCTCCGGGAGCGCCTAGCACCACGAGCATTTTTCTGGAGCAAAAGTACACACGTGGTTACGTTTTGGGAGCGTCCAGTACCACGACGGTTAATTGAACTTGGATGGAAGTGAACAGTAACGCGGGTGAAATTACACTTTTGCCCTTAATTTTAGGTGAAATTACCCTTTTGCCCTAAGTTTTTTTAAAAATAAAATAAGCTAAAATTACCCCGCCGGTGGGCCCCACCACCGGCCCCCCATCGGCGGCCGGCAATGGCGGCGGAGGCGGCTGGCTGGGTATTTACTTTTTTTTTTACTTACCATCAGCGTCTACATCAGCGTGTCAGTCCAAATCAGCACCACGTCAGCGTTCCATCCAAGTTGACGGTCAACTAACCGCCGTGGTGCTGGGCGCTCCCAAAACGTAACAACATGTGTACTTTTGCTTCAGAAAAAAGCTCATGGTGTTGGGCGCTCCCAAGAGTAAAGCACATGTGTAAAATTGCACCTGGGAAGAATTTGAGTGTGAGGGTGAAAGGAGCAGGTGGATTGGAATGGAATTTGCTGGTTTATGTGGTTATGGAGGAAATAAAACAATGTTTGATGAAATATCTGTTGTGGTTATAAAAAGATATGTACAATGTATTAAAGGGAAGCACATACCGTGCTCATCCCTTATGTATTTCTTACATGTTTGTCCATCTAATTAGAGGGACAAACACATTTTTTTAATTTTTTTTATATATTTTTATTTTTTTGGTTAAATTATATACTGCTTTCTGAAAAAAAAAAATTACACATTGTATCTCAAATTAATTAGTTTTTAGTCCTGCATTCAGAAATATTTGTCTTGTAACACCAGTATCTTGAAAACTAATTAATTTGAAATACTGGGTGCAAAAAAAGTTTCAGAAAGCAATATATAATTTAATCTATCAAAATAAAATATATAAAAAAATTTAAAAAAATTGTTTGTCCCTTTAATTAGAGGGACAAGCATGTAAGAAGCACATTAAGACAAGCACCTAATGTAAATCCGTATTAAAGCTGCATTATGGGATGAAAAAGTGGGAAGATGTTAGGACTTAGGAGGATTTGTAAACAGAGTAGGAGGATGTACTTTTACCCATTTTACCCTCAATTGATTTCATACATTCCATTAAATAAAAATGTTGACTAATTTTTTTCAACAAAAAAAAATGTTGACTCATTTTCTTGATTCTCTCACATCATCTTTCCCCATACACTCTTTCATCATTTTTTCATTATTATCCTTTCTCATTCATTCATAAATAAGTGCATTTTGGGAAAAAAAAATTACATATTTATTATTTTTAATTATATTTAGCTGATATCTAGAACCCTGTAATTTGGTTCAAATGACCTTATATGGGGACGTAGGAGGTCCGTAATAAGTTTAAGCTGCAGAAGGTAATAATAGAATCTGATTCAGCATAATATCGAAATGAAACATTAATATCGAAAAAAAAAAGAATCTGATTCAGCAACTATTGGGACATTAATCAATGTCAAGAGTGTATAGAATAGACACTTAAGACATATTGATAGAATGTTTGATATGAGTTGGGAAGTGAGGATTGTACATATGTACTGAGGGGAATTTTGTGTTATATATATATATATATATATATATATATATATATATATATATATATATATAAATTTTATAAAATGGGTTGGACTCACTTATGATCCAATGGTAGGGCGAAGTCTTCATTCCTCCTAGGTGATACTAATGTTAGGTAACACGAGCCGTATATATCCTCAGGTATTTACTTAAACACCCAGGAGTTAAGATGTCTCCCAACCGTCTTACCAACTCTAAAATCGGATTGGAAATTTTGCATTGATTGGCTTGCTGAATGGTGCCTCAATCAATCTAGGTTTTCAGCTGCTCAGTAGTAGTAGGCCGCCTGAGGATCTAGATGGGTTAATGAGTAGAGATGTAATGGGCTTGCCATTCCAAAGAGTATTTTCAGTTTATTAATGAGGTTGGGCTGAGGCCCGTACTTTACCAAAAAAATATTGGAAAGTTACTGAATTGTATAGAAAATGAAGTTTAAGATTTTTGTGTATATATGCTAAACATGTTAAAAGTGCGTTATAAATAAATAGTATTTCCTCTTGTCTTAATTATATGACCACTTTTGTAATATAATTTAATTATAAAAATGATCATATAATTAGGACAGAAGATAGTAGTAAAGTACTCCTCGTATTTGATTTAATACTTATCTAGAATAACGATTAGAACCTTTAAGGATATATTTTTAATCATGATTTACGGAATATAAGGTAAGTAGGTGAGATGATTTTTGTTTCAATTTACCTAAATAAGTGCTTTTGAGACCTCAAAAGTGATCTCAAATATTTTTTAATAAATTGTATTATGATAATCTTAATTAATGGTTTATATTTGGATATTGATAGTGGGAAGTTGCATGGATAAGGGTGGGTTTGAAGGTTGCGTGTTTGAATTTGAGGAGGACTAGTCGTGTGGAACATGGAATCAACGTGGACTTGGTCTCGAACCTTCTTCCTCACTCACGCGCTCTCCATTCTTCATTTTTCGTTCAACTCTCACCTTTGTTTGACTCCACTGGCCATCTCAATCATTGAACTCTTCATCACCACCACCCACCTCTTCTTTTCCCTCCTTTTCCCTTTCTTATTCCCTAATTTCAACTTGTTAATAATCTCTTTAAAGAAATAAAAAATGAACCCTCATTTTATTATTATTAGGATAAAAGAGTAAAAATATACATGTGCTTTACTCCTGGAAGCGTCCAGCACCATATGCCTTTTTTGGAAGCAAAAATACACACATGGTTACCATTTTAAAGCAAAAGTCACATACAACCGTTATGTTATTGTTCACATCAACTCTTTCTCTCTCATCACGGTGAACAATAACATAACGGTGGGATGTGACTTTTGCTCTAAAATGGTAATCATGTGTGTATTTTTGCTCCTAAAAAAAGCATATAGTGTTGGACACTCCCGGGGTAAAACACATGTATATTTTTGCTCCTTTACCTTTATTATTATTACTACTACTACTACTAACATATGAGTGCATTTTAGACGTGCCATTAAATATTGTGCACTCCTCCACTTATACATTACTAAGTTTTTTTTTTCTTTTTTTTATGAACATACAATATAGATTACTTCTTCAAAATATAACTTTCTTGGAGATCAAGGTTGTTAATCTCAAGAGTTTAAACAAATTCATGATAGTGGCATGAATTCATATCATGAATTCATAAGAATTTTCTTTTATCAATAAAAAGTATAATAATTTATAATTAAAATATAAAAAATGACAACAATAGTTTAAGTAAATCTATGTCGGTGGGACCTGGTTTGCGTCCGCTACTGTCCTATGCTTTAAACTGCGCCATTTTGGCACAGTTTGAAGTGAACTTTTGCTTCTTCTTCTTTTTTAAAAAAATAAAATAAAATAAAATTCAAGGTACTAACGGATACTAAAAAATACTTTAGCTACTGACGGATATTGAAAAATTATTTAAGGGTACTGACTGATACTAAAAATATACTTAAGATACTGACTGACATTAAAAATATACTTTAAGATATTTTTTCAAGATCCTAAAATAATTTTTCAATATCATTAAGTATTTTTTGGTACCGGTCAATAGCTTAAAGTATTTTTTTTAGTATCCGTCAGTACCCTGAAGGAGAAATGTATATTAATTAAGAAAGTTAATGAGCTTTAAAATTTTCACTAATACTAATAAAATAGGAGTGAGTATAACCTAAAAAAGAAGGAAGGGGAAAAAAGTTGAATTGACATTGTCAACACGTAAAGGAAGCTTTCCTAATTCCTAGTTTCGTAGTTGTCGCATAGTGATTTCGTCCATGTCACCACCTATACCTTTCCTTTGTCCTTCGTCATCCTTCACCGACCCTTTCATCTTCCCCCTTTATATATCCTCCCTCCGTTCTTTCCCTCCCAGCAAGTCATTCCAATTCCCACACAGTTCCACAACTTTCCCTCCCTTGCAACCACCTCACCTCAATTTTCAATAACCGCTTCAATCCTTCAATTCCACGATCCTCTCTTCGTTCTTCAAGATTCATCATTAATCTCATCATGATGATGTCTATCTTCAGTTCCTTCGATGCTCTCTGCGCCGAGTTTTCCTACGGTCAAAGATCGCGCTTGTCTATCGATGCCCCGAATCTCAAGCCCAAGCCGGAGCAGAAGCCTTCTTCCCCCGAGAAGAAACCGGCGTCTCCAGATAACTCCAAGGCGGCGGCGCCGTCGCCATCAAAGCAACCCGATGAAGCCAAGCAACAACGGCGGCGCTTCTTGCCTAGGTTTGCGCCGGAGTTAGACGGTGTTCACTGCTTTGAGTCAATTGTTCCTTATTAAGTTTGAATTCTTACATGGTTTGTGATGGTGCACGATACGATTAAATTAATTCAATTCATGAAATTTGTGCCTTCTTTCTAACATCTCCCTAATCTAATCATTCTGTATTCTTCTTTTGATTGTTTTTTCGGGCTATGAAAAATATGAAAATTATTGTTGTTTTGGGTCATCGCCAAAAATAAGCTTCAATTCTTTTGAATTTGGGATCATACCATTAATTTTTTAATGAGTATATATTATATAGTTTCATTTTATGTTGATCTAAGGATTATATATGAAAATTGCTCTCTTTCATATTTTTCTTTTTAATTACATTGGCAAGCTTGATTTGAAAATATATTACAACAAAACAGCAAGAAGCATTAAGTACCCATCAGATGAACTGCTTGTCTTCAAGAAACATCGCCAAACATTCATTTAACCGACAACAAAACCATCTCACTTAATCCAATATGATCTTTTCGAGCTAGATGATCATCACATACAACAAATGATATCTCTGTTAGTGTGATGGATCTCCACGTGCAAATTCCCAAAGAGCATCTCTCCAACCTCAGTGAAGATAGGTCGCACTGGACGATGATCCTGTGCTAGTTGCTGATAGATATTGGCATTTGCTGTTAAACTGTAGGAGGAAGAGATAAGCTAGGAAGCGGGTCGGTCGGTTTTGGTGATGTGACTAGCTATTTCACTGAACATGGAGAAAAATCTCGGTTTGCTTCTTGGATATTTAGAGTAAGCTAAGGTTATTAAACAGCTCAAGAGTTAGTGGATCATATCGAAATTAAACCGAAACTAATATACAGTCAAACCAATTTGGAAGTGTATTAATATGAGATTATGGAAAATAGTTTAAAAGACATTTTGTTTTTAACCAAACCGGTTGATGATCTGACCAGTTTAAAGGCTACTTGCCAGTTTAATAACCATGATTCAGATCATATCCTATCCTACAAGGATATGATCATATCCTATTCAGTTTAATATTTGTTGCGGCGACCCCAACAAATTAGATTTTTTTTATATATATTCTAAACATGTTAAAATTGCATATAAATAGTATTACCTTGATTCTAATTATAGGATTAAGTTTGTAGTACAATTTACACTATAAACTTAATCCTATAATTAGGACCGGAGGGAGTAGTAGAGTACTCCTCATATCTAATTTGATTTCATGCTTGTTTAGAATAATAATTGGAACCTTCAAAAATATATTTTTAATCATGATTTATGGAATATGAGGTAAGTATATGAGATGATTTTTGTTTCAATTTACTTAAATAAGTACTGTTGAGACCTCAAAAGTGATCTCGAATATTTTTTTAATAAATTGTACTCCCTCCGTCCCTAATTATAGGAGCAAATTTTGGAGTTGGTTTTGGTCCTAATTATAAGAGCAAGTTTTAAATTTTGTCAATTTTTTCCTATAATACCCCTATTTATACTTATTATTAGGAGCATTATATATATGTGTGTTTACATATATATGTATATTTGTGTTTATGTGTGTCAATATATATATGTGTAGATATATATGTGTGAACACACACACACACATATATAAACATATATATGTGTGTGTGTGTAGATATATGGGTGTGTGTCTCTATGTATGTAGATAGATCTATATGTATACACACATATATACACACATATATGTATACACATGGTTATATAAAAAGCAACTAATATACATAAATAAACTAATATGTCATGGATATCTAACGTAAGGCAAATTAGAAACACTTATAATTAGAACAACTTGTGTCATTTTAAATTTATATAAGGACATTTTAGGAAAATGAGTAAAATTAACTAATTTAACTCATCTCCTTAATTCTCCTAAATCGGTTAAATTGCTCCTATAATTAGGGACGGAGGGAGTATTATGATAATCTTAATTAATGGTTTAGATTTGGATATTGATAGTGGGAACTTGCATGGATAAGGGTGGGTTTGAAGGTTCAAGGTTGCGTGTTTGAATTTGAGGAGGACTAGTCGTGTGGAACATGGAATCAACGTGGACTTGGTCTCGAACCTTCTTCCTCATTCTTCGTTCAACTCTCACCTTTGTTTGACTCCACTGGCCGTCTCAATCATGGAACTCTTCACCACCACCCACTTCTTCTTTTCCCCCTTTTTTCCCTTTCTCATTCCCTAATTTCAACTTGTTAGTTATCTCTTTAAATAAATAAAAAAATGAACCCTCCTTTTATTATTATTATTACTACTACTACTATTAACATATGAGTGCATTTTAGACGTGCCACTAAATATTGTGCACTCCTCCACTTATACATTATTAAGGTTTTTTTTTTTTTTTATCAACATACAATATAGATTACTTCTTCACAGTATAACTTTTTTTTGGAGGGTAAGGTTCTTAATCTCAAGAGTTTAAACAAATTCATGATAGTAATATGAACTCATATCATGAATTCATAAGATTTTTTTTAATCAATAAATAGTATAAATAATTTATAATTAAAATATAAAAAATGACAACAATAGTTTAAGGTGTGTTTGGTTTGAGGGAAGCGGAAGGGAGATAAAGTTGAGAGAGGAATTTTTTCTCTCACCTTTACAAAATTACCCATAGATAATTTTCAATATTCCTAAAATATACTATCAATAAAAAAGAATATTTCTTTCATTAATGACAAAATGATCAATGTCTTCCCAAAAGATTTTTTTCCCTCCTCTCCCCTTCCCTCAAACCAAACATACCCAGTGGGACCTGGCTTGTGTCTGCTACCGTCCTATGCTTTAAACCGCGTAGTTTTGGTGCACTTTGAAGTGAACTTTTGCTTATTCTTTTTTTTAAAAAAAATATTCACGGTACTAACGGGTACTAAAAAATACTTAATGATCTTGAAAAATTATTTTAAGATCTTAAAAAAATATTTCAGGGTACTGACTGGTACTAAAAATATACTTCAAGATATTTTTTCAAGATCCTAAAATAATTTTTCAAGATCAATAAGTATTTTTTCGGTACCGCTCAGTAGCTTGAAGTATTTTTTTAGTACCCGTCAGTACCTAGAGGAAGAAATTATATTAATTAAGAAAGTTAATGAGCTTTAAAATTTTCACTAATACTAATAAAATAGGAGTGACTATAACCTAAAAATGAAGGAAGGGAAAAAAAGTTGAATGGACATTGTCAACACGTAAAGGAAGCTTTCCTAATTCCTAGTTTCGTAGTTTGCCGAGCATAGTGATTTCGTCCATGTCCCCACCTGCCTTTCCTTTGTCCTTCGCTGATCCTTCCATCTTCCCCCTTTATGTACCCTCCCTCCATGCTTTCCCTCCCCAACAAGTCATTCCAATTCCCTCACAGTTCCTTCCCGAACTTTCCCTCCCTCGCAACCACCTCACCTCAATTTTCAATAACCTCTTCAATCCCTCAATTCATCATCAATTTCATCATGATGATGTCTATCTTCAGTTCTTTCGATGCTCTCTGCGCCGAGTTTTCTTACGGTCAGAGATCACGCTTGTCTATCGATGCCCCAAATCTCAAGCCCAAGTCGGAGCAGAAGCCTTCTTCCCTCGAGAAGAAACCGACCTCTCCAGATAACTCCAAGGCGCCGCCGCCTCCGTCATCAACGCAACTCGATGGAGCCAAGCAACAACAGCGGCGCTTCTCGCCTAGGTTTGCGCCGGAGTTAGACGGTGTTCACTGCTTTGAGTCAATTGTTCCTTATTAAGTTTGAATTTTTACATGGTTTGTGAAGGTGTACAATACGATTAAATTAATGAAATTTCAAATTTGTGCCTTCTTTCTAACATCTCCCCAATCCAATCATTCTGTATTATTCTTTTAAATTTGGGATTATACCATTAATTTTTTGAATGAGTATATTATATAGTTTCATTTTATGTTGATCTAAGGATTATATAGGAAAATTCCTCTCTTTCATTTGAACATGTATTACAACAAAACAGCAAGAAGCATTAAGTACTAATCAGATGAACTGCTTGTATTCAAGAAACATCGCCAAACATCCATTGGGTATAACCGACAAGAAAACCATCTCACTTAATCCAGTATGATCTTTTCGAGCTAGATGATCATCACATACAACAAATGATATCTCTGTTAGTGTGATGGATCTCCACGTGCAAATTCCCAAAGAGCATCTCTCCAACCTCAGTGAAGATAGGTCGCACTGGATGATCATCCTGTGCTAGTTGTTGATAGATATTGGCATGTGCTGTTAAACTGTACGAGGAAGAGATAAGGAAGCGGGTCGGTCGGTTTTGGTGACATGACTGGCTATTTCACTGAACATGGACAAAAATCTCGGTTTGCTTTCATCGATATTTAGTTTAAGGTTATTAAACGGACGAGCCGCGTCATATTAGAATTATATCGGAGCTAATTATGAGTCATACTAATCAAGAAGTAAAGATTTTGAGGTTATTAATATGAGATTATGAAGAAAAAAAAAGTTTTAAGAAACATTTCTTTTAAAAAAAAAAAAGCAAACCAGTTGATGACCAGACCAATTTAGAGGCTGGTTTGCCGGTTTAATAACTCAAGATTATGAGGTTATCAATAAGAAATTATCAAAAAAAGTTAAAAAAACATTTTTTTTAAAAAAAAGTGAACCAGTTGATGACCGGACCAGTTTAAAGGTTGGTTTGCCGGCTTAATAAGAATTGTTTATCAAAATGCTACCTACAAGAAATTGTTCACTTTGTAAACGAGTTAAGATTTAGGTTTAATTATCACCTGGTAAATCCTCTAAACATATGTTTATTTTTTAATAAAAAAGTATTCAAAAAGCAAACGATTTCAAATTTTAGGACATTGTATGAGCATATCCCATCCCAATGAGATTCTCACACTTACAATATCCAACTCGTTAAGCCACAACATTCATATATTTTGCTCTATGCTTGCTAGTCAACAGAACTTTATGTAATTGAAGGATTTTTAAACAATTTTTTTGAGTATGAAGACTTGGGAAGATTTTAATTTGGCTTTGTGTGTATTGTGAATTCAGATATTGAAATAGAGATCGATTAGTGAGAATTCGGAACCCATCCTCTTCTATTCTTTTCATTTTCTAACAATTAGATCAACATTTAAATGGTACAGATATAGTTTTATAAAAAAATATTTTTATTTTTTATTTTTTTTACTTGTAGTATTGAATTATTCATATCCAAAATTTAGCAATTGTATTTAAATAAATTTTTTTATTTTTATAATTTAACATCTTTTGTTGTCAGGCAACAATTCATAGTGACATAAAAGTAATTATGAGTTTTTTCTTTCCAAACAAAGTCTATTGGGTAATATACTCCCTCTGGTCCTTATTATAAGGCACCAACCACCAACATTTTTTTATCCTTATTATAAGACACCAACTTACTTTAACTAACTCATTTATTACTATTTTTCCAATTATGCCCTCATTTTTAACTAACTCATTTAAACCTACATCATTAAAGTAGGGGTAAAGTTGGAAACATTTATTACTTTTAGACCTCATTAATGACTTAACCTCCATTCCTTGGTCCGCGAGAAATGGTAGTTGGCGCCTTATAATAAGGACCAGAGGGAGTAGTTGTTTTTCCTAATTGAAAGAAACGTTTTTAAGTTTGTTCCTATAATAGAAAGTCTACCCCACTATCATGTACTCTCTCTGGTCCTTATTACTCCATCTAGTCCTTATTATAAGGCATCAATTAATTTTTCTTACAAACCAATAAAAATAGTTAAAGTCAATAAAGTTGTTCTAGAATCTAAGTAATTTCCAATATTACCCTTACTAATTGCACTAAACCCTAATATTATATTAATTATTAGTCTCACCCACTACCTTTATTAATTAGGGGTAGACATGGAAAAAAATAATTAAAGCTCATTGGGAACAAGCAAGTGCCTTATAAAAAGGACCAAATAAACTTGCTAGTTGGTGCCTTATAATAAGGACCAGAGGGAGTATAAGGCATCAACTAACTTTTCTCAAAAACCAATAAAAGTAGTTAAAGTCAATAAAGTTGTCCTAAAATCTAAGCAATTTCCAATATTACCCCTACTAATTGCATTAAATTATAATATTATATTAATTATTACTCTCATCCACTAGGGGCAGACATAGAAAAAAATAATCATTGCTCATAGAGAACAAGCAAGTGCCTTATAAAAATGACCAAATAAACTTATAAGTTTGTACCTTATAATAAAGACCAGATGGAATAAGAGTTTAATCAATTTATCATTATGCACCTTGCTAGTAGCTTTCTCTAGGTTGGTATCAGAGTTCAAATTCTATCTTACCCTCATTAAAAGTTTCGAAGACGAACCTCTCCTTTGACAGGATAAATCCTGCCCCCATCATTTCCCTTCATTTAAATGAGGTTTGCCCTCAAACCTTTCAATGGAAGTAAGATTTGAATTCGTGCTAGCTCTAGCTATGATACCAAAACTAGAGATTGTCATTTCCAGCTAATAAGGGAGTTCACATTATGTGCACATAATTATGTGTTTCTTATATGCTCATACCTCTAATTAGAGGTATAAGCATTTTTTTTTAATTTTTTTCAATTTTTTATATATTGTATTTATATATATTTAAATTACATACTGCTTTTTTTAGATTTTTTTGCATCCAGTATCTCAAATTAATTAGTTTCCATAATACTAGTGTTACAGATAGATGCAGAACTGAAAACTAATTAATTTGATATACTGGATGCAAAAAACATCTCAAAAAACAACATATAATTTAAATATATATAAATACAATAATTAAAAAAAATTAAAAAAAATATGCTCATACCTCTAATTAGAGGTATACACATAATTAGAGGTATGAGCATACACATAATGTGAACTCCTAATAAAGTAAGGCCTGGCTCTGACACGAAACATAGAGATTTTGATCACTAAATTGAATGAGCTTAACAACATCAACATTTACTTTTAAAATGTCGTACACGCAAGCCTCTCCATAAAACGCTCCCGGATATTTGGTGTTGAAGAAGACATATGAACAGTCATGCATTATACTTTCTAAGTCTTTTTTATAAGCAACAGCTATTTTGATTAAGTGTTATACATAGATCGAGCAGATGAAAAAGATCATGAAACAAGCGAGATATGTTTTCTTGCTCTCGTCTAATATGAACAAAAGCAATGAAAGAATTAGTAAATCAAGAAATGATTCCTAAGGAAGGGTTATCGCATGGGAATTGGGTTACTGTTGTTGTATTGTCTACAAAGCTTGGTCTGAAATTCCTTCGCAATCGATTTAAGGAGCGATGTATTTCTTGCCTTACAAAATCTAAGCAATACACAAACAAAAGCATGGTAACAAGTGCCGATGAGAGTTGGCATAGATGGTAAAGAACGGGCTAAAGTCCCAAAAGCATGAGAGTTTGATTCTCTCTGCCGTTGTGAGGGCTCCTTTGGTAGGCGATCTCGTAAGTCCCTTGTAACTACTCAAAGAGCCTTGGGGCCGTGCCCTGACCTTGGTGGGGACCGGTGCCGAACCCACCTAAACCTTTTTATATCAAAAAAAAAAAAAGCATGGTAACAACTCATAATTTATCCTTGTTAACATTCTGTTACATTTAAAGTGCGCATAAATCATTATTGGTTCACATCCTAGATTGATGCAATGAATATATTAGGGGTGAAATTTATGTTTTTATTCTGTTGAATATAACATTATTGCTATCTTTATTATAAGTCACTTGCATATGATAAAAATTTGGTTCTAAATATATCTTTGAAATTTTTTTCGCACGTGGTATCTTAAATTAATTTTTAATTGTGCATTCATAAATATTTGTCATGTAACATCAATATCCTGAAAACTAATTAATTTGAGATACTGTGTGCGAAAAAAGGTCAAAAATCAACATATAATTTAATCTAAATAAATAAAATATATAAAAAAATAAAAAATGTCACATCCCTCTAATTAAAAAGATAAACATAATGGGAACCCGCGTGTTTGAATTTAAGGGCCCGTTTGGTATAAGGAAAATTTGAGGAGTGAAATGAACTTAAAAGAAGGGAAAGAAAGATTTGAAAGATAATGGAAGATGACTTGAATTGTTTGGTAGGAAGAAAATGAAGGGGTGGTAGTCGGTAAAGAATTAGGAAATGTCTATTTTACCCTCAAAAGAAATTAATTCAAAATAAAAAAGAATATTTTTTTTGCTAAAATACATTTTAAAAAAGTATGTTCTTGTTAAGTTCGAAACTTGTGTAAAAAAAAAAAAAAAAAATTCGCCAAGTTCGAACTTTCCCACCAAGTTCGAACTTCCCGCCAAGTTTAAATTTCATGGGTAAATTTGTCCCAAAAAAATGAATAGTGACATGGGAACTTGATATCCCACCAATTTTGGTGGGATCCAAGTTCTCACATATGAGGGAAGAGTGGTAGCTCCGGTGTGGGCCCAGGAACTTAGATTCCCAGAAAGATTGGTGCAAAATGTGTACCAAATAGAGGAATTTGCCAAAGTTCTTTTCTTTCCCCCACCAATTCTTCTTTGTACTAAACGGGTCATAAGGAGGACTAGTCGTGCGGAACATGGAAATTGGAATCAACGGTGACTTGGTCTCGAACCTTCTTCCTCACTCGCGCGCTCTCGCCTTTGTTTGACTCCACTGGCCATCCCAATCATTGAACTCTTCACCACCACCCAACTCTTCTTTTTTCTTTTTTTATTCCCTAATTTCAACTTGTTAGTTATCTCTTTAAATAAATAAAAAATGAACCCTCCTTTTATTATTACTACTACTATTAACATATGAGTACATTTAGACGTGCCGTTAAATATTGTGCAGTCCTCCACTCTTCCCATTCTATTTATAAGTCATTTGGACATTATTGGTTTTTTTTTTGTATGAATATACAATATATATCACTTCTTTATAATATAAATCATTTAGAGATTAAGGTTGTTAAATTTAAGAGTTTAAATAAACTCGTGACAGTTATATGAACTCATAAGAATTTTCTTTTATCAATAAATGGATATGAATAATTTATAATTAAATTATAAAAAATGACCGTGATTTGATTACAATATATTTAAAATTCAAATAATTAAAATTAAATTCATCAACATTGATATTTATTATACTTGACAAAGAATTTTTTATAATATCATATAAAAAACTAACAAAGATGGTCAAATTTAAAATTTTAATACGAGTTTAAAAGTGAATTAACATGATTTTGTAAGCTAAAAAAAATGTAAAAATTAAAAGTTGAACTCTAAGAGCCAACTCTTGCATTCGACAACAATGTTGGAGGGTAATTAATGCTCATTTGTATATTTAGATTAGATGGAAGAGCATACTCTTATTGTTCTCTTTCTCATTATTTTCTCATCATCTCATCTCCATCCTTAAATCATGAAATAAATTGTTTAGATTTAATATTTTATAAAATTGTTATTATAAAGTTTTATAAATTAATATTTATTTTATTTTTTATTGATTGCAATTATGAATGATATGTATTAGACTTTAAGCGTTTGAATTTACTTATTTCTTTTTATAGAAATAATTTTATAAAATATTGAATATAAACCATATATTATTTTAATCAACAGTGGATATGAGATTATGAGAAAGGGGACAATGAGACCAACCCAACCCCATTTAGATATGTCTCTCTCTCTTTCAAATAATTTAATATGAGTATATTTGAAATTTTTTAACCATTCAAGATAAATTAAATGAGTTAACTACCATATCATAGCTCCAATGAATTAGTAGAAGTGATTTATATTAATTAAAAAATTTAATGAGTTTTAAAATTTTCATTAATACTCCCTTAAGTCCTTATTATAAAACACCAACTTGTAAGTTTATTTGGTCATTTTTATAAGGCACTTGTTTGTTCCCAATAAGTATTTATTATTCTTTTCCATGTATCCCCCTAATAAATAAGGATAGTCGATGAGAGTAATAATTAATACTCGTATGATATTAGAAATTAGTGCAGTTAGTAGGGATAATATTAGAAATTACTTAAGTTATAGGCTAACTTTATTGACTTTAACTGTTTTTATTGGTTTGTGAGAATTATTAGCAGGTGCCTTGTAATAAAAATCAAAGGGTGTACTAATAAAGTAGGAGGAGGAAAAAAAAGAGTTGAATGAATTTTTATTTATTTTTTGGTAAAATTGTCAACACGCAAGGGAAGCTTTCCTAATTCCTAAGTTCATCCACGTCACCACCTGCCTTTCCTTTGTCCTTTACTTCCCGAAATTTCATCATGCTTCGCTGACCCTTCCATCTTCCCCTTTTATATACCCTCCCTCCATTCTTTCCCTCCCCAACAAAGTCATTCCAATTCCAGAACTTTCCCTCCCTCCCAAGCATCCATCTCACCTCAATTTTCAATAACCGCTTCCATCCCTCAACTCTCCGATCCTCTGTACGATCTCCAAGATCCATCATCAATTTCATTATGATGATGTCTATCTTCAGTTCCTTCGATGCTCTCTGTGCCGAGTTTTCCTACGGTCAGAAATCGCGCTTGTCTATTGATGCCCCAAATCTCAAGTCCAAGCCGGAGCAGAAGCCTTCTTCCCCTGAGAAGAAACCGGCATCTCCAGATAACTCCAAGGCAGCGGCGGTGTCACCATCAAAGCAACCTGATGAAGCCAAGCAACAACGGCGGCGCTTCTCGCCTAGGTTTGCGCCGGAGTTAGACGGTGTTCACTGCTTTGAGTCAATTGTTCCTTATTAAGTTTGAATTCTTACCTGGTTTGTGATGTCGTACCATACGATATGATTAAATTAATTCAATTCATGAAATTTGTGCTTCTTTCTAACACCTCCCTAATCTAATCATGCTGTATTACTCTTTTGATTGGTTTTTCGTTTTGAATTGTTGTCGTTTTGAATCATCGCGAAAAATAAGCTTCAATTATTCTGAATTTGGGATTATACCATTAATTTTTTTTATGAGTATATTATGTAGTTGCAGTCTATGTTGATCTAAGGATTATATAGGAAAATTGCGCTCTTTAATATGAACATATATTACAACAAAACAGCAAGAAGCATTGAGTACTCATCAGATGAACTGCTTGTCTTCAAGAAACAACGCCAAACATCACTGAACGTGGAGAAAAATCTTGGTTTGCTTCTTGGATATTTGGAGTAAGGATATTAAACCATAGAGCTATTGAACTGGTCGGGTCAGTGATTCATCAAACTGGAACTAATTCAAAAATTTAGGATTATTAATATGAGATTATGAAAATGAAAAAATAATTGTTTTTAACCCAGTTGATGACTGGACCGGTTCAGGGCCGGTTTGATAACTTGATTCAGATCATATACTCTAAACAGATGTTTATTTTTTAATTTAAAAAAGTGAAGTTATTCAAAAGGCACACGATATGATTTCAAATTTTAGGACATTGCATGAGCATCCCATCCTCTTCCATTATTATTTTTTGAATATAAGACTTGGGAAGATTTTAATTTGGCTGTGTATATTGTGAATTCTGATATTGAAATAGAGATTGATTAGCGGTTCAGAACCCATCCTCTTCCATTATTTTCATTTTCTAACCATTAGATCAACATTTAAATATGGTTCAAATATAGTTTTATACAAAAGATTATTTTTTATTTTTTTAATTGTAGTATTGAATTATTCATGCCAAAATTTCTTACCTATTAGTGTCAGGGGCCGACTTAAATTGCCCATTAATTCGACCCAAAAAAATTGGACATAAACGTTGTCCATTCCAGGCCCTGACACTGCACAATTTTTCCCAGTTGAGGCTCAGTGCGATCTCAAGTTAGATTGGGCCAGGGCTTGTCTAATATCAAGCCAAGATTGATTTGCTAAATAAGTTTTTTTTTTTAAAAAAAAAAAAAATAGGCCGAAGTGCGAAAATACTCATCTATATATATCACGTATGTGACCGGCACTCCTAGTAGTGCAGTGGTATTGGGATTTATTTCTCCCCCTTTAGGTCCTTAGTTCGATCCCCCTCCCCTCGCCTTATATCAAAAAATATATATCACGTAAGTGTGTCTAGTATCATATGCTCATTAAAAAAGGAGACAAAAATGGCAGCCTCCTTAATGAAGACAAACGTCAAACGTCTGTTAATTTACGGTTTTGTGGCCCCACTTTAATAATTTTAAATAATTATTTTAAGGCGAAAGGTGCAAAAATACCTATATACATATCCCGCATGTTCATTTGACACCTTATAAATTTGAATCCCAGCTAACATAAGTGCTTACATTTAGTGCCTCAAACAAGATTGCATCCATAGGAGATACCTATATCTGAAAAAAAAAAAAAGGTTCTAAAGAATAATTTATAAACTTCTTAATTCTAAAATTATTATTAAAACTAATAAATGCATCATTTTAGATGTTAAAATGAATTTCTAATAATTAAACTTTAAGCTTTAACTCTTAACAAAATTAAAAGTTTTCCCCTCAAAAAAGGAAAAATTGTTGAAAAACTCCACGTTACAAAATTGTTTGCCTGCTCGTCCAAGGCACTCATTCCTCGGGAGGCAAGCGCCTTAGAGATCTGGACCGTCCATATTTCTTTTTTTTAATAACATTTTTTTCCAGTAGCGGTCAATATCCTAAAGTATCTTTTTAGTACCAGTCAGTATCCTGAAATATTTTTTCAAGATCCTCAAATAACTTTTCAAGATCATGAAATATTTTTGAGTAGAAGTCAGTACCCTGAAGTATCTTTTTAGTACCAGTTGGTACCCTGAAATAATTTTTAAAGATTATTTTAGTGTAGTAATTGGTACTAAAAAGATACTTCAAGGTAATAACTGTTATTGAAAAATACTTCAAGATCTTTAACAAATTATTTTAGGATTTTGAAAAAATATTTTAGGGTACTGACTGATATAAAAAAGATACTTCAGGATATTAACGGGTATTGAAAAAAAGCAGTTAGTACATTGAAGTATCTTTTAGTATCAGTCGGTTCTTGAAAAAACATTTTAGGATACTGACTAGTACTAAAAATATACTTCAGGGTACTGAAAAATTCATCTTGATCTTGAAAAATTATTTCAGAGTACTTACTGGTACTAAGAATATACTTAAATAATGAGTGATACTGAAAAAAAAAAACTTTAAAAATTTAAAAAAGAGAAAGAAAAGAAATATGGACAGTCTAGATCTCATTTTGAGATTCGGACAAGGCGCTTGCCCCCCGAGGCCCCAAGGGATGAGCGCCCCCTGCTCGTCCAAAGGTCGAGCAGGGAAACTGGATCCCCTCAAACAAGAGTAACTTTTCCTCAGTTGTGTGCACTATATAATCATTTATATGCAAATATCTTGTTTTGCACATAGTTATAAAGATGGGAATAACATATCTGCTTTTACTGCAGAAAAATCCATCTGCAGCAAGCCAAAAACGACGTTGTTTCATCTTTTTTTTCTCCCTCTTTAAATCTGATTTTGCCTCGAATTTTCAGACCTATTTCAATCTTCCCTAGAAGCAGCCACAGTAGTCCCGTCGACAACGTAACATGAATGTGAGCATCTCGCAATTATTTTTTCCCAATTAATATGCATTGACCTTGAATGTTCTCATCGTCACTCAGCTCTGTCGTTGCTCTTTCAATCTTCACCGGATTCTCTTTTCAGATCTCTCCATCGTGGCTCTGTTCTCACCGTCACTTAGCTCTGCCGTTGCGCAGCCGACCACTATCAAGTCTCAGCTCTGACGACTTATTTGACGATTTCGATCAATCCCTCCTCGCTCATACTCACTGATTGTCGTTGATCTTCATTCGTCATTCCTCGCTGCTTGTCGCTTAGTGTCGTCGCTTTTCTTGTTTCCATTATCGCTGCTCTTGGCATCTCGGCAAATCAGATATAAAGAGGGAAAAGAAAAAAAAAAAAAGATGAAACAACGTCGTTTTTGGCTTGCTGCAGATGGATTTTTCTGCACTAAAAACAGATATGTTATTCCCTATAAAGATATGTTGCCTGGGGAAAAGTTACACAAATTTGTTGCATATAAGTTCTTAAACAAATTTTAAGTATTGTTACATAAATAATTTTGTAACATGAGATTTTTCAATAATTTTCGCAAGAAAAAAAAAACTAAGCTGGTTTTTGTAGTTTGGATATTATAATATCAATATGTGATGTTTGAATATAGGAGCCAGGTTTGGTTTAATTGGTATTTTCATTTTACTGTTTTCATCTCACTTTGGTGAATTTTCAAGTTTGACCCAATCTGACCAAACGTGACTACTCTAGATCCAACCTACTTTTTTTTAATATTATTACCTTATATTTGGTTCAGTTTATGACTTCCTCTTCCAAAATAAAAGTCTTATTTGAGACTCAAACTGAAGACTAAAAAAGATCTAATGAGGCCTTACACTGCTAGATGAACTCTATGTTGACACAACCTACTTCACTTTGGGAAGTTCTACACACAAAAACATATATGAGCTGATTAAATAATCTTAATCATCAACTTGATTACTAAATCTCTATCACACCGCTGAATGAGTGGTTTCAGAAAACAGAGTAGTAGCACAAAATGCATTAAATAAAAAAAATTGAAAAAAAAAAATGAAAGCACTAGTATAGAGACATTTAGCAACAGAAACCCATCAAGCTATATTACATAACACTAATACACCAACAAAAACAATTCATCAACACTTGCTGACCTCTCTTATAAAATCCACCAAAACCCATAAAAAGATTAATCATTTCTTTTGTTTTTTTAAATTAGAAGACAGGCCTACCAAGGATATGAGGTTACAAATAGGATCGAGCACATAACTTTCCATTTTCATGTATAAATGAGTCATTTCTGGACACTCAAAAGCTCTGTCAAATTCTGAACAAAGCCATCGATATAAGCATCCATAAACCCAGAAGTGCTCAAAACTCGCCTCCATTCCTCATGATTCTTCCTCACCTTCCTCCCTACTTCACTCCCTTCATCCATCACCTTCTTTACCGCCTCGCACAGCTTTTCCTTCGAAATCCACCCTTTCTCCGCCTTCTCCACCTCCACCGCCACCGCCATCTCCTCCACAAGTATCCTCGTGTTCAGAATCTGATCACCCAAATGGGGACACAACATTATCTGCTTCTCACTCATTAGCGACTCCCACATCGATCCGAACCCACAATGGTTCACAAAACACCCCACCGTTGGATGCTCCAGAATCAACGGTTGCTGAACCCAACCTCTACACACCATCCCTCTCCCACTAACTCTCTCTTCGAAACCTTCCGGTATGGCTTCATCCACCGTATCGCACCCCACAGGAGGCTTCAGGTAAACGAGGAAGGGCAACTCTGTGAGCTCGAACCCTAGGAGGATTTCTTGGAACTGAGGCTTCTCGAGGTTGAGCTGAGAGCCGAAGGCGCAGAAAACGACGGAGCTGGGTCTGAAGCCGGCAAGCCAGGTGGCGATGGTGGGGTCGAGTGTGTGGTCTTTGGGTTGTTGGGGTAAGACGGGGCCGGTGAGGAAGACGGGCTTGTTGTATTGGAGGGACATGTAGTCACAGAAGCTGCTTTCGATCTCTCTGCAAGTTCGGATTGCTATGGCGTCGCATTCTCGTAAGGCGGCAGTGATGCGGTCGTAGAAGGTAATGTTTTGACCGAAGGGAAGGGAGAGGAAGAGTAACGATTTAGCTTCGTCCCCACGAAGCACCACCTTTGTTGAAGGGTAACCTGCGATTTCTCATATTATTATTGCTTCTTTGTCGGCAAGGTGACAACCACATAAAAAAGGTAAAAGAATATATATATATATATATATATATATATATATATATATATATATATATATATATATAGATATCATGCTCCTTATAACTATTACATTAAATTCTCCAATCACACACAACCATATGTCTTATTTAGTTCATATAGGTTTGTAGTTACATGCTAATAATTCAAAAGTAGAACCTATAGTCAGTTGTGATTGGAGAATTTAACAAAATGGATATAAAGAACTTGATCTAATTATTTTTCACGCACATGCTACCTTTAATCCTTATATACCAAACTAAATTTTCTAAGTTATGAACTAATAAATAATTTAATAATAATATACAACGTAAGTCATGATAAAGTTATTTATTTATTTATTTATTTTAATTTTTAAATTTAAAACATAAATAAATGAGTCATATATTAAGGACTGAGAGTGTGTGTGTGTATTTGACCATTGGTAAAGAGTATATATGAAAGAGTACTAAAAAAACTATTTTGTAGGGGAAATATATGCATTTACAATTATCTGGTAATTATTTAATATTATTTTTAAAATAATAATTATTCGGTATTAAAATGTGTTTTGATCTATCCTTTATATTAATGATTTTTTCCATATATGCCCGTATTGAAAATTATAATTATAATGCATGTTGGAAATTTATGTGAGAATAAAAAGTAATCTATATAATAGAGGAATATATAATTATTTTTTATACATCTAAATTAATTAGTTAAAAAGGAATCATATTTAATATTGGTTAATAAATTTCTAGTGACCACGAATTAATACTTTACCAAAATTAACTTAAGAAAAAACTTCAAACAAATAGTAACTACTCCCCTGTCTTATATATAAGATATAATTTTTGGAAATACACTAATCTTAAATTTTAACAATTTTATTTTATTTTCACCATTATTAATTGCATGTTATTTGTATATCACCCACCATATTGATTATCTCTCATGCATATCTTTTTTCTACTCATTCATTATTCTCTCCATTTGTTTATTGATGAAAAGGACCTAGATATAAAACTGGTGTTCTGTGTCACTCCATTTGTCATCTCAGTCGTCATCACAGCAAATTTAGTTGGCTGTCCTCCAAAGCCATACATTTTCATGATTTTGATGTCTAAATCATGGTTTTCCCTACTATGTTTTCTCTTAAAAAATGTTCAAACATAAATTACATCATCCTTAATTAAGTGAACTTTACACTAATTTCAATTTACAAATTGTAGTTTATGGAAACTTTCATTCTCCAAAAATTAATTCAAATACATAAAATATCATAAAAATACTCTAAAATCTTAATTTGGTTAATACGATTCAAGAGCTTTAAAGAGGTTGCTGGTTCTACCCAAAATCTCTCTCAATTTTTGAGATTGCATATAACATCTATGAAGTCATATGCTACTAAATCAAAGTTCATGATTTTTTTCTAATATTTTAGCCCATAAATTAACCCTAAAATTAATATTAGATACTACCTCCAATGCTAAAGAACATAGCTTTAAATATAAATTTCACTGCAAACTAGATCCCACCTCCAAGACCAAAGGAATAATAACTAAATAACAAAATGGAGAGTTCATTTGCTCAAAACTGAGGGGAAAAAGGATAGAATGTGATACCATGCTCTTAAAATAAGAATAAGATTAATTTTGTAGTAAAGTCGATCTTATATTAAGGATCCAAAATAGTAAATGTTGACCTGGTGGTGGCTGGCTAACCTCTTCCAGTGTTAAAGCCCTCTCCTTTGGCATCTTCCTTGCTGGAACCAAACCTATAGCCATGCTTGCGGCGCAAACGACATTGAAGCACACCGTTTTGATTCCAAGATTTCGGGCCAGTTCTGGAACCCAAAACGCACTGTCGTACAATATCATCTCTGGTTTTGTTTCTCTCAGTATATCCCCAACCTGCTCTTGCATCATGTCAATCGCCGCACACAACAAGTGGTTTAGCGAGAGGGGTATCTCCGACGCCGTCTCCGTCCCCTCCGGCAGCCCGGCAACGTGAGGGATCGTCACAAGGCGGAAGGTGATGAGATCCGGATGGCGGTTTAGGTGGCCGAGCTGAACCTGAGCTTTCTTCGGCAGCAGGTAAGTGATTCTATGGCCTCTTTTGGCTAGCTCGTTGGCCAGGTGCAGAAATGGCGTCATGTGGCCGGCTGCGAACCATGGAAACATGACTACATGGAACTTCGAATCTGCCATTTCTATGGAGTTACAGATCTCCTTCTTCTTTTGGTTTTGTGATTAGGGTTTTGTTTGTGAGTGATTTGTTTTAGGTTAGAGAAATGGATGGTGGGTTGAAAAATGAAGAGAGGGATGATTGTTCAACGCGGGAGCTAGAATCATGGAACGTGAAGTTTCAGTTTTTGGCAAAGGTTTAGGAGATCTGATTGGTGTTTGTATATTTAACATCCTAATTTCTATTTTTAGTATTTAATTATAATTAAGAAGGAGAAATTGATAAAAACAAAACAAAAATCAAAAGAAAAAAAAATTAAATTAACTAAAGGGGCGCGAGGCCTTTTAGTCAATAAGGGAGGTGGGGGTATTTTATAGTAAATGTGAGTATATAATTCTACTTCCATCAAGTAATAGTAGTAATCAAGCAGTAGGAGTAACAATAATAGTACTACTATATTATAGTAGGTGAGATTGGGGTGATGAGATGTTGCCTTGATGGGGGAAAATAATCAATTAATGAGAGGACATTCATGGAGCTTCAACATGTGTAAGTATATGTGAACGTTATTTTGCTGATATTATTTCCGGTATCTGATACTGGATTATTCATTGTATTACTACACCCTCTTAATCAAGTTGCTCCAAAATCCAAATGATCAAAATGACCCGTTGTTAATGGAATTTCTTGTCAGCTCTCTCTGTAAAATGCTTTTTGAGACGAGGGCTTCCAAATACATCATAAGCTAAATCAGTGCTAACAAATAACCAACCCACAATCATGCCAGTAGTAGTAATAGTGGAGAGCTCGATATGCCTGAAAGCATAGGAGAACGTTCTTTTAATTTGCTGATATTATCACCATGTTGATATTGGGTTATTCAGAGCATTAACTTTTAGTGTATGTTTGAAATCTATGGAACAATCAAAATGTATGGACACGATAGGAACAGAAGGGGGGAAGAAACATTTTTCCGACAACAAAAAGACTTTGATTCATGTTGTGCGTGTCACAAGCACATGTCCAAAACATAGAATTTGTTATACTATTTTTTTTTTATGCTCCCTTGGTATTTAATACTCCCTCCGGTCCCAATTATAGGACATATTTAACCGATTTTAGGGAGATTAAGGAGAGGAGTTAAATTAGTTAATTTTACTCATTTTTCAAAAATGCCCTTATATAAATTTAAAATGATATAAATATAAGTGAATCAACTACCCCTACCACATACCTCTCCGACCTAAAATTTTCCTTTCCACACACTTTCTAATTGAAATAATAGTCTTGGTACATTTACATACATACATATATGCGCGCGCAAAAAAAAAAAAAAAATCCTAAAAATTTAATGAAAATTCAGAAGGGGGGCTGTAACATCCCATTTTCTAAAGCGGAAATTTTTTTTTTTTTCAATCAGAGTAGAGCAATGGAGCGAAAGAGTAACTGATCATAACAAAATATGAACCATAGTGTAATATAGTATTGACATTACAGTGATCTCACTTGTTCAAAAGATAAGTACAGAAAGCGATAATGTGACTTGGTAGGTAGCCTACTCCTGCTGCTTTGCTTATCCCTAGCACCGATCCGTGGTCCTCCAGGATCACGAAAGCTTTGGTGAGATTCAATTCACCGCATTGAATCTCAGGTAACAGTTAACCTTATGCTCAAATAAAACAGTATATAGACAATGAGATATTCATGACATAACAACAACATCTCATCGAAGTGTGACACGTACGAACATAAGCATGAAGCAAATATGTAAGGTCCTACACAACAACATTGTGACACGAGACAGTACATAAGCATAAAGCGAGACGTAAAGTCCTACACAAATATAGCCTGCACATTAACCTGTGCCACGAACACGTGTCCTCAGCGCTAGGAAAACTCAAAGCGGTATTATCATGTCTTATAACCCGTACAAGGCTGTATGTATAACGACGACCCTAAGCAGAGCCCCGGTATATGAACGTATCTATGACATATATGTATATGAGAGCTATAGGATTAGTGTTACAGTACGCGTCCGTACCTTCGTTGATGTACGTGGATGTTTCTGGCGGAAACTGTACTTTCTGACGGAAACCAGCGGTTCGTCCGACAGCGGCACGTTGGACACGTAACGGCAACAAATTAGGATTTCGACGTCCTTTAAGAGTAATATCACTTTCATTAGTGATTTGGCACTATAAGCGGCATTTTAGGTAAAAATTACCATTTTGCCCTTCTACCCCTAATCGGCGGAATTTCTTGAAGACCGTTACTCGACAAATTTTCTTCCGAAATTTTGCCGAACTTCGACATAACTATGATTTTCGAAAATAATGACTAAAATAGCCCTCCCATATGATACCCAATCATACTTGAAATTTAAAGGCTATTCTAACAAATTCTACCCTTACTTCTAAAAGAGCTGCGAAAGCTTCAACTTTTGGCGACTCGATCCCTACTATGTTTACACCTCTGCATATTTTTCAACGCAAACAAGGCTCTAAAACATTTGTAGGAATCTTGTCACCTACTTCCTAAATCTAACTAACAATTCTACTAACTACTAAACTAAAAACTAAAGACTAAAACAAGAAAGACTTACCCGTTGAAGACTTCTACAGAGCTTCCGCCCAGAACTTCTCTCTCTTCTTTCTCTCCCTAGGATTTTCGGCCAAGGAGCACAAGAAGTGAAGAGTGATGTGCAGAATTTTGAAGGAGAGGCATGGGTATTTATAGAAAAAGTAAGGGACTTGTTTGGCTAAATTAGGGCTTTGTTTGGAAAATCAAGGTTGTATTAACCCATTAATGCAACTTGTTCAAGAAGCCACTTCTTTCACACACACACACTCTTGGCCGAACCCTAGGGCTGATGTGGCAGCCCCCATTGGCCCAAAAGTGGTGACTTAGCTCACTTTATGCCCGGTATAACCGTTTTCCCCGATCGGTACCCGATTCGCGTAATTTCGGAAAAATCTCAAAATTCTGGATTTACAACTTTGAAAACATGTTCTCACTTAGTAGAAATGTCCAAGTCAACCTTTATTTTGATTCCATATAGGCCTCAACAGTCCAGGTTGAAGTTTCCTCGAAAACGTGTCCGAACGCGTCCGGTGTCGGAATTCGTTTTCGGAGATATCAATCTCTTGAAATAATTCACTGATTCCAAATATGTCTAAACAAATTCAAACCCATTCCTAAATGTTGAGTTAGAATTTATTTTCCTCTTTTCCAAAATTATGCCTACTCGGAATTAACTTCCGGAAGAGTCTAATGGAAAGTAAAATTCCACTGATCAATAATCTACTTTGATATTGATAATCCCATTCCTAGATCTCTAGATAGGGTCCGTTTCCTAATTTAAATATTACTATTCACAATTTTCTACTTTAATTAATTATATTATTATAAAAATGCCCACTTGACCACTTGCTTCTTATATCTATTTTATTTTATTTTTCTTTGGCCCAAAATTTCGTTTTCCCCCTTTAATTAATTTAATAAATATTTATTTTTTATTTACTTAATTATTTAATGATTTATTTATTTAATTTTTCCAAAAATTCCAACAAAAATCCCTAATTGGTCCATTCTTGTATGTAGGCCTAAAAATACCTAAACTCAACTATTTTTCATAAAAATTCCAATTAATTAGTAAATACATATTTACTAATTTTAAACCAATTATCACTAATTTTTGAGCTTTACACAATTATCTCTTAATTTCCTTTGCTTATACTTAAGTAATTAGCCCAATATTACTTAATTATTCTATTATCACTTGTTGGTAATTTTCTTAATTAAGACACTCCTTTATCTTCAAACTTTTGCCTTAACACTAGAATTTCCATGCCCATTGCATTAATCCATAATTGCAAGGGTATTTTGGTCATTTTGTTACTTTTTGAACATTCTTGTACAATTTCTCAAATTTCATAATTTATTAAATTACAATAATTAGAGATAATATACTCTCCTAATTTACTTGGTCACTTTTCTAACTTTTGGTATTTTTCCATAATTTCCTAAGTTATTTATGTCCCTTAGGGGCATTTTGGTCATTTTGGCACTTTGGCCATTAATTTCCCTGATTTCCTACAGAAATTCTACTTAGAAAATAGACTATAATTATACAAGACCGGAGATTGAAATTTCACTTATCAGAAATATCCAATTTTTATTTATAATATTTCAGATAAATATTCGAGTATTACAGGGGCCACCAAAAAACAATTCCTAAAATTTTAATGAAAATTAATTTTTTTATACATTTGGCCCAAAAAATTATACATTTGGTCCCCTCAAATGTTTTTTTTAATTAGATAATAAATATACATTTGGCCCCCCAAATATTTTTCTCAAGCTCCCCTGCGCGCGCACAAACACATACATGCATACTATGAAGTACGAACACTCCTATATTTTAAAAATATGCGTGGCTTTTAATATTACCGAATTGATGATAAATTTTCCTTTTGTATTTTTTTTTTAAAAAAAAAGGAGGCACAACTTTTATGATAAGGTTGAATCTATAATGAGCCAAAGCTTATTGAACTTGAATGTAAATTTTATGTGTGTGTGTGTGTGTGTGTGTATACATATATATATATATATATATATATATGTATATATATATATATATATATATATATATGTATGTATGTATATATATGTGTGTGTGTGTGTAAAAAATATCAAAACGTGTCCTAACGTGTTGAAATTTAGATTTTTTAAAAATTAACATATCAGAGTGTCGAGTCGTGTCGTATCTCATATCTCATGTCGGTGCAACATAGCATACATATAGACGCACATAGAGATATATGTGTGTGTCTACACACACACAAAGGTGTGTGTGTATAGACACATATATACACAGAGACACACACGCGCGCGTGTGTATATATATTTGTGTGTAGACACACACACATGTGTGTGTGTGTGTCTGTGTGTGTATATGTATGTATATGTGTGTGTGTATATATGTATGTATATATGTGTGTGTATGTGTGTTGGCAAATTGACGTCAGCTGATTGATAAATAAATTAAAATCCAACAATTTAAAAGTTTCACTAATTGGAAGAGTCTACGCACCCACATACATATATTCACAACAAACCAAACACATTTGAGAGTATAAAATAGGGATATTTTAAGAAGAAATTGACATAGATTAAAATTTTGTCATATAATTAGGACCAAAACCAACTCCCAAATATTGTCATACAATTAGGATAGGAGGGAGTATATGATGTAGTTATCGAATTTGATTATATTAATAAAGTTAGTTAAGTTACTTAACATGACATGTATTTTCTAAAGTATCATAATCATCTTTCTTAATTTCCTCAGTCCTTGATCATTGTTGAAAGAACATCAATACGGTTAAATTTAAAAAATATTAAAAAAAATGTCCTATATTTAGAATAAAAATAAACTCTCTAAATAAATCTTATATTAAGGACCGGAGGAAGTACAAATTAAGGAGATAATACCAACTAGTGTAGGACGTCGTAATGGAAAAGGCTTTCTCTGCCTAAGTTTGAAATTTTAGATTCTAATAATGTGAATGTAGGAAACGTTATTGGGGGAGTTACATCCAATTCAAGTCGTGACAACCTTCAAATCTGACTTAATCAGATAGATTTAAAAAAAACGAGTGCATTGTTTAACTTACATTGTTCAGACATTAATTTTTCGTCACAGCGTTCTGAAACCAAACTTGATCACTTGGATTAAAAGACAAACAACCTTCTGATTATCGTATTTTTGTCCCCCTTCTTCTCATACTATTCATGATTATCGCTGCTATTATATATCGATATTATATATACTCTTCATCATATATATATATATATATAGTAATTAAATTAGAGAGAGGTGGCTGGGGCAAAAGTTGAGGTTGACTAGATTGGCTCATTGTGAAGGGCATGACTTTATGAAAGGCAGAAAGGGTTAAAGCATTTGCATGTGATGGCTTTCAATTTTGTGAGCCAGAAAATGTCTCTCACTAGATATATATATATATTACTGCTGCTAAAGTTTGCAGCAACAGCAAAACACACTTTCTTTATATTAGCAGCTTCCATTGTGTTTTGTCTTTCTTTGTCTGTTTCCTTATAGATTCCTCCAACCTATCTGGCCACCTTTTAATTTATCACGTAGCCATATATATTTTGTTTCTTCAAAAACAAGACAGAGAAAGCAAAAGAAAAAGAATTAAAGGAGTGAGAATAAATAAATATATGGTTATGATCCAAGCTAAGGTGCTTAAGGAAGAAGCTTTATAACTTGTATGTTTTGAAGCACTTTTATATTATATAAACATCGAAGTATCTTACTCATAAAAGAAGCTTTTTTTGTGACTTTTCTTTGTAATTGAATGCTAATACTCTTCATGAAATCACTACCTTTTTTAAAAGAAATAATGTATAAGAGCTGGATCATAGTCATATCGGATCCTCAATTATTTCATAATCATATCCTCGTTTTTTCTTTTTCTTTTTTGCCACAATTTCATAATCTTATCTTAATTTAAAAGCTATCCATCCCACTACCTTTATATATATAACCAATTCTCATCTCTAATTTGTTTGACCTTTTGGTTCCTACGGCCTTGTTTGGTATGCAAAACAAAGTAATGAGTTGGACATATATATATACAAAGAAACAAACAAAAAAACGATTCCTTCATCCTGGTTGTAGCCAAACAGAGCTTACTTGTTCAATTTTGTTCTAAACAGGGCAATCAATACTCATGTGCAATTGGCCATACGTGTCAACCCTGAAATGTTATGTTTTGGTGTCATAGTGTAGTTTGAAAGGGTCTGGTTTCTCTCATTGGCGGTTCCCTCATTATTCCTCATTGTCCCCATCTGGACCGTCCAAATGGAGACAATGAGGGATAATGAGGAAAGTACCAATGAGAAGATCCATTTCCAGTTTGAAAGCAGAGTACTATACAACTTTCTAATACATAGAGATTGCATTCTAACAAGATTCTAATATTAGTAGCAGAATTCTGACTGATATTCTTTACAATACTGAGTCTCATCCTTTGCCCATTAAACCGTTAGCATGAAAATGAGTTTTTTTTCTTTAAAAAAAAAAAAAAGGTATGTGAGTTGAATCAAAAGGATTCATTAATGGTAAGGTAAATCTCATGATTAAAAAATGGCTTATAAAAGTACTTAAAAATCACAAACTTGACTTGCATCAAAAGTAGGATTTAATTAGTAAACAAAGGAAAAAAAATAAAATAAGACTTGAACCAAGGTATTTGCGTTCTTTAGTGTTTGGATTAGTAACTAAAATTTTCAAAAACAATTTTTTAATTGTAATTTACAGTATATGAAATAAGTATGTGGAGTTTTGTTCTACCTGAACATATTTATGATAAATAGCTCCAATTAAGCACAATGAATATGCTTTTACTCATGCATACTCCTTTGAGGTCTATTTATGAGAAACAAATTTAGTTAAAAAAAGTTAATTTATTTCTGATAAATGAGAGGAGAGGAGTATTAAAATAATGGATGAAAAGGAAACAAGGTACGAACTACATATTCACAAAGAAATGAAATGAATAACAAGCATTGGCGTAAGTGTCTAGTGGGGTTGCATCTTTTTCAAAATCCAAAAAAGTAAAGGAACCAAATATCCACACGTATGGCCATAATAATAATAATAATAATAATAATAATAATGAAAGAAAACAAAAGGGGAAACAGACAGCCCAACCACACACTTAACAACCTTCACTCCATTTTCACCTTTCTCTCTTTTCCTTCCTTCCTAATTAATTATGCCGTACTTCCATCTATCCGAAATTTAGAACCAAATTCACTCATTCATTTAGATTAAGAAACTAAAATGCTACTTCCTCGGCCTCCAAATATAAACTTTAAATTTTAGAATGAACTTGTTCTAAAATATAAGCTTTATTTTAATTTTGTCAAAACATTTGTTCCGGTTTTTTTTCAACTTTACCACTTCATTGTACTTATTGTTTCTATCTCACTTATACTCTTTACAAACAATGACATATTTTGGGGAAAAAATATTTATTGTTTTAAAGTAATTTTAACTATTTTATTGATAAGCGCAAATTGGTTATTTGAAGCTTAAATTTAGAGATGGAAGGAGTAGTCATTTATTTAAAATAATGATTGTATTTAAATTATTGATGTGTTCCATTATTGCTTTGATGGAGTATCAATAGAGATAGTAACAGGGAAGAAGTAAAGGAAAATTAATTTTTAATTTATTATAATTTTGACTTGGTATTAACTCAGTCCTTAAACCTTAACTTGATGCAACTCAGTCCCAATAATTCTAATTTAGATTCATTGAATTTTAACTTGAAGTAACTCAATCCTTGTAGTCCAACTATTTAAGATAATAATCCTTATATTTTAGAAAATAAAATTATATATTTCATGAAACGATAGTGTAAAATGTTAAAATTATAGGGGACAAGGTTGTAATAAATTAAAGCTTAGAGATGAAGTTTCAAATTGGTTAAAAGTTAAGACTATAACTCTATAAGAATTTAGTTGCAGGGAGTAAAAATTCAAGAATTGCATTATATTATATATGAATCAAAACTATATAGACCAAAAAGTTCATTTCCTAAAAAATAAATAAGAAAAACAAAATGAATTAACATATTATGTATAATTTAAAGCCTAATAGAGTATTATCAACATTCTTCCGGTAACCAAACAATCAAGTACGATGCTCAGCTCTGTTTCTGTCGTCTTCTACCAAACTACATTACCTTACATGTTTATCACTTTATATCCTGTCCTTTCCACTCAATAAACCAAAAGGGTATGTAGGTCCCAAATAATGTTAGGGCACATGAGAGATGTTATTCCTTTTAATACAATCCAACCATACTCACATGATTTTGCCTAATAAAAACTGTTACAAAATATTCAAATGACAAAAATGGGCCGTTGATAAAGATTAATTAAGTCTCTTGCCTTTATTCTTTGAACTATCCTCAACTGTTCAGAAAGAAATTATCAAAAAACTAACCTATCAGTAATTTTGAAAATACCATTTGAGCTAGACAACCCCATTTGATTGGAGTGAGTTTATTTACCAAGTAATTTTTTTTTTTTTTACAGTTCAATAAATTCATAATTGAGATATCAATAGTAGACCCCATTCTCTGTTTTACGACAAAGGAGGATAAAGTAGACATTTTTAAAATTTTGTTACATGGCTCAGAAAAAAATAAAAAGTACAGTCCAGAACAATAATTACCTGAAAATCACTGACAAATTTACAAGGGAAAAACCTAAATGCAGCAACTTCATGATGACACTATTGTGATTCCAAACCTTGTCTAATAATCTACAGAATCATACCTTAATAGATTATTTTTCATTAAAAAAAAAAAGAATTGAGATCAAAATCCAACCCCAGCCGCGCCGACGCCAAGCGTAGCCGGACGGTGATGTGGTTCAAGCTTCCTGTTCTTCCAGAAACAAGCGTCCGGCGCCGCAAACTTAGTCGATGACCTCATCGGCTCGGACTTGCAGCGAGTCAGGACGAATGGCTCGTAGGCGTTGGAACCCACCAGCTTCTGTTCTATCATGCTCGCCATCGACATCCCTCCGCCGCCGCGAGCCATCGGCGCCGGTAACGAACACGACGACCTCGGTGGCTGCATTGGTGGCGGCGGCCCCAGCGGCGGCTTGGCGTCATTGCCAATCCTCTTCTTCGGCTCATCTCCACCGTCCTTTCTCTTCGCCGGCCTCTCCGGTGGCCACCGGACGAAGTCCGTACTACACACCCACGTCTCCCTCGACACCTCCATAGATAGCTTCGGCTCACACATCATCAACAGCAAGCAATCGGGTAGAACCGGACCCTGTTTTGGTTCGTCGGGTTTCGGGTCTTCCGGGTCGGATAATCTATCCTGGGTCACTGTCGATTCGTCTTCCCTAGGTCTCTCTTCGGTCTCTTTCTCTTCTTCCTTCTCCGTTGACTCCACAGTCGCCTCTCGTGCTGGTGTTTCAGGCGTCACAGAAATATCTGCTTTTTCTTCTTCTTCAGTGTTTTCTGACTCTGACGCTTCAGAAATTACAGGAGATGACGAAGCTAGCTCTGAGATTTTTAGTTCGTCGCCAAGAAAATCTAAGCCATTTTCCTCCTCCTTCTGCAGATTCTCTTCATGAAACTCTTCAAGTTCTGGTTTTTCAAGATCTGCTGGAACTTCAGGCGAATTATCACACAAGTTTTCGTCTTTTACACTGCCATTATTGTAACTTCCTTCAACTTCGACTTCATCAACTTCTTTTTCCTTCTCTTCCTCTTCCTGGACTTCTTGCTCCTCTTCAATTGCTTCAGCAACTTCACTAATTTCTGGGGTTGTTGGGATTTCAGATTCACAAGTTTCAATTACTAATTCAGCTTCTGCTTCTGGGACTTCTTGCTCTTCATTGCCTAGTTCACTAATGCTGCTATCTTCTTCCACTGCTGGAACTTGAACTCTGTCCTGCTCTTCTTCTTCTTCCATGTGTACCCGTTCTTCGTCATCGTCTTCTTTTTGCTGTTCTTGTACTTCATCATCTTGTTCAACTTCATCTTTGGGAGCAGGTGATTCCCAGAACCGATTCGCAAGAGCAGCCATTTTAACAGGATCAGATCTACACCTCATTAACAAAAGAGCATTCTTTGGAGGAATACATATACTTACCCTCGCTTTATCTTCTTCCTCCTCATCATTCTTCTCCATATCAATCTCAATGTCTTCAAACACGTGTCTTCTTCTACTTCTCTCTGGCCTATCATCTTCTCCAACTTCTTTATTTTCTTCACCCACCACCAGCTCAATCTCTCTCCCCTTACCTTCCCCTTCCCCTTCTTGCAAAGCCACCAACCATCTCGCAAATGCAGCCCCACAAGAAGCCTCCCTACTCTGTCCTGCACCAGATCCCTCCCGTTTCCCCTGCACCATCTCTTCCTCCTCTTTCTCTCTCCCACCACCACAAGAAGACGACCTGCAGGGAAATAAACAGCTGAACTCAGCCCCAAACGTCCTCAAAGCTTCACAAATCGTCAACGGCAGATGAACCCATCTCTGGTTCCGATGTGTTAAGTTCGCTTCAGCTTGCTGCAAATTCTGAAGATCTGAAGAAAACCCTTGCTCTGTTTTTCTAAAGCTTGCTTCTCCTCCTCTCCTCTTCTTCGATCTCGCCGCCCTCATCTTCTTCCCCTGTTTCTTCGTCTTCACTCGTACTTGCCCAATGCATGTTACTTTCGGCGATGAAGGTTCTGGGTTTTCGAAAGCACATCCTCTCTTTTTTCCGGTCGTCGTTGGGAACATCGGAGAGGCTTGACCGTTACTGCCTTTTATGCTGCCATTGTTTCTGAGCCTCCTGCTCAGAGAGGTAGAGAGAGAAATCTGAGACGGTTCTCTGTTACGACCTGGGCTGAGAATGGACTTGGACGTGAGCTTCATGGAGGAAGAGGAAGACAAGCGAGAGGTAAAGCAGATTAAGAGCTCGCTGGTGCTGTTATTGTGATGATGATGGGGTCTCTCTATTTCCATTAAAGTTCCTCTCTTTGATCACAGAACCCTAAAGCATGGCGACTGAGAGAAGTTTTTTTTTTTCTTGATCCAAAAGCTCGGTTGATAAAGAAAGATCAAAGCTTTAATGGTGGGTGGGATAGGATTTACTCGTAGTAGTACAGAATACAGATTGCAGAGAACACAGGATTTACTGGTATGAGCATACGAGAGAGAGAGAGAGTTTTCAAGGGAAGGTGACGAAATGCTGCTTGTCTGTTGCTGAGAGTAGCTGTGGAGGTTTTTAGGGTGTAGGGGTGTGGTGAGGGGTGCTATATCTTTTTTTTGACTTTAAGGACGATAATACCCTTGGTCTTTCATGAAAATTCGTGAGGACACATGGCATGATTAGGATAGATTGATGAAGGAGCAGTTGCAGAAAAAAGGAAGTGAAACTGCGTGCCAGAGAGCTTAGGCAGATAAACAACTTTGGTAATCTCAGAAAAGTGAAAGGAAGGACCCCAGAAAATGTTGTGGGAGTTTGGGAAATCTCCAGTCACACCAAAACAAGAGTCTGGTTTCTCTCCATATTTCATTTCTATCTATCCCTTATCATCTATAAATTGTAGTCGTCGAAATCTTAATCCAAAGGCTCAGAATAATTTTTAAAAAAACCGCATGTGGTAACAATTACCGCATGCAGTTTTTTAAAAAATTGTTCTGGACCTTTAGATCAAGATTTCGACGGTTAGGATGAGACTGTGAGAGATAATGATAAAAATGCTCATGAGAGGATCCTCTTCCCCAAAACAAGCCTATTTTAGCTGGCATAATGTAATTTTTCCTACATTAAATTTCAAGAATTAAAACTTCATCTGATTTTTTTTCTTTTTATAAAAACAGAATATAAATTTAAATCATGATAGATATACTTATTAAGAAAAGCAAAAATTCTTTAGATTCTACGTCTTGAAAAGAGAAACCTTTATTAAATAAAAAAATAAATCCCATGATTATCTTTAGAAAAGCTAGGTGAAAAATTGTATTATTCTGGTCCTTAATATATGATATAGTCTGTAGTATAAATTATATTACAAAACTGTCATTTATTTAGGACCAGAGGTAGTATTAGTTAAAATGACATAATATGTTTTTATATAAAAAAGTAATAAACCCAAAATTTTTGTCCTTAATTAGAAAAAAAAGAAGAGTAAATACATTTTTTGATCCTTTACAAAAAAACGTGATCCCCATTTTAGTCCCTTATAAAAAAACGACCATTATTCGTCCTTTTTATGACCTAAAAATGACCTTTTGGGAATTTGTGAGTGATCAAAATGTCAACCAATTGAGTGTATTTTGAATTTGTGAATGACTACGAGACTATTTTTTTTTTTTTGTCAGTGACCAAAATAAGGATCGCGTTTTTTATAAAAGACCAAAAAGAGTATTTACTCAAAAAAAAAAAAAAAATCGTTCCATGATCAGTCCCAGAGAATTTCTTATGTTCCACATAGATAAGAGAAAATGTAAATTATCTCTGTATTCATTCAGAACAAGCAATATAAATTATAATACAATGAAACATATATTAATAGCATGTTTTGTCCATATGACCAATAATAACCAAGGTTCTGAAACCCAGACCGGTGACTGAACTGGTCGGGGTACTGGGTTAAGGGTTAGTGGGTCAGACCGGAGTCAGCCCGGAGTCAACCCGGGCTAGACCGGTGAGAAATAAAAAAAGGGAGAATCACACACAGGTCCCAAGGATGACAAAAAAATACAATGAGGTCCCAACAAGAATTCACATTACACAAAAGTCCCTAGGGACTTCGTAATTATATGTGAATGTAAAATGACCATTATGGACAAAGGAAATTTACAATGACAAAGTATAAATTTACAACCGAAAAGTATAGATTTACAACAAATTTTAAAACCATCGTTTTTTCCATTTTGACTTCCGGAGGCTATTTACAACACACAAAGTATAAATTTACAACCGAAAAAGTATAGATTTACAACAAATTTTAAAACCATCGTTTTTCCATTTTGACTTCCGAGGCTATTAACAACACACAAAGTATAAATTAACAATGAAAAAGTAAATATTTACAACAAAGTTTAAAAATCGAGTTTTTCAATTTTTGACTTCCAGAGGCGATTAACAACACACAAAGTATAAATTAACAATCGAAAAAGTAAATATTTACAACAAAGTTTAAAAATCAGAACTTTTCCATTTTTGACTTCAGAGGCGATTAACAACACACAAAGTATAAATTAACAATCGAAAAGTAAATATTTACAACAAAGTTTAAAAATCAGAATTTTTCCATTTTTGACTTCCGAGGTGATTAACAACAAACAAAGTATAAATTAACAAGCGAAAAGTATAGATTTACAACAAAGTTTAAAAATCATACTTTTTCCATTTTTGACTTCTGAGGCGATTAACAACACACAAAGTATAAATTAATGAAAGAAATATACTTTTTAAAAAGTTGTTAATCCCTTTTCGTATTTTGATACGAATGACTTTGTTAATCCCTTTTCGTATTTTGATGGGTGGGGAAGAAGTTGTAATTATAGCATACACCTAGGGCAAGTGACTTCATGTAACCCTTTTTGTATTTTGATGGGTGGGAAAGAAGTTGTAATTATAGCATACACAAGGAAGTCAAATTATATGATATTAAGTTCAATGAGTAGGTGCAAATAGCCACTTACTCATACAACTTAATACTTTGAAATTATATATGAAATTATATTTTTGTCAAAATTCTCAAAAGTTGTTGTGAATTTATGCTTTTTGATTGTTAATTTATACTTTGTGTGTTGTTAATCGCCTCCGGAAGTCAAAAATGGAAAAACTATGATTTTTAAACTTTGTTGTAAATCTATACTTTTCAGTTGTTAATTTATACTTTGTTTGTTGTTAATCGCTCTCGGAAGTCAAAAATGGAAAAATTCTGATTTTTAAACTTTGTTGTAAATATTTACTTTTCGGTTGTTAATTTATACTTTGTGTGTTGTTAATCGCCTCTGGAAGTCAAAAATTGAAAAACTCGATTTTTAAACTTTGTTGTAAATATTTACTTTTCGGTTGTTAATTTATACTTTGTGTGTTGTTAATCGCCTCCGGAAGTCAAACTCGGATGGTTGGGAGAGAAAGTGAAACTCGGATGGTTGGGAGAGAAAGTGAAAGTCCGAACAATCTTGATCGTTGCCATTGTTTGATCTCTCCGAGAAATCGCAAGCACTCACACTGCTTAGGTTCTTCGGATGGCTTTACCGAGAAAAATTAACCACTTTCCATCTCCAAGAGACACAGAGATCGGTTACACATGACAATCGGATTACTCGCGGAACCGAGAATTTGCAGCCAAAACACGTTATGCAAGTCTCCTTAGTTTGTTTGCCTCCGCCGAAACCGAGCACCCTCTGTTCTTGGAAGCACAACGCAAGATACAAAATATTTCTCAAACTCTCCTCTCTCTCTCACTCACGGTGGAAGCGTCTCGCCGGCGACGGTGGTGGATGAGGAAGCCGCCGCGAGATGGCCGGTCCAGAGAGGAAGAAGAAGAAGGTCCCGATCGAGAGTCTCCAAGGCCTCGTTCGTTCGTCCGCTCAGTTTTTCTCCAGGAGAGAGAGAAGAAAAAGGGGGAGAGGAGAGAGGAGAGAGGGAAGGTCAACCAGGTCATTTTACATTCACAAATAATTACAACTAGGTCCCTTGGGACTTCAGTGTAATTTCATGATTTCAAGGGACCTAATTGTAATTATCTCTACTCCTTGGGACCTGTATGTAATTCTCCCATAAAAAAATTGGAAGTTACTTAAAGTGTAGGGCAACTTTATTGACTTTGACTACTTTTATTGGTTTGTGAAATTTGTTAGTTGATGTCTTATAATAAGAACCAGAGGGAGTGCTATATATCATTTTAATACTTTAGATCAGTAGTAAAATAACCATATACTTCAATACTTGTGACATATTCGGATATTCAAATCAGTTGCCTTTAAAAATAAAAAAAATACTGGAACCGGGTTGACCCTGTAACCCGGCCGGTTTACACCGGTTTCACCGGGTCAACCCGGGTCAGACCGGTTTTGCACCAAACCGGACCGGTTCCCGGTCTGAACTGGCCGGTCCGGTTTCACAAACCATGATAATAACCCACAACATTGAAACATTATTTTATAATTGATATATTCAGCAGTTCCCTGCTTCATTTCAACATTTTTTCTCCGGGATGCAAGATCCATAAGTATTTTACGAAAAGGAAATAAAAGAGCTATACTCTATATGTTATAAGAAGAAAAATAATTGAAGATAGAGAGAAAGAAAATATTCTGGACAAGTGATGACGATCTTTGAAAATTGATGGAATCCAGGAGACCACAAGAAGATGAATATAAATGTCTTGGCACTTAACAAAATGGACCCTCCCACATTTTCTGATTTGCTCTCTCTGTAGTGTTAATTTTATAACTTAGAGTATAAAAAAGCGATAAAACATGGGGATTACTTTTTAATTTATGATTTTGAGTAATTGCATGAACGTGGCCAGCTGACCATGGAAGCTCCAATTAATTACACACATGCGATTCAGAATAATAACATCATGGGTAATCATCTATGGCCTACGACCTATCCTTATTTCGGGAAGGTGATTCCTTGTCGGATAGGCAAAGAGAGCCCCTTTGATATGAACCGTCTAAATCAAATTTAGATGGTTCATATTTTTTTTTTCTTTTTATTTTTTATTTAAAAATATTTTAATGGGTAGAGAATTTAAAATAAAGATAATCTCTTAATTAACTAACATGTTTTTAAAAAATGATTTTTTTTATTCAAAAGGCAGCGGTTACAAAAAATAAAATCTAAATCGTCCCGATGCGCCAGGCGCATAGTGCCTATTCTTTGGATAGACACCAAAACGGTTCCCCTTATTTCGTGGTTTGGCCTGAAATTAATACTAATATGGTCCTAAATATATAATATAGATTGTGGCGCAAATTACATAATATAATATGTCATATATTTAGGACTAAAGATATTATGTGATTATGTTGTTTAGATTGCATCTATTTTTCGACCAAAAAAAATGTAAAGGGTTAATATCTTCTTTTGTCTTTATTTTAGTTCTCGTCTCTCAGAGTTTCGAACCAATGGTTTTGTTCCTTTTAGGGCCAAAATGATCTAGGTTTTTATTAAAATATAGAGACCAAAGTTTTAAGGTAAATGAAAATTGAAGGATCAAAACCTATAATTTAAAACTTAAAAGATTAAAACCAAGATGAAGGAAAAGATTATATTAACAATTAACAATTTTTAAAAAGATAATGTTTCATTAAACTTGAAAATTACAATATAATTTTTAGATAATGAATATCACTAAACATAATTTACTGCCACAAGGATAAAATGCTGAAGTTAGATCTGGGAAATCGGGCCGAGCCCATCGGGTCGGCCCGTTTAGGCCCTGATCCGTCAAGGGCCGGGCTTGAAAAATAGATGAGATATTTGAAATTGGCCCTGGAGGGCCTCGGGCCAGCCCTGCAGGCCCTTTTCACTGTAGCTTTTTCTTTTTTTAATTTATTAATTTATATATATTTTGTCTTTGTTATAGAGTTATTTATTCATTTAACTACAAATACATAATAACTATACTCTAATTTTATGATTTGGTTTATTATTTGTTGCAAATAAAATTACTCTTATGTTTAACAGATTAAATTATTTATTACAATAATAGTCATCGTGCTAATGTCGCTTAGTGGTATGTTCCTTATGTTTTATGTGAGTTATTTGTGAACATAGTTTGCTTTTGATTATGAATTAGTGACTATGTTTATTTGTTGGATGATTTGTGATGTAATTTACTAATTATATTTCTTTAAAAAAACATAGGAAAATTAATTAAAATTTGGAATAGTAATTTTCGGCCCTGGAGGGACAGCCCTGGCCCTAGTGCTCTCGGGCCGGGCTTTGAATAACAGATGTTTTTCTTACCTCAGGTCTTAGAGGGCCGGCCCTGTTAGGCCCTGACCCTTCACGGGCCAGCCCTGATTCCCAGCTCTAGCTGAAGTATAAGATAGATGAGTAATGATGATTCTAAGAAAAGAAAACAAACCAAATTTACCATCGGAGAATTCAACCAAGTTCATTCAATGAGTATTTAATACAACCATCAGAGTTATACTGGGCATTCCTCATAAAATAATGAATTAAAATTAAAATCCTTTTTGAGAAAAGTTTAACATTTAGTGCTTGTTTTGAATCACCTTTGGTGCCTTAAAAAGTATTTATTTATGTAAATCTAGAAAAAAAACTATTTTCATATATTTATATCGTATACTGTAAATCATGATTTAAAAAGCTATTTTTTGAAGGCATCAATCCTTATTCCAATATTCTACCATATTCTAAAGGTTTAAGTATCAATTTTATCCCTGAAGTTTGTGCCTAGGAGCAATTTTGCCCCTAAAGTTTTCGGCATAGCAATATTGCCTCCAAAGTATAAAAACGTAGCAATGTTCCCCCTCCATTAACTGCCCTAACGGTCAATGTTAGGGTTGTTAATGGAGGGGCAACATTGCTACGTTTTTATATTTCGGAGGCAAAATTGCTCCAAAAAAACGTAGCAATTTTGCCCCCGAAGTATAAAAACGTAATAATGTTGCCCCTCTGTTAACAACCCTAACGGTCAACTAACGGTTTGTTAATGAAGGGGCAACATTGCTACGTTTTCATACTTCGGGGGCAACATTATTATGCCAAAAACTTCAGGGGCAAAATTATTCTTTGACGCGTACTTCAGAGGTAAAATTGATATTTAGCCCTATTTTAAACATAATTATCTCTGTTTAAAGGAAACTGTGCACACATATGAAAAACAAATATTTAACACATTTGCATATCAAGCATTTAAAGCCAAGATTACCAGTTAAGCTCACAACATACCCGCGTCCTATACAATCAAATTTATGAGTAAATAATTTATTATTATTAGTATTACTAGTGTGGTAAATAAAAGAGAAGAGGAAGGGTAGTCTGGGGATGGGAGTCACAAGGGAGTGGGGAATCCGAAGGTGCACGTGACCGCAGTCAAAAGGTTAGAGTACGTTAATATCAACGTTCCTCCATACTCACAATCATTCTTCACACCTCCTTCCCCCTCCACGCGCCACCCTTTCCCGTGTTTCCCAATGTCACCTAGTTTTCCTATGGTTTTTTGATATATACTAGTTTATCATTTTTTTTTGTTTAATTTAAGGGAAAATTCCAAATAAATACCATTTGAATTTGTAAAACCCCCAGAAGTCTGTCGAATTTGTAAAAAGACTGAGAGGTATCAAAGACTTATGAGGGATATGCAAATTCGCGTGAAATTACCCTTTTACCCTTAGTTTTAAATAATAATAATAAAAAAACCCTCCAACCCCCACCACCGCCGGCCGCCGGAGACCACCACCGTTGGTCACCACCGCCGTCCAGTGGCCGGCGGCGACCACCACCTCCAGCCGGCCGGTGGTGGTTGCCGGCAGTGGTGGGGGTTGGACGGTTTTTTATTTATTTATTTAAAACTAAGGGCAAAAGGGTAATTTTACGCGAATTTGCATATCCCTCATAGGTCCTTGGTACCTCTCAGTCTTTTTACAAATTCGACAGACTTATGGGGGTTTTGCAAATTCAAATAGTATTTATTTGAAATTTTCCCTTAATTTAAACATCTAGGTTCTAGAGTCTAGACTTATTACTTACAAATAAAACATAATTTTCATACTTTTTTTTGTCTTTATTATAAGACATCAACTAACAATTTTTATAAATTAATAAGAAAATTTAAAATTAATAAAGTTATCATACAATTTAAGTAAATTTCAATATTACCCCTACTAATTGCACTAAATTCTAATATTATATTAATTATTACTTTCACCCACTACCTTTATTAATTATGGGTATACATGAAAAAAAATAATTAATACGCTTTGGAAAAAAGCAAGTGCCTTATAAAATGGACCAAATACAATTGTTAGTTAGTGCTTATAATAAGACCAAAGGGAGTATATATTTTGGATAGAGTTGGTAAAAAGGGCCAATCTGGTTTTGTAAGTCAGCCCTTCACAGACCAAGCCTAAATGAACCAGCCCAATTAAAGAAAATAGTCATTTTTTAAGGGTCGGCCTTGTAGGGTCAGAAACCCTTTTAATAATCTTTTACCATTTTTTTAATGAAATAAAATTACAGTAATAAAAGCCTTAATTAAATATATAAATGTTGTCAAAATTAAAGTGTCAACGACACATATCATGTAACAAACATACAAAATCACTAAGTCACAATCAAAGGTAAACTATACTATTATCTACATCCCACAATTACAAATAATTAATGAGAAGACTTGACAAAAAAATTCAAAAAAAAAACAATTCTTATAAATATATTTTGAAAACGGTAAGTAGTTAATAAAATAAACAACACAATATATGAACAAAACAATAACTAAGAAATAAATGAAAAATATATATATATATAATTAGAAAAAATATTTATGAAATAAGAAATATCTTTTTTGAGTTTTTAATTTTTTAGATTCTTAATACAAGATATTCTTATAAAACTTAATTCTAAAAAATGATAATAACAACTAAATATTTGCAACAACATTGACAAAACATACAAAACCAATAATATTAGTATATTATAAATAATTTTGTTTAAAAAAAAAATAGGGCCTAAACGAGCCGGCCTTTGGCCCTAAGGGCGGGCTATTTTAGGTCTATTTTCACTTTTAAGAAAAAAAATTTAAATCCAACCTTTATCAATTCAGGGCCTAAACTAACCGTCTGATGGATTCAACCCGTTTCCTGGCTCTTGTTTTGGAGAAAATCAATCAAAATAAAAGGCAAAATATAAAAAAAAATACTTACATACTCCATGAGTATCACTCTATAATCTAACTAATTAAAATACAATAATTTATCTTATTTTAATCCAACATGGCACCCAAGTCCTTTGGAGAAATTAAAATTTTATGATTTTAAAAACATAAACTTTTCAATTTAGAAAAAAAATTGCAATTCTCTGTCATGATCCCTAAAATCCTAAAATTTAAATTTTTCTAGATAACTCATCCATCATGTAGGATAAAAAGCAGATAAATTGGTTTTTTCATCAGAGTATAAATGAGTTGGTGTTCAAAAGTAAATATTTCTCCATAAGGGTGTGTTTGGTTTGAAGGAGGGGGAGATCTTTTACCTCCTCTTTACCAAAAATCCCATAGAAACTTTTCAGTATTCCAAAAATATACTCTCAAAAAAAAAAATATTCCTTTTATTAATGACAATTTAGTCAATTCTCTACCTCTCCCTCCCACTCTCTCCCTTCAAACCAAACACGATTATTGTTTCAAGAGTGAGAGAAAAGGAGAGGGGATATAAAATTTAGGAATACTTGTAACTTGTAAGTGCAACGGCAGAGAGACCCGTGCCTTGTTCCCACGCTTGACATTGAGAAGAGCGCGCTCGTGGCGCGTGGGACACAAGAGAATGCCAAGTGCTGTGATCAGGTGCGGCAACCATCATAAAGATAAACGTGAAGACATCAGCTCATGGCCTGCCACGTGTGGGAAACGAAACGAAATTATGATTAGAGATGCTAATGATCATTCAATTGAGCTTAGTGGACAAATGTTGCATGCTTTAGGTCACAGAGGAAAAGGAGACACATGAGACAAAGGCTAAAAGGAGAGGGCAATTAGTAATTAATTAATGAGTCAATGTCGAAAAAGGAGAGAGGGGGATGGTAATTAATTAAGGGTGATAAGGCAAAATAATGAGTGGGTCAAGGGTTCCTTAATAAGAAAGGGTTGAACACATATTTGCACCTTCGCTACCAGACAAAACTTCTATTAATATCACATGATGTCACCAATGACCCTTCTTCTTCTTTTATTTTTGTAAGGGGAAATTCTTTTAATGCATCCATCAATAGGGTCATTTAAGACATTTTACTTTTTGGCCACCTAGACATTTTTGGCCCATGTCGTCTCCACTAGGGTAGGTCATGAAGCATAAGAGCTCAGTGTGCTCCTTTTTCTTTTTTTTTTTCTTTTTTTTTTTTTTTGGTAAAAAAAAGTTTTGCACGGCCCCGGGCTCTATGAGTACTTACTGGGGATCGTTGAACCCGAAGAAAAATTGCCCTACCGGGCTGAAAAAATTGCGTACAATTGAGTTGGATATTTTTGTGGGTAGGGTTGAGCATCAGGCAGAGTATGTCGCCCTTCCCCTATGGCCCTATCCAGTAAGTATATATATCATTATATTTTATATAAATATTTCTTATAAATCCAGTGACATATTTCTTTGTTAAGACATAAGGTAGTTTTTAAATTTCAAGACACAAATTATAAACTGATTTTGAAATATTCCAAAATGTGGAATCATTGAATGTATTTTAAGTTTATATTACCTAAGGCAAAGTTAAAATAGATGGTAACTACATGAATGTTTATGAAATTTAAATGGATTTTTTTTTTTTTACACGTGGATAGGGCAAGGTGTTACCACTTAATTAAGTCATAACTGAGGAAGTAGGAGGAGTTTTAGGGTTCAAAGTTGAGATGGAGAAGAAGGGAGCTATTGGGTTAACCAAAGGGAAAGTGGTTCATTCTAGAGTCGTGCATGAGAAGAAGGGATAATTAAGTCATTTGGATGATATAATATGGTGCCAAAGTCTGAAATTAATTGTATGAAAAGCTAGTTGGAACACCCCCCCGCCGTGTAACATGTTATAACTCATTTCCACCTCAAATGTCTCCATCTATATTCAAAGAATGAAATTAGGCTTTTGGGAAGCATGTTCAAACACTTGGACATGTCATTTCAATATCTTGATTTTATCATTATTACATTTAAATCAAGTTATCTTTTTTCTATTTTTATCCATAAGATTTGAATCAACTCAGTTGTTCTTATTATTGACGATTCTTACATTTTAAACACATGAAGAAAATAGTATAATGCATTTGTGGATTTCAAACATGTTTCGAGGTTTTAAAAGTGTTTATTTACGTAAATCGAAACAAAACTCCTCTCACATACTTTCTTCGTGAATACACATTAGGTGCATATACTTATATGCCCAATTATGTGCTCATACCTCTATTAGAGGTATGATCATATTTTTTTTTATATATTGTATATATTTAGATTTAAATTATATGTTGCTTTCTGGAATTTTTTTTTGCACTCAGTATCTCAAAATTAATTATTTTCCATGATACCGGTGTTACAGATAAATGCAAAACTGGAAACTAATTAATTTGAGATACTGGGTGCAATTTTTTTTTTCAGAAAGCAGCATATAATTTAAATTTAAATAAATACTCCCTCCGGTCCTAATTATAAGACAACATTTGAGAGTTGGTTTTGGTCCTAATTATAGGACAACATTCTAATAATTGTCAACTTTTTCCTAAAATACCCCTATTTTATTCTCTCAAGTGTGTTTGATTTTTTGTGAGTATATGTATGTGGACGCCTATACTCTTCCAGTCAACGAAACTTTTAAATATATATGTGTGTGTATATCTATGTATGTATATATGTGTGTGTCTACACACAAATATCTATAGACACTATAGACACACACATATGTATGTGTGTCTACACACATATTTTGTGTGTGTGCGCGCACATATATGTGTGTTTCTACATATATGTATGTATATATGTGTATACACAAATATATTTTGTGTGTGCGTGTTTATATGTGTTTGTGTACAAATATAAACACACACACATATATACATGTATATCTTTGTGTGTGTGTGTTTATATGTGTGTGGGGGTGTGTGTGCCTATATGTGTATGTCGATATATGTACACACACTCATATATATATATGTGTGTGTGTGTGTGTCTATATATATACACATATATATGCATATATAACAAGACCATTATTTTAATTAGATAGCATGTAGGAAAAAAAAAATAGATTGGAGAGGCATGTGGTAGGAGCTATTGATTTACTTTTACTTAGGTCATTTTAAATTTATATAAGGACATTTTAGGAAAATGAGTAAAATTAACTAATTTAACTTCTTTCCTTAATCTCCCCAAAATCGGTTAAATATGTCCTATAATTAGGACCGGAGGGAGCACAATATATAAAAAAATATGCTCATTAGAGGTATGAACACATAATTATGGGCACCTAATGTGCACTCCTTTCTTCGCATAGCGTAAATCATGATTAAAAAAGTACTTTTGAAAGAAAGCTCTAATCGCTATTCTAAACAAGCACGATACAATTGTAAAGTGATATCCTCAATAGATGAGGCTCACAAGTCACAACAACTTACAACACTTTCCACATGATATGTTGTTGTGTTTTAACTATGACTTAATTATACTCTTTTCTTTTCGATTTTAAATACAAAGAATTAGATAAATAATTTATAAATATTAAGAATAACAAACATGTTATTTTCCCAAACTATATAGATCAAATTAACCTCTTAACTAATTCCTACATTTAGAATTAGATCAAGTAATTAAAAAAATTGAAAGAGAGAGAAAAAGGGTGGGGGGGGGGGAGTTGGTGCCTAACAAGGTCAAGAGGATCATGGGGTAGCACCAAAGAGCAACTCAACATATCATTGTTCTCATAATTTACCATTTTTCTTTTTCAATATAACATTTGTTGACAACATTCAGTATTTGAAGGCAAGGACGCTCATGAATATAATAAACATCATATCACCACATTCCAAGTCAAACGTTAGTAGGAAAATAAATAACTAAAACATTTGACTAAGTCCCTCCAAAAGTCAGCATCCATTATCGCACAAATTTCTGAACCGATACACTGAAGATTAGATATTCATCCAAGTTCATGAAGATTAGATATTCATCCATATTCATGAATGAACAATTGAAAAACTCTAAATTAAAAAGGGAGAATGACTTTTAGGTCACAATCAACTGAATCAAGGAAAATAATATATTAACAAGTCTCGTAAGTTGTTAATAGTAACTGATTCCTTTGTTAATTCTCATGTTTATTTGCCAATAAGAACTTTACTGATATTATTTCTCTTGATTGAGATCTCTGAAAGTCATTTTCCTAGTTAAAAAAGCTTGCACTTTCTCTCACGCAGTAGTGAGAACCCAGAAAAGAAAAAGTCACTACTGTTCATGCGCGCGCCCACATCTATCGATCAATCAACTGTGGATTAAACAATCTCAATCAACTGTGAGTGTGTCTGATTTGAAATGTTTGTTGGACTCACATGTATGATAATTCTTCATCTTGCCAGCTTCCAGAGCATTTATATATGGATATAGCTTTCACACATAAATCAATAATGAAGCTTTATAAAGGGAGTCATCTCTCGTTAAGTTCGTGAGTTGTCTCTGTATTATCAAAAAGTGGAGTGTGGTGTCGGCTTCAGTTAGTTTTCAAAATGAGAAAGTTGGAATAGCACTCATCAATTTTGGTTGTCCAACTGTGATAGTAAATAGTTTATGGATAGTTCATTAATGAGACTGAAATGATGTATAGGATATGAGCAAATTGGTTAGCTTCAGAAAGCTCCTATTTTGGACGGTCCTTTTGTTTATTTCATTGATCCTCCTTTACATTGCAAGAGTTTGCTTGATTTGGATTAGCATTTTTTTTTTCGGTAACCGCATTGCTCTTTATTTTTATTTTTTAACAAAATGTACAGGGTAGTTTAGCATGCTAAAAAGACTCTGAGGATTGGAGCCCAATAAAAATGAAAAATAAAAAATGCAAAGTAAAAGTGCTAAATTAATTAAAAACCCAACAAGGTTGGATCTAGCAGAAACGGTTAGTCCCTCAAAATGTGGTGAATTAAGGTCCGAACCCCCGTTGGAGGAAGTGTGCACATTTAACACTTAACAATGTCTCAAACATGATTATCTTGAATAGGAGAACACATATACCTAGAAAAAGAGAAATGTGCTAAATTTTGGTTAAAATTAATTAAATCCGCCCCCAACAAAAAAAAAAAGAAAAAAAAAGGATGTTAACTCTCCAAACCCCAAATGGTATACAAGAGTGTGCGGGTGAACCTTCCCAATAAGAAAAGGTTAGGTTAGGGATAAAAATTTTAAAAAGTAAAGATTAAAAAATGTGGTAAAAAACCCAAACAACTTTTTTGAGTGGTTTTGAAATTGAGGCAGGGAATAACATACCCCAATTCATTAAAATTAAAAATTATAATTTATCATCTAACTACTAATATATTCGAAACATTTCATCTAACCACATCTAAAACCATCCTTCCAATCATAGTCAGAAAAACCAAAGTGATCAACACGTCTTTACTAGCCCTCATTCACTGCAAAAAGCTCACTTTTAAAAGCCGATGTGTGTGTTGTGTGTGTAATGCCCCACAGGACTCAACATTGTTGCCAATTGAAGCCATTCCAATTCTAACTTCGTTAAGTAGAAGGGAGCGCAAGAAAATCTAATTGCTGCAAAATCAGAAACAAAAACTAACATCTAATATGTATATCATGTCTTACAAGGATTTAGAAGGTGATGACCAAAATGTATATATAATCTTTCTCTTCTTCAGTTTCCAGGGTTCATGCAAAGCAGCTGGAGAGAAACTCATGTACAAGCATCATGCGGCAGAAAGGTGAATTTCCCAGTAAGTTAAACTGTCTGGAGAAAAAACGCGCGCATGAAAAATTGAACCTTGAAAGGGAGAGAACGGGGCAAGAAAACATGCCTTCGATCATTTTCCTTCAGCCTGATTCTGATTCGAAACTGCTGTAACACTGCTTGTAACAACATTGCTGGGAAATGCAGTACTACCGAGCGGAACATTGCCAGGAAATGCCATACCACCTGGGGGAACACTGCTAGTAAAAACGCTGGTGGTAAATGCAGTAATACTTGGGCGGATTACGGAGTTTCCTCCAGTCATATCGGTAGCTACTTCAGCTTTTCTCTGATCTACATTCATAGGTTGTGAGGCTAAAGTAACAGTAGCTTGCAAAACTTGCGGGGCACTGGCAATGTTTGCACTCTGCTGTTTTGGCACTGTTTCAGCCGCTGAGCTTGTAACCCTGACAGCATGAGCAGGCGTTAAGTCCATGCCGATCTTTTGTGGGTCCACTGGTGTTGCCTCGTTCATAGCATGAAGTTGTTGCAACCTGTAATCGGTCTCGGGCCTACGACAAACCTTCCTAAGCGGAACAATTTCCTGCCAACCACACAACTAGGACGAGTCGACAAAAATATATCAAATAAGTAAAATAAATAAAATTTTGGTCAAACAGACTCATCAATATAACTTTCCTAAATGTGTACAGCCAACGACTCATTGTAATTCACCGATTTACAACAATTCTGCATTCCATGTTATCCAATCCGAACTTGACATCAAATCAGAAAACAGCGTTTTAATATGGCCACATAATCAGAAAAAGAAAAGCAGGCACTCTTACATCTGTCTGATTGGAAACATTTATAAGTCATTTAAATCAACAATTACAGTATAACATATAAAGACCCATGGAACTGGAGTGAAAATTACTTGTTTGGTAATTAAGAGTTATACATTTAGAAGATACTCGAAGAGGTGTTCCTAGTATATAAATACAGGAGGCAATACCCACTACAGATTAGACAAGGTACTTGGACACAAATTATTGTCTAGTTCCAGGATGTAAGACAAAAGTGATCAGGTCTAATCATGAAAAGATGAGTGCCACAATAGTACATCATAATCAAATTGGGTACCTCTGATTGATCATGATCATAACGGACCAGAAATCTACAACGACAGCCTCTAACATCATGCCTTCGTCTTTGAGCATCAAGGACATGAGCATCGAAGTAAAGAGCCTGCTCCTTACCTTCCTACATGTTGCAAAAACAGAAGTTAAGATTTAAGAAAGAGAAATGGAAAAATAAATTTTTCTTGAAAAGAAATTATGAAAAGTAAAGGACGTGCAAATGGGATCATATCAATGTTTTTTACTCGACATCCGGCTACCGATATTCCCACCTGAAAACACAGTATGAGATCACCAGGGAGAACTGCCACACATTCTGATGATTCACATGGCAGGGAGCGTGGCCGAATATTTTTCCGCACATTAATCCACTCATCTTCCTCAGATCCAAAACCAGCAAATCGGACCAGAACTTCCTGGAACCAAAAAGATATTATTGCAAGGATCAAATTGGTGGGAACCCAAAGCAATATAAGATGAAGAGCATGACAGATTCCTCCTAGGGCAACAAATTAAAGATATTTACAGCACGATTAAAGAGTGGCCTAGAAACTAAGAACCAAATCAATTTTATTCTTGTAAATAAAAACCACTATGATAACATAGTTGGGGTTAAAATTATCACTCAGAAGTACATTCCTCAGTCATCCAACCAGCAAAAAATTGGATAAAAATCAAACAGCTTGCATTGCAAAGCAGTGATTCACCCAAAAAAATGACTGCTTATGACATCAATTGCTGATAGCAGCAACGCTAACACTTTTGACTGCCTACAAATATCTTACAAGTACAAACTTCATGCAAGCAGCCCCACAACTGATATGAACATGCATATGAAAATGGACCAGTTAAAAAGTCACAAAATCAGCAAGATATTATTAATTAAAGAAAGAAAAGGGAACAAAACCTAGATAGCAGCTATGAAAAGGCACTTCTAATTCCTATAAATACATTCAGAACTGAGATAAGTTCACCCTGAAATTACCGGATCACTGGTTTCCAAATGCCTGTGGGATAGAAAGTTTGCAACGTCGTACCTTATAGACAAAAGACCAAAAGTCAGGTCTGCATGTCTAAGATAGTGTTGGTTTTTTTTTTTTTTTGGGGGGCAGTAACAAAAGAATATTGTAGATATAAATGGTGAGAAATATTGACCATGCTCCATCCCTTCCAGACTTGGCTTCAAACTCCATTGCTGAGTTCTCTGGAGCACCTTTTCCTGTAGAAACTGAGAACAAAATGAAGGCAATATATGTAAATACATAATATAACAAATTAAAACATGAGAGCACAGATGATGTGTAAGGTGTTGACGATAGAAAATGTAATTAGTTAGGAAGTTAGAGTTGGTGAATTAGTTAGGTTAGTTAGGATTCTGTTATGACTGTTGCTGTTATGATTATAACATATCCTGTCCTCTATATAAAGGGAGAGCCTAGGCTAAATGACTCATGTATGTTGATGCTAATGTGTATGAATGGAATGAGTTTGCACTTGCTTTGAATGTGTTTCTTCTCCCAATCTCCTAATTCTCTACAACCTTCACAACACAACAGAGGTATCAAAGCCGAGTCATCCTTGATTCACTTCTGTTACACTCTGAACTTTAGTTACACTTTGAAGTTCTTGCTCACTTCTGAATGATTCTCCTCTTCTTCAAAGTTCAGAAATGTTGACAAGAACACATCAAGAAAATTGAAAAAAAAAAATAGTCAATTCAATTCAAGAACCAAGATTCAATTCAGGTTCTCCAAAATCAGCCATCTCCATTGTGGATTTACAGTTCTGGGTTTTCCAGAAAATTCAAAGAAAAAATCAAGAAAAATCAAATGTTTCAGTCTTGAGTCACTGGGTCCCGCGTTCTGCCACGTCGAAGGATTATGAGATTTGCGTCATTGAAATTCTGAGTTCTGCTCGTCAGTTGAACGGCATTGGTTTCGGTTTCGTCTGGTCCTTCGTCTGAAATCAGCGATTGGGTTCGTCGTGTTTGTCAATTCTGGGTCATCGGCAATTGACTTCGTCGATTCTTGTAGAATATCGTCTGTCTGGTTTCAGTTCGCTAGTTCAGGGCCAGTGGCACGCTATTTCGAGTCCTCGCATGGTCTCGACGATCGACAGGCGGCTGGGTTCGTTTCGCGTTCTTCGTTCTGGTATCACCGTTCAGTCTTCATCAAGTTCTGAGTATTTCGATTACTGGGCAATCTTTCTTTTGTGACGTCGACTCCTGCAATTATCTGATCCATCAGCGTCTGGCATCGGGTTCTTTATTTTTCTCTGACGTCGTCGATTCTGTTCTCTTCACCTTTTATCTCGGTTGGGTTCAAGAATTATATTAGTCTCGGAACGGTTCTGACTTCTGAGCATCAGGTTCTGCATTTGCCAACGTCAGGACTTCTGGTTTCTTTTTTATTCTGTTATTTCCAAATGTCGTTCTGATCGTTCTGCTATCTGAATTCTGGAGCTCAGATTGCTTCATGGCTGAACCCATAGAAACTCGGTTTAAGGCGATCGAAGATACTCTACTACAACATTACAACATGGGACCTTTTACAAACCATCTCCGCTCAATTAGAGACCTTGCTGCAGAGGACAGAGAAGCATTGTGGACCAGCAAAGAGGGTAAGTGAGAACGAGACAACTCACGGGAATGTGGAGACAGCGACGAAAAGAACCAGAGAAGCGAGCTTGAGCAACTTGGAGCTGTCAATGCAAACAGTCTCGCCGGCGCCGCCGAAGGACAAGAACGCGATTGGATCTGTGAATTTCGACTCACCTGAGAAATGTAGCTCTCTGCCGTCGAGTCATTTCCCAGTGTCGCCGACTGTTCCTAATATATCGAAAGACGTAGTTTCCGATTGCAGCGTGACATTGACCCGTTTGGTTCAAGGAATTTGGTTCAAGGAATTTGGGAGAGGGAATGGAAACTTAATAATAGAGTTCCCTCCTAATAATAGAGTTCCCTCCTAAAAACATGTTTGGTTCACCAAATGCCTAAGAACTTAAGTTCCTGAGCCCACATCGGACCCACCACTCTTCCCTCATTTGTGGGAACTCAAAATTGGTGAGATCTCAAGTTCCCACGTCACTATTCACATTTTTGGACAAATTTGTCCCTGAAATTTAAACTTGGCGGGAAGTTCAAATTTAGCGGGAAAGTTCAAATTTGACGAAAATTTTTTTACACAAGTTTGAACTTAACAAAAATATATATTTTTAAAATATATTTTAGCAAAAAAAATATTTTTCTTTTTTATTTTGAATTAATTTCTTTAGAGGGTAAAATAGACTTTTTCTAATTCTTTACCAACTACCATCCCTTCATTTTCTTCCAACCAAACAACTCAAAACCATCTTCCCTCATCTTTCAAATCTTCATTTCCCTTCCTCTAAGTTCCTTTCCCTCCTCTAAGTTCCTTTCCCTCTTAAAAGTTCTTTGAAGCCATGAGGATCGATGATGCACTCGACTTGGGAAGTATGAACCTGTGTATGTGGCGAGTTCAGGAGTTCACGTGGCTGGGTTCAATTGAGTTTGAAAAATCTAATGTCCAGCTGTCTTGCAATTTCTCTGGTCCACTGGATTGGTTAATTTCAGATGAGTGTTTGGGCTTTTCATTTGAAGAAAATGGGCCAAGTTTGTTGTTGCAATTGGGTCTTCAAAGATCTGGGTCTTCAAAGACCTGAATATATAAGTGATGGGCTACTACAAAAAGGGCTCTCACTTGTTCAATATTCTCCTACACACAGTTTGATGCAAATTTGGTTCCGAGGCAAGTTAATGACAATGTTCGTTGGGAGGATTTGTTATCTGAATGGAAAGGCAAAGACAAAGAGGGGTGCAGCAGTATTGAAAGCCACATGTGGGAGCAATATATGCAAGTCACAGCTTTCTGCTATGCTAAGAAGTTCCAGATTCTGTTTTTGTAGCATCAGTTCTGTTTTTTTGAGGTTTAGGTTTGTGTTTTGTGTCAATCATCCTTGAGGGCAAGGATGTTTTTGGGAAGGGGTATTGATGTGTAAGGTGTAGAAGATAGAAAATGTAATTAGTTAGTTAATTAGTTAGGAAGTTAGAGTTGGTGAATTAGTTAGGTTAGTTAGGATTCTGTTATGACTGTTGCTGTCATGACTCATGACTGTTGCTTAGGACATATCCTGTCCTATATAAAGGGAGAGCCTAGGCTAAATGACTCATGTATGTTGATGCTAATGTGTATGAATGGAATGAGCAGTGCAACAACACTTGCTTCGAATGTGTTTCTTCTCCCAATCTCCTAATTCTCTACAACCTTCAGAACAACAGACACTCTAGACAATAGGCTCTAAACAACAATTGATATGAAGTGAGACAATATTTCATGATCCAGGCTTCTTAATGACAATTCAAGACTTCAAACAGCCAAGAAGAAATTGGTATTCAAGTCAGGACCTTCATAGCAGCGAACAAGTTGTCTTGCTTCCCAGTTAAACAATATTATTACATGATTTCAAACAAAAACTGAGCAAAGTTGACCATAAATCAAGATAAAGTTCTAATAACTATGGTTTTGGTATGGACTGACTGTCTGTTACACCTTATACGATGATGATGATGCAATCAACACTTAGAAAATTAGACAGTTAACATGAGTTTTCAGTGTTTGAAATTGTCTAAGGTCCAGACGAAATCTTTTAAGACAACCGGTTCAGTGTAACAGACATATCATGACTGAAGCACAAAGGATGAAGTGCATAAAAGAATAGCAGAGTTAGTTCCCCATATAGTTTCAAAAAAGCATGGAACACTGAGAAACTTCCTCTTGTATAATAGCTCAACTTGGAAAAAATTGAAATATTTAAATCATTACCAATAACATTAATCATTCATTATGTTAATATGTGCGCTTACAAGCCAATATTCTCAATGCTATACTCTAAACTTAAAGTAAATAAATAATATTGTCTCATCAATAATAACAATTTAAGGGGGGGAAAACTATACCAGATTCTGGATATGTTAAATATTATATATATTAAAAAAAAAAATCAGAATGAATAATTTGACTTAGAAGCTTAAACAATCATAAATGGCAGTGTTATGGCAGCCGTGGAGAGGCCGTCAAATAAATGCAGGTGAAGTTAGTGAAAACTTGGCAAGCTACTGAGCACATTATAACATGCAATAGAAGGTCCCAGAAGAGTGAAATTCTATACCCTAAGGGCAGGAAGAATTGTTAACATACTTTCTTAAAGGGGGCTGCTTAAATTCTAATTGGCATCAATGAACTTGAACCTTAAAATTCTAATTGAAACCTTGACCCATTCTCCGCTCTTTTTTTAAATAGAGAGAGGAAATGTCACTGGACACAGTTCATAAGCACAAAATTAACAAAATTATCATATTGAAATTAGTATGATATGTAAACTAGAAAATGAAAGAGTCGAAAATGGTACAAGGAACTTGGGTCGATAGGGCTTGTAATGGGAGGAAGCAGAGACCCTTCCACAAACAATAACATGCACACTACAAAGTTTAAACTTGAACAGAAGCCTAAAGAAGGTGCCACCGTATTAGACATTCTATCTAGGAAAGTAAAAACCTATATGAAAAGAAAAAAAGATGTCAAGAATCAAGATTAGTTGGTAGTATCATCAATACAGATACAAGATTCAACCAAAATGAATACAACAATACCACTCTGATCCTATTTATAAGTCCCTTTTGACTAAATCACACATACCAAGGAGAGGTAGTTAACTTAATGATTATGGGGTAAATTTTCAACTTTGCCCTCATTTATGAATGGGTATCTTTCAACTTTTTCTTCTCTTTCTATTTTCATTGGTACAATTAATATGGGTTAAATTGTCAAACTCATTTATTTGGTCAAAAGGGACTTTATAAATAGGACCAAATTTTTTGGGCAAAATGGACTTATAAATAGGACCAGAGTAGTACAAAGGTACCAAAAAATGACAAATTAAAATGAAAAGAAAAAAAGATGTCAATGAACCAAAGTGCAACAATTGCTACCTGAAGCAGAAGGTATAGGGGCAGCCATTGGTTGAGGTATATTTCTAACAGGGGTTGAATCATCTCGAACCATAGGAGTGATACTTAACTTTCCAGGAGCCTTACTAGATTTTGCCCTTATAGCATACCGTTTATTTTGAAACCAGTTCCAAACCTATAATGAAGTGGACTGATAAGAAAAAGAAGGCAGAAGATATTTTTTACCTAAAAAAATACAGTTGTCACATTCATACCTGCTTCATCTGCACAGTAATCTTTCCTTTACGTTCAGTCGATTCACTACAACCAAAACAAAAGGAAATGATACGATCAATCCACTGCCCACTTTCATGAGCAGAATAAACAATACTTAAATACCTTGCAGTAATCAAGGAATCAAAATTATGTAGCACACCTGAACTTCTCTGCAAGAGCTGTGAGAACATCACGTGCTGGCATAGCATTATTATGCTCTTGCAAAATTGTTTCCATTTCTGAAACCTATACAGATATTGTTTATAGAAAATATACTACCAGAATCCAAACATCTAGTAATCCCATCATAAATTTGAGCCTATCTTTATAAGGCATCATAGAGAAAAGTACACAGAACAATATTTAAATAATAACCATAAATTAAACATAGAACCATACTAAAACTTTCACCTACTTAGCATTTACACATGTATATGTATTAATAGTCTTGAAAAATATTTGGGAGTAAACATATTTACATATGCACCCAAAGGTCTGTGATAGCAACCTAAAAGCTCGATGATTGGCACGATAGTGCATGTAATAATCTAAAGTGTATCCACATACACCTTCCTAGTTTATTCAATGAAGAAAATATGTCAAAGCTCAACTATCCTCTTATTTATGCCATGCAGCCACTCTATTTATTTGCCATAGCCAATAGGCCAAGGTGATTAACAAAGGTGCTTTGACACTATTGCAGGTGGGGGGATAACATTATTTTGAGGGAAGAAAGAAAAGGCGATCAAATGGCAGTTCTCCAGAGCTGGTGTGAGCTTTCATTTCTGTTTTAAAAGAAAGCTTAGCTAAATACCAAATCGGGTAAAGAGAAGAAAGACGGCATTGTAATGTTTGAGATTCACTGTACAAACACACTATGCTGTGAATAATAAATTTGGGCAATAGATGATGGTATTGATCCCTTGGTAGCAGGCAAGCCTTCATGGAAAACATCTGCACCAGAGGGGCAGAGTATAACAAGTATCCAAGGTTCATGATAAAAATGTTTAACTAGAATTGCTTCAGCTGGAACCTCAACTAAGTTAACGATAGGGATAGGGACTTCGGGAGGACCAAAGCTTTAGATGACAGTGTAGGCGAGGAGACTTAAATTGTAGAAACCTTGGCAATTTCCAGTGTTGGTGCTACGCCAACACGAATAAATATCCTTTATCCACAAAACCACAGCACGTATGCAAGCTAGGCAGTCCATAGAACCATCTAAGACACAGTGTAAGGCGCAATTTGAACAAGCTAAAGCCTGTGAGAAAAAGAATGGATGAAAACGATGCAAGAAATAGAGCGTTTTATGCACAATAACAAGAAGAAAAATAAAACCTCTCCGGTCTTAATTGAATGAAACAGAAGACAAATGAAAGAATTGCGAGCCTCAAGATCAAACAGATATTACCCAGACGCCGTTTAATAAAATCAGGAAAAAAAAAAATCAAAAAATTAGCCTCTAAAAACGCATTCATTATATAAACGAAAGAAAGCACCAGTAAATAGAGCGGAAAAACACTACAATGGTACTATCCATTCAGAAAATTTCAACAAAAAAGTGCTAAATCAAGCTCAAAAGCAGGTTTGCACGACTCATGCAAGTGGTTTAAAAAAAATCACAAAATCACAAAATTTCAATCGGAACTTAAATAGACGAATACCTCAGCCTGAGTGAACCGGAAGGCAGGGCCTCCGTTACTGGGTGGCCTACCCATGGCCTCTTTTCTCCTACGCTTTCCGTGAAGCAACGCGAAACGAAGCGATCACACAAAGAGAATAAGAAAAATCAGAAACAAATTGTTCTGTTGAGCACAAATATGCTAATGCGAGAGGGAAAATACAAAGGCGCCTATGGAACTAATTTGAAATCGGTTAGGAATTTGAGAAACAGAGAGGGGGAAAAGGGTACGATGGGCGTTAGGATTCAAACCTTGTGATGTTGCGAGCGAAGAGGAGAAGAGTGAGGCAGGTGACAGGTACGATGATGAGAGACAGGATAGTCTCGTTCAAGGCCCACTTTGTACGAATGGGATTTTATTTTTATATATATCCCTATCTCTTTTAATCAATTTTTTAACCCAAAATTAATGCTAACTTGCCATTTTTTAACTCCTTTTCAGTTTTTAATTTTTATACAACGTCCCCTATAAAATTATCTTTAATTCTTGTTAGTAATTGGTATGTCCTCCCCATTAATTTTTTTTCTCATACAATTTGAACTATCAACATATTTTAAGAAAAATCAAGCCATGTTAGCTTAATCCACCACTTAAAAAAATTGTTGACAAATCCCCCATAACAAAAATTATCCGTTAAATGTACTTTTAGGGCCCGTTTGGATGAGCTAATAAAAAAAATGTTTTTTTTTGTAGTGTTTTTTTTAAGCTTCAAATTGAAGCTTTTAAAAAAAATCAGCATTTTGGCTTTTTTTGTGACTTTTGCTTTTTCAAAAAAATATCATCTAAACACATAAATTAATTAAAAAACATTTTTTTTGACATTAAAAAATTATTATTTTTTAATATAAAAAAACTCATCCAAATGAGCCCTTAAAACCTCAAGAACATCCTTGAGTTATTTTTCAGTTATTTGCAACATGCATTCAGCTATATGCAAATGTTTTTCGTTTTACACATAGTTGAAGATAATTTAAACCCATGTCCTATAACAAATTTTAGATAATTTTTGGCAGTAAATTTTTACTAGTAAATTTTTGGGAGAATTACACTCAGGTCTCAAGGAAGGAAAAAAATTATAAAAAAGTCCCTTGAAATCATAAAATTACAAAAAAGTCCCAAGAGAATTTTTGTTGTAAATACATACATTTTGTGTTGTAAATACATACAAATATTTACAACAGGAAAAGTATATATTTACAACAGGAAAAGTATATATTTACAACACGAAAAGTAATTTTCATTCCGTACAAATAATATCAAAAAAGTCTCAAACCATTTACAACAGGAAAAGTATATATTTACAACAACATTTAAACATCTGACCATTTACAACAGAAAAAGTATGTATTTACAACAACATTTAAAAAATTTTGTACAAATAATATCAAAAAAGTCCCAAACCATTTACAACAGAAAATGTATGTATTTACAACAGGAAATGTATGTATTTACAATAAAAATTTCCTTGGGACTTCTGGGTAATTTTGTGATTTCAAGGGACTTTTTTGTAATTTTTTTCCTTCCTTGGGACCTGAATGTAATTCTCCCTAAATTTTTTTAATCGATTTTCCCTTTTTTTTAAACTTGGTTTGTAGTTGAATACACATTACTCTCTTTGGTCATTAATATAAGACATATTTATCTAATTTGATTAGATTAAAAAAATTAGTTGAAATAGTTCATATAACATGTATTTTCTTAAACACCCGAATCATCTTTCTTAATTCCCTACTTCACTCTCCTTTTTTATTGTGGTTGGAGGAGTATCAATAGAGGTAAATTAGGAAAAGAGTGATATATATGAAAATTATGCATTATATTTAGAACCAATACTAACTCTTTAAATATGTTTTATATTAAAGACAAGAGGAGGAGTAAATAAATTTTAAAAAAGGTGGGACATTTTTTTTTTAATTTTACATTGAATTACATCCTCCTTCGTTAGTTTGGATTGATGAGTCAGCAAATCAAATAATAAATCATTTGACTTACACTTTCTAAACAACTATAGAACAAACCATAATTATCTGCTGCACTAGAGACACAAAACAAATATAAAACAGAATACTTGTATTGCACCTCACAATAAAACATCCTAAAACTGCCAACTACATATATATAGAATCACTGAATTAATCTTAGCCTAAATTAATGTACCAAGTGTTCGGAATAATCATGTTCTTCAACCAATAGGCATGATTCATGTTCATAGTCATCGTCTTAGTTGTTAATCTCACTAATAGGGATTTCACTTCTCATAATATCTCTTTATATAGGACTCCTTCAAAGTCAAGCCAGTCAAAACTTATGTTGTTCTTCAACCAATAAAAAACAAAGACTGACTTTCTTTTTTTTTAGAATACCTCATTCTTCTTCACTCTCCTTCACCACTCAACGTCGAACCCCAGATCATGGGGTGAAAAATCTTTTTCTCTAACCAACCAACATGACCATCAAACGTCAACGATTGACTTTCTTTTTTCATTGAAGAGCTCTATGATCTAACATTAGTGTTTGAGAAACTATAAAATCGTGTTTCACTCAAATTATAAAATTAATGCTAACTTTTATAACTTACAAAACTCTTTTCAAATAATTATTTTGTAAGTTATAAAAGTTATTTTCCAAAAACTAATTTAAATAGGGATAAGGGTCTTGTTTGCCCTGGAAGTTTTCGCTTATGAGCACTCAGCACCCGGAAGGTTTTTTTGGAGTAAAATTGCCCCAGAAGTTTAAAAACATAGCAATCTCGCCCTTCCGTTAATCTTAACCATTAAATTATTGCTCCAATTTGTAAACTTTCAGTGCAAAATTGCTCCTAAAAAAAACTTTCGGAGCAAAAAAAACTTCTGGGGAAAAATTGCTCCATTTTGTAAACTTCCGGAGCAATTTTGCTCCAAAAAAACTTTCGGGTGCCCAGTATTCTTAAGCAAAAATTTCCAAAGTAAATAAGACCATTATCCCAATTTAAATATGCACTATGTAGGATATAGGCTTTGACCAAAAAAAGAAAAAACAGTAGGATATAGGCGCCCATGAAGATAAAGGCCCAATATTGATCAATCAATTATGCACAGTAAAAGAGCCAGAATAGTACCTTCAGCTCAGTATTGGGCCTTAAGGCCCAAATAAATTAATAATGGGTCAAAACCCATCAGGGTAGCCCAGCATTTTCACTATTTTCTTTCGTTTTTCTGTGGCAAATTTTCATTATTTTTCTCTATGATCGAGTCTTAGCAATTGGTTTAATGTGAAGGGACATTGATCCCAACAAGTAGAGGGAGACTCCCTCATAATCCCTAAAGTTTAGGGTTTGTTAGTTTATGATCTTCAAATGAAAGATAATTAGTATAAACCTAAGTAGGTTATATCGCTGTATGAGCATAGTTGCTCTTTTATCATCAATAGTACATATGATTTCTTATCTGAATTCTTCTTATTTCTCTTTAATCACTAGAGTTAATACACCCTCCATTTTGAATAAGGGTCTCAAATGAAATTGTGAATATTGGACCTGTTAATTCTTTTGAACTATGGTTCTTCATCACTGGTTCTTGGCATCTGTATCTGTTTGGGAAACTCTAGTAAGTCTGAACTTAATTGAAACATCCAGATTTGCCTTCCATTCTTCATCATTAGATTCTGCATGTTTGGATTAACTTTTAAGAATAATTTTTACGATTTACAAGATAAATATGTAAGATGAATTTTGTCTTGTCTTATGAAAAATGGCTATTGAAACCACGGTTTTGTGACTTGCTTAGCAAAACTATTCTCAAAAGCTAATAAAGGGAAAAACTTTATATCTTATAACTCCGTAAGTATACAGGCCGCATCAAGTAATAAAGTGATAAGAAAAGTATCATTCCCACAAGGATTTAGTACCACAAACTTCAGTTAAGCATTAATTTCACACTTTCATTTAAGTTGAGCAAAACAAATTGAATTTGATTAAGATAAAATAAATAAAAACTAAAATTAAAATAAACAAACTACCACAATAATCTGTCACTAATCCCTTGTTTGTTTCTTAGATTTTATCCCTACTAAATTAATTTTGAATTAACTTAATCAGCTAACCTAGAGTATTGATGTCTATAAATGCCTTCTGGTCCATTTATATACCTACCCCAATTAATTATGTAATGTCTCACACAACTAAATAAGATGCGTTTTAGATCGGGCTCACTCTAATTTGATTATGCGGAGCTTCTAGGTATATGTCTATCCTAGACGCAAATTAGATTAAAACCTAATTCCACTCAAATTAGATCAAAACCTAATTCCACATTATTTAATCCCAAGGTCAATTTAAGATTCCCTCTTCCAAGTTCAACCTAAATCCCCAAAACATGCTCAATGATGGCCAATCAATAAGCAATAACAATAAAGACAAGATTAAATAACTGAAATAAAATTAAGGTCCTCTAAGCTGAAAAGAGAATTAGCCACACATGGCTATAATAAAATCCATAACAAAAGGATAGGAATTCAGATTCATAGAATAAAGAGAGAGAGGAAAGAAAGCTTTTCCGTCGCCTCCACAGTCCTCTCGTCCTTCTGTGGAAATGATGAACATAACCAAAATGCCTCTCTTGCTTAACCGCTGTTGTCCAGCCTTTGTTCTCGTTCTGCATCTCTCACACTGCTCCTCCGTTCTCTTCTTCCTCCTTTCTTGTGCTCGTCTCCACCTCCCTATTTATAATTTAGGTCTCCTCCTCTTAATTAATCACCAAGCTTAGGATCCAAGTTCTCTTTTTAGCATGTGAGATCCACGTCTTTATTTCTTTTATTTAATTTATGACTGCAAGCTCCATATGCTTTTTGTCTCTTCTCTTTCATATAATATCCCCTACACAATAAAAATAAGATATGAGTAGATTTTATGTTGATTTATTCTTTGATCCTAAGTTTGATTCAATAATGGAAAAGTTTATAAAAAATAATTAAATAGGTATATAATATTAATAAATCCAGCTAATTATAACCTAAAATATACACCTATTTAATTATAAAATATATACTTATCAAAAAACATGCACAAATTTAATTGATAAAGTATGGTAGAGGTTTCATGATGTGAAGTTGATGAATCTCTGAAGTTTGTTTAGTATTTTGGTATTAAAGTGATAGTTAACAAATTTATCATTATTTCTCTCATATCACTATAGTTAACAAATTTGAACAAATACGACATTCAATCCCCAACCAACTCATCTATGAAGTGTGTGATTTTGTATTACTACCAATAATTGAAACAACAAAAAAAAAAACACATTTCAAAGCGTGTATGTGAAATTTACATATGAAACTTGAGTGTAAAGAAACAAAGAACGAGGTAGGGAATTAGGTGTGGAAGCAAATTGTAGTTCGGACAAGTTAAGTAACCTATGTGGTTGAGTACAAGAAACCCATGGTTCTGTCTCACAGACATGCTTTAATTTTCACATCAAGATATGGACCAATGTATTATATAAAAATATACACCAGCATGTGAAAATAAATATATAAATAAAAATGATATTTCCCGCCTTCGTTTAACTAGGACCACCTCATAATATGAACTCAAAGATGCTGTACACTTCATCAAGTACACAGTGTACGTAGGGAATGTGAATAAAAATCTAGCATGGGTTCAGCATTACGAGCCCCAAACGCTCAATCAGATGGCAGAAGTCTAATGAAAAAGTCAGATAGTAATTTTATCTGTTTGGATTCAGTGTTATATCTAGTTTACTTTTATCAAAAAATGAACTTTTTATGAAAAATCACCATGCCTTGCTTTTTATCAAAAGCCTAGTCGAAAAAGAGGAGAGGGAAGGAGAGCTACGATGAGTATGATAAGTCATGGGTCTCACAATATTAAATTCAATTATGTGTCTCAAATTTGCCATCAACACATATAAGTCATGGGTCTCACCTCTTCTTCGGTTCTTCCTGTGATTTATTCTCTCTGCACAACTAACCTCGGATTTTGTGTTCTGCAATTTTGGAGGGTGGGGATGAGCAGAGGCAGTGCGATTTTGGGGTGGGAGTTGCTAATTTATAACATTAATTTATAATTTTAATGGAAAAGCATAATAATAATAAACCAAGGGCCCGTTTAGTATAAGGTACATTTAAGGAAGGAAAGAAATTTATAGGAGGGAAAGGAATAGAATGGAAGATGAGAGGAACTTACAAAGTTAAAATTGTTTGGTAGATATGAGAATGAAACTGAAGTTGAGGGGAAATAAAATGTTTAGTATGAAGAATTGATTGTTGGTTAATTGGGAATTTCCAGATTACCCCTAAAAATAAAAAAAAATGTAGAAAAAACACTGGAGCTACTTCTCTTATATACCATTGTGAACAGAGCTCGTCTATCAGGCAGAAGACCAAAACGTGGTGAGATTTCATTCCTTCACCGGTCGCACCACACCATCTCTTCCTTTTTCCAATCGGCGCTTAGCTCCACGCCACCGTTGTCGACCCTTCCTCTGTCTGTTACCATCACTGTCTTCTTTTCAGAGGGTTTTTTTTTTTTTTTTGGTCAAAATAAGTCACTCTCCCAAAAAGTTTGTCAGGATCCCGCCAGATTTTTAGGGGGCTCAATTTCCCACGTTTATGGGAGCTTGGAGCTTGGCGGGAATCAGAGTTGTAGAGAACTTGGCGTGCCAAACGTGTTTTGGGTGTGGACTCTGCTAAATTCCCATTCCCTCCCCTTAGTTCTCTATACCAAAGGTCCCCAGGGGCACACATTTTCCTATCTCATTTTATTTCTCTCAAATATAGATTTTCATGTCAACTCATTTTCTTCTTCAATGTATGCCAAGTACTTCCGTGATAAATTATTTTTCATTAATTTCCAATCCCTTCTTTGATCTAAACAGGCCCTAATCTCTGCTCACTCTCTGACTCACTCTCCCTCCACATAAATAAAATCATTTGTAGAAAATAAGTTTTATTTTTACATATTTATATCATTTAACCAAATTTAACTAAGTTTTTTGGCCTACACAATTTGGTTATCTGTACGTAAAAGGATAGGATGAAGTGTAGAATAAATATATTTTATGATTAAAACATAAAACTTCAAAATTTACCACTTAAAATTGTTTTGTAAGTAACATTTTCTCAAGATAATAATAAAAGGAAAAAGAAATAAGGGAGGACCCACCTTAATCATTGGTTTGAGGATAGAAAAAGGGGGAGAGATAGTGGGCCCAACCCAAGTAGAAGGAGATGGATGAGAGGATGAGGAAAGAGAAAGGGAGGAAGAATATGCTTACCACCTCTCCCAACTGATTCCATTCTTTTCACCAATGCACATTAGGTGCACATAATTAGATATCTAATTATGTGCTCATACGCATATTTTTTTTTAATTTTTTTTATATATTGTATTTATTTAGATTTAAATTATATGCTGCTTTCTGGAATTTTTTTTGCATCCAGTATCTCAAATTAATTAATTTCAGCTTCGCATTTATCTATAACACCAGTATCATAGAAAGTAATTAATTTTGAGATACTGGGTGCAAAAAAAATTTCAGAAAGCAGCATATAATTTAAATCTAAATAAACACAATATATAAAAAAATTTAAAAAAATATGCTCATACCTCTAATAGAGGTATGAGCACATAATTGGGCACCTAATTATGTGCATCTAATATGCACCCCCTTTTCACTTGCCCTCCCAACGTAATCCCGCCCACCCTCCCTTCTCATGTCCACTATTCATTCCCCCTTTCTACTTTTTTCACCCTAAAATACTATTCACCGGTTCTAATTATAGGAACATTTTTATAGTGTAAATTGTAAATTGTGCAAATTGCACTACAAAAGTATTTCTATAATTAGGACCGGAGTAGTAAATTCTATTTATAGAGTAGAAAAGAATTTAGAACTTCAAAATTCTCCACATTTTCCTGTCTATGAATGTGAAACTTGTTTCTCATCTTACTTCACACAATTGTCTCAAATGATTACGTTTAAATTTTGGAGTTTTACTTTAAACACTTAAACAGAACATACTATAGTATTTTTTGATGACCATATAAGAACATGGTTCAATATAAATCTATATATCTTTATCTAAGCATCTATCATTTTCTATTACAGCTCCATTTTAATCTCGTATGTTGATCTATTGATTATGTAAAAGAACAAGCGTAAAAAATCTCTCCTCTTGCAAATCAGGAATTCTGAAGGGCACTGGTTGATGGGGTTTTGCAAATCCCTTGGTCTCCATACTGTTATTGAAGCGGAGATCTATGCCATCAAGCTGGGATTGAATTTGGGACTTCAGATGGGATTTCAAAAGATCCTCCTTTATTCTGATTCATTGGATGCGATCAACATCCTCATGAGAGACTGTTGTTATGCTGACCATCCATTGCGAGACCTTATTAGGGAGACTAGAGACCTTCTGTACCAGGACTGGGACGTGACACTCCGATATACCCCTAGGGATAACATTTCTTGTGCTGACTATATGGCCAAGGAGGGTCATAATGCTCCTGCTGATGCAGGCTTGTTATTAGTCCCGACAATTCCTTTAGGATGCCTGGATATATCTTTACAAGACCAATTGGTCGGTAGATCCTAGTTCTTTTACTAGTTTGTTGTATTTTGGTGCTAGTCTTTCATAGACTAGTCTCTCCTACTTCTCAAGCTTCGGCTTGCCTATATTTTCCAAAAAAAAAAAAAAAAACCTCTCCTCTTACTGTCTGACATGACCTCTTCTTACCACCTTACATATAGATAACTTAATAAGTTTTTAAGTAAATATAATTCATATCGAATTTTCTTGTGGAAACTCTTTGTGGAATACCCAAATCATTAATCATTGTCGGTTTTGTTATGTAATATCAGAGTTGTCTTCTGAATATTTCATCGTTTGTCTTGACAGGAGTACAAGCCAATTATTTATTCTTACAAAAAAACAATTATTTTATCTAAATATTCACTATTTAATTGTTTATAAAAACAGAATAAAATAACTTAAGCAAATAAACTGATAATTAATACTTTCTTTATGAAAAATAAAATGACATTAAGTACTGCCAATTTGTTTTTCATAAAAAGTGATAATTAATACTTAATGCATCGTTCTCTTACTTTCTTATTTTGTAGAATTGTAGTGATATTTCTTATCCAATGTTAAACGCGTTAAATTTTGGGAACAATGAAGCATAGAAGTATTAAGTAATAACGGCAATAATGTATCAAAAAGTAATTACGGTAATAATTCAAAAACTCATTTTGGTAATAAAACGGTAAAAAAAAAAAAATCAAACAGAACGCGAACCGTACATTAAAAAAAATAAAGTACAGATAAAGATTTCTCCTCACGATCCTCTCCTTGCTCTGCGCTCCCCCATTCTGGGTGATCTTTTAACCTCGGATCCTTCGATAATCTGCTCTCATCATTTATCGCTTCCGTCGGTTTCTTTCTCCGGTAAATGAATTTTACATCTGATTTCTGTTTTTTCCCTGCAAATTTTTGGGCTTATTTTTTGCTATCTAGGGTTAAAAGCTTGTTCTATTGAATTTGATTGTCCCGTGAAAGAAAAAAACTTGCATTCTTTGTTCTTGAGGATATTTATTATATGTGATGTTAATCTCTCTTTTTTTTTCCTGGTCAATGATGCTAATTTCTTATTCGACTCATCAATAATTTTTTGTTTTTTGTTTTTATTAGAGTTGATTTCGGGTTCGTTGTAAGTTAAATTGATCTCTGAAACTTGGAAGTTGCGGGCTTTTCACGATAACGAGGTAAAGTTTTGATATGTTCTTTTATTGTTTTTGTGGTTGATTAAGTTGGGATAATATAGGTGGGGTGCTTTCTTTTGTTGTTAACCAATGATGAAAGAAAAAAGGTATTTCCTTTTACACTTTGCTTTAAATATTTGTTTGTATGCTCAATAAATCGCAAGGATTCTGAAACTCACATAGTTAAGCTTCGCATATTTGAATATTTTAGTTATTATTATTTTTTGGTTATTTCCAACTTTGAAATAGGCATGTTTTGTATATATTTTGGAATTTTTTGAGGCATGACTACAAAGACAGGGAGGGAGTTTTTGTTTCTGGTTTTATGTTTCGAATGCTTATTCTAGTGCGGATGATTATAGTGTGATTATGCTTCTCCCAAGCTTGTCATCTTCTGAATGCCTCAATGACCTTTTCTTTTCCTATCAAATTTGATCGAAAGAAATAGTCATTTTGTGGTTGATTACCGTATGGTCATATATAGTTTAAGTGACCATTTAGTTGTAGAAAAGTTCATTTGTTATGCATAATATCAGATGAAGCATCGGATTAACTTGCCTAAGTGTTGTATGGTTGAGCACATAACTCGAAACGCAGTTCTTTCCTTTTCTTTTCCTTTTTGTCTTTCTTTTCTAAATTTTAGCTTTAATAAATTTACTTGGGGTTTGGCTTGTAAAAGCCTGCCTCTGTTCCCCCTAGTTTCATGGATCAGCCAACCAGCTGTTAAGGTGTGTTTTGTTCTGTAAAATAATCTATAGTTTCCTAGTCTTCAAATTTATGAAAGTTCGACACTAAACTTGTTTGATATGCTCTCTCTGGATTGCCCAAGTATGGGCTTTGATCATATTGAAAGAGTAACGTACGCTTTGACTGTTGGTTTAATCAAACTTCTTATAGTCCATTAGTTTGTCTGAAGGAAAGATGATGGAGGCTTTCAGAATATTACAAAGGCACAATGCCTCACATGACGCAGAATTTGCATGTGGACTGTCTGTTTTAGTACGCCATAAATGATTAGGGATCATAATCTTATGCCATTTTACCTCTCTAATAGTTTTGTATTATATATTAAGTATTTTGTGCGTTTAATTAATTATTAATTATTTTACATCTTTAGATTCTCTAGTTTTCTGTTTTCCTTTGTTGTCTTCCTTCTATTTCTTGTTCTTAGTTTTACTTTTGTTTCTCTTCCCCCGAAGTAAATAAAATTGTGTTTTTGTGTACTGTCTTGGCAAACCCTGAAGATAATTTAACCTTTTGGCTATTTATTATTATTGGCTATTATTATCAAATTCAATGGCTTGGTGAATGAATATATTAAAATAAGCAACCCCTTTGGATGGATCAGTGATTTTGTGTTGAATTCCTGATTGTAATACTCATCATATGTGCCGGGATATCTTCCTGAGTTACTAGGTAGCCATTGACTATTATTGATTTTCAGTTACTGAAAGACGAGACATAAGGCCAAAATAAGGGGCATTCCTGTGCTTGTTATCTTTTTTGGTTCCTTCTCTTGTTTGTTCTCGTAGAATTACACACAATCTTTATTTGAGTCTGGTTTAGTTCTCTCTAAAAGAAAAGAAAAAGGGTTAGGGAAGTGTGGTGTAGCATAGTTTATAGTTGCAGTGTTATCTATTTGGTTTTCAATTGCATTTTTGAGTCTGATTGATTTTATTTACCTTGAAAAACAGTAATCAGCACATTTTGACCGCATATATGAGATGACTGGTTCAGATATGAACCAACAAAGGCATGGGAATTCTAGTTCTGAACCTTCTATCCTTGTCAGTAGTGCCAACGTTTTGCAGCCAAATATCCGCACAGTGGCAACAGCTTCAGGGAACACGAGTAATCTTGATGTCTTTGACAATGGAGTAATGTATAGAGGGACACAATACAATGCCATTCATAATCAGCGTAATCTTGATATGGGTGTTGCAGCTGTGACCAACTTGCATTATTCTGGCATGAATCCTTCTTCTAGTACTGGTGTATTGCCTCTCCCTACTAATCACAGAACCTATGATCAGTCACCAGCATCAAGCACATTTGCTGTGTGTGGAGTTTATTCAGATAATTTCGGAATGAGCAGCAGTTACGCTGGTGACATAAGAGCTTCATCCAAAAGAAAAAATGCTGAAACTTTTAGAGGCAATTTCCCACATTTTGATGCGTCAGCTAGTTCTTCAGTTCCCCCACATGCAAGGCATTCTGATGGGGTTACTATGATGGATACTGCTTCCTTGCCCCCCACTCAATTCCAAGGAAATAGCGGCCCTTCACCCATGGAATTAGGTCCCCCTGGTAGTTTGTGGAGCAGGTCAGGTGAGTCTGTTGCAGTGCATGAACAGAGCCATTTTATTCAAAGTAATTATTTAGGGCAGCCCTTCCAGCTAGTTGCTCCTCCCTGGTTGGATCAACAGTTGAATAGAAGTCACAGTGATGGACATACTACAGCTTGGAATCAGTCTCTTCCAATGCTTTATATACAAGGTAAAGATGCTAGTGCTTTCTCTTTTTTCATTTTTGCGTTTCTCCTTTAGAGCCTTAAGACCATTTTTATTTGGACACTCTGTTAGTAAATTGTCATTTATTATGTCTAAGAAGTATAAAGTTTTCTGATGAAAAGTGGAATTAACTTTTTTGGACGTCTTGTTTTCAACCGTGTATCATTTGAGTTGTACTGAAAATCATAAAGTGAGTGTCAAAGAAAGATCTCAATTTTCTTTGAAGACGCATTGTCTCGCTGGATTTGGTCTTTCTGACACTCTTTCTTATACCTCCCAGCACCCAATGTTAATGGAAGTTCATTAGAGAATGCGAATATGGGTTTGCAGAGATATCGTGATGCAGCTAATAACATAAATGGCCTCAGGTTTGTTCATCCTCTTGTCAACCACCAGCACCATATTTATCATCACCCGGCAATACCAATGAGAGGATTCAGAGGCCACAATGTAGTTTTTCAACCTCCAGCAACTGCAGCTTCTTATAGAGTTCCAACAAATCCTTTACACAACGCTATGATCCCGGCGCAGAACGGTTTTGAGATGGGTCATAGGCATGCTGTTGGCCTTGTACCATCAGCAGGCCTACAGGTATATCATCCTCATAGACGATACATGAATGAGACAGCAATTGGGCATCAAAATCTTCACCCTATGGGCTATGTCCAAGTTGATGCAGTAATATTCTCCTCTCAAATTCTTTTGCCCTATATTTTCTATGTGCTGTCTTTTCATGAATCGGCTATATTGATTGTGTGTGCAGGATGTTGCAATATTGAATGAAGTGGGATTAGTCGACCATCACAGAGATATGCGCTTGGACATAGATAATATGTCTTATGAGGCAAGTTGTGAAAGTCTGCTAGCATAATTTATTATCAATGTGAATTGTGGACAACCAAAAATCCTGTTATTATAAATACTGATCCTTTGTGTTTTTTCGGTTTCATAATTTACACAATTTAACAACAGGATCTTCTTGCATTGGGCGATCAAATTGGCCATGTAAGCACTGGTTTATCAGAAGAGACCATTTCAGCTGTAATGAAAACTAGAATTCATTCAACCTGCACTATTATTAACCTGGAAGAGGAGGAAGAAACTTCGAAGGATGATGAAACTAAATGCTCAATATGCCAAGTATGAGTTTAATTTGTTTGAATACGAAAAATTAATTCGGATTTTTGTGTCTTCAATATGATATAACATTTTCCCCAGTAATTAAAATACTTGCTGTACAATTTCACAGGAAAAAATTTTGAACAGAGAGAAGATAGGATTTCTTAAATGTGGTCATGAGCATCATGCAGATTGCTTGAAGGAATGGCTTCGTGAGAAAAATATCTGTCCCCTATGCAAATTTGAACCAGGAAAGGAAAAAGGAGAATAGAAATAAATGAAGGCAAAATCTCTTCTACTTCTTCTTCTATCCATGGCCATCATCCCTTTTGGAAAATTTATTTTTGGACAGAGTTCATATTTTGTTGTGTAATTTTGTATATGTACTTGCACATATTTAGACAGTTACGCTGCCCAACTATTTTACTTGTTGGCTCCAGTGACATTGTAACTATCAAATTGTACAGGCTTTGTTGTGTGATGTATCAGCTTCAGGTAATTATATCATTACCTCGACATTTTTTTGTTCATTTTGATAAGTATGGTTGGAAGTGCCATGACCATGTTCAGAATGAAAGTTCACGTCTTTACTCTTAATGATAGTCTTTCATCCTTAATATTTTTCTTTCTTCCTTTGTTGTTGCATTTGGCTTGATAGTGTTTTAATAATGTGTGACTATTCTTGAGTCTTTTTGAATTGCAGAAATTATAGATGTTAAAATTCATCTTTTTTTTGGGTCATGGCTTATTATTACTGGTGTTGCATCTGCATCCACCATCAAGTTTGTTGTTAATTATAACTTTTGAACATTAAAAACTTGAAGGTAATTTAAGGCCCTTACGCAAGTTATTGTGGATATAATTCTAAGCGACATGTGTAGAGCAAATTTTTATTGGGAGATTTTTTATTTTTTGCCTTCTTTATCTTGGGAGAGATTGATCTTTGGTCTTGTCTTTAAGCTGAAGATGCTTTTGGTGTCTCATTAGGGGAAAAAACATTAAAATCATATCACTAAGTGCAATCTATTCTAGTGTTGGTTCAGCACTGTTTTTTCAAGGTTCAGCAGAGTTTGATTTCTTTCGGTTGTTGGCAAAAAAAAAAAAAAAAAATCTCATTTCAACTCGAAGCTAAAACTAAGATGATTATTAAGAATTTTCATGACTATAAGAAAAAAGTATTGCTTATTTCCTTTTTTTATTGCAAAAAAATTATTGCCTTTTTATAACAAGCTATTTTAGCAATTAGGTGGGTTATGCTACCTTTGGTCCTTAAATAAATAAGATGTCATTCGTGGGGTAATTTATACTCTGAACAAAATCTTATATTAAAAATCAGATGTAGTAATATATTTCATAGAATTTACAAATGACTTGCAACGTTTACCATAACATAGTTTATTATAATTTTTCTTTATCAAAACAAAAGTTTATTATAATTTTGATTTTATTTTAATTCTGCCTCTTACTAATGCACTATTAGTGGCCAAATGAATAAGATAGAGGTAGAATATTCTAATATTTTAACATATCCAGAAGATATGTTAGAGAACAATATTTTAATAGAATTTTTGGTGACAATGCACCATTCATAATTTGGAGGCTAAAAGGAAGATATGCTGAAAAATACATTGGAAGTGATTTTGTCATAGGGGAGTAAAACTAATGTTGCTATTAGGGGAAGTAAATACGATATCATCAGGGGGAGTAGAGACAATACAGGAAGTAAATATGATATTATCATCAAGGGGAGAAGAGACCATTGTGTACTCTTTTTCTTAACCAAGGTTTCGTCCTATTGGGTTTTTTCTAGTAAGGTTTTTAATGAGGCAGTTTCATTATTTATTATGTATTATGTACTCTTTTACTACTATTAGAATTTTGTCCCATTGGGTTTTTTCCTAATAAGGTTTTAATGAGGCACAATATTTATTTATGAATATCTAAGCTTCATTATTTTGAACAATATTTATTCATGTTCATTGCCAAATAGCTTCTTAGGATTCCATCTCATACGGTTAGTGTGTCGTTATACCCTATAACTCCCCAATTGAAGAGTTTCTTGTATTTATTCCCTATAACCTCCAATTGTACAATTATATTGCTTTATGTACTTGTAATTATCCTTAAATCATATCCATCTAATCAATCACAATACTACTTTAACTTCTCTCTCCTCTTTCCAATCAACGGCTCAAATGAGCCTATGAGAGAAAAGGAGAAAGAAGATAATGAGAATATCCTCTCTCAATAGTGTACACCATTTATGATAATGAAGTGAATGAGAACTCCTTATTTTATTTCCAACTTACTCTCATCTTCTTCATCTCCCTCATCCTTCATCTCTTATATTTTCCTAATTTTCATAACAGTTGAGCCACTTTTTATGAATCAGAGGGAGAATATTTTACTTGAAAAAAAAAATCCCACTTCAATAAACACACTCTTGCCCGCATATAGCCACAAACACGAACTTTATATGAAATTTAATTAAGATATGAACATTTTAAAAATATTAAATTTCAATCATAGATGACTTCTATCAGGGCAAGGGGGGAAAAAAGAATAAGCTAATATATGACCCTTGACCATGTAAAAACATGAGAGGCGGCAAAAGTAACAACAATTTTGAAGGGTTCTGAGGCAATCATGTCAATATAGGTCAATTGTCGACTGATCATGCAACAACTAACCAAGGTGATTAAAGAAAATGCCCTGCTTGGGCTGTATAGTATTGTCTTCCAAACTCTCAAAGGAAACATATCAATGGTCATTAATATAAGTAGAGATAAGAGATAAATGTTGCTGATAGCTTTGGTCATCAAGAGGGGCATATTAGGAAACTGAATAATCAATCTATCATACAACCCATAAACAAGAGTTAGTTTCAATTACAAAATTCAACTAAATCATGGATTCTTTCTAAACTAGTGCAAACAAATACAGTAGAACTAAAGCAAGTAAAAGGAGAAAAGTGTGCGTAGAAATACTTTTTCCAAATCAAACCTCCTATCAACCTAAGACATACTCAAGAACTGGAAAAAAAAAAAACCTGGCAAAAAGGCCACTGGTTGCTAGGCAAAAAATTTGTATTTGAATTGAAGGGTAACGATGAACAGATAACATACTTAAGCCAGTCATTTTTAGACAGAGCAGCAACCAACTTTCTTAACAGCAGAAACATCATCCTTGTTTCCCATATTTATTGTTTGTCCTTTAGGTAACTCTACAGGATCATTCGCAGCTTCAAGAGCTTTCCGACTGACCACTTGATATATTTGGGTTAAGACTTCAGTGAATGCATTCTCAACATTCAAAGATTCAAGGGCAGATGTCTCGATAAAGAAAGTATTCTCCTTTTCGGCAAAGGATTTGACATCTTCAGTTGAGACTGCTCGTAGGTGACGCAAGTCTGCTTTGTTACCAACAAGCATTACTACGATATTGGAATCTGTATGGTCTCTCAACTCCTTCAACCATCTCTCAACATTCTCAAATGTAACATGTCTAGTGACATCATAAACAAGTAAAGCACCAACAGCTCCTCGGTAATACGCACTTGTGATTGCTCGATATCTAAGGAAATGATGATTTCCAAAAATGTTCAGAATAGTTACTTTTCATTCATGAATTACATTTAGAAGATCATGTGTGCATTAATATCTACATCGTATAGCATAATGAAAACTGATTTCACTTAAGAAAACATGTCAACAATAAAACAGAAAAGAAAAGATGCACTAAATTATCATGTCAAGCAAAATTTATTCTGATCTCTAATCATAGTCCATCTCCTATTATTAAGTCACTTGGGTTCTAGGCTCATCTAAAGGACTCATGACCTGCCTCTCCACTCTTCCAATTGTCACAATCACATGATTACAAGTTTTTTTCTTCAGAATACACTTAAGTTACCAACCAAAAGAAGTTTTTATTTTTCTATGAGTTTCAAGACTCTCAACATTATGTTTCAGAAGCTTCCACATCCCCACTAGTTTCTAGTCTTATCCATAAGAGTAATGCGCCATAAGACCCCCCTAAATATCTAGCTGAAGATATCAATTAAACCCTCCACCTAAATTATCCAAGTCGTCGCTGAAGACCATACATTCTCAGCTATTCAGTTCACGAACAGCTTATCGACGCAAAATTCAGCCCTCATTGGACTAAAACAAACATCACCCCAATTCACCAAATTCAAATGTACGGTTGACCAACTGGTATCACTGCATAAAGAGACCCCAATACTTCTTCCCAACTTCCGTAACTGTTTACAAATCATTTGGAGAAATAGGAGAAAATAAAACAGAGATGCTTTTACCCTAACCGTAAAATTAAAAAGCGAACACTAATCAGAATACAACCATTTAAGTCATTCAATTAGCAATAAAACCATTGGCAATTAAAATTCCAGAGATCCACCGTACAAAATAAAAAGGAAAAAGGAATGAAATGGGGAAGAACCTTTCTTGGCCAGCGGTGTCCCAAATCTGGGCCTTGACGATCTTGTCGTCAACCTTTATACTCCGAGTAGCGAATTCAACCCCAATAGTGGATTTAGATTCGAGGCTGAACTCGTTTCGAGTGAATCGAGAGAGAAGGTTCGATTTACCTACGCCAGAGTCTCCGATCAGCACCACTTTGAATAGGTAGTCGTAGTCATCGTCAGCTCTGTAAGCCGCCATGATTCGGGTCGGATCGGATAGGCTTCCAGGTAAGGTAGTGGGTCTGAGAATCGGATCAAAATGCGAAGCTCAAAAGCATCGGCCACACAAACACATCAGCTCACCAACGCAAACCAGGACGCAAGAGAGAGACGAAGAAGAGTTCAAAAAGACCAGGAAGAAGAGACTAGGAGATAGAGAGAGAGTTGAAGATAGTCTCAATTTGGTCTCTCTGGAAATTGATTATCTGTGTGGTTGAAGTTTCGTGAAGTATAAACGCTTTGCACTTTCGTGGGCTCTTTCCTCCTTCTCGGAAACTTTTCTTTTTGCTTTCTAATGCTTTTCAAAGTTTAAACTTTGAACTTTTAAACTTTAAACTAGTCTTTTTATCTCATTTTTCATCATCCTTTCTCATAATTTTTAGATCATGTTCATCCAATTAATCTGAAAGATAAAAATTGAGACAGGTTATCAAGTTATCACTTCTTACTTTTATCTTCTCTTTCCAATTAACAATCAAGATGGATTCCTTTTCCCAATCAACAGTTCAAATAAGCTTATGAGAGAAATGAGATGATAAGAGGAATTTTCTTTAAACATGGGCTCCCTTAATAGAATATATTTACTATTAGATCAAGTTCTAAGTTCTAACTATTGAGATTTATTCTATTTACTATGGTAGATTTTTATTATATTTAATATTATATTAATATTTTTATATGACATTAAATCACAACCATTGAAATCTGATCGAACAATAAATGCATTCAATGGAGAGAAAATTGAGACATAAATAAATGGGGACCCCCATTTTTTTATGGAGAAAAATGTCTTCATTGATCTCTCTCCATTCTCTCTCCGTTAAATATCTCCACCATTGAATTAAATTTCAGTAGTTGAGATTTAATGCTATATAAAAATATCAACATAACACTAAATCTTAACTATTGAAATTTGATTCAATGGAGAGTAAATAGAAAGAAAAATCAAAAGAGACATTCTTTTCTTTTTTTCACATTAATTTTTGGGTCATCACTCATCGTCTTACCTATTTTATTTCTCCCTAAAAATGTATTTTATTTTTCTTCATTTATTTATTTTATAGCAGAATGAATAAAGTTTTGTTGTTGTTATTTACTTTTAGTTATTTGTTAACAATGATACAACTATCTAAAATATGTCACCCACATTTAAGAATAATAATTTGTATACATTTTTCGGGTTCTTTTACCAATCAAACATTTTAGAGGTCAAAGCATTGCTTTCTTGCCCCAAAAGTGTCTTTAGATGAATTAGATCTTAATAAAAATTGGGGAGTAACATAATAAATAATCTTTTTTTTAAAGAGTTAACCGTGAGTGTTTCTTACATCCTATTTGACATTAGATAAATTAAAGAGCAACAACCTACAAAATAAGTTACAAGAGTTTGTATCTAGTGAAAGGAGGTAGCCTCTCACAAAGGGGCGTACCAAGGTTTCAATCTCCGCTGGAAGAGATGCACACATTTAGTAAGAGTGCTTCAAACAAATCTCTAATAATAATAGGATGTTTGTTTTTATAAATAAAATAAACAACAAAAAACTGCCTCCATTTATCTCTTCCCTCTTTTCTCATTTGCATTATATAAAGTATAGTTAGTCAAATTGGTTCTATCAACTAGTTCTGCTTTCATTGGGAGCATAGAAGACGAAGACAAAAGAAATTGTTGGCATTCTAGATTGTTGTTAATAATTGCTTTTTACCATTTACCTTAACATAAAAAATCATTACAAGTCCAAGTCCATTTGAGTTGTGCCTACGATTATCGAAAAAATCTCAATAAATCCTTCTGACATTATGCTTCTCCAAATGAGAATAAGCCACCACACGACGTAAGGGAACCCCATATTTTTTATTCTTTATCCGGTATCTAGAGCCTTACCTTGACTAATCCAGATCCAACCCGCGTCGCGCACCTGGCTATAGTGGGAGATTCTTTCAGCGGGGCTTTTCTACATTTATAAAGCTCAAATTTGATACCTTACTTAAGTGACACAAACCACTTACCACTTGTGAAAGGAACCCCATATATACACGATACACTCGCAACTTTTATGTCAATAACTCTAAGAGCCCATTTGGATGGGCTTAAAAAAATGTTTTTTTTTCACTATTTTATTTTTAAGCTCCAAATTGAAGCAAAAAAAAAAAGAGAATAATTTTAGCCTTTTTTTTTGTGACTTTTGCTTTTTTAAAAAGTTATTATCTAGACACACAAATTAATAAAAGAGTAAATACCTTTTCTGGTCCCTCACAAAAAACACGGACCCCATTTTGGTCCCTGTCAAAAAACGACCCTTATTCGTCCTTTTTATGGGACTAAAAAGGACCTTTTAGAAATTTGTGAGGGATCAAAATGTCCACCAATCGACCCTTATTCGTCCCTTTTATGGACTAAAAATGACATTTTTTTGTCAGTGACCAAAATGGAGTCCGTTTTTTTTGTCCGGGGCCAAAAAATGTATTTATTCTTAATAAAAAAACACTTTTTGTGTTGGAAAAAAAGTGATTTTTTTCTTTAAAAAAGCCCATCCAAATGGGCTCTAAATCACCTATACAGAGACAACAAATTAGCATGGAACTTAATAGAAATCTCAATTTATTAAAAGGCGTAATATACATATAAAGTGATTTAAAGGCATTAGAAGAAATACCAGCTTGAATTTCTGATTTACGATTTTTTGATCCAAAATGTTTTCTTTTCCACCACCTGCTTTGCTACCTTTAAGCATGTATAAATACAATCTTACTCGTACCTAAATAACATAAGGAAACAGAAAGCAAACACCTTCCATGTATTGTGTTCTCCATCTGTAGCATCCAAGTCTAATGCAATCATTGCTACTAGAGACTCATCATTATATAGTTCCTGCAATATATCAAGAGAAATTTGAATATAACGTAGCACATGATTTCAGTGGCGGAGCCAGGAATCAGAGTTTATGGGTGCACAATTAGTGTAGGGGTTCGGGAGTTCGGGGGCAGCGCCCCCGAAAATTTTTTTTTTTAAGGAAAGTTTTAAATGCTTTAAGATTGTATCGTTAACATTTTCTGAAAGGAAAAAAGTTTAACAAAATTAAAAAGAACATGTTGCAACCTATAAGAAATCAAAGAATGAAGAATTATTATAACTAGAAGGTGGGCAAGCAAACCAAAATGCTGGCTTCATTCATCATAAACAAAAATCACAAGTTCAGCAAATGCATTAACCGGCAAAGGAATAAGAGAATGATAGTTACAAACCGGCACTACAAGTTGAGCATGCCTCAAAAAAGGCTATCCATTAGAGAGCACGACACTTTCAATAGGTTGAACACCAAACACCTACATAAAGGAGGAAGGAAAACAATGAGAACACAAATGCATTAACATAGAAAAATAATAATCAATAGTCAACTAACATTTACATCATAAGGATTACAAAATCATTCTTCGATTCTTCATTCCTTGAAAATATTGCATTATATCCTCATCGTCAATCATATCAAATATATCACGTTCAACAAAAGTTAACATGCATGAGTTAAACCAATCATCACTTATCCGATTCCGCAACTTATTCTTAACAAAAATCATTGCAGAAAAAACCCGCTTAACACTAGCAGTTGCTACCGGTAGAACGAGTGCCAACTTTATCAACAAATAGACTGACGGATAAACAATATCATTTCTCTTCGCAACCATCTTCAAAGCAAGGTCAGAAATTGTTTGCAACTTGACAAAATCAGAATCAGCCCTGACATCAACAATAAAATTATCGAGACTTGAAGACAGAAAAGGAATATCTGCAAGTTCATCAAACTCGGAAGGATAGAATCGAGCAAACTCAATCAACTTTTCACTGTTAAAATTAGCAAATGAATCACGAGGATCAAGACAACCCAAACACTCAAGCAACTTGATATTGACATTATCAAATCGATCATTCAACTCTTGAACCTGAGTATCCATCACTGTATTAAATAACTCCACCTTAAAGTAGTGGAGGAATGTGAATGATTCCAATCTCCGTCTCGATCTCCCTTTAGGACAATAAACATCATTCATATTTGGAGTGTCAATATCATATTTATTGGCAAATATGTTTGTTTCTTGAAGCAATTTATCAAAACCATTATCCCTCGCCTCTTGTAAACGAGACTTGGCTACCTTCACTAAACCAATTGCATTTAAAAGGTCTTGATCTTTTCTTTGTAGTGCTTGTGACAACTCATAAGAAATCCCCAAGATCAATTTCATAAGATGCAACAAGAATGCAAATTCAAAATCCTCCATGGCATACAAAATGCAACCTGCATCGGTTCTTGTAGCATCATTTTTCGGCTCGGCTTGAATAACTTTCATCAAGGAAATTATTGGAGAAAATAATGATATAACACTTGTAATCGTACTAAAATGGGAACCCCAACGAGTGTCTCCAGGTCGCTTTAAGGTTGTCTCTTGATTTAAACATTTTCCAGTTGGTATTTCACCACTAGCAATTCTTTCAACTATTAGCTCATACTGATTCATTTGAAGAATTTCCTTCCGCTTGCATGAACCCCCACAACGGTAGTCATCTTTTGAAGCATGTCGAAAAATTCTTGAATCTTCGTATCTGTTTTGCAACCTTCACAAGTGCCAATTGTAATCGATGAGCAAAACAATGAACGTAGAATGCGGATGAGTTGTCTGCCAAAATCAAACTCTTAAGCCTTTTGAATTCACCCCGCATATTACTAGCACCATCATAGCCTTGCCCGCGACATTTAGACAAACTTAAACCAAGTTTAGAAAATAGGCCATCAATTGCTGCTTTAAGTGATTGTGCAGTCGTATCTATGCCAATGAAACGTTCAACAATGGACCCTTTTTTGTTTACATACCGAAGTACAACCGCCATTTGTTCTTTAATTGCAACATCACGAGCTTCATCAACTAGCAAGGAAAAGTAATCATCATCAAGCTCACTAACTATTGCTTTAATATCAAATCAGCACAAGCTTGGGCAAGATCTTTCGAATCATTGGTGAAGTCAATTTGTTATTATCGGGGCATTTTCCAAGACCACATCACTCATCTCTTTATTTGGCTTAGAATAAAACTTTAGAATTTCAAGGAATAAACCTTGATGATTTGAACTTATAGATTCATCATGTCCCCGAAAAGACTGACCATTGCGTAGTAGGAATCTAATACAATTTAAAGAAGTTTTCAGCCTAATACGATAATCAATTTTTTGTTGATCAGAAATATTTGAAAGAGCAATATCAATATGTTGATTTTGCTTCATCAAATTTTGACAAGATTGATAACATCTATTGTGGACACTCTTATGATCTCCAACATGAACTTTGATTCTATCCTTCTTATGCCAACTTTTGAACCCCACACCGACAAATGCTTCCTGTGTCGAACCACTACCTCCAACCTCCATATCAAATAGATAACAATACAAGCAAAAACATGCATCTTTTGATACACTATACTCCATCCAGGAACCAAATTCTTCATACCACTTAGGATTGAATCTACGCATTTTTCCATACACATCCGTTTGAGGGAATGGTTTAAGAATTGGTTGAGTTGGCCCCTTGAGCAAATAAGCTCTCCGAATATCCTCTCTTTCTATAGGATTTGAGGTCATTGAATAAATTGAAGGTCTTTTCCGGATCCGCTTCAAGATTTTCTATAAATTGAGATGTTCGTGGTGGTTGAGAGGATTCTTGGACTATTGGAATTGAAATACTGTTTGAAAGTTGCTCACTTTGAGCTTCGGGTTCTGTATTTGTGGGTTTTAGACGTTTGAAATAAAATTGTATCGTTGACATTTCTGGAATAAAAAAAGTTTGACAAGATTAGGGAACATGTTTAAATAAACTTCCCTCCCCATGCCTTAGCTATACACAAAACTCTCAAGCCTCATTCTTCTTTCACACAATTCATCAAATACCTTATATCAAACAGAGATATTCTTCTAACAATGCATGATAAAGAATCAGGAAAGCCACAAGTTTGTGAACTAAAACACCAAACCCTTTGTACTCTAATCAAAATTGCCCCCAAGCTACATACCAACAGGTTGGTTTTTGGTCCTTGTGAAGCTATGTGCAACTGAATCCAGCTATATATATCTTCCTATTTCTACTTTTCCTACATTCTCCTAATGACCTAATCCAATTTCAGCTAGCTTTTTATCCTATCTTCTCTCGCTTAAGTCTGTAAATTTGCCTATTTCTTGATTCTTAAAAACTGAGCTAGTCTCACTCAAATCTATAGGTAATTTGATTTCTTCATTTCTGGAAATTACCATTTTCCAGTTTTTAGCCTCTAACTTTAGAAATTCATATCTCGAGATATAGACCTCTGTTTAAGGTGATTCAAAGCTCATTTTAAATATTATGATGTGTACTAAATCTCCACAAAATTTCAGGGTCAAAGGAGTTCGTTTACCATAGTTTTGACTTACTTAAAGTTTACTGTTTCAGCTTCAAGTTCAGTTTTCCAGCAACGTAACAGCAGCATATTATTACAGACTTTAGCACCCAAAGTTGGACAACTTAAATCATTTTCTTAAAACTGGACATCAACCCAATAGACACTAAGCCACAATTCTTATTAGTCTAATTTCAATCCCAAGATTTGAACTCCAACGTGGACCTATCATCAACCACCCAGCAACAATTATATTCTCCATCTATCATCTATTAAAGTGTTCAAATACGGATAGAAAATTCTCATAAGAAACCAAATAAGAATCCCCTATCACTAAAAATTAAATTCAAAGCTACCCCTCTCCAACTCAAAATCAACATACATGCAACAATACCTTTACTCTCTCTAACCTTAATATCAAAGAAACCAAAACCATACACAATGAAACAACAGCCTCATACAAAAAGGGAATGAGGACCAATGGTTTAGCCATTATCCATTAAAATAAAGGGGTTTCGGTTCAGTTAGTTCTCAGCAACAACAGAAACCAAGTGCAGAACTATTATTCCAACATCACCTTAACACTTAACCCACAATCCCCAAACAGTAGCTATGGCAGAAAATCAGAGATGGGAAGGGAATGAAAAAGCTTAACAGATAATGAAAACGAAATCAGAGCATGGACAGATCACAGATAATGTTCTTTATCACTAAAATCAGAGCAGTCCAGAATCAGGCCGATGAAAACGAAACCAGAAGCAGGAAACGAAACCAGAATCAGGCAGATCACACCTTCTGAAAAGCCAACCAGAAAACGAACCTTGAAAAGCCCAGTCGATTCGTGCGTGGTCGGTGGGGGTAAAGGGGAGAAAAGCCAACCAGAACTCCAGAAGCTCGCCAAACCAAGAAGGAAACCAGTTCTGAAAAGCCAACCAGAAAAGGAAACGAGAATCGTGCCGATGAAAACGAAACCAGAATCGGGCGACTGAAATCTCGCACCTCTGAAAAGCCAACCGAAACGAACCTTGGAAAAGCCCGGTCGATTCGCGGTCGATTCGTGCGGAAAGGGAGTCGTGAGATCGGCGGTGGCGGTGGGGGTAAAGGGGAGTCGTTCGTGAGATGAGCGGTGGCGGGTGGCCGGTGGGGATAAAGGGAGGAGTGAGATGAGCGGTGGCCGGTCGTGCACTCTGAAGTCGGAAGGAAATGAAATTGCGGAAGGAAATGAAATTGCAAAAAAGAAAAAGCGCAGAGTCTTCGAACCAGGGACCTATTATAATGAAGCCCAAAGCCTAACCATTTAATCTAATCACATTCTTGTATTAGAATTCCTTTACAAAATATATATTTTAAAAAATTTTTATGGGTTCACTTGCACCCATTGGCCCAAGTGTGCCTCCGCCCCTGGGGAGGAGTGAGATGAGCGGTGGCCGGTCGTGCACTCTGAAGTCGGAAGGAAATGAAATTGCAAAAAAGAAAAAGCGCAGAGTCTTCGAACCAGGGACCTATTATAATGAAGCCCAAAGCCTAACCATTTAATCTAATCACATTCTTGTATTAGAATTCCTTTACAAAATATATATTTTAAAAAAATTTTATGGGTTCACTTGCACCCATTGGCCCAAGTGTGCCTCTGCCCCTGCATGATTTAAGGATGAAGTTAGAAATTATGGGTCAATGTGATGATTTATAAATGCAAAGTAGTACCATTTAGATGATGCATCTCACACGTTTTGCTAATGATTCACAACATGTTGGGTCCTTCTTCAATGCATCCTCATAAGAGCTTGCAAATAAGAGAGAATTGTTTGATTTTAGAGATAGGCTCCACTACATGCATATTTGTATTTCACATTTTCACACTCCCTCCCCATCCCCTCCTCGTTTTCTTCTACATTTCTCTCTCTTTTTATATTAGCAGACTAGAGTTCACACAAGACAAAATGAAACTTCATCATATGCCAAGAACCATTTCGTCACAAGTTCATAAAAGACAAAATGAAACTTCATCAAGCGAAAAACGATTTCTTCACAAATTCAAACTCATTCCATCGTGAATGAGTTTAGCTATAGCATATTGGTAAATATTTCTCAAACTGTAGCAACTCCGTAATTTTGTTTACAGTGCATATAGCATAGAAGTCAAAAAGCCCAAGCCTAAAACACTTTAACCTTTGCAAACTACTTTGAGCCATTCATTTTCTTTTCTTTACATCATTTTAAACCCATACTAACTCTACTACCAAACTTTAGCTAGGAAAGAAGCATTAATCATCGTGCCATTATCAAACACAAGTCCATCTGCCTCCTAGACTTTATGGTCCATCCCATCCACAGAGGTATAATTAGTAATGCTTCATAAGAGTCCCATGAATTCTCAGCAGTTCAGTACATACACTAACATCTTATCCTGGCGAAATTCAGCTCTCATTGGACTTGAAAAAAACTTCATCCCAATTCATCAAATTCAAATGCAGGGTCAAAAAAGTTAACTGTTATCACACATTTTCTGCATAAAGAGATCCTAATACTTTCCCCTATGTAGCTGTTTATAACCTTACATATCGATTAAAGAAATAATTTTTTTTTTTACGGTGGGGCAGGTGAGTAAAATAAAATATCAAAATACTACCATTGAAGCCATTCCATTGGCAATTAAAGTTCAGACCCTTCATACATTTGTTACTCTGTGAAACCAAAGCGATGAAAATATAAATAAGTTCAGTATCCTACGACAAGATAGTGAACCAGGCAAGATCATTGGGTAAGAAATAGCAAGACAATCTTCTAAAGTTTCATTGTAATAGTAAATACTGTATTAAATATACTCATTAAAAAATGATACAAAGAATTGCGGGGGAGATTAAAAAACCCCTGCCTGAATAAAGAAAGAAATTGCCCAGCTAAAAGAATTGAATGCTTGCCATCTGAATGAGAAGTAAAGCCCTGAGTCTTAGCTTATTTCTTTCTGTTCTTCTTTTTCAAATAATTTGAGAAGGAGACTATGATGGTTGTGAGGATCTAGGCTTCCTGGGCTGAGAGTGTTCCAAGTGACTGATGTGATGGTATTATCTCTGTTAGTCATAGTGATTAAAAGAATTAAGAAGAACCAAGATCAAAAAACGTATGTATCATTTATCATTGATGATAGAAGAGCAACATGCTCATACACGGCAAACCCATTACCACTAATCATTCCTCCTTGAGAGTGATGAAATAATAATGGATTATGAGGAAGATCCAAGTTACCCTTCCTCTACAGAGAGACTCTTTTCTCTTTTCTTGGTGGGATCAATATCCCTCCACACATAAGCTCAGTGGCGGAGCCACACTTGTGCCAATGTGGGCAAGTGCACCCATAAAAAAAAAGTTAAAAGAATTTAGTGACAACATGTATTGGTAGTGTAGTGAGTTAAGACTCTACACATTTAATTATAGGTCACCAGATCGAGCCTCCATCTTTCACTTATCCTTTTTTTTCCCATTTCCACCCCCCAAATTTCGATCGATCCCTCCATTCTCTTCGATCGGCTCCAAATCGTCCGCCGTCATGCTTCCGTTCTAGGCTCCAGATCATCCGCCGTCGCTCTCTGTGCTCTCCGCTTTCCGTGCTCTCCGCTCTCGTCCACCATCAGTACTTCCAAATCCCCCCTCTCCGTCCAGATTCTTTCTGAGGTAATTTTCGATTCTGTCTTTACTTCTTGCCAGTGCACAGATCTGCTTCTCTGTCTTTCACCATCGCCTTGTCCTGTATCTTTTGTTGATTTAGGTGTATGAGGAACATTGTCTACTTCCTCATCATCCGAATCTAGTTGGTCAAGTTCAATTTTGAGTGGATAGCTTTGCAGATTGAGGGAGCTTCATGTTGAAGGCCTTAAACTTTGTGTTTTATGTTGTTAAGGTTTTAGTTTTAAAGGTTTGATTGCTTTCTATTTTTCAATATTTACATATGTATCTGGTTGGGAGGGATCTTTATTACTTTCCTTTTCTGTTATATGTTTGATTGTGAGCTGGACATCTACTGATGCCTGATGTGCAAGAACTAGAACAAATAAAGATAGGGCAATTGGATGAGAGAATCATATATGAGGTAAGGATGATGTTGCCAAAAGTTTCCTTTTAGTATTTGGGACCTAGGAATGTAAAGATGATTTCCTTTTTTCCAAGGTGCAGCAAGGGAGAGGACCTCTTGTCGGGAAACTTGTCATTTTGTGCCTCAATTTGAATTCTTTTTGTCATTTATCCCTATTATCTCACAATTTTAACCTTTTAAGGCTTTTAGCTGACTATCTTTACTTTTTGTTGATGTCTAGGTAGGATGTGCTTGCTATTGAATGTGTTTTTTTATTTTTAATTTGTTATTTTGTTTCATTCTACTGAGTTTTTGGCTTAAAAAAATTCAGTAATACCTTGAAATGATCACTTTTCCATTTGGAGCTATGTCTTATTTGATGTCTCCATGAATGTTCTATCATAGTTCTCTTGCATCTCTTTGGAGATCCTAGAATGAAAACCTCTCTGATTTATAATTGCTTAGAAGGCAAAAAATGGTAATGTAGGTTGGTTCATTACCTTTACTTATTCTTGCTTAATTGTCAGAACTCGGCAACTGTCCCTTCTGCAACATCTAAGCTCTCACCCCTTCCTCCTGAGCCTTATGATCATGGGGCAACTATTGATATTCATCTCGATTCCTCCAAGGTGAAATAAGTTTTCAATACATTGAGCTGAATGTTAAAATTATTCTATTTAAAAGTTCTTGATGACACAGATTTACTTATTTTCTTATCTTCTTCAGGATGTAAAAGGAAGGGAGAAGGAGCTTTAAGCTAAAGACGCTGAATTGAAAAGAAGGGAACAGGTGATTTATCCTGTCATCTTCCTTTGTAATCGTTCTGATGTAAAGGTTAGTTTTGATTATTATTTTTTATGTTAAGTTGAAGTTTTCTTTTCTTTTTTTTATTTATATTCTTTTGTTTTTAAATGTATTTAAAACTTTACTTAAAAAAAATTTTCGGGGGCACTGCCCCGAACCCCCGAGTCCCACCCCTAAATGTGCACCCACAAACCTAAAATCCTAGCTCCACCACTGTATAAGCTAATTGCCAAGACTCATATTTATAAAGTCCAACCACTAACTAACCATGATCTTAACTTTTTTTTTTTTTTTTTTTTTTTGAGAAGGAAAAGTTTTGGAGGGGTTCGACATCAGTCCCCCACCAAGGCCAGGGCACGGCCCGGGCTCTATGAGCACTTGCGGGGACTTACGAGATCGCCTACCAAAGGAGTCCCAGCGACGGCAGAGGGGATCGAACCCACGACCCAAGGGCCTAGTCCTGGATCCCTTACCATCTATGCCAACTCACATTGGCTGATCTTAACTAATAATATAATATTCTAAGCACAAATTCAATATTCCACACATGCCACTCAAATTGACACCAAATTAGAGCCTGTTAGGGAAAGTATTATAAGCCAAAAAAAGCCCATCAGAAGTGAAAAACTTGTTTTTTGGGTGTTTGAGAAAGTTTCACCATGTGATGAGCTTCAAGGATTGAAGCCACTTCTGAGCTAAAGCAACTAATCCAAGTTTCTGATCCCATCCCAGTAGCTTATGCCTTTTTATTTTTTATCCCAAATAATCACATTATATATATTATAATTCATGCCTTTTTCAGTCATTTTTCATCTCAATTATCTTTTCAAAAGTTATGCAAAAAAAAAAAAAACTACTTCTACCACCGTTATTCCAAACACAAATCACATCAGGAAAACTCTAGAAAAAAAAAGTCTATTAGGAAAAATCCATCGAAACAAAAGCCACTTTTACCACGGCTATCCAAACGGGCCTTAGACTCATAAAAGTGTCAACAGTCTCCTTCAGCCACTTGTTTGGCACTTGCGAGAGAAGCATGGTGTGATTTGAGTCCATGGCAGTTGCAGAGTGAGGAAGGGAGAGGGGGAGCTTGGGAGATTGAAAGTGATGAAGCAAGAAGGAAAAGGCACATGAAAATAGACATGATTCTCCATTTTCTGCTATGGACATGCAACAAGAAGGAAAAATAACAGGAAAAGGAGAACGAGAAGAAGAAAAAGGCACAGGAGAAAAAGAAAGAGCTAGCGATTGTTGGTTGATATTTGAGTAGAGTAAATGGTGTGGAGACTCTGCTGAGAATTAATGGCCCGCCGATTTTTGTATTCTGTACTTCAGCATATGTGTGGAACATTTGCTTTTTATGTCAAGAGGTGCTTGTCATAAAATTCCGAAGTCAATAACTAAGTTTCTTAATTAAAAATATCCTTTTCAAAAATTGAAATCTTCACTGAGTCCATCCGTCCTCAATCTCCCATATGTCCCCATTTCACCCGCCATAACTAGTTTTTTAGTTTTTACTTCCTCATTCCTTTTTATAAAAAAACATTTAACTAATCTGCGGTTTAAAATGTTGGATCGTAGATTATTATAACAAATTAAAGAAGATCGTAGAAGAGGGAGAATATGAAAATAAATATGGTAAAAGTAATAGGTCTTGTAGGCTATGAAAACTTATTATATTGACATTAAATAGGGTAATTAAATAAGGGAAAAATGGGAAAGTAAGAAGTAAAAAAAAAAAAAAAAAAGGACATTCTTTGAATGTTTTTTTTATAAAAAGAACCGGTATGTGTGGCGGTTATCTATATCTTCTATACACAAGCAACCGTTTTTTGAGAAGATACTCAAATAGTTGTGTTTATATTAACGTTTTTAGTGTATTCCGTTTACTTTTACTTTGACACTAATAAATATCAATATTCATCTTTACCACCCTCTTTCAACTATCATAATTATATCAATATATTTTATGTTTTATATCCATAAATTATTAGCTGACCCATATGATTCAAGGAGTTATCATAATAATAATTTAACCCATAAATCAAGTAATTTTTATAATCATAAATCAAACTAAATTTGCAAGAAGCTTAATTTTCAAGAAATGTAGTTGGCCCCATGATTATAGTAATGCTTGTTAGATATGATTAGTTTTGATGATGTCAAATATAGATGTCATTATTATTAAGAGTAAAAAGTTTATATAATATATTCATCTCATACATTCACTAATTTCTATATTTAATGTAGATTTAAAGATTAGAAGATATGAAGTTTAATTATGGAGAATGATCAAGAAGAAGATAAATAAAGAAGTTATTGAATTGGATTGATTAAGAGAAAGAAGAAGAAAGAAATTGGTTCAAGCTCAAATTTCAAAAATGATAATTTGATACCACGAATCTCAGAAATGATAGTTTGGTACCCCAAATTTCAGAAATGACAGTTTGGTACACGAATTTAGTTTGGTACCAAAACTCGAGTTTATTTTTCAAAACTCAAGTCTAAAACTTGAGTTTACCACTATTTCAGCTCCTCTGATCACCTTTGTTTCACATTCAACATGTACAAGGTTCAATTTTTCGATGATATCTCATAAACTAGAGATCCGATTGAGGTGAAACCAGTTTCATATGAAATTAGACTCCCAATGCATCATTTTGATACAAAAATAAATCCCAAAAGGATTCAAATGAAAGATCTATGAATTTAAGAAGTTGCCACATGAAATCACGTCACCTAGTAGACACAGCTTCGATAATTTGGGTGTATCTCACAAACTACACATCCAAAGGAGTTGAAACCGGTGGAATATGAAACTAGACTCAAATACATTTTCAAAAACATGAAGATCATGAAAAAAAAGATCAAATGAGAGAGATATGATTTTTTTAAGCTCACAGTCAAATCAAGACATTACACAAACATTGGTCCAGAACAATAGTCAATAACTGATTGTAACACTCAGCACACAATGAATTTGGAGCTGATTGTTTTTGCATTGGAAAGAAGACTTAAAGACCTTTCTAAAGATAGGTGATTTTCCAAATTTAGAGCTATATCGAAGATGTTATGCTTATTGGAATTTGACCTTCGTGCTGCCAATGTTCTTTTGTTTTGGAAGTCACTGGATTCTAGAAATTGATTTTTAATCGAGTGAACATTTGAAGGACAACACTCTTATTTATTCTGGATCAAACAAAGGTAATACTTGAGTTTTCATAAACAAAATTCGTGTGCCAAGGTAATACTTAAGAAGACTCGAGGAAGTTCTTTGGCTGACTTAATGTTTCATTTTATGAAACTGGAGTTTACAACTCAAGTTTGTCTAAACAAAACTCGAGTTCTGGTAGTTTTCAACTAAACTTTATCTCTAAGCACTGTTCTACCAAATACCAAAACTTGAGTTATAATTATGTCAACTTGAGTTCTTCTTTTGAGTTGAAATTCCAAAACTCGAGTCCATTTTGAAAGCTTATTTGCCAACATATAATAGTTTTTGTTTTGAGAACAAAGTCACCAAAACTTGAGTCATGTAAACTAAACTTGAGTAAGCAACTTGAGTTAAGATAAACGAACTCGAGTTTTGACTCCTTTTGTAGTATATCTTCGTCATCATAAATTCAAATTAACTGATTATTATCATGATACTTTAAATTATCACTCATTATTATTCTCAATGCTTCTTAACATGTTTATTAGTGAGTTTAAGATGATCAAATGCAAGATTACATGAAAATCTTCAAAAAGCAAGATCTATGTTAGAAGCATTTATTGCGTAGCAGAAAACAGAGCATGGAAATGGAAACTGATTCAGAGAAGGACAAATGATCATATGTTCATAGACCCATTACCGGCAATGCGAAAGCGACATATTGTAAAATCTTCCAACAGTCATTAATACAATAGTACTCAAGTTGGAGCATTAACAAAGCCAACAATAAACATTCAACGATTAAATTTGGATTAAAAAGTAACAGAAGTTTCAACGGCTACTTCCGACAGACATCCAATGGTCATATTCTAAATGGCAAGGATTGCTCAACGGTTGAATTCTCTTCATCAACTATAAAAAGGAGAAGCATTTAAAATAGACGACGAGACATGATCTTGCATCTCCACTGTTAAAATGATAATACTCTAATGCTTATATCACTTACTCTCCGTCATCTCCATGATCATATAGTTTACTATAAAGAGTGAGATTATTTGTAATGTACTTCAGTGTTCATCTTATTCACTTATGAGAGAGAAGATTGATTGTAATTCTTCATCACAAAGGTTGTATCCTTACAGTGTGTAAAGGGGGTATCTCGATGAGAGATTTGTGAACAATTGCACAAGTGTCCGGCTAAACTTGTGGGATTGTGGAGGCTTCTCTTATGTACAGATTAAACAGGAGGAGCCTGGGAACTCGACGTAGGTCATCGTGGATTGATCTGAACCAGGATAAATCACAATTTACATATTCTCTTCCCTAAACTCCTATATTTCCAGCATATATGTTTGAATAACTGACTATCGCTTTATAACTCATTACTATCATACAAACTGCTTTTACTAAGAAGTGAAAAAGATTTTCAAAGTTTCTAAGTTTTTATCATACACCTAATTCACCCCCTCTTAGGTGTCAGCTAGTGCTAACATTTGGCATCAGAGCTTGTTTGACAAGAGGGCTATAAACTGTCGAAATCATGATCGAAGGTTCTCACTACGTGAGAGTGTGGATGAAGCGTTGGCTCTTATCCCTATATGGCCATGATGGCTAGCCACCGTTGCCGGTTGCACAGTCGAGAGGATGATTGTAAAACATGCAGAAGGTTTCCTGAAAGGGGATCTGAGATACCATGTTATGTCCATTGAAGTGGGGATAACTCCAAACCTCATAACATTTGATACCAGAGCTGGTTTCTTGTTTAAAGGACTTAGCCGTCTCAAGAGTCACAATGACTGATTTTGGGTGTTGCTTGTTTTTAGAAGGTTTCTTATACCGTTCCACCATTTTTCAAAGATATAGATTTTTGGTTTTGGAAAGTTAGAATGACTTGTTTTATTAAAACATCTAATTTTGACATGTGAAATGTTTTTACTAATGCTTTTAATTTCAAACCGAGAAAGAATTGAACAGAAAAAAAAATGTTTTCATTGAACATTAAAACAATAAAAATCCTTTACAATGCCTTCACTTAAGAAGCTTTTTAGCTTTTGTAATTGTGAGCAGCCTAGCATAAGGGGTGAACTCTACATCACTTTCACTCCAATTACCACAAACATCATCTTCACGCCTCATGGTTCGGAGAACAAGTGCTTTTGCCTTGCGACGTTCATTATTGAATAGTCCTTTGACGGATGTTATAAATGCATCACCTGCTCTACCACTTGGACGCTTAAATGGGTGCTGATCAGATTTTCCTGCCTGATCTTCATTGTCACTTGAGTAGTCAACTTCAGGACCGCTGGCTCCAGTAGGCTGGGTCTGGGATTTGTCTTTGAATTTCTTACCCTACATAATCCATGAAAGGAAAAACAATATTTAAATGAATTTAATAGTAAAAGTTCATGACACATAACTCCATAGCTAATAATGATTTTCTTGATTCGTTAAGAGCCCTACAAGAGGCACTAAAATGACGGCCTGGTACTCAAGTTTTCAGTTTGAGAGGTTGAACATAATGTTTTATTTTTTGTGACATAAGCATAATGCTTTATTAAAAGAATGTAACCATCAACAAGAAAAACAAAACAAAAGGGACACCAGTGAATAATTAACCTGCATTCCAGTCAGAGACTTCAGAACCCCCCAGATGATGTGCTTCTTGACTCTTGAAAAGAGTTTTGGCCAAGTCCCAGTAAATTCTACTCGGTGAAATTGATCCATCAGTAATTTCAGATCACTCACAACAAATGGTGATCCGTCATATGTAACCAATAACTCAACCTACAAGAAAAATACACAACACTTGAATGAAACCTGAATTCTTATGACATGTGATAGTAGATACAAGCTTCACTATTACGTCAAAAAGCTATCAACCTGGCTAATTTTGATGTTGTGAAACTCCATCACTTTTCGTGGCTTAGATTTCTTCTCTTCTTGTGACTTGACTATTTTTCTCTCTTTCTCTTCATTTGATCGACCAGTTTTGACAACTTTGGAATCTTTTAATGCATTCTTTAGATACTTCATCTTGTTGCTCAATAGAGTCAAATGGGCTATTATTCGATGAGGAGATACTCTCTAAGACAAGTTCATTGGCTACAGATTCTGCAACAGTTTCTTCCCATGTTCTATCAAAAGAAGACGTTCTTCGCAATTCAGGGGTTGAACCAGTACCTGGGTTTTCTATGACATTTTGCAATTTGGATGCCTGCAAGCAGGTTACAAGCTCCTTATGAGATGATGCATCTAAAACTACTAATAGTATATGGAAAAGGAAAGGACAAAAAGAAAAAGACATTTTCTCCGAACTCTCCAACCAACGTATTCCATGATTCGCATTCTTGATTCCAGTCATCTAGAAAATATCACCAGAGACTTACATGGGTTGAATTGGCAGGAATGGCAGGCCGGCTTGTAGCAGCAAATTTCATTGCAGAGATGCCAGATTTGGATGAGACCAATTGCATGCTATGTTTCTAAATACTAGTCTCTTACGACTATCACAAGGCAGAGTGTTTTTTTATATCCTATTTCAGATTAGATAAATGAGAAATATACTACAAAATAACTAATAGGAGTTGGATCTAATGTAGTCTATCACAATATGGTGTACCAAGACTCCAATTCTCATTGAGAAAAATGTCCACATTTAGTAACAGTGCTTCAAACAGAATTATCTCCAATAGGCAATAGTAATAAGATGATAGGATGTTTGTTTTTACAAACAAAATAAATAAATAACCTACAAAATACTGCTTTTGTTTTTTTCTCCCATCTTTTCTCATTTGCATTATATAAAATAGTTAGTTAAATTCTCTCATATCAAGTAGTTTGGACCTGACTTTCCTCCTTTGACATTAAGGTCCGCTGTCCTCCTTTTCTCTTATACTCCACCATTTTGGGGCAAAACTATGCCACTGTTGTTTTTTTTTTTTCCTTTAATATTTTAGAGCATTGACTGATACTAAAAAGATACTTCAACATACTAACCAGTACTAAAAAATACTTCATGATCTTGAAAAATTATTTTAGGATCTTGAAAAAGTATCCTTAAACATAATTTTAGTACTAGTTAATACCTTAAAATATTTTTTCAAGATCCTAATATAACTTTCCAAAATCATGAAGTATTTTTTTAGTATCAGTCAGTATTCTAAACTATCTTTTCAGAAAGTCAATACCCTGAAATATTTTTTCAAGGTCCTGCAATAATTTTTCAAGATCATGAAGTATTTTTTCAATATCCGTCAAAATCCTAAAATAATTTTTTAAAATCATAAAGTTTTTTTTAGTACCGATCAGTATCCTAAAATATCTTTTTACTACCAGTCAGTACCCTGAAATATTTAAAAAAAAAAACCAACAGCTGCATACGCTAAAACAGCGGGCGCAGTATAGGAGAAAAGGAGGGCAGCGGACCTTAATGGCAAAGGAGGAAAGCCAGGTCCAAGTAGTTCTGCTTTTACCGAGTGCATAGACAGGAGAGATTGTTGTCATTCTATTCACTTCAAAGTTCACTTGCTAGATTGTTGTTAATAATTGCTTTTCACAATGTAAACATCAAAAGTCTTTATAAAATCCATTTGAGTTGTGCCTATGATTATCCAAAAAACTCAATAAATCCTTCTCATTATGCTTCTCCAAATGAGAATAAGCCTCCACGACGTAAGGGAACTCTCCTCCATATATATACGATGCACACGCAGCTTTGTATGTCAATAACTCCAAATCACCTGCACGGAGACAACAAATTAGCAGGGAGCTTAATAGAAATCTCTATTTATTAAAAGGAGAAATATATATATATATATATATATATATATTGATTTTAAAGGCATCAGAAGAAATACCAGCTTGAATTTCTGATTTACGATTTTTTGATCCAAAATGTTTTCTTTTCCACCACCTGCTTCGCACCCTCCAAGGCTCCTTTATAAATACTTTTGGAGTGCTGCTTCGGAAAGATCTAACGTGTTTTCTACTACGCTCATCTTCGCTACCATTTAAGCATGTAGACATACAATCTTCCTCATACGTAAATAACATAAAGAAACAAGAAGCAAACACTTTCCATGTGTTGTGTTCTCCATCTGTAGCATCCAAGTGCAAGGCAATCATTCCTACTAGAGACTGAACATTATAGTTCCCTACAAGATATCAAGAGAAATCTGAATATAATGTAGCACAGAATTAAGGATGAAATTAGAAATTATGGATCAATGTGACGATTAATAAATGCAAAGTAGTAGTACCATGCATCTTCACAAGCTTTGCTAGTGATTCACAACATGTTGGGTCCTTCTTTAATGCATCCTCATAATAGGAATTGTTTGATTTCAACCGTTCTGAGAGGATAGCCTTCAATCTACGAGTACGTAAATTAGTGACATCGTGAAAAATGCAGGGGAAAAATTACAGTATTTCAATCTGCTTGGGTAAAAAAATATCATTCTATCAAACATTATGAGAGCTAAAAAAGAAATAATAGGAGAATAACTTTATTCAAACCAACAAAGTTATACACCTCAGATTTCTTTGAGCAAAGTCATATATTCCTTGTCATTAAGATATCAATGAACATAAGCAAACTATTAAAAATTCAAATTATGCAAGTAAGCATTTCAGAGGAGAAAAGTAAAGGCATGACATTAGTTAGCTTGATTGTTAGTGTTTGTCCTCAACTGTCCCAGCTTTCCCCCCTTAACTTGGCATGTTACCAGAAACTAGGGGAATGCTTAGGGAAAAAGTTATTCCCGTATAAAACAGGAGAATCGGGAAACGTAAAGGAGGTGCCAGGGGAACGCAATGGAGAAATATTAAATTCCAGAAAAGTCCCCTTTATTTTAAGCAATGAACCAAGCATGGCAAAGAAATAAACTATAGAGACAGGTATACTACATATAGTTCAATAAGACATTCCTTTCCTAAGGCAGTTCAGCCAAATCTAATCACAAAATTTTGGTGCGAGTTTAAGCTTTAATCTCTGGTATTTTCCTTAAAGATATAACATTTATATACCCTATGAATATGATAAGCTAAGGGGTATGTACCTAAATGGAAGAGCAGAGCCAGAAGTACTGCACTGCTTCTCTAGTATATTTAGTGCCTCGTCAACTTGAGCTCCCATCAGCAAAAGCTGGCAAAATAAAGACATGTTAAAATGTGAAAGGAATGCTGGCATCTAAAATCATTTTAACATAGAGAAACTCTGATCATACAATTTGAACAATACAACAGTCATATAACTTGTATATGCATATGATCATGGATGCCTTGTACCTGTATCAAGGGTTGTAATACTGCTAATCCTGAGGGATCTAAGTCATGAGCTATTTTTAAATGCTTCACAGCATCTCTGTAATAGTCATTAAGCAGTTTGTTGTGCATGCAAATGAAATTCTCCCAACTGTTGTGGTCAGGCAAATGCAAGGGTAACAACCCGGAATCAAGTCCCTCTGAGTAAATGCAAAAGAACATTAGTAATGCAGTCAGAGATGAACCAAAGGGTAACCACACTCAACCTAAATTTGCTGCATAATATGTAATTGAAAGACTCATCAGAGGTTGATGAAATAATGTAAAAATATATTTGACTCTAATTTCCATCCGTATCTTTTTCTTCTTTGGAGTGAGGGAACGGAGATTGCCGTCTATATCTCAAGTATAGAATAGTTCACATAGATTGAAAAAATAGAAATAAGAAGAAACCATGTTTTTTCACCCAGAAAATATTAGGGAGAAAATATAGATACAAAAACACAAATATATGTGCCCTTAATCCATGCCATTGCCAACAAAATATAGATTAGTTCTCCAGTCCAAAGTTTTGATCAGCAAAAAATGGGGAAAGAAATTTTGTTAAGAAAATCCTATAGCCAACATAAGAAGAAGCCCATATACAATGAAACACATTTTGAAGATTAAAGGATCCATTGTAAAGTTCTGAAGATTAGGAGTTATATGCACATGACTCCAAATTTATGAGATTATGTATATTTTAGCCCTTAAGATTAGGAGTTATATGCACATGACTCCAAATTTATGAGATTATGTATATTTTAGCCCTTACGATTCCTGATTGTCATATCACGTATAAAACCTTAGGTTTTCCTCCTTATTGGAGGAAACCACCATAATAAAGTGACCTATAACCAAACAAATGTAAGCTGCCCAAAATAACATATAAAAAAATATTGGGAGAAACATATAACAAACTAACGAAAAAGTGAAAACTCAAAGAAAATAGATAAAAGGAACATATATTGAAAAATTACCAAGAGCATATAAAGAAGAGGCATCTTGCACATGAAATCGGTTATTTAAGCCAGAGTCTCTATCTCCTGTATGTTCTTCAGAATCCATATAAAAACCTCGAGGCTGGAAGTTTGAAACAGGTTTTTCTCTTTGATGCTTAACATTGATCTCCATAGGAACACTCATGTTGTGGTTGATGCTGGCATTCATAGATATTTCCTCATCCTTAAAGACAGACGAGTTTGAATCACATTTGAAAAAAGTCTCTCCCATATGGGTCTCAACTGTATTATGCCATTCTGATTGTCCGTGTTGATTGCTGAATTCATCTCCCACTATATATGAGGTTTGTGGGGAGTCAGCCTGGTCTAAATCTCTCAGCTGGAACTCTTTGGGAATACCAGAATACCACAACTCATAGAATACCAAACCAGTCATCATATTTGCCCCAAAATCATGTTCAGACCCAACTTCTTGCTTGAGGCTAAAAAAGAAATGGGAAGAATAGCAAAAAAGTTAAAGTTTGAATGTTCATTTTCAAAGAGATACACATCATAAAAGAAGCACTTGCATTGACAATCAAAAGAAAAGTCTGAATTGTAAGACATTAATATATCATATGCCAGATAGCAGGGCAACTTATATATAGTAATGACATTGCTCAAGAAAGGAACATGTCCATTTCCCTTTGTTGGCCATAGAAACTTAACCAACTACATAAAGTAATAAACGAACAGCCATTATTTTTCCTTTTTTTTTTATAAGGGCCATTACTAATGTAAATTTCACCCATCCATTCTAGCATCCCCATGGCTTGATTCCATGCTATATATAATATGCCAAGCAAGAAGCACAAGTCTGAGTTTTGAAAGCTTCTAGTCAAGAAAAGCATGTAGAAAGGCCTTCCTCCTATTTCCTGTCAACGAGCTTCTGAAATATGCCACTACTTTCCTTGTATGCCTCACTAAAAGCCATTTATTTTAGGCATATACAACTACTTGCTATAGCATATGAGTTATGTTAGAGAAAAAAGAAAAGCTTTAATCAAGGAAACTTGTTTATTGTAAACCAAAGAGTGTAATACCGACGTATATCTAATGGCAGTACTAGGAATATCAATTTATAATAAGTGGAACTATCATGGTCATACCTCCTTGTCATAAAAGTGAGGAAAAATAGACAAAGTGATAATTATTAAAACCCTAATATATGTATTGAGGACAATTTGTTTCAAAGAATTCATAAAACCTTCCCCAAAAAAAGGAATGGCTTACACTCAATGAACTACATCATGGAACAATACTGGGCATATTGATACTAGACATATTTCTTTGCAAAAGCAAATGATTGCACATTAAACAAAAAAAGGATTACGCACTAAAGAACAAAAATACATACCATAGAACAGCCTGGTATGCTTCCTCATTGTTGCCTTGCATAATAAAAAACAATATGAACTCCAAATGAACAGCAAATCTTTTCTGCTCCACAAGTAACTTTATATCAATAAACGAAGTCTCGAGAAATATCCCGATGCCATGAATGAAAACACAATGGCTCCATGGCAAATTCAACAATTAATATATAGGATGAAGCAAAATAATTTATTCTTTTTCACTTGACCATGAAATGCCTAAAGATATTTACATCCAATATACACAAAATCAAAGTTGAATAACCATTTTTATTATTTAGTCAAGTTTACTCCTCTAAAGACATGAATTGATAGCAAATATGGAAACTTTCATGACTAGTATCCGCATGAATGGGATTGCAACAGTCATGACTAAGAATGGGCATGCACTATACACCAATAGAAATCAGATGCACTCTAGAAGACACTACTCTCCAGTGATTCCTACTATTTGGTCTTTACTGTGTCTTTCCTGACACCTACTTTCACCCCAGACCGTTTATTCCCCATAGCTTTACTGTGATAATAAGCTCATTAAAATAAAAATTGTTAACACCACCAAGCCATCAAGAATAATTCAAAACCAATTAGAATCAGCAACACTGAAAACATTCAACAAAAATATAGTTATTTTGCAGCACTTAGGAAAAAGTAATATGAATTATACCTCTACTGGCCAATACTTCATTGACCCATTCTTCCTCATCCAAACATCATAGATGTTCTTGATTCTTGTAGGATTGACACGGTTATTTTCTACATGTTTGAGAAGCTCTAGTAAAACCTAGACATGTAACAACATAAAACATGGTATTGAGAATCTACACCTGGATCAGTCATAGAAAAACAGATCACAACATAGTACTAAATAGCATGATTATCAAGAGTGCACTAAATGGGTGACAAACAGATTAAGCCACTTCAACCACTTTAACAAACTTCTGAATTTGAAAGTTACATGTAAATTGTACATTTTAGCAAGTTAGACTTCTAAGTCTGGAACTGTATTTTTCATATTGTCTTGTTAGCTTACATTTTTATAATATAATTCACCCCAACAACAAAACAAATGATTGAAAATTTATTAACATTATGGTAAAAAAAAAACACAACTTCTAAATTCTAAAGTAGTTAAGTAATCTTTAATATATATCTTTAAATATTATATCTCCAGATATTAACGGTAGGAATATCTGCAGATAAGCATAATGAAGGGGGAAACCCTTCCTTCAAAACAGTTACTAAAGATTTAGATTGATAGTTGGCAAAAGTCCATCATCCTACAGAAGCATATAAAATTCTTTGTCCAGGCATCAAGTCTGTACCAAAATGGTATAGCATGTTTGGATGAGGAAAATGGAAGGAAAGGGACAGGAAGGAAATGCTTCATTGGAAGCTCTGCCTTGCTTGGGAGTACTTTACAAGGAGAGGTGGAGGATAAGATGATTTTCTGCTAACCTTTCAAAATCTTAGAAAGTCTTCCAAGGTACTCCCTCTGATCCTTAATATAAGACATATTTACCTAATTTAATTAGATTAAGAAAGTACGTTGAATTAGTTAATATGATATATTTTTCTAAAACACCTGAGTTATCTTCCTTAATTTCCTCTTTCATTCTCCTCCTTGATCATTATTGAGGGAGCATCAATAGGGGCAAATTAGGAAAGATTGACAAATATAAAAAATATGTCTTATATTTAGAACCAAAATCAACTCCCCAAATATATTTTATATTAAGAACTGGAGGTGTACTAGACATTGTATAAATTTAAGCTATCCAGATCTAGAAATTTTAGTTCTGAGATATGAATCAACCAGTAGACATCAAGGTATCAAGAAATCAAATTATCATAACCGAGAGTATAATAAAAGATAAATGTATCAAAACATACATCACACTGATAAACTTCATATTTTATGTTTATTATGCAGTTAATTTAATCATAGGAACGGGAAATTAACCATCTTTTTTGTTTACCACAACAATGCCAGAAGACCAGAACAAATAGGTTTACTCAAGACAAATGGTTTCCTGATACATACTGGGTATACAGAACTGGAGACAACTATACACCATGAACTTATAACAAAAATAAAGATCTAAAAGACATTAAAATTTAAAAATGATAAAAAAAATAAACTCATACCCAAAACTTAAATTGATTATCGAAAGGTGAATTTTCTTTAACTGTCGCCTGCAGATACACACTAAGAACGCCACTAGCTTCCTCCCAGTTTCGCTGTTTCATGAGTCTCTGCAATATAACCCGCAGTCTACTCTGATTCTCTGTCCTCAGTTTACCAGGACACAATCCTAGAACATACGAAGGCTTCGTCAATGATAAAATGATTCTTTTGACAAGATTTTCTTCTTCGGCCGTAGGGTCATCATGAGCAACCCCCTTGGACTTCCTTTTCCGACCATGTATTTCTTCTATAGCTTCCCTGTCCCAAGTATGAAACACCAAATCAGTATGAACTGTTTAACATGAGATCCTGAAAGTCATCACAAGTGAAAATAAAGAGAGGGGGGGTTCTAACTTACATTCTTAACCTCGAATATTTGAGGTCAAGTTTAGTAATTTACATCTCAATAAACCAATTACTGAACTTATCTAAAGTTGAAATCTTAAAAATCTTTAGTCCCCTCAATTAAATTTCAGCTTCCACATATTAAACAATTCCCGACGCATAAAAACAACCAAATGAACCAATCCATCGTCAAAGCCCCTAAACATCATTCTTTCGTATGTCACTAAGATATCCCCTCCATTGCAAGAAACTGATTATTAATCCAACTACTGCAAGGAAGGAAGTCGCGAGCTCCACATTTTTATAATACCAATTGGATAAAAACAGCGAGAAGCACTGGAATTAGGGTGATAACACGATGAAATAAAAGGAAGAAAAAGTAAACCTATGTTCATGGCGTTGGGGGCTTGTGGGGAGAACATCAGGGGTGACACCGAGGTCGTCTGGATGAATTTCTGTGTTCACGAACTCTTTAAAGGAGGAAGCCATCGTGGCAATGCGACGGACCGAAAAGAACTGATGGTTTGATGGATTTGGTTAGCGAACTGAGAAGAGTAGCAAAGGAAACCTAGAACGCGAAGAGTGGCAGCTTAACGACTCCACCACCGTCAGCAAGAGTACGGTCACGAAAGTGACTGTGGCTCTGAAGACGACGGTGGCGGGAGGATCATCATTCTTATGTATTGGTACGTTAGGCTAGAGTTTTTCCTTTTTTTGAATTAAAAAATTGTAAAATATGAGGTTATGTTTTAAAAGAAAAGAATTATGAAATGTTTATTTCCCTTATTAACTAGTCATAATAAATATGACCTGAGATTTTACAATTTTAAAGATTTTTTCTATCATTTTTTAAATATCAAAATCTAAATCTAGATTTTACAATTTTAAAGTTTTTTCCTATCACTTTTCAAAGGGAAAAACAATTCTCATGTGGGTCCCACCATTTCATATGTGTGTAGGAATCTTCTTCTTCTCATGCAACATGAGAAGTTTAAACTCCCTTTTCAAATATCGAAATCTAAAAGGTAAATGACACTTAAATGCCATCTGAATATCCTAAATATAAAGAAGCTCATTGAACTTGTGAAATGACAAAGAACATATAACGGTGTGCATGGGAACCATTCTGTTCCCCAGCACTGATTCTGAGATGAAACAGCTTTTTCTGATTCTGTGCCTGGGAAAAGTTTTGAGAATCAGAATTACGTTTGTTAACTCATTTTATTTTTACTCCGAGAATCAGAATTACGTTTGTTAACACATTTTATTTTTATTTATGTAATTTTTATATTCAAAAAATTATTTATGTGGTGGTGGCAGTGGCACAGGTGGCGACGGTGGCGGTGGCAGCGGCGTTCGTGGTGGTGGCGGTGTGGCGGTGGTGGCGATGAGGTGGGGGTGGCGGCGACGAGGTGGGGGGGCGGCGGCGATGGCGGTGAGGTAGTGGTGGCGGTGGGGGGGTGGTGGTGGTGGCGGTGATGAGGTGGGGGTGGCGGCAGCGGCGGCGACGAGGGTGGTGGCGGCAATGGTGGCGATGAGGTGGCGGCGGTGGGGGTGGTGAGGGTAGTTGACACTGCGAAAGGTTTTCGAGGGAAAGAAGAGAGGATGTAGGTTGAGGAATAAATTCTGATTTTGTGCCCAGAAATAGAAAAGCATGAATTTTCTGCTTTTTTTTTTTCTATTCCCCAGCACAAAAATTGAACTGGTTCATCCCGAGAACAAAAAAAAAAAAAAAAAAACCGGATTTACCAAACAGATTTCTCATCCATTTGTGTTCCGGGGAACAGAAATTAACAAAAAACACATTCTGGGAGCGTTACCATGCACACCCTAAGGGTAGGGACGGAAATAGGCCAGGTCAAGCTAGGCTTTGGCTAAATAGGTCTGAGCCTGTAACAGTGATAGAAGGCCTGAGTCTGGGCCTGAGTCTGAATGCAGGTTTTTTTTTTTAGGCTCAGGCCTGAGCCTTCATAAGGCCTAGTTGAGCCTGAAGCTTTTTTAAAAGCCTATTTACAATGCAGGTGGAGGCCATAAATAGGCTTTTGTGCACTTTGAACCTATCAAAACTATATAAATATAAGTTTTTAGTAGAATATAAGAATGAACAAACCTTGTGAATACAGAAAAGCCCCGCTAGGAGACTCACCCACCATAGTCAGGTGCGTGACCCAGGTCGGATTCGGATTAGTCAGGGAGAAGTTCTGGATATCGAATGGGTAACCGAAAAAAAAAAGAATATAAGAATGAAAAATAATAAATATTATATTATTTATATGATATAAAATAATTATATTTATTTAATGTGTAAACAGGCCCGGCCTTAATAAAATAGGCCTGACCTATTTACACATTTAGGCCTTTAAATAGGCCTTGGTTTGACCTTTTTAATAAACAAGTCAGGCCTAACCAGGCCCTAAACAGATTAGGTTGTAGACCGCCTGATAGGAGCCTAGCCTATTTCCACCCCTAGATGAGCAATCAGGGATATGAAAATTTTGGAGAAAAGTCTAAACTGCCCTTCACATGATGAAGAACACCAAGAATATTCAAGGCTTCGACCTCCACGATCTCCTTGAAGACCAATGGAATCACGTTGGAGCTTTAGCTAGCTATGGTACAAGGCTTGTCGGAGGTTCGATTCCGACGAATGTAGAGGAAGATCATAAGAACCAAAAAGAGAAAGATGAAGAGAAAAAGGCAAATCAGGCTCCAACTTCATCTTCCTCTTTCTGGTTCTTATGATCTTCCTCTACATTTGTCGTAGTCGTACCTCCAACAAGCCCTATACCATAGCCAACCAAAGCTCCGCACGTGATTCTGTTGGTCTCCAAGGAGATTGTGGAGGTCAAAGCCTTGGATCTTCTTGGTGTTCTTCATTACAAAAAAGGCAGTTCTCCAAAATTTTCATATCCATGATTACCCCTTATCCCTTCCCTATCATTTCACAAGTTCAATAAGCTTATCTGTATTTAGGAAATTCATATAGTATTTAAGTGTCATTTTCCCAAATCTAAATCTATACAATTACACTTATAACATTATACGAGTTGTCAATTTCTGGTCATACTAAAGGTCTAATTAGAGATTTTTTATCGGTCAAAAAAATTATTTATTTAATGTTGTTAAAGAATAAAAAACGCTATGTGGTTAAGAAATTAATATAACGTGATTAATTAGATTTGGGAAAATGACACTTAAAAGATAACATGAGCTCTTTTACCTCTAGTAGGGGCATTCGTCAGGGAGATCCCTCTCTCCAAACTTGTTTATTATTGTAGCTGAGATTCTCTCCCTTATGATCAACAAGAGCCAGAACAATAAAGTCATCATGGGGGTTAAATTAAGCAACAGTTGCCCCGTACTTACTCATAGCTTCTTTGCTGACGATGCTCTTCTGTATGTGCATGCTACTCAGAGGAATTGCACTCAACTGGTTGATCTCTTGCATATGTACTGTATAGCCTCTAGTCAGGTCATCAATCTTGACAAGTCTAGTATCTTCTTCTCCTCCAATACCCCTGAAAATGTGAAAAGCATGGTTGGAAGAACTTGTAAGAACCGGTTGAACCCAAGAGGGGGGTGAATTGGGTGAATGATTAAAAACTTGGAACTTTAAAAATCTTTTCGCAACTTACTGACAACAATTTGTATGACAGTAGTAATTTATAAAGTGATAGACAATCAAACATATTCGTGGGAATATAAGAGATCAGGGAAGAGAATATGCAAATTGAGATATATACTGGTTCGGCCCAATCCCTGTCCTACGTCCAGTTCTCAAGCTCCACTTGAGATTTCCAATCCACTATCGTCTTGTTTAATCCGGGCACAAGAGAAGCCTATACAATCCCACAAGTTCACCTAGGCACTTGTGAAGCCAAATCTCTCATCGAGATACTCCTCTCAATCAACTACATACCGTAAGGTTACAATCTGTTTCCACTCAAGATCACCCAATCTTGAGTAATTCTCAGATAAACAGATAAGAAAATTACAATGAATCTTCTCTCTCATAAGTGAATGAATAAACATTGAAGTACAATACAAATCATTTCACTATCTACTGTAAACTATATAAACATTGAGAAACAGTGTGTATGAGATAAACGTTTGATTCATAATGTTGGCATTTTGAGAGTGCAAGCTCTTGTGTCTAACCTCTTCTATCTTGAATGCTTCTCCTTTTATAGTTGATGAAGAGTATTTGACCATTTGAACAATTCTTCCCATTTAACATATGACCATTGGAATAAATATAGTCGTTGAAGCTTTTGACGTAATCATCTGCTTTTTGTAGTCTAATGTTAATCCTTCATATAATCATCTAAAACTCATTAACAAGCTGATTAAACATAATTAGGAATAGTAATAAGTGATGATAAGGATTAATGAAATCACAAACAATGATTTTGGATTTTTGAACACGGTGATTTTCTGAAGCAGAGATGTTAACTCGAGGTGCTCGTCAGTCTCAGAACTCTTCCCTGATCCATGCCAGGCTTTGCTAGGATCCTTCGCTGGGTTGGCTTCGCCTGCATCCTCAGCAGTGTTGACTTCACCGGGATCCTTAGCCGTGTTGGCTTTGCCAGGATACTTGACTGGGTTAGCTTTGCCAGGATCATTAGTCGTGTTGGCTTCACTGAGATCATTAGCCGAGTTTGAAGCACAAAAGAGTTCTTGCTATCGTGCCATCTTGGATAGCCGGATTATGACGTGCCATCTCGGCATCGGATAGTGAATGTGCTTTTCTTGGCCGACTTGCTATCTCGGCATAGGATAGCCGTTGTAATTTGCTTCCAAAATCTTGTGAAACACTAAGTCTAGATTCATATGAAATTGATTTCACTTCATTTGGTGTTGTATAATGTGAGCTATTTCCAAAAAACCGAGCCTATGCTGAAATGGTTCCAGAATTTTGAGTGTCAACTTTCTAAGTCCATAACTCCTTGGCCTGAACTCTGTTTTGGTTGGTTCAAGTCTTTGTGGAACGCATTTTGAGTCTACTTTCAAATGCCACCAATTTTAGCTTAATTGGATTTTTAGTTTGTGAGATATACTCAAAACATCAAAGGTTGGTCAGTTGTGTGACGTTAATTGATGTACCAACTTGTGAAATTCATAACTCTCTCATCTGAACTCCTTTGGGCTTGAAACGTTGTCACAATGACGAATTGGGAGTCTAGTTTCATAAAAAAATTGGTTTCACCTCAACTTGATCTTTGGTTTCGGAGATATCATCGAATTACCAGACCTCACTCAGCTAAAACGTGAAACAGAGGTGAACATAGTTGCTGAAAATCACTATTGGCTCGAGCCAATTAGTGGTTGACTCGAGTCAACTCCTATCAGATGCGCAAAACACTTAGAAAAATGTTCTAACTCGAGTTTAGACTACTTGGCTCGAGTTAGTTCATCCCGAAGCTTGTTTTTGCTTATTTTAACTCCGATTTGAGTCATTCTAACTTTGATATCATCGTGGAGACTTCTAGAATCAATCTAAGAACTTGTATAATGATTTTCACATTCCATTCAGAAATTTCTTCCTTTATTTCTTCTTCTCTTGATCATTCTCCATAATTCAACTCTTTCTTTTTTCTCTTCTCACCATTCAACTCTTTCTTTCTTCTCTTCTCTTAATCATTTTCCACAATTCAATTATTTCTTTCTTCTCTTCTCTTGATCATTCTTCATCATTCAACTTGGACTCATCATTTTCTGCAAGTTCTACCTTCTTCAATATCTCCTCTTCTTCTTGATTATTCTCAAAATACTTTGATAACTTCTTGCTTCCTTGCAATTTCTCCTTTTTGTAATCTCTTATCTCCTTCTTGATTATTCTTCATAATTCAACTTGGACTAATCTACATTAAATACATAGTAGTTAGTCAATATAGGAGATAAATATATTATACAATATTTTTGCTCTTAATAATGACATCTATATAAGACATTATCAAAACTAATCATATCCAACAAAACTTTGGGCATTCCTGTAGTAGAAGACCCTGGGAGATACCTCGGTATTCCGAGCATCTGGGGGAAGACAAAACATCAGGCTTTAGCTTATGTTCGTGAACGTGTTGCAAACAAAATCCAAGGTTGGGATCAATCATTGCTTTCCTTTGCTGGACGAGATGTCATGATTAAATCTGTTTTGCTGGCAATTCCAATTTACCTTATGAATTGTTTTCGATTGCCTCTCAAGACTTGTAAGGAAATCGGTAGTCTTATTGCCAACTTTTGGTGGAGCGATAATGCATTTGGTGGAAGTACACACGGGACAGCTTGGGAGTCTTTAACCACAGCAAAGAGTAATGGAGGGATGAGTTTTCATGATATATCTATTATGAATGATGCTCTTCTAGCTAAGATTGCTTGGAGATTGATCACGAGTCCAAACGACCTATGGGTTAGGGTCTTGAAGAGTATATATTTTCCTAAGGATGAATTCATGCAAGCAGAAAAAGGCTATAAGGCTTCGTGGTGCTGGTCTAGTATTCTGGATAGTTGAGATTTCCTCAAGCACGATCTCCGTTGGGATATAGGAGATGGCACTGCTTAGAGCTAGGAATCAGGGCCGGCCCGGCCCTACAGGGCCAGGGCCTAACAGGGCCGGCCCTATAGGGCCTGGGGTAAGGAAAACATCTATTTTTCAAAGCCCGGCTCGATAGTACCAGGGCCAGGGCCGGCCCTACAGGGCCTGAAAATTACTATTCCAAATTTTAACTATTTTTCCTTCGATTTTTTCAAAGAAATATAATTAGTAAATTGCAACCATTAAAGTTCTAATCTATCAAATAAATATTATCAACATTAATATCTAAACAATATAAATCATTTAACAAATAAACACATTCATTAATTCGTAATAAAAAACAAATAAACACAAAGAATATGTTTTTTCCTTTTTTTTCAAAAAATATTAAACAAAGGAATTGCTTTATGTATGCCTACAACAAAATGCCTTTCCCTCTCATAATTTTGTGTGTGTTTGCAGATTCCTTCGGTTCATGCATGATTTTACTGACAGGTAAAAATAATATTTTACACAAAATATATTTATAATTTATTACTTATATAATATTGTAATTACAAAGTACGTGTTTATTTAATATGAAAACATCCCTTCTTTAAAATTTATAATAACTAATTATGTGTTATAATACAGAAGAATAATAAATATAAAAAAAGGGTTATAGTTTAAACTAAAATAATCTAAGTAATTACAAATAAACACATTCATTAAGTGAAAGTCTAAGTAATTAATTTCTTTTAAAAAAAGAAGCTACAGTTAAACGGGCCTAACGGGCCGGCCCGAGGCCCTACAGGGTCAATTTCAAATTTCTGACTTATTTTTCAAGCCCGAGCCCTACAGGGCCAGGGCTTAAACGAGCCGGCCCGACAGGCTTGGCCCGATTTCCCGGCTCTAGCACTGCTATCAAAATCTGGGATGATAAATGGGTCCCAAATGTTGATTTCCCCGAAAAGCCAAGCAACCCTGATGACCCTTCTATTTCAAATGGTAGAGTCTGTGACCTTATTGTTAACGGTCAGTAGGATCTTTCCTCTATTGATCGATATCTATCGGCGGAAGTCAAGAGTGCTATATATGATATCACCATTCCTTCTAATGGATTGGGTGATAAATTAGTGTAGACCAGTGCCAAGAAAGGTGTGTATTCAGTGAAAGTGGGATATCATAAAGGTAAAGAGGGTATTATCAGGAACGAGAACAAAGCAAGGTCCTCGATAGTTGTCCCCTCAGCCTGCTGGAACTCAATTTGGCAGATCAAGATTATACCAAGGGTGCATCAGTTTATTTGGCGGATTTTGAACCGTGCTCTTGCTACCAATGAGGCCCTTTACCGTAGGAAGATATTCCAGGATACCAATTGTCCGGTTTGTCATGGAGATGTGGAGTCGATTGAGCATCTATTTTTTCACTGCCCCTGGACTAGATGTACTGGTTTGGTTGTACTCTTAGCGCAAGAATTGATGTTGCCAACATGTCAAACTTCAACGCTTGGTGGATTAAAATCACAGGTATGCATTCATTGAGTAAGTAAGACCTTTCATTAATTTGCTGGATCTTATGGTTTATTTGGAAGCAAAGAAATAATTTGGCCTTTAATCATAAAGTTCCTAACCCTATTGATGTAATTGAATGTGTGAGGAAAAACAGTTTTGACTTACGGGTAAATTGCGATAAAAGGCAAAGAAACTCGGAGGGTCAAAGGGTGATTCCTTCTCATCTAGCTCATTGGTCTCCTCCTCCTCCTCCTGCTGGCAAGCTTAAATTTAACTGTGATGGGACCTTCTCAGCTACTAAGAATGAAGTTGCTATCGAAGTTGTCTGTAGGGATCATTTAGGAGATTTTAAATGGGGTTTTGTGGACAAGGTGAAATCAATCTCCGCTTTTATGACTGAAGCTTTAGCTTTGAAGAGGGCATTGATGCTTGCAATCGATCTTGGTCATGATAAAGTGATCTTTGAAACTGATTGTCTCTCCCTTCTTGAATGTGTTGATGCTAAATCATCGGATCTGATTGAGTGGTGGTGTAGGAGCATTGTTTTCGATAGTATTCGTCTTTTGTTGTCCAATGTTGGGTTCTCTTTGGTTTTTACCCCAAGAAGGGGTAACCGTGCCGCTGACTTAATTGCAGCTGATGCTTATAAAAGGGTGTGCCTGATAGGGTGGGTCATACAACCAACACCGTCTTTGATGTCTCTTCTAGCTTTAGATGCCCAAAAGACGGATGTCGTTCCTCATGATGCTCCTTCCCCCATTCATTCTTTGGATGGTGATTGTTTGTAGTTTGCTTTGTTTTTTAGCATTCTATTTATTTGTATTTTTAGGCTTGTCTTTTCCTTTGTTGTTGGTTATCCTTTTATTGTTATTCATCTCTATTTTATGTTTGTAATTTTTTGGGAGTATTAATATAAGTATCATTTGTCCAAAAAAATATAACATGATTAATTTTATACTATTTAATTAAATAGCTCAAACCATTTGAGTAGACCCTATTTTTAATCAACTTTTCAAGTAACATAATTCAGTTAATTTTTTTTATAAAAATGAATGAAGGGAGTATCTCCACAAATTAATAAAATTAAATATACTAAATAAGTTTACTTGATATTTAAATTAAATATGCAATATTTTTTCTTATATTTAATTAATGGATAATGATTCGATTGATTATAGGGTTAAGGTCAAATAAGTTTTCCCCAAAATGGGAGTATAACATAATAACTTTTATAAAAAATGTACTCTTATATAAAATAATAACTTGTATAATCAAAATTGATACTCGTATACAACTTAATTATTGTCCTTATCTTTTGAAAATCTTAACCAATCCCTCACCTTCCTTCTATTTTCTCAAAAGAAAAAAGTCAAAAAAAAAAAAAAACCCCAAATCGCCGGGGATTGGGATTGGGTCCCATTCTTGAAACTTTTACATGATGAGTCCATGTCTTGCGATGGAGCAAAGGAATGGATATGGCCCTTACATCTTTTTTCTTAATTTGGAATAAAAACAAACAATTTAATAGGCTTATGTTGGCCCACTAAATGCAACAAGGAGATTAGGGTCGAGAAAATGAGCCCATATAATTCTTTTTGGGCTAATTACCAGACATCTGATGGGCCATCATCAACCCAAATTGAATGAGCGTTTCTTTTAATCACCCAACAATTAATTCAAACATATACCCCTCGAGTTGGTCAAGGCGCTGAGAGAGGCATCCTAGGTCCTAGGTGTCTAGATTAACGTTTGAGGGTAATAAATGGCTCACCCTGCCCAACATCGGTATCACCTAGGAGGAAGGGAGATTTCGCATTACCCTTAGATTGTGAGTGAACCCAACCCCTTTCCTAAAATTTTTATATCAAAAAAAAAAAAACATATACCCCTCGTCCTTAGAAGAGGGTTCAATTCTGAAGTTGGTCAAGACGTTGTCTGAAGGTAATTAACAATTCGCTCTGTCCAATATCGGTATCACCTGAGAGGAAGGGAGACTTTGCCCTACCTTTAGATCGTAGGTAAGTTCAATCTTTTTCCTAAAATTTTTATATAAAAAATAATAATTCAAACATATGCTTAGCAAAAAAATAAATAAATAAATAATTCAAACATATTTTAATTTGTCTACGCGTCAAGTTCATGTATCGTTGCCATCATTATTTTATAATAACTTCATTATCTCCATAAAAAAAAAAATTATTATTAATAAAAATTAAGCACCATTAATCAAATATTAAGTAATAATAAGCCAGGTTGGGATCAATTTTGTTTGATCATACCACGTGAAATTATGCTTTCTTCTTTATTCACTCCACACATACAAAGTCCTTCAACAACGTTCCTGTGTACGGTATCATACAATAAGAAGCAAAATTTTATACGCACTATTGTATTTATATATACATTAATCTATTCCTTATTCTTATTCTAAAGCAGTTCATGGAGGCCACATGCAAATCACTTTATATGCTATGGGATTATCACAGAATATTTAATTAGGGTCTTTTTTTTTATCAAGTTGAGTTAATTATTACACACACTACATATATATTTGTGTGTAAAAATAACTAGTGTTTTTTTATAAATAAAAAAAGTATTACTCTTTATACATATTGTTATTTTAACTGGGGTAGAAAGTGTTTTTTCACAATGGTTACAATAACAACCGACGTAGATGCCTTGTATTTTATTTATGAAAATATAACGATGATACTTTTCAATGCTCAGAGGCCCGGACCAGACTAGTCGAACCAGAACAAAAATCGGTGAACTAGTCAGTAAACCGGTGTGTCAGGCATCAACCCACTTCGATATTTTTTTTAAAAAATAAATAGATTGACCTAGACTGGCCGAACCAAATCGGAAACCGACGAACGAGTCAATAAACCAATTTGTCCCAGCATAGGCGGATCCAAGTGTATGAGACTTGCCCCCCTGAATTATGATCAAATTCCAAAAAAAAAAAATAAGGGAATTAAAATTATGGTGTACTTGATAGCATTGGTAATAAGGCAATTATGATCGAATTCCAAAAAATAAGGCCTAGAAAAATGACATTGTAATTACTTTTATTGTAATATAATTTTGTTATTAAAATATATGTACTTGAACTTATTAAGTGATCACTCTTCATTGTAATTTATGTAGCTGCATTTCTAACCGCACTTAGACTTGCTTTTCTAAATGACAGGTTTGTAAAATAATTGCTTCTCTTATTATATTATCAGTATTCACTTGATTTCATGAATATTTTTTTGATATTCTTTTGTTTTTTAATGCATTTAAAACTTTCCTTAAAAAAAAAAATTGGGAGCAGATTGTGCAGACACAAACAAAAAGTCATAACTTCGCCATTGGTGCCCCATTCATTAATTTCCTAGATCCGCCATTAAGTCCCGCATCAACCCGCTTCGGTATTTAAAAATTCAAAATAAATAGATTTTTTTTAAAAAAAATTAGAATTTCATAATTATTACCTTGAAATCTTTAATTTCTTACCAGTTTGACCTTCATGAGTTAACTCTAGTTTGACTTACTTACCCTTGACCCAATTCCTTAGTCGGTTTAGTACGTGGCCGGTTCAGGGTTTGAGAACCTAGATACTTTTTGCTCCGTTGTTATATTTACTCTGTGAAAAGTCTTTTTGAAAAAAATAAAAAAAATAAGTGGTGGATTTTTTAAAGTGACGGTGACTGACATATATATTTGTTAAAGGGAAACGTATGTGAATATAGTTCTGCAAAAAGAAATAAACATACTAATTAAAAAAAGTGGTAGTTAACATGCAATCCAACCTTTCTTCCCTAATCATTGTTAGTGTCTCCCAATTGTACTTTTAATTATTATTTATTTAAATAAAAGCACTACACGAAATGATGGGGAAAATACTTTTTAAAAAAAAGTTCTTTTAGAGGGCAAGAGACATAAATCTGGCCATGTGACTCTGATTTGGGACAAAGCAAACAAACCAAGCTGGCCTCTTCACATGACATGATTCTTCTTCCATATATATTAAAGAGGTAGAATTTGGTTCACTCAACACCGTATTTGATACCATTACTTAATTTTAATTTTTAATTTGATTTTTAACACACAAAAATTTGGATTAATTCATATGAGTAAGAACAAGCTTTTAGGTTGTGGTGAAGATAGAAGTAAATATTTTTGCTAATAGCTTAGCGCCATGACAATTCTCCCGTAAGTATGAGGTCACGAGTTTAATCTCGTTTATAACCTCAAATTGTTAGTGCATATCTCTTTGGATGAGTCTCTCTTACTTGATTCAATTATTATTGACAAAAATATTAATTTTGAAATTTAATTTTAGAATATTTTTCTTGTGACTTTTTCTTACTTGATTAAGGGTTTCTCCCTCGAAACTTAGAGGGTAAAAGATTCTCACATTTCCTAACAATTGTGCTTCTCAAGATTCAAAATTATCACTCTGGTCATATTTATAAGTCTCCTTTCAGGTAATAAATAAGATTATGACAATTTTGCCCATTAATTGTACCAATGAAAATAAAGAGAGAAGAAAAAGTTGAAAGATATTCATTCATAAATAAGGACAAAGTTGAAAATTTACCTCATAATCATTGAGCTAACAACCTCTCATTGGTATGTGTGATTTGGTCAAAAAAGATTTATAAATAGAACCGAGTAGCATGTTTTACTCTTTATGGGTCACCTCAACCATCAGTTTGTTGGTTTTCCTTGTACTACTCTAATCCTATTTACAAGTCTCTTTTAACTAAATCATACATATCAATGAAATGTAGTTGACTCAATAATTATGAGTTCAATTTTCAACTTTGCCCTCATAATGAGTACCACTCTGGTCCTATTTATAAGTCCAGTTTGACCAAATCTCACATACCAAGGAGAGATAGTTGACACAATGATTATGGGATTAAATTTTCAATTTTGCCCTCATTAATGATTGAATGCTTTTCAATTGTTTCTTCTCTCTCTATCTTCATGGGTATAATTAATATGGGTAAAATTGTCACAATCTCATTTATTACATGAAACTAGACTTATAAATATGACCAAATTTTTTTGGTCAAACTGGACTTATAAATAGGAACAGAGTGGTATCTTTTCTCGTTTTTTTTTTCTTTTTATTTCCATTGGTACAATTAATATAGACAAACTTGTCACAATCTCATTTATTACCTGAAAGAGGACTTATAAATAGAATTAAATTTTTTGATCCAAAGAGATTTATAAATAGAACTAGGTAACTTTAAAAAATTGTTTATGACAATATTTTAATTATAACTATTATACAAACTCTAATCAATTAAAGACAATTGCTTTCTTTCTCTTCACACACAGCTCATTCTTACCCATAGGCCATAATCCCTCCACTACCCCACTATCCCTCTATCCCTCTATCCCATTAATTTATTCTTCCCAAGAGATCTCTTGTTTGTGGCGTGGCCTCACTATTAGATTATTTTTAATTTTGAAGTACATATTTCTTGTGGAAATTAAACATTATATTGTAATGTACTTTGGTTCATTTAATTTTAAGGAATGCATATTGATTAAAAATCCATATAATTTCTTTTAAAAAACCAACGTGTACAAATAAGTGAATAACTATGAACTCATGCATCTTTTACAATTCATGTAAGCTTTTATATATTTTCAATTTAAGTGATCTATACTTATAAAATAATTTTATTTATTATAATTATATATTATATGAAAATATTATAATTATATATTATATGAATGGATACCATTGTAATGAATAATCTAAGGAAAAAAAAATAAATGTGAGGAAATTGAATATAATAAATAATATCACTTTTTTGTTTATTTGTTGAATGCTTATTCAAATTTTCTTTTGGACTAGGAGTATCTTCTTCTTCTTCTTCTTTTTTAATTTGGTCGATGGCATAATTCAATTTGAGGCTTAGAACATAAAAGGGTTTTCAACTCTCTCAATAACTGTGTTTCTTAAAATTTAGATTTGTGTTCTCTTTCTTATAGAATGGAGGCTGTTAACCACCTAAACCAACATAATTTGTTGGTAGAAGAGGAGTATCTTCATTGAAAACAGAAACCAATTTCTTTTGAAATATGGAGAGTAAAAGAAACAACCTCTCAATTAGAGTTGTTCTAAACTAATAGTTGAGGATTTAACACTAATTATTTATTTAAATCTTAAAAAAAAATCACATACACCTTCCAATCTTTATTAATAAGATAGTAATTCTAATAATCTTATCAAAATAAAGTAAGTGTGATAACTTTGTCAAAAGTGAAAATTCTAAATTTACCCAAATTCAATATAAAAGATTACATCTAAGAAGTGATAGAAGTAGAAATCAATGACATTTTAAATGGCGGGAAATTTTAAAAAATGAAACTTTTTTTCTAAAAGGTGCCTTGTAATAGAAAGTAGAAACCGAAATAGTACATTAATTTTTGACCCAAAAAAAATAGTGCATTAATTAATTTAAGTTGGTGAGTTTTGATTTATTTTAATTAAAGAGTTATGATGCGAAATTTGTCAAGGAGCCACATTGAATGATCATTACATGGTTTATCCATATCTGAATATTGACGACCCCATTGATTTCAGATCAGTGATGAATGTGAGATGGTTGTGATGCTCCACCGACCCTCTCCAAACTTAAAAGTGGCCCCACAAGGCCCTTCACTACTTTACAATTTTAGAATTTCTCAAGATTTTAATTATTAAAAGTAATAAACGGATTTCATAAAAAAACAGTTGGCTCGGCTCTCAGATTGAATTTCTCTCATCATGTCTAGGGTTGAGCATGAAACTCATAACTCGATGAGCCCGCCCACAATCCGGTGTAATTGGGTCATTTTGAGCCGCCCAAAAAGACATATAATGGGTTGGGTTAAAACCCGTCCATTTAAGAATTAAATGGGCGGGCTATGGACACACCTTCGAGTTACTCATACTCACCCATTTAGTGTACTTTTTTTTTTTTATTAACTACCCTAATCTTAATAGCTATTGACTCTTAAGTGAATCTGAAGATGATAGTGAAGACTGAAACATGCAGATTCAATAGAAGCATACCATTTTTTTAAGCTTTGAACTTTACTTGTAATGTTTTAATTTGAAAGTTAGAGTTTTAACATCAAAATTATGTTATGATGGTATTTGTCTAAATTTATATTCAGATTTCAGAATTTAGAATGATGAATTTGGATGTATGTTTAATGCTTATGTATATTTTTTTTTCAAAAAATAAATAAGTCAAATATAAATGGGTTGCCCAAAACCCGGTGAGCCCGCCCATTAATGTGCTAACATATTTACACGGGTTTAAATGGGTTGAGGTATGAGTATGGGCTAACCCATACCCATTTAAAGTTAAATGGGCGGGCTATGGGTTAAGGCATGGGCTGCCCAACCCGCCCATTACTCTACCCTAATCATGTCTCATAATATATAAATTATATCCGTAACATCTAAAAAATCATATTATTATTTTAATTTTTTTCTTATCTATCCAACCAACAATCGAGATGAAGCTAATTGAAAAAAAAAAAGTTGAAAAGAGAATGCTAAAAGCTCACATACTAGCTCACAATAGGGATGATCATGGACCGGGCTAGACCGGGTTGGAGGGTAACCCGAGGTCTAGCCCGATTTTACCTCGGGCTGGAAAATTCAGCCCGAGGTCCGGTCCGATGCAGTACCGCCCAAGCTCGGGCTGGGCCGGCTGGACGCTGGACCATCCAGCAATCCGCTTTTTTCCAATTTTTTTCTTTTTTTTTTTTTTTGCCTTCTTGGGAGACAATATTTTAGCTCTAGTTTCACTTGATTTCCAAAAGTAATAAAAAGTGACTTAGTGAAAAGTGATTTCTATAAATTAAAAAGCATATTAAGATGTTCAGACTCCCGTGAGTGACTCAGTGTAGTAGTGATTTTTTTTTTTTTTTAAAGAGAGCTCGGGTCAGACCGGACCAGTCCAGGGGTTTTAAGTCCCTGGACCGAGGTCCAGTCCAACCCGAGCTGTTTGGTCCGGTCCAGTCCGGTCAAATTGTCCTGGACCAATTTTGGTCCAGGACAATTCGGGTTGGGTCAGACCAGACCGGGCCGGACCAACCAGACCACAGGTTTTTTGATCAACCCTAGCTCACAAGATCACATCACGTTACCCAATGAATCAATCATTATACTCGCTTTTGTTTCTTCATGAGAGTCAGGAAAGTTTATTATAATAGTAAGCTGTTTTACAAGAGTTTGATAATTTTCATTATTTTTTTTATCAAAATGTCAACCTAAAAAACTGATTTTTTTTAATAATATATCATTTAAATAAATTTATTTCAAACCAACCTTTTTCTTAAAAGTCGGCTTAATTAAACATGAATCACAATACATTAATTAACAGTTATTACAATTTCAACTTGTAAAAGTCAATTGGCCGATAAAAATGAATTTTTATTTATGTTAATCCAAACAAGCGGAATATGGTTAATTAGCTTATTTGGAAATGTAATTTATTTATGAAAAAAAAATTGCTTATTTCATTGTAATTGCGACTGGCCTCATTGTTCATAATAAACTATTATCTTGCCGGTTAAGTAGGTGAGGAGAAATCAAGTGAAAATATCAAGAAAATACTATTTGAAGTTCAAAATCCTAAATAAATTATTTACAAACAAAATTAGTTGTCAATTATTTTACTGTTCTTGTTGACTAGATTTTGAAGTTCAAGTGGTATTTTTCTGTCATTTTCAATGTAGTAAAAGAAATCAATTTTTGAGGAAAAATAATTAAATAATCAACTCAAGCAATTGGAAAAAAAAAACTCCCTTATATCCTAAACATAAAAATTAGATAATTAATTTACAATAAATAAATTGGTTGAGTTGGTTATTTATATAAAAAAATAAATTTTAAAATATTTTTTTAATCATTTGTATTGAAAAATATCTCAGCTCGTCAATGAAACCTCCTTAACAAAAGCAATCAGTAGGGATAATTCAAAATAAACAATTATTAATTTAGCAGATAATGTGGATTGGAGTATTATTTTAGGACAAAATCAAGTCCAATAGCTAGTTCATACATTTAGCATTGAGAGGAGCATATATGTGTATGTACAATATCCTCATGTCTTTAATATAAAACATATTAATATAATTTAATTAGATTAATTGAATTAATTAAATTAGTTAATATGACATACGTTTTCTAAAATATCCTAGTCATCTTCCTTAATTTTCTCTTTAACTTTTATCATTGATTATGGTTGAGGGAGCATCAATAAGAATAAATTAGAAAAAGATAGATATATGAAAATTATATTTTATATTTAAGATTAATATTAAATCTCAAAATATATCTTGTATTTGGGGATTAGATTAAGCTCTTGAATTAATTAGTTATGAGTTATTCCCTTAACCAGTGGTATCGTATTTAAATTCTAGGTATGCAGTCACAATAATTACTTAGAGGTAACAAGGTTACCTCCATTATAAGTCTATATTCCTATAAACTGGATTAATCAATTACTTAAAAAGATTTAAATACATATGAATGAATAGCATTCTGTGAGATAATGAATGCCAAAGGGAGGGGTCACATCGGCACGGGGTTGCTAGTTCCACTACTTCTCCTCCACAAAATTACACTCTAGGTCCCAGCATTTATCATATTAACAAATCGTCCACATCCATTTTGTCACATCAGCACGTGGTTGCTGGTTAATACAGCTTCCTTCAAGTTTATTTTCATTTTGATTTTGGTCCCTTCAAGTAGGGTTGATCAAAAAACCCGTGGTCTGGTTGGTCCGGCCCTGTCCGGTCTGACCCAACCCGAATTGTCCTGGACCAAAATTGGTCCAGAACAATTTGACCGGACCGGACCGGACCAAACAGCTCGGGTTGGACTGGACCTCGGTCAGGACTTAAAACCCCTGGACTGGTCCGGTCTGACCCGAGCTCTCTTTTTTTTTAAAAAAAAATGAAAATTCACTACTACACTGAGTCACTCACTGGAGTCTGAACATCTTAATATGCTTTTTAATTTATAGAAATCACTTTTCATTAAGTCACTTTTTATTACTTTTGGAAATTAAGTGAAACTAGAGCTAAAATATTGTCTCCCAAGAAGGCAAAAAAGGAAAAAAATATTGGAAAAAAAACTGGACTGTCTGGACTGGTCCAAGCAGTCCAGGTAGTCCGGTCCGGTCCAGCCCGAGCTCGGGCTGGTACAGACCGGACCGGACCTCGGGCTGAATTTTCCAGCCCGAGGTAAAATCGGGCTAGACCTCGGGTTACCCTCCAACCCGGTCTAGCCCGGTTCATGATCATCCCTACCTTCAAGGATAAAATGATTAAGGTTTTTATTAAATTATAGGGATTAATAATTTAAGTAAAATGAAATTTGATGGATCAAGACCTATTACTTAAAATTTGGAGAACCAAAATTAAAATGAAGTCAGACTTAAAACTTGAAGTATCAAATATTATATTATATAACCTAAAATAAAATTTATAAAGTTTTAATGTGAGAATGTCCAACTACTCTTTAATTTTTTTACCAAGTTTTAGGTTTGATTTTCTTTTTTTCCTGCCTTCAAATGTGCAGTTCTTTAGTTTGTAATATCTTCGTTTAAATTCAGTGGCATGTCAATTCAAGTTTCAGTAGAGACCGACAAAAGTGCAAAGAGGAGGAAGATCTGCTGTAGCAAACTATTCTAAAGCTAGATATAGATATGGTTAAAACCCCCGAAAGATATTAATAAGAGCACCTTATATGCAACCTATTTTTTTTTTTTTTGGTAAAAAATATACTCCTTTCGGTCCTAATTATAAGACCTAGTTAACTTTTTTGGATGAATTAATGAAGCTAATTAAATTACTTTAGAGTATTTTTATTTTTATTTTTTTTCTTCAAACTAATTAGTTTGACTAATAAACTAACATATAATCTAATGATACACAACATATAAAATGACTAAGTAACTTATTTAGCTTCATTAATCTCTCAAAAAAAAGTCAACTATATCTTATAATTATGACCGAACGTAGTACAACCTATTAAAGTGAAACTACCTTTGAAAGAATTGTAGCACAAATTTCTAAGTCATATAGGGATTTTATTAAGGACCGGATGTGTGTGTCCATAGTATACCTTAGGCTATGTTTGGTTGGAGGTGAGGGAGGGAGGGGAGGTGTCCCTCCCTAGTGTAAAAAGTCAAATATGCCCATGATGTGACATGCTTCCAAAGTTAATGTGTGGAAAACGATGCCAAAATTTATGTAATTTTTAAAATTTCCCATGGGTAATTTAGTTAAAAAATTTCCTCCCCTCCCCTCCCTCCTCTAACCTTTCCTCAAATCAAACATAGGCTATGCAGACTGGTTCGCGCGTCATGCCTATAGTATATATGGATACCAAGTTGTGCATTTTTGCCATGGTTTTCACCTTTCATTATATTTAAAAAGAAAACATCATACTATATTTTTATAACTTTTGATTGTCAATGATATATAAGATCTAAGTCTTTAGTCATTTGAAGTTAATTGGGGGTGCCAATAATGGAGTATGGTATGTGGATAAGAATGATGAATCAGCTTGTAAGAATTTCGAGCGTACTTGGAATCTAATTGACTCACTGAAGTACCTACATGAAATCGAAGTACCGATGCGGACCTCAATCACGTTACACAACAAACATACCAAAGAGAGAAAGAAAAGAGAATATTTTTATGAGAGAACTTTTTAGAGGGAGAAGAGCAATATTCTATATGTTATTCATATTATTTACTCCCTCAATCCCACATCTTATATATAGTGTACGTATAGTCATATAGGGATTTATGTAACTCTTAAGCACATATGTACATGAGAATAGATATAACTATTAAATCGTATAGTAATATTTCTCTTTATGAACCCGTATATCTCCATAATAGCCCCTTTTGAATCGAACTTAGGCCCTAATCTACTAAGGATAAATTATTATATTCCAACACAGCTTAAGCAAATTAATAGCCTAATCCTACTTAATATATTGAGATGAGGTTGAACCAAACACTCGCTAAGTTAAAATAACCCTTGATCATATTTGGCCTATATTTAACTAATTTTGTTTTCACTTTGTGCACCCCTACTTTTAACCTACTTTTAAGCTTTAAGTAGAGTAGGTAAGAATTGCTAATGATCTAATAGCATTAGGTTTCCCACTAATTCAGATGGTTTCAGCTTGCCCTCGTAGAAGAGAAAAAAAAAAAAGAGCATGTAAGAATTGAAACAAAATTTAATAACAAAGAAATTATGGTGCTCTGGGTGTTATTTTCTCAATCTATTAAAATAGACGACCTTTCGGTTTTCCACCCCCTAGCTGTTGATAGCTGTCCCTGATCCTCCTCCCATGTGACACACACACACACTCTCTCTCTCATCTCTCCAAAACCTCTGGACCTTCTAAGCACCCCCTAAAAACCTAAGCATTAAACAAGAAACAGCAACACACAAAGACACACACACACATCAATCTCTCTAGGTTGTGTAATAAATGAGCAAGAAAAAAAAAAATCACCGATAAATCCCATATTATCTATGTATGATAATATATGTACGTCTTCGAGGTGGTTGTGAGGTGACTTCCTTATAAATCATAGCCTCCCTCTTACTACACTGCTGTTTTAGGATCCCCAGATTTTGCTTTTCCTCTAAGATTATTGTTGGTTCTAACTTCCAGGTTGCATCTTCTCTCTCTATCTCAGACAATATTACAAACTCGTTCAGATTATAACTTTGTTGTTCAATTTCGATCTCACCTAGGAAATGGCACATTTACCTCCTAAGATACCCACCATGGCCCAGAATTGGCCTTCCTCGTTTCCTCATCAGAAGTTACCCAATTTCAATCCAACTCAACAATTTCAGCAACAGAACTCACCACCGCCAACTTGGGTGGACGAGTTTCTTGACTTCTCGTCGGCGCGGCGGGGGGCTCACCGGCGGTCTGCGAGTGACTCCATTGCCTACCTCGACACGGCATTCCTCGCGGAATGTCGGAACCCGGTGGCCGGAGCTCATCATCATCAAGGTGGGTTTGATAGGCTTGACGATGACCAGCTCATGTCCATGTTCTCCGATGATATTGGCTCGGTCTCATTGCCACCGTCTTCTGCCACCGCGTCGAACCCGTCTACGCCCTCCGATGACCAGAACAGCAATAATGAGGAGAAGCCTATGGTGCTTGACGATGTCGGTTTTCCTACACAAGACATTCCATTGCAGAAACAGCTCAAGCATGAACCAGGGGAGGTGGAGAGCGCATGCAAGAATGAGAGTGACACGTCACTGCCGCCGCCGCCACCCTCCTTGGTAGGTGGTGGCGGAGAAACTATCGTTGATCCAAAAAGAGTTAAAAGGTGAGCTATATCTATTTATGATATGAATAGAACAGATGACCCATGCACGTATACAATTTGGCTTAATGAACTTATATATTTCAGGTTTCAAAATTTTCATGGTTATTTAACTTAATTATCATTAATTATTTATTATCTTCTTCTTCTTGGTTTCTTTTTTGGGTTGTGAAAAATCAGGGTCTTGGCAAATCGGCAGTCAGCTCAGAGATCCAGGGTGAGAAAGCTGCAATACATTTCTGATTTAGAAAGAAGCGTATCAACTTTGCAGGTATGTATATATGAATTAAAGTTAATTTTAGGCAATTTACTCGGTATCTTAGACCAGACCATATATATACATATATATATTCCCCTTAATTATATTGCCAAACTTATAATGCTTTTAGTTGAATTCAAGTAAATAGTACAAGCTTGATTATAGGTTCTATTAAATTTTATAATAATTTAGACTTAATTTATTCAAAATTTTCTTGACACTGTTAATTAACTATTATTATTTGATAAATTTTTTAGGAAAAAACAAGAGATGAATCTGATGAATTCCTTCATTAAACTTATTATAAAATCTCCGAACCAAAACATTATAAATCATATCTAGTTTATCATGTTCATGGAGCGGAACTTTCTGTGTATGTGTGTGTGTGTGTAGAGTTTGATATATATAAGTTATAGTGTATGAGTTATGAAATAATTTGGTTTATAGATGCTGTAGATTGCATATAGATATATATTATTGTAATGAAATTGATAGTGAATAATGGGAATTATATCGATGGTGAAAATGAATTAGACGGAGGTATCAGCATTATCGCCGAGGGTAGCATTCTTGGACCACCAACGTTTGATTCTGAACGTAGACAATAGCACCTTAAAGCAACGTATTGCTGCTTTGGCTCAAGACAAGATTTTCAAAGACGGTAATATATATAACTACCTCCAGTAGTCCTTGATATAAGAACTTGTTCAAACAAGATCTTATATTAAAGATTAAAGCACAGTTGGGATTGCATATTCCATAATTATGATCATTAGATATATAACTTCGTTCACAGCTTCATATTAATGATTGGATAATTTTAATGTGGTCTCATCAGCTCACCACGAAGCATTAAAGAAGGAGATTGAGAGACTGAGACAAATCTATCAGCACCAGCACCAGCAACAACAACAAAACCTTCATAATATGGAGAAGTCATCATCAGCAAACAATAATAATCATAGTAATGGCCATCTGCAGCTTCTTCACTCTACTCCACCACCACCACCTACGACGATGACGTCGGCACCACCGCCAACACAGGCATAACCACCACTAAAGCCACCGCCGTGTCAGCTAGGATGTTTGGACAGAGGAACAGCTTATTATGAGCTGATGATATCAGAACTTTTCACGTGGTGTGTTCCCCCACACTTGAATGTCCACCATGTGGGGGCTCTGTTCTTATTCTTTGACATTTTCGTCCGATATTTTATTATATACCAATTAAATTTAATTTGTGTGGATAAATGGAAGGGGGAATAATTACCATTTCTGATTATAATTAGTTGGGGTGGAAATTTAGAGATTCCTATTACGCTTTAACTAGGGTGTGTTTTTTTTTTTTCTTAATTAGCATTTATTCCCTTAGTTCTAAGTCCTAACTTTCCTGTTGTAAGCTTATCTTTATGGTTTGGATAATTGTACAAAGGACTGGTGATGCTGAGTGCATTTTAACAGTAACAGTAGTTCTTAATATTCTTGCTTTTTATCCATTGCTCTTGATGTTATGTGTAAGGCTCCGAGTAATAAAAAGAAGTCCAACAGCTAACCGGAAGATTGGCCGCCCTAACTAGGTTTTTGCCAAAATCAACGGAGAAGGCTTTACCCATGTTCGTGCTCTTAAAGAAGGAGGCATCGGTGGAATGGAATTCAAAGTGCGATGACGCATTTGAAGACATAAAGCAATGTCGGCCAATCCTCCAGCCCTCTCAAAACCTCGCCTGGCGAGAGTCTTTTCCTTTACTTGTCGATCGGCGAGGAAGCGCCGCCGGCCTTAGTAAGAGAGGCGGAACACGGACAAATTCCTCGTGTATTTTGTCGCAGTAACCCGCGAAATGCCGAGATCCGATACCGAAGCTAGAAAAAGTGGCATTCGCTCCGCTTATTGGGCCCGTCGTTTAAGACCTTATTTCCGTGGTCATCATATCGTTGTTAGAACAAGCCGACCAATTCGACAAGTCTTACATAAGCCGGACCTAGCGGGAGGATGACTAATTGGGCGATAGAACTCTCCGAGTTCGACATCACCTACGGCTCGCCATGCAATCAAGTCACGTGCGTTGGCCGACTTCATCGAGAGCTTACCCCGCTTCTAAGTTGGCGGGCGAATGGAAGGTGTATGTCGACGGATCGTCGAACACGAAAGGAAGTGGAGCGGAGTCATTATTGAGAGTCCAGAGGGGGTTACAATTGAGCATTCGTTGCATCTCAACTTCCCAACTTCGAACAATCAAGCGTAATACGAGGCCTTGATAGCAGGCTGCTTCAAGCCAAGGAAAATGAGGCCACAAGAGTTAAGGTTTTCACCGACTCCCGCCTTGTGGCGGCTCTCGATCGAGGGTACGTATCGTGCTAAAGGCCCGCTAATGGCCAAGTATCTCCTAAAGGCTAAGGACTTGATGTCGGGTTTCGATGAAGCAACCGTTACTCACATTCCCGAGGAGAAACGCAAGAGCCGACATTTTATCAAAATTGGCAAGCACTAAGCAAAGCCGGTTGTCATCGCACGGTTGTCCAAAGCAAAATCTCGAAGATCCGGTATGCATGATGGCTATTTCGGCCGAACTGATCGGAAAGCCGATAGAAGACTACCTTGAACGTGGACTCATCCTGACGATGCAATGGAAGCAAAAATGTTGGTTCGAGACGCGGCCAAGTACACAATGGTGGAGGATCAACTCTACCGAAAGGGATTACATTCTCCCATGCTAAGGTGTTTGAACCCAAATGAAGCGGGGTATGTCCTGGCCGAGATTCATGGAGGGGCCAATGGTCGCATATGGGGGCTAAGGCGCCGCGCGAAAAACCCTTCGAGCAAAGCTATTATCGGCCGACGTTGGAGGCGGATTCAAAGACCCTTGTAAGATAATGTGATAGTTGTCGAAACATGCCGAGTTATTTGGGCGCCCAGTCCGAGCTTCATTCCATCACGCCCCGGCCATTTTACAAATGGGGCATGGACATTCTGGGGCCATTCAAGACAAGACCGGCAACCGCGCGATGGCTAATCGTGGCAGTAGACTACTTCACCAAGTGGATTGAGGCCGAACCTCTCACAACGATCTCCTCGGCTCGTGTGCAGCGATTTGTTGAAGTCAATATAATTACGCGCTTCGGAGCACCAAATGAGATAGTAATGCAGAACGGAACCCGCTCACCGGAGTCGGATTCGTGATTTGATTTATGAATACGAATACAGATCACTTTGCTTCCGTGGAACACCCGCAGCCCAACGGGCAAGCCGAGGCCGCCAATAAGGTTATCCTTGATGGTTTGAAGAAACGTATGTTGGAGGCCGACACCTCTGGGCCGATCAACTACCTTTTGTCCTTCGGGGAAATCGAACAACCGCTTACATCCACCCAAGAAACTCCTTATAGATCGCCTACGGTTGTGAATCTATGATTCTCTGTGGAAATAGGGATGATGTCTTGGCGCAGAAGAGCATTTTATCACAAGGCGAGATAGCCAATAGCGAGGCGTTAGCGCCGAGTTGGATTCGCCGATGAGGCCTGGTCACCTCCCATTGTCTGGATATTGAAGCAACCGATCGCGGCTCGTTATAACAAGAAGGTTAGACCAAGAAGAATACTCCAAAGACGGCAAGCTAGCGGCTAATTGGGACGGACCTTATCGCTCGGGAAACTCTTGCTTACATTCTCGAAAATTTGGATGGAACCCCTATCAAGCGAACATGGAATGACAAATTAAAGGTAGGTGTTTTTCTTAAAGCATCGTTTTCCATTATGTTCTTTGTTCAACGTGGCCTTTCGCAACTGTCAAATATGAATGAAACTCTGTCGAGGGTATCTATTGAATTCCAAACATTGTCTTTTTCAAGATTCAATTGTTATTAGTGAAGAAAACACGTCCGATAGCTATCGGACTCGGACACGCTAATTTACTCCGGGTATCAATAGAAAATGTCATGCCGACCCCGATCAGTCAAAATGACGCTTATCGGGACAAAACCGAACCCGGCAGTGGCAATTTTCATTTACCTTTGATGACTGCTGTGTATTTTATATGTGTGTGTGTGTGTGTATTGTGACTGATATGTGTGTGTACGTGTGTCACGACATGGACTGCAGCTAGCGTTTGAATCATATCTATCATTAAACACATATATTAAATTTAATATTTTTTATTAAATATGAATCAAAATGCATAACAAAAAATAATACTTCATTTAAGATCGACGTTTGAAAATGATTATAAGAAAAGTTAACAGAAAATTTGAATATGAATAACAAATACTTGCTTTAAATGGGATGATCTCTTGGATTTATGCATTGAAAAAAACCATTGGTCTATTTCATTATACCCATTATAATAATTTTATCCAACAAATATGTAATTATAACGCATTAAGTAAATAATAAAATTAGAAAAAACCAAGTATTTTTATTAGAAAATTAGTTGTAATACGTATATATACAAATGAACTTAAGTAATCTCCTTATGATTTTTGTATTTGGAGAGAGTGGCGTGGAAGAAATTAACCTTGCATGTAAATATGGCACACTATTATTTAAGTAATCTCCTTATTATTTAACTTATTTAAGTAGATTAAGTAAACTAAATAATAAAAGATGTAACTTAATTTTCTTAAAATATTAATACGTAACATTAGATTATATATTATTATTAGCACACACATTCTTTACATATTTATGGGGCTAATAATTTTGCCATGTGGACACATTTATTTTTATTTTATGCTTGGTTTAAAATTTTGTATGCCTGATTAATTAACCCAACATGCATGATTAGTTGAGTTGCAAGTTTCATAATTTCTGATTAGTTCTGCTAATGACAGAAGTTGGTGCCATAATTATATGTCGGTTTGGACTTTGTTAGGAACCCCTGATAATTCAGAAACCCGTCCATTAAGTAATTGGGATAATGATTACTCCCTCCGGTCCTAATTATAAGACATATTTAACCGATTTTGGGGAGATTAAAGAAAGAAGTTAAATTAGTTAATTTTACTTATTTTCCTAAAATGTCCTTATATAAATTTAAAATGACCTAAGTGAAAGTAAATCAATAGCTCCTACCACATGCCTCCTCAACCTATTTTTTTTCTACATGCTATCTAATTAAAATTGGTCTTACTATATATACATATATATGTGTGTATATAGTGTGTGTACATACATCGACAGACACATATAGGCACATACACCCCCACACACATATAAACACACACATACAAAGATATACATGTATATATGTGTGTGTGTTTATATTTGTACACACACATATTGACAAACACACAAATATACATATATGTACACACACACATATATGTGTGTGTGTGACTATATATATTTGTGTGCACACACACACATAAAATATATATGTGTAGACACACACACACATATATACATACATACATATATGTAGACACACATATATGTGCGCGCGGGCACACACAAAAAATATATGTGTGTATACACACACATATATACATACATACATACATATATGTAGACACACACATATATGTGTGTGTGTTTATAGTGTCTATAGATATTTGTGTGTCGACACACATATATATACATACATAGATACACACACATATATATCTAAAAGTTTCGTTGACTGGAAGAGTATACGCGTCCACATACATATACTCACAAAAAATTAAACACACTTGAGACAATAAAATATGGTTAGGAAAAAAATTGACAATTATTAGAATGTTGTCTTATAATTAAGACCGGAGGGGGTATATTATTAACACTCGAGAATAACCACAACGATCATTATTGAACCTTAATTATAGAGTTTTGGAAAGTTTAAGAAAGGAGGAAAATGACATATAATTGTTATGATAATTATTGGTCCTAAACTATCAAGCTTTAGCTGTAGATTCCCTTGAGAATTCACAGCTGGACTTTTGAACTAAATAAAAAATAGCATTGACCATTGAAGAAACTATCTCAAATATGCAGGGTTTGGGCTGTTATATATACACTCTCTCTATTCCATATAATGTAAGTATTGAACTAAGAAAAGCTAGAGTTACGTGGTTATAGTTGTCTAAAATTTGCCCTGATTTTTCATCTTTACCACCCTTTGAAATTAAATGCCACAAAAAATTTAAAAATTATAAACTCTATCCCCCTCAGTGAAAATTGAGAAGAGGAGGATATATATTAAAAATAAAGCAACTAATGCTGAGCAAACTCTTGTAAAGTAACTTATATTTATGACAACAAAATTTTTCTAGAGGTGACTTATATTATAAATGTTATTAAATCCGGACTGACCGGCGGAAGCCGCGAACCGGCCGTGAAACCGGTCTGAAAGACGAAACCGGAGTCACAGGTTTTTATTTATTTATTTATTTATTTACGGAGAGAAGACGTTTACAGAGATAAAGAAAGGAGAGATGGAGAGAGAAATGGAAAGATGAGGTTGAAGACTTTGAGCATCGTTGGCTCCGGCGTCAAAGAATCGCAGAGAAGACCTAAAGCTTTCTTCGTCCTCTTGCTCTTGCCTGACTTCAAGGAGGAAGGAGCCATGACTGAACAGCTGAGACGAGAGAGAAACGAAGAATCACAGAGAAGAAGCTCCCAAGCATAGAGAAGAGAGAAACCTAAATTCTTTTGAAAGAACTGAAAGAGGACTGCTCCGAATATAAACATCTTTATTTGAACAAAAAAATAAAATGGACATATTTTTATCCAATGGACAATACTCAACAGAGAATGGTCATACAATTTCATTCCCCAAGGATAATAATAATGACGTGAAGGACTGAAATGACCCATCATTGAGTACTTTATTTTATTTAATGGACATGAACACTCATATATCTTTTTAAATAGAGGATAATAACTATTATAGGATTTTTTTTTTTTTATAATTTCATATTAATAAATTTGAAATCCTCACTATCTTACCGGGTTTGGCCCGGTTTAACTGCAGTTTGACTCGATTCCCGACCCTGACCCTTAACCTAGTATCTCGACCGGTTCGATTACGGTCCGATTTTAATAACCTTGTATATTATAAACCGAAGGTTGTTAGGACTAAGACATGCATACTGATCTCCATCTTTTTCTGGGTCTTCTCCAAATGGTTCTGATGTCATCGTTATTTGGACCAGCCTTAGCTAACTCTTTACATCACTTCAAGAAATGCTTATGCTATTTATTTGTTCCCAAGGGCTTCAGCATATTGGGTCTGTTTAGGAAGGCGGTGGGGGGTTGAAAAAGCATGGTAGGAAGAGAAAAAACACGATGATAGTAAAATGAGGTGTTTGAGTTGACATTTTTTAAAATAAGCTTTTAGACTAAAAGCTACTTTTAAAAGAAGTCACTAAGACCTACTTTTCACAATGTAGATGGGCTTTTACTACCGTTAATCTAAATATAAATAACATTTACAATATAACTTTTATCTTATTTTAAATTTGTAAAAGTCAGATTGGAAAAAAGTCACTCCTGCCACCGCTAATTCAAATGGGTCTATATTCTTCTGTAAAGTTGATTTGCTGCGCCATATGCAAAATTGATTAGTATACCAGGAAGAAACTTATCTTGATGTGAATAGTGGATACCCTTTACCTTAAGATCAACCATATTTATTGTATCCGCATAGAGCAGCAGAACATCATTCATCGAGGTTATTGAGGGCAAAATTGGCATTTTATACAAGATTGCAATCCTGCAATGAGTATTCAAGGGAGCCACTTATAGTTCGGAATAGATATTACTCAGTCCTTAAATATAAAATATAGTTTGTAATATAAATTTACACTACAAAATATATTTTATATTTAAGGACCGGAGGAGGTAGTACTAAATAAATAACATGTAATCCTTTATGTGGATGCAACTTATTTTACTATCAATGAGCACAACCAGATATGTTATCTTTGATGTGCCATAAGCACTGCTATTACACACTTGCAAGTTGCAACGCAGTTAGTAGAAATGACTGATAATATAAGCACCCGTTCTAATTATAAAAGCTTAATAATCGAATTACACGGTTTAAAAAAACAGTTAAAATTAGTTTAAAATAATAAGTATGTCTGAAATAAATTTTTCTTTTTAAGTATGTCCTTATTTATAAAGAAGTAAGTAAGAGAGAGAAATAAAATAAATATAGGTATCATCTACCTTCTAATTAATGCAATGCATATAGTAATTAGTGAAGAGCAAAAATGGAAAAACTCATTAAATGTTTAAACAATTATTGTCGAGTTCTTATCTAAAGAACCAAGACAATTCAAATTTTGGGTTTTTATAAAAATGACACTATTTTGGACTTCGACATACTTTTTCCATGTTTTCTTGCATAATAACAGAAGCTGGCTTTGAAGGTTTAATGAAACAGTGAAATCACTTTTTTTTTTCTTTTTTAAAAAGGACCAACTTGAGCTCATTATGAGAATCCTTTGACAAAAAAAAAAAAAAGCCGTTGATGAGGATCTCCCATATAAGGATCGGCCCAGATGAAGCCCAAAAGGCCCAAAACTACCAGATAAGTGGAGTGGACTTAATCCATATCAAGATTGGAGATCGTGTACGTTGTTTCGGACCAAACTGGATCATCTATTCATATATTCTTAAAGAGATTCATATTTTTTTTTTTAAAAAAAAAAAAACATAAAGGTTGTGTATGGGATTCATATATGATAATTATACTAAAGGCTCATTTTTTATTATCTAAGTTTTTTAACAAGAAAATTTTTAGATTGTTTGGAAAAAAATTATTAAAAAAAATCTATTTTATATCTACTTATAATTATTATTATTTTTAAAATTCTTTTTACTTAAAAGGAATTCTCAAAATGATCAGACTTTGCTTCTGAATATTAGAGAATGCATAACAAAAGTATAGATTAGAAAATCTAGAACACAATTTCGAATCACGGGAAATACATTTGTTGAAAAATGTGAAAATCCTTTACCTTCTTGAGGTTCTAAACCTCAAGAGGGAAACCCTCCTAATCAAAAAGGAAAACCATGTCTCATTAATTTACAAAAATAAAAAAAGAATTAAAAAAAAACTCGATGGAACAACAATACATTACAAGGAGTGCTGCGTGCTTAGCTTTTCCTTTTTGGGCAGGTTAAACTAAAACAAAATATCATATTGAAGCTATATGCTAAATTACAACGATAGAGATTAATTATCGAAATAATATTCTTAAGCAGCCCTTATTTGTGAAACATAACTTTTTTCTTTTTTGGTACAGAGGTAAGCCGAAGCAGCTTGAGAAGATAAAACATAACTAAATAATATTATATAGCAAACTTATATTAACCTTCCAAAACTATATATTGCATGATTAAGGCCACATTATTGTTTATTGGAATCATACGTGAGCCTGACACTTGCATGGTCTAATTGACTGATCAATTATTGGCATAAGTCTCAGAGTGAGGTCCCTGCTGGCGAGTGACCACCCTATTACTTGGTGACGGAGTGGGTTCGGAGTCTCTCCCATCCTCACCGGAGATTTCCTCCAGAGACCGTCCTTTAGTTTCAGTCAACAAGAAGGTGAAGCAAAACCCTAAAAGGTTAGTCACCGCCAAAAACATCATCGCCTTCTTTATCTTGCCAGGGTCCCCACTCAGCGTGAAATCCTGTACCCCAAACGCCGCCACCAACGCCCCGGCCTTCCCCGACGCTGCGCTCAGCGCATGACACGTGGACCTCACCCTCGTCGGAAACAGCTCCGCCGGCAGCACAAACGTCGTGCTATTCGGCCCAAAGTTGGCAAAGAAAAACGTTAACCCATACAACAAAGCAAACAAGCTTGGGTGATTCAACAGATCATTATATTTCAAACCTATCACGAACATGAAAAACGACATCATGAAGAATCCGATCAACTGAATCTTGAAACGCCCTAGCTTCTCAATGAAAGCGACCGTGAACCAATACCCCGGGAACGTTCCAAAGAAGGCGATCAAGAACATGGCGCGTGACGTCTCAAAAACTTCACGCAATGCATTTACTAGAGCAGGATTTTTGTTGACTAACCCCATTACCGGAAAAATATCCTTTTGGGTTAAATTTTGACTGTAAAAAGCAATGTCCAACAAGAACCACGTGCTCATGGTTCCGATCAAATGACGACCATGTTTCGCGAAGAACTCACTAGACCAAAGTGAATACTCGTTTGCTGCTTTGATCTGAGCTAGCTTCTCTTGCTCTGCATGGATTTCTATGTCCAAAACCCTAGACATGTCGGCGGCGGCTTGTTTTGCATTACCTTCTATTAGAGCCGTATAGCGACCGGTTTCCGGCATCTTCATTCGCCAGTAGAACGTCAGCGCAGCCGGGATTGCTCCGAGCATTAGCACTAATCTCCAGAGGAAGTCGCCGGCGGGCTGAGTCGACAAGATTGGGTTATCTTGATAACTTGGCGCCGGGTTGTTGGACAAGAAAATGTACGATAATGTCATGGCCACTAGGCCACCGCATACAATCCCGACACCTTGCATGGCGAAAACGGCGGCGATGAAAGCCCCACGTGTACTTTTATTAGCGTACTCTGACATGATGGTTGCGGATAGAGGGTAGTCACCGCCGATACCGACACCTAACCAGAATCGGAAGAAGCAGAGGGTTGTCATGACGGCGCGGGGAGAAGAACCAAATGAGAGACCGGAGCATATAGCGCAGATGAACATGATAACGAGGGTAATGAAGTAGACTTTCTTCCGGCCGAGCTTGTCGCCGAGCCAGCCGAAGAGTAGCTGGCCGCAGAGGGTTCCGACGAGGGCGGTGCCAGTGACGGCGTTGTTGACGCCTTGGGGAAGCTTGCTGGGTTTTAGGGATGAGGGGTCCAAGTAGTACAAACGGCCCAAGAGCTTAGTAACGGTGGTGATGCAGAAGAGGTCATAGGCGTCGGTGAAGAAGCCCATGCCGGCGATCACTATGGCGGTTACATGATAATATTGCGTCCGAGCCGAGTCGAGAGCATCCAACACGGCCAACGGCATTTTTGAGATTGTTTGGTTGTTGCTTTGTGTGTTGGTGTGGATTACTTAGCTAGCTTTATGGGGAGCGACGACTTTGCTTCTTTTATACTCTCATGGTGTTTAATTTTCTTGGAATTATATTAATTGTTATCACACAACAAGAAGGTCCACATCGTCTAATCCTAAGCTTAGGGCGATATATTAAGAGAAATTTTGGATCTATTATATAGAACAAAAGCATATTCTTTTACGTTGAGGGGGGATCGAACTAAGGACCTAAGGGGGGGGGAAACAATTCCCAATACCACTGCACTAATCCAGAATCCAGACACGCATGAAGCATGAGAATGTGTCGTTTAATAGGTTATCTAATCTCCTGACAAATGCGTTTTCTGATATTTAAACTTATGTTTACATTATTGGGTTATGGGTCCTTTTTATACATGTCTAACATTTATTACACCTAATTAATTATATGTTTCGTCTCACATCTCTTTTTTCAACTAATTCTCTCTCTCTATATCATTTTCTTTCCCACTCACCCTCTCCATAAATAAGGTATTTAAGAAAACAACTTGCATTTTTATATATTTATTGTTTGAATCAATTTTAACTAAATTTTTCGATGGTGTAATATTTAGTTATTTGAAGCTTATAAATAAAATCAGAGGGAGTATATTAATACCTCATGTTATAAACATAAAAGCTATACAAGGCTTTTTTCTAGTATGAATATTACAAGGGTTTATTTTGATGGTAAATATAATACCCCAATAAATTTTATTATCCAAATTTATATTTCCGCCTAAAATATACTGTTTATTGTTTTGGGGGAAACTAACAAACATTTACTTTAACAACTTCATCTCTTTAAAGTAGATTATTGTGAAAATCTCTTTAAAGTTTTAAGGGAAAAAAACGTTAAAAAAGTCCCATAAAAAATTTCAATGTCAAATTTTTTTTGTTAACAACTTTTTTAATAAGCGATTAACAACTTCATCTATAGATTTTAACAATTTTTTAGGACCTTTTTTACATCAAGATTTTTTGTGAGATTTTTTTTTTTTCTTTTTTGTTTCTTGGATCTTAAAGGGATTTTTCCGAGATTGTTTTCTGATTTCACATTGATTTGAGACTGAAGCTGTCAAATATCCTTTGGAATCATAGGTCCCATCGACAACTATGTTGGGTCCTCGATCGATATTTTTTGTGTCCTTGATCGGATAAAGAAATATTTTTTACCATTAAATATTAACCTTTAAATTAAAAAGTACTATACATTTATGACCCGTAACTTAAATTAATCACAATAAAGAACTTTCAAATTTAAAATGTCTTAATTAATTACCAAAAACATAAATTATTGTAATCAATTTGTGCTCCTTAATTAAAATCATTACTTGATCAACCAACAATATAATAGGTTGAATGGAAGAATTTTATTTTTTCTTGAATAAAGTTAGGTATACTTTGTAGATAGGATCATGTCAAAAGAATTAAATACTCCTACGGTCCCAAATATAGGATATGATTTATAGTGCAAATTATAATATAAAATATGTCGTATATTTAGAACTGAATGTAATATTTCTTATAAAGATATTAGATAGCAAAGTTAGGCTTTGTTTAAATTGAAAATTTTATAGTTGTGTCACCAACGATTACTTAATTTTATTATACAACTTGCGGTCATAAATATAATACCCAACTTACTTTTTTGGAGAGATAAATAAAGTTAAATAAATTACTTTAGAGTATTTATATTTATCATTTTTTTCCGTCAAACTAATTTGTATGATTTATAAACTATTATACAATTCAATGATACACAACATATCCTATATCATTAAGCAATTTATTTTCTTTAATCCAATGATACAAAATTTATTTAGCAATTTATTTAGCTTCTTTATACTATCATTATGCAATGTATCTTCTTTAATCCAATAAATTTGCTTCACACACCGAATTATCCTAAGTTTCATTAAAATCATAGATTTTGCATGGAAGATGGTACATATATGGCAAAAGTTCAATAGTTTATCTTAAAAGGTCTGTAGCAAAATCTTAGAATGAAGTATCGTATTATCACACTCCTCACCAAGGATCATACCCCCCTCTGGTCTTTAATATATGACATATTTACCTAATTTGATTAGATTAAAAAAAGTTAGTTAATATGACATATGTTTTCTAAAAGATCCTAATATTTTTTCTTAACTCCCTCCTCCCATCTCCTTATGGACTATTGTTAATTGAATGAGCATCAATAGAGGGTAAATTAAGGAAAGATTAACAAATATGAAAAAATATATCTTATATTTAAGATCAAGATCAATTTCTCAAAGATGTCTTATATTAAGGACCGAATGGGGTATTTACTTTACAGATTGTTTTAGTGTGGATTCAAGAGGAACCCAAATTGTTAAAAGGCTTATCAGTTGTTGGGGAAGTCCCAGACTCTTTATTGATGAATTGTGTGTGTGTGTGAGCACTATAGGGCCAATAGGTCTTGGGAAGCTTGGTCCATCAAACCCTAGTTCCCCACACATGGAATTAGACAAAATGTCTTTATCAAAAAAAAAAAAATAGACAAAATGTGCAAAACCTGATAAATTGGAAAAATCGGTCGGGTATATGGTTCAATGATTTTTTTTTTTTTGAGATGTTGCTCTCTTTCTGGTTTTCTGTCATTAACTAGTAATTTATTAACTCAAACATTCAATTACAATTTTGATTTTGGGGTCCAATATTTGTAATATGATCAGCCCATCTTGGCTCAATACCATATGAAGCCCAAAAGGCCCATAATTATGAATAAATGGAGTGGATATATCTCACACCAACAAATATGACATTTTATAATTTCAAAGAGGTGTTCATATTTAGTATCTGATAGTATCTCAATCATGATTGTCTCCAAAAAGAAGATATATATGTACCTAGAAAAAATAAAGAGACATTTTAGTGGGATGGATGTGCGGCTTTAGCCCAAAATTCAGTGAAAAGTCTTGCTTAAATATTTTATTAATCAGAAGGGTCTGAAGTTAAGTATTGACACTTGCAAAATATGAGTTTTTTTTTTTTTTTATATAAAAATATATCATGTCATTCTTCTTGTTTTTTTTGCCAGCTTTTCTCATGTATAACCGCGTCACAACACCTGTTGCCCTGAGATCATCATAGATTCCTACATGATGAGTTACTGGTCTTTGACCTAGTCAAAAGTCACCTTTGACCGGGTGATGATAAAGGTTATGATCGGGATCAGTGGTTTTCATGCAGAGGAATGTAAATGGTCAAGATGGAATTTGTCTCTCACATTTGAAGAGAGATAATACTGGGCCCCTCATGAGTGAGTCTGAGAAATGTATGACCATACTACGATGGAAAAGATTTTCCATTTCAATTAGACTACTTGAGAATCGAGAAAGTAATGGTCAAGAACAGGAAGTTGACATTCTCCATGCCTCATCCTTGACCAAATTATCGCGTGACAAAAGAGACGTGACATGGTTGTACGATAGGTTGTATCGTATCATCGATCCCCATATGAATTGGGTAGTCGCAATGTCTTGCTAGAGGCCACTTGTGACTTATGGGCTGATACAGTATTGGCCCGCTGCCAATCTCATGTGGGCATGTAGGGTCGAACACAAGAATAGCCCAACACGAGCAAAAATATCCAGATTCATTGAATATTAGATATGTCTAAGATTTAATGAATAATGTATTGAGTCTAGGATATATATATATATATATATATAAAACCATTTTTTGTACTGGTTTATCTCACTGAGCGCATGTTGAGTCGGGTCAACCATGATCAACCTAACCCGCTTCAGTGTCGAGTTTACCGGGTAGGGTCACATTTCCATTTCCAGACATGAACAGGTCACAAAGGCTAATTTTCTTGGTCAGGCCTGGTCTATCGTTGAGATCCCACCACGCACATCTAACTGTCTTAGTAGGAAAATCTCATAAACCATTCATGAGTCCGTGCATTTAAAATCGTATGAATAATACATGTTTGTTTTATGACCGGAATATTTTTTTAGTATAAATTACACTATAAAAGTGTTCCTATAATTAAGACTGAATGAAGGATTAAATTATTCAACATCAGCTTTAAATTCGTACTATTTACTGTGTTGACTTGATTCAGATGTGTCAGTGGGTCACATGAAAGCGTCTATGACATGACGGTGCTTTTATTGGGTAGATATTCACTTCAATGCACAATCTTTATATTCCATCTAATCTTAAAAATAACATATAATTCATTTTTTTTAAATAACATATAATTCATTTTTTTAAAATTAAAGAAACTAAATAAGTCATTTAATCATATTATATATTATATATTCTTATATTATATATATATCAGTTTATTAGTTAAATTAATTATTTTAGAGAAAAAATATAAATATAAATTCTTTAAAGTAATTTTATTGGATTCTGTAATCTTTCCAAATTAATCAATTTTATCTTATATTTAAGACCGGAGAGAGTATTAACCATTGTTGTCAAACTTATTAATTGACTCTTTGAGTTTAACATTTTACGTTTCTAGTTTACAAAATCGAGTCGAGTCACTGATAAACTCGAGACAGTTGTAAACTCGGTTAAACCCACGAGCTTATATGTCAAATTTACCATTTTTACATTTTTAGCTTACAAAACTGTGTTAACTCACCTTTAAACTCATATTAACTTCTTCGATTTAATCATGCCCAACGGCTTTATATATAATTTTTATAGAATTTTTTTGTTAGATATGAAAAATTATGAATGTTGAGGGATTTAATTTCAATTATTTGGATTTAAATATATTTAAATCAAATTGTTATATTTTTTTTATGTTTTAATTATTTAAGTATATATTATTAATACCAATTTAATGGTAAAAGTAAACTTTTATAAGTTTACGATTCTAGTTCACGATAAGAGTTTATGTCACTATCACAAGTTTACTTAAACTTGCGAGTTTAACAAAATTGATACTAACTAATTACGAAAATTAAATAAAATAGCTTTTTGAGCCGTATGTATGATCAGTGGTTGACATTGAAATATGGAAATTAATAAGGCAGCTTAATTTGAAGATTGGGAAAATCCATCTCAAGGCCCATATTGATTAAAAAAATGTCAAAAAAGGTCTAAGAAAAAGTCACATGTTAAAAAAGGTCTCAAGGCTTTTTCTGGTATTATTTCATAAAATATTAACAACTAAATCAATGCCCGTTAACAACTAAATCAGTAGTATTAACAACAATATCCTAACAACTTAATCAGTTCCATTAACAATTAAATCAGTACCCGTTAACAACTATATCAATTCCATTAACAACTAATATTTTATGAAATAATACCAGAAAAAACCGTGGGACTTTTTTTAACATGTGACTTTTTCTTGAATATTTTTTAACATTTTTTTGTTTGTCAAAATGAGCATTGAGATGGATTTTCCCTTAAAGATTTCATCCCTAAATACCAAGAAACCAGCCCAATATTTCAGTTTCTTACTCATTTTTCTTTTACTAAAAGTTTCTTGCTCGTTCGCTCAGATTATTAAAAGCAAATTTTTTTTTTTTTATAATTATACTTATGGTATTAAAATCTAACCCGGATTATCTAGTTAGACCAATAAATTAAGAGCTTGTTTGGTTTGAAGTGAGATAATTTTTTTCTCTTACCTTTACTAAATAGCCCATGAATTTTTTTTTAATATTCTAAAAATACACTATCAACAAAAAAGAATATTCTTCTCATTAATGGTAATTTGGTCAATATCCTCCTTAGGAATTCATCCTCTCCTATTCTCAATTTCCCCTCAAACCAAACACACCTTTAGCAAAGAAATGATCCCTTGGCCAATTTGACCGTTTTGAGTTTTAAAAAGTAGCCATCTAATCAAATTGGGTCATAAATGTGTGCTTTATGCATGAACCGCTATCCCCAAATTGAACCACTACCTAAGTATACTTATTGTGTTTAAGCACCTTGATTATAATTGGGTAAATAGCATTCCTCTTGGAACTAATGATGAAGAGATTTGTCTAGGTGCTAAATATGATATTCTCCCTTCAGTCCTTAATATAAAACATATTCACATAATTAGATTAGATTAAAAAAGTTAGTTAAATTAGTTAATATGACATGTATTTTCTAATATACCATAGCTAGTCATCTTTGTTAATTCGCTATATTCCTTAATTATTGTTAAAAGAGAATTAATATGAAGAAATTAGAAAAATATTAAAAAAAATATAAAAAATATGTCTTATATTCAATACTATGATCAATCCACCAAATATATGTTATACGTATTAAATATGGGAGGGAGTGCTTTAATTCATTTTATCTTTCAAACTAACTACTCTTCAAGTGAACCAATATCATCCACAAAGAAATATACGGGGACTTACATTTAAAGAGGGATGGGGCCATGGGGGCAGATAAATAGATTTTATTTTTTTTGATAAAAAGATAAATAGATTTTGAACGTTATCAGTAAATGACATTGCATGGATCTGGAATTGAATGGAAGATTGTGTTGTTTATATTGCGGCCACGATAGTCATATCCACAAGTGGCCCAGCAAGCTGCACTGCTGCAGGCAATGAGGCTGATGAAAAGTACAATCAGTTACTTATATTCAACCTTTAATTTTTCATCTTGCAATTCAGGGCTCATGGTTCATTCTGGCCCTTATTTACTCACCTCACAATTTGCCAAAAGTAGGTTTTTTACCAGGTCAAAACTCGGGAAAGATCTTTTTCAAGTCAAGGATTAAATTTTGACAGTTTATGCCCCTTTCATTGGTATACAGTACAAGAGGGAGACAGGTAATAAATGCGTAAAAAAAAATTCTAAATATATCCTTATTTATTGAGAGGGTAAGGGAGACTGTCAGAGATAACGAGTGGGGAAAAAAAAAATGAGATTGACATGTAATTAATTAATGATAAAGTTTGGAAAAAAATTAAATTTTTAAAGAAGTATAAAATTTAAATTGCTTTAATTATTTTTATAAAATCATATTGTTGGGGTTGTATGCATTGTTGTTAAACTCACGAGTTGACTCTCCAAGTTTAACATTTTTACGTTCCTACCTTACTAAATCGAGTTAAGTCTCTAGTAAAATTGTGTCAGCTGTAAACTCAGATGAACTCACAAGTTTACACACTGAATTTACCGTTTTTACGTTTGTAGCTTACAAAATTGAATTAATTTTTTTTTTCATTTTTGTCATCCTCAACCGCTTTATATATGAATTTTATAGAAATTTCTTTATTAAATATAATAAATTATGAATGTTGATATATTTAATTTCAATTATTTAGATTTAAAATATATTTAAATCAAATTATTGTCATTTTTATATTTAAATTATTTACTTATGCACTGTTAATATATATTTAATGATAAAAGTAAACTCTTACAAGTTTACCGATTTGAGTTTACGATACGAGTTTATGTCACATCAAGAGTTTGCTTAGACTCGTGAATTTAACAACATTAGTTGTATGAGTATTTATTGCCCGTAATTAATCTATTCTCTCCTTTCATCTTTTTCCCTTATTACACTTTTTCATACTTTCTCTCGTTATTACCTTATTTCTATCTCTCTTACTTGCTTCTTATATATACGCTAAGTATATACTTAAAAAAAGTTCACTTATAACATATTTATTAGTTTTAACTAATTTTACAAATCACATAATTTATTCATTAGTCCGCCACTGCATACATATGTATGTGTGTGTTTGTTTATGTATATAATATTTAAGAGTGGAGAGAGTACTAAGATAATAGTCTCTTTTTATATAAAATACTAGTTAATATACTCCCTCTAATTCTTAATATAAGACTTAATTAGAGAATTTATTTTACTTCTAAATATAAGACTTTTTTATATATTTATCAATCTATTCATAATTTACCCTGTTGATCTCCCTCAACAATAATCAAGTAAGATAGATTGAAAGAATAAAGAAAGATGATTGGAGCGTTTTAGGGGGAAAATCATAATAACTAACTTAACTAACTTTCTTAATCTAATTAAATTAGGTAAAATTTATTCATTAGTATAGGATGTTATACTTATACTACTCTCTCCGGTCCTTTTTATAAGCAACTTTCTTTCTCTCTTGAGGCTGGTTCTTAATATAAACAACTTTCTTTTTGTGTCTCAAACTTTAAACTACATTTTCTTTTTCTATCCCTATTAAATACATAACTTTATATTAATTATCCCAACTTACAACTAATTCCCTTCCACTTAATCATTTATTACCAATTCTTTCTCACATTTTCTACTCATCCTCTCTCTCGTATGTTCTTTTCATAAATATAGGCATAATTGAAAAATATATAATATTTTTAACATATCTCTTATTTTTACTAATCTTAATCATAAATGTTATCCCGAATTAAAAAAATTGTTTATAAAAGGGATTGGAAGAGATAATTATGAATTTGAAAAGACATGGTATTTGTTTCAAGGATTAGTTATTGAGAGTTTGACAAGATCGAGGATCGAGATTAATGATGAAAGTCGGTAATTTGGTGGTGGTTGTTCCGGCCAACCACTTGTCAACACTTTTGAAGAAGTGAGTCAAATGAGCCACCAACGACAATTCAGTGGAGGGTTCACACTTGGGAGCCATAGAGAATCCCATTACCATTTGAATTGCACATTTTGCTGGCATTTGGAGCATCACACAATGTGCTTATTAAAAAGCCAGACCATCCCACTCAGTGGTGGAGTACTGAATTTAAGTTTGTGGGTGCACAATTAATGATGAGATTTGAGAGTTCGGGCGGCGCCCCATTTTTTTTTAAGGAGGATAAAAGGCAACCCACTCATTCGTAAAGTTTAGAACTAGAAATAGGGTTCAATGAAAAAGTATTTCAGGAAATCAATTTAAATAGAACAATATACTCTAATCTCATGACATACAAATACTCGGGGATGTTACACAATCAAATTCCAAAGCAACATGTAAGGGAAAATTATTATGGTTTATCATATGTGATAGGATATTGTTACGGTGTAGAACATGGATGTCCAGAATGCGTGGCTGGGTGGTGATTTGATATAGGATCAAGTGTCTCGATCTGGGTACCAATGTGATAGCACACGAGACAGAGAGAGGATCACCGAACACAACGCTGGCGCTTGGCCGAAGGAGTGGGGTGTGTGCTCGGTGTGACAAGATGTAGATTAGTCTAGGCTAGAGCGTGTGTACCTTAGGCATTTGCTTGGGTATTTATAGGACCTACCGGAGCGGCTTTGGCGTGATTCCGGGCCTAATATCCAACTTGCCTATCCATATGCGGATGTATTCCTAGATATCAGGGTAGTTGAGATATTCCGGAGGTTACGGATATAACGGATCGATGTGCCTACCCTTGGTTGGGCCTCCATGTGATTGGGCCTTATCTAGGTCCGTAATAGCTTGCCCCACCGAGTAGTTCAAGGTTTTGAATTTGACCGCGGGTATATCTTGTTTTTATAAATGTCGTCCAGGGTGTTACCCATTTCACGACGTCCGCGTCGGGCTAGGATTTGTTGAGTTCATTTCCCGAGGCACGCGGTGACTGGTTCGAGGGTCGATGAGCGGGGTGTCCTCAATCTCTAATGCGATGTCGTGGCCGGGCGCCTTGTGGTTTGCAGCGGTTGGCGTGGCCGACATCCGAGGAGAAAGTCTTGTGGTTTGGACCGCCGAGCTACAAGCGTGAGATGATGTGAATCAAGACAGCACTCAATCGGCCGAGGTAGGATACGGCACCAAGGCTCGTCATTGAAGCTCAGGGCCGTTGTTACTTCCTCGGTGTGACTCTTGGGAAACCTCCTCCGATGCGCCATGATTGCCTATGACACTGTCATCCCGAGATTCGGGAGGTGCTTTGATCCTCGTGTCCGCCGCCCCAATTTCGTGCGCATTTAATGCTCTGGTGGTACGTTACACGTCTTCTCAGCCTTTTGGGGTGAAAAGTCGTGGTTACCCTCGTCGGTTGGGTTTCTTTTGTTTTGAATTTCCCTCCTTCTTTCCTCTCGATATAACCTGCTGGCATTTCTCTTTTCGCCCACTTTTTCAATTTGCTCACTCTCCCTCACACACGGGAATTCTTCCGCGCAAATTCAGAGTTCTGTTCTTAACTTCCAGTGTCTCAGAATACTCTGAAGAATCAAAGGTTCTTTCTTGTTCGGAGTTGTTCATCTACCTTCGCTGTGTCGATTTTACGCAAGGTTCGCGTATTCAGGTATTTCATCCTTTTATATTGTTCTAGCATTTTAATTCTCCCTCTTCCCCTTTTCTTCTTTGCTGGTGTGCCCCTGTGTTCTGGGTTTTCTGGGCGGAGTGTTTATGAGTAGAGCTATCGAACCCATAGGTTTTGTCCTTTTGAGTGTCTGTTCTTAGTTGTTTCCCCCTCCTTCTTACCCTTATGTTGGTTGTATAGGTTTGAGCTCTTGATGGATAGGGAAAACATTCTTCGTCTTCTCATCGACCTTTAGATCCTAACGACGATGAGGTGCTTCGTGAGCGTTATCCCTTTTTAGTTATTGGTCGCTAGGGACCTCCTTATCCAGGAGGAGAAATCGGTCTTTAGCCTCCGTGGTCGATCGGGCGCGCGGTTACTGGGAGGCCTCGCCTTGTGGTTCTGGACCTGGCCAATCGAACCTGCCTTATTAGGCCGGATTTTCATAGTTTATCGGTATTCGAGCCTCTTTTAGCCGAGCCGATAAGCGCCTACCAAACGCATCGTCCGTCCGAGTCTGGGGTCGTTACCATTGGCTATCACGGTCCCTGTTGGGATTGTGTTGCCGAGAGCTCTTCCCTTATTGCGAGTGGGCAAGACCGTATGGCCGAAGTCATCCCGGCTCGTGTCGGCATAATTCGTTAGGCGAGCCTCGTGCGGACTTCAAGGGTCTTCCTTTCTCGGATTTGTCGTCATCAGTGCATTCTCCTAGTTCTGACTTTAGTTTTATTTTATTTTGTTGTAGGTAAATGGAGTCTACGTCTTCCCTCGTCTTTTAGCTTCGAAACGGAGGCGGACTCCGATAGTCCTTCACCGGCCTGCGTTCCAAGTATCCCTGGGTGACTAGCGACATGCTAACCATACGTTCGTCGATGACCAAGACGGGATATGGATAAAGTGGGATCTCCGGTCATCGGGATGTCGTCTTTCCCTCCCGAGGAGGATGAGCCGATCTGTGCCTTTCGGGAACCAGCTCTCCTAATTTCTTTCTTTTCTATCGGGATTATATGACCGGCTCGGTATTCGCTTTCCGTTCTAGGGTTCCAAATGTCAGTCCCACACTACCTTCATCGGCTCCTTCTCGGCTTCACCCGAACGGTGGGCTTATCTCGCGGCGTTCGCCTATCTATGCGGGACAATGGAACCCATTATTCCGTGTACCGCCGCCTTATTCCTTCATTTTTTCTCCCCTTTCACCCCTCGGTCGGGTAGGGAACCGCCCTCTCTGAAAGGGCTAACTTCTCTTCGTGCCGAGGCGGACCGGAAACTCATGAATTCTTTCTCCGACTCCTTTAAGCATTTCGGTCAAGTTGCTATGAATGAACCCCGATTATCTTGAGTATACATTGCCGGCTGTTGGGAAGCCGAGAGAGAAAGCTCCCAGGAAACGTCCAGCTGCCGAGCCTTCTAGGAAGCGAGCTCCCGCAGCTTCTATGATCCCAAAGCCTTCTGCGTCGAAGAGGGCCAAGGTCGGGGATTCGACCGCTACCGCTTCGACTGCTCCCGAAGTGTTACCTTCTTCTTCTCCGTCCTTGATAGCCGAGGCGAGGTAGTGCCTTCCTCTACGCCGCCTCTACCGATGCGGAACATCTCCACGTTCCGACCCATCTCCTCCATCCTTGGAAAAGGCGAAACAGGTTCTCGTCTCTGATTCTGTTTCTCCTTTGCGCCCATCGGCTACCGTACCTCGACCAAGTGGCTTCAAGCGGAGCCAGGCCTGGAGTGGGGGCGTTTCGAGGATCGGCATGGCCTTCTTTCCACCACGTCGGCTTTTGTCTCCTCAACCACTTTCAGACGAGGACCTTCATGAACCCGAATATGTCGGGTCATCTTGGCGGGGCTCTTGGATTATCTCAGCCCGGCCGCATCTCCATGGTTATTATGCTCGAGCTCGCGAGTCCCAACCGCGAAGGAAAATTTAGAGTCTGGCCGAGCAGTAAGGTGAAACAGTCAGCGGAAGAGAAAGAGAAGGTTGAGGCCGAAAGGGAGGAGTGAAGACGGAACTTAAAGTTCCCAAGCTGCCGCGGACAAAGCGCGCGAGGATCTTCTTCGACCCACCGTGGCGCCGACGCAAGCCCATGCCGACTGAGGCGGACCGAGAATCCCAGGCGGAGGTTAATCATAAATTGGCCGATGCCAACTCGTCTCGGTCGAGGTAAGCTAACTGGAGGGAACAAGTCCTCCCACACTATGTCTATGGATGCGGTCAAACGGCTTACGCAGCAACGTAGTAATTATGTACGCGGAAGCAGCAAGTCCAGAGGCAACTGGCGGAGGAGAAGACCGCCCATGAGAAGGCGGTGGCGGCGGTAAACCGCGTCGGATTGCTTCGAGATGGCCCTAGCCCAGATTGAGTACTTAAACCCAGGGGTAAAACTGAACGTGGCTGGGTATGGATGTCGCTCCCGCTTCCAAGATGGTGTTCTTATTCCTCCGCCTTTATCTCCTGAAGATAGGTCGGCTTCGGATGCCGAAGTGAAAGGCGGTGAGCAAGGGGCCGGACCTAATGGCGACGAGGCCGCTGCGGGCGAGGGGGCCCCTTAGCTTTTGTTGTCTTTTTTTTTCTTTTTTGCTTTCTTTGTTTTCGGCTTTTGATGCCGATTGTATATTGTACCTCCGAACTTTCAACTTTATGAATGAACATTCAATTAAGTAGCTCGTTACGTACTTTTACCTTCATGCGTATAGTTCACATGGGATAGTTTTAGGACCGGCCAGGTCTTTTTAAGAATTAGAGTCCGCTTAGTACTCTTCTCGGTGTCGAAACCAGGTGCATGAGTAGGGGTGTCTATATATACCGCGCTACGAGGTTCGGAGTCGTATTCCGGAGTTTTAACCAGTGGTAAGGGTGAATGGTCACATGCTCATCCGTGGTCGTCGTTGGGACACACTTTGACCATGTGGACTGATCAGGAGTCCGTTATGACCATTCACCTTCTTACTTAGGTGTCAATTTCGATGCATCAAAATATTTACAGGTGTATAGACCTCGGTGTGCATGCCTTATTTAACGAATCATTTTGACCCTCTTAAAATTGAACATTTGGTCAACAAACCATTTATTTATTCAAGAGATGATTAGCTTTATAAAGCCGACAATGAAAGGAAAGTTTATGGAAGGGAAATGATCGAAACCAAAATAAGCTTGAAATAATAAATCAAACTTAACTCTGACACCGGGTGTCCGTTGTAGCATCCTCGTGGCCGGATCGCCCTAACTATAGTAGGCCCTTAATTTGTCGCCATTCCATGTCCTCTTGACGGATTTTCTTGTCGGTGTTTCGAGAACATACGCTCCTTTTTCCAACTTCTCCTTGACTCGAGACGGTCCTTCCCAATTTGCGGCGAGCTTGCCGTCCGGGCGTTCTTGTTACCGATGTCGGCTCCTTCTTAGACTAGGTCGCCCCGGCCAAATGCCTGGTTTGACCTTTCTATTGTGTTTCGCCGCCATCGGCTGCTTGGCTGCTATGTCTCGGCAATGGGCCGTGGTTCGACTTCATCTACCTACTCCAACTCGGTTGCCAATGCCCTTGAATTCGACGGTTCTCCTTCCTCCAGGTTCGAGCCTTCTCCAAGATGGTGACCAACTTCGGCCAGGGATCATGGCTTCGCATCCATACGTCATGCGGAAAGGCGTCTCTTGGGTAGGCGATTGGATAGTTGTGCGAACTCCCATAAGACGTTATAAAGTCGTTCGACCCCGGCCAGTGCCGGCCTCTTGCATCTTTTTTCCTCAAGTCCATCGAGGATTACCTTGTTTGCCGCTCACTGTCCGTTTGATTGTGGGTGTTCGACCGATGCAAAATGATGTGTGATGCCGAGGTCCACCATCATATCCTGGAAGTTCTGCCCGTGAACCGAGTGCCATTGTCCGTCACTATCTCGGCGGGATTCGAAGCGAGAAAATGCTCGTTGGATGAAGCGCCGGACCCTGCCGATGTGATGGTGGCGGCGGTTCGGCCTCAATCCACTTGGTAAAGTAGTCCACCGCCACGATTAGCCATCGGTTGTCCGGGCCGGTTTAAACGGTCGAGTAGGTCCATTCCCCATTTGAAGAACGGCCATGGGGCGTAGATATATTCCATGTCTCGATGGAGGGGACCAAATGATTTTGGCGTGTTTCCGGCAACTATCACATGCCTTCACAAATTCGCTTGCGTCCGCTTTGCATGGTGGGCCGGTAGTACCCGGCCCTAAGTGCCTTTCTTGCTAATGCTTTTGCACCCATATGTTGCCCGTTAATCCCTCCATGGGTCTCGGCGAGGACATATCTACTTTCGTGAGTGCCGTGCACCTTAACATCGGTGTATGCAAGCCTTTTCGGTAAAGTGATCGTCTATCATTGTGTATACCGCGGCTTCCGTATCGATTTTGGGCATTCGCGGTTCAGGGGGAATAATTCCCCTTTCAATGTAGTCCTCGAGTGGCTTCCTCCAATCGGTGGCATCGGATATGACCATTACGCAGAGTCGGCTCTTCCACCTTTTGTTGTATGACGGTTCCGTGGTTTGGTCGTCCCTTTAGTGCTAGCCGGAGTTTGGAGAGTATGTCTCATTCGGACATTTTCCCTCTTGGTATATGGGTAACCTTTACTTCTTCGAACTCCGCTTGGATATTCTTGACTTTGCTAAGATATTTAGCCATTAGAGGCCCTTTAGCCCGATATGTCCCATCTATCCGGGCGGCGGAAGTTGTGAGTCGGTGAAGACCGAGACTCTTTGTGCGCCGAGCTCCTTGACTGATGGAGTCCGGCCAGGAGCGCCTCATATTCGGCTGACGACACCGAATTTGGCTAAAATCTAGGCTCTAATCACAAGTTCCATGTGAAGATCCTATTACCTTAGAACTGTTAAAATCGGCTTAGTGTAAAGGCTGCAATGCTGCCAAGCCTTGAAAGTCCTTTATTCGATTATTTTGCTGCGACAATGCCGCTAATTTTATTTGATTGAGTTTGGATAAACAAACTTGTTTTCGAAATATAAACCCGAATCTCTGAGTTAAAGTAAATAACATCCGGAATCTCCCGAATCTCGGAGTTCAAGTAAAAACCCGGAATCTCTGAGTTAAAGTATCTAAACCGGAATCTCCAGTTCGAATAAATAACATCCGAATCTCGGTGTTAAAATTTATAAACCTCGAATCTCGGGTCAATACGCACTAATCCCAAACAATGACGACCACTCTTTGCTCTGTTGAAAAATAACACATCCCGGCAAATTCAAACCTGAACTAACTGTGGCCGGGGGCAACAGAGGTGACAACGATTTGTTAGCGAAAAGCGTGTTATCAAAAACCGCCATTAATGCAAACTAGAAAGTTTAATGCAAGCCTCGGACAAATATCCGAAATGAGCACGTTGAACGGTTTGCACAAAGCAAGAAGTATTTTCCATTTATTGTGATTTGCTTACATGTTATTAAATGCAGTGAATATAAACCGCATAATTAGCCGGGAAAATTGCTACGAAAGCAAAGTCGGATTCGAGGGGATCTCGGAAGCAAATCAATTAATCTCGGCGGCTCGGAGACTTTTGAACTCACAGAGCTTAAATCGTTATGGAATAAAATACTAGGCCACCCAAGGTGTGGCCCATCGAGAGACATCTAGTACACTTGGGCTTGGAGGCACCAAAGGCCCCAAGTAAGTCCAAACCCTAACCCTAGGTGGCCTCTATATAGTTGGTTAACCTAAAGAGGTACAACATCTTTCTAAGCTCTCTCTCAATTGCATATACTCCACTGAGCACACACACCACCCCATTGGCTAAACGCTCCCGTGTAATCGTCGCTTGCGTCCTCCCGCATGGTGGGCCGGTAGTACCCGGCCCTAAGTGCCTTTCTTGCTAATGCTTTTGCACCCATATGCTGCCGTTAATCCTCCATGAGGCACCTTAACATCGGTGTATGCAAGCCTTTTCGGTAAAGCTGATCGTCTATCATTGTGTATACCGCGGCTTCCCGTATCAGTTTTTGGGCATTCGCGGTTCCAAGGGGAATAATTCCCTTTCAATGTAGTCCTCGAGTGGCTTCCTCCAATCGGTGGCACGGATATGACCATTACGCAGGTCGGCTCTTCCACCTTTTGTTGTATGACGGTGCCTCGTGGTTGGTCGTCCCTTTAGTGCTAGCCACTTTGGAGAGTATGTCCGCTCGGACATTTTCCCTCTTGGTATATGGGTAACCTTTACTTCTTCGAACTCCGCTGATATTCTTGACTTTGCTAAGATATTTAGCCATTAGAGGCCCTTTAGCCCGATATGTCCCATCTATCTCGGGCGGCGGCGAAGTTGTGAGTCGGTGAAGACCGAGACTCTTTGTGCGCCGAGCTCCTTGACTCCGATGGAGTCCGGCCAGAGCGCCTCATATTCGGCCCGATTGTTTGACGTCTGGAAATCTAGTTGTAGGGAGTGTTCGATCGTTACTCCTTCTGGGCTCTCTATGATTATTCCGGCTCCGCTTCCTTTAGAGTGGGACGAACTGTCGACATATACTTTCCGAGGTCGTCGTTTGTCGGGGTCTTCGTTAATTGGAGTTAGTTCTTCGAGGAAATCGCGAGCTTGTGACTTAATAGCATGTCGTGGCTTCAGTATGTGATGTCGAATTCGGATAACTCAATAGCCCAATCGATCATTCGGCTGCCACAGTCCGGCTTATGGAGTACCTTGTCGAATGGGTTACCGGTTCGAACCGTTATCTTGTGAGCTTGGAAGTACGGGCGCAGCGTGTGTCATTATTATGGCGTGCCAATTTCTCCAGCTTCGATATCTTAGCTCCGAACTTTGTAAAGCTTTCATGACGAAGTATATTGGTTCTTGGCCATTCTTTCCTTCCCGAACCGAACCGAGCTCACCGCTTCTTTCCCCAACCGATAAGTAGAGGAAGAGGGTTTCGCCAGCCGTGGTTTCGATAAGATCGGCGGAGTGGCCAAACATTGCTTAATCTTTGAGAATGCGGCGTCACACTCTCGGTCCAATTTCTGTCGTGTCCTTTTTAAGTAATTTGAAGAAAGGCAAGGCGCTTTCGCCGATTTGGGCGTAATCTAGTTAATGCGGCCAAACGGCCATCAACCGCCGGACCTCCTTCTTGTTCACTGGGGCTCGCATGTCTAATGCGGCCTTACACTTATCAGTGGTTTGCCTCGATTCCTCGACTGTAAGCAAGAAACCGAGGAATTTTCCTCACAGTGTACTCCGAACGCACATTTTGCGTGGATTCACTAGAGTCTCGATGCGCCTAACTTGCTAAATGTTTGCTCAAGATCTCGGATGTGGTCATTGGGATCACATGATTTGACAATCATGTCGTCGATATAGACCTCGATGTTATGGCTTTATCCGGTTCTCGAAAACCTTATTCATCATCCTCGGTAGGTTGCCCCGCATTTTTCAAGCCGAACGGCATGACGTTGTAGCGGTAATTTCCCTTCTCCGTTATGAAGGAAGTGGCTTCTTGGTCATCGGGGTGCATGGCGATCTGGTTGTAACCCGAATACGCGTCCATGAACGACGGTTGATAGCTAGGATGAGTTATCTACGAGCTGATCAATGTTCGGCATTGGATAGGCGTCTTTAGGGCATGCTTTGTTCAGCTCGGTATAGTCGGTGCATACTCTCCATTTGCCATTTGGCTTTGAAACCATCACTACGTTGAAAGCCACGTGGTATATTGTATCTCCCCTGACGAAACCGGCCTCCAATAGTTCGTCCACGTGTTGGTTCGGTGCTACACCGCCTATCTCGGGGCCCTCGCTCTTTTCTTCGGGCTCTGAGGTTGACCCGGCCGTATGGCCAATTTATGACAGTAGAAATTGGGGTCTATGCCCGTACGTCGGCCGCGCTCCATGCAAAGACGTCTCGATTGTTGGCCAAAAACTCTTCTATTCTCAATCGCAGGTCGGGGGTCAAGGCCCTGCCTACTTTCGTATTATGGTTTGGATTGATTCCAAGTACGAAATCTTCTACCTCTCCTTCTGGTTCGCCGAGGTGTCCCCTTTTCTTCTCGTAGGTCTAATTCGATCATATTGATCGGTTCTTGGATCTTTTTGTGCTCGATCCGTTGTTCCGGATCTTGCTTTTACGTTGATTGTCTCGTTGTAACACCTTTGCTGGACTCTTTCTCGATCACCCTTGACGGTAACGACTTGGTTGCTATTGCCTATCATTTTATCTTCTCGATGCTTAGTAGACACCAAAGATGTCCCAATTGTGGATTGTTGGTCTTCCCGTGATGATGTTGGCAGGGAGGGAAGTCAGCCACAATAAATCTTACTCGCTCGGATTTGAAACCTTCCTTCGTTCCAAGGGTGAGTCGGAGGTCTATATATCCCTTTGGAGGGGATAATTCGCCATTAAATCCTACGAGAGTGGTTTGGCATGGCTTCAGATCCTCCTGGTCGAGATTCATTCTCTTGAAGGCATCCCATATGATGTCGCCGAGCTCCCCGAGTCTATAAATATCGTGTTTTTATTACGTATTGACGCAATTTTCCTTCTCGAACGAATTTTTCGATGGCCTCGCGAAGTTCATAGCATTGATCCGTGGTATGCCCTTTACAATCGTGAAAAGAACAGTAACGGGACTGGTCCGTGTTGGACCGTTTCCTGAGGGGATGAGGTTTTTCGACCTTCCTCATCTCGGTCGACGCTACTTCCCTCCAAAGCTGGGACCGGGGAACATTGAGGGGGGTATAATAGTCAAATTTATTCTTCAAGTCTGTCCTTGGTTTATATTGCTTATTATCACTTCCTTTCCCGCACAGGTCTTGCTTGCACCGTCGGGATGGATTTTATCCTCTTGGGGGGTGTTCTTGTCCGGTCCCTTCGCGCATTCGCTTGGCGCATTTGTTCCACCTCAAGATATTTCTTCGACCTTGTCATGAAGTCCTTTAAGCTCTTAGCCGGCTCTTTGAAAAATGATTCGGCGAAAGTCGGCTCGAACTCGTCGAGCCATCGGCCGGGAGGTGGGCGTGCACTTCCTCCTTTAATTTCTGGACTTGTGGCCGCATGATTAAAACGATCCAAATAGCTTTGGAGTAATTCGCCGGCCGTTGCACGATTTTGGATAAGGTATATTGAGACTTTGGCTTTTCTTACTAGTTGCGAATTGTAACTCGAAAACCTTCGCCAAGTCATCAAATTTAGTTATCGAACACGAGGAGGTGGTTAGTAACCACTTTAGGGCTGGTCCCTTTAGTGTTGTGGCGAAAACCCTACTTATGATTGGTTCTCCGAGGCCTCAGCACATCATGATCATCGAAAGTCGTCCACATGAGTTGTGGGATCCTCGCGAACCGTCGTATTTCTTGAACTCGGTGAGGTTCGGCTTTCTGGGAACCGTGCTCGAGGATCTTGGGTGAAAAGGGTCATCGGCTTTAGCCTCGGCATATCTTCCTTGACGAGAATCGTGTGGGGGATGTCGGGTCGACCCTTCGCTCAGGAGGACTTCCCCTTTGCGATTCTTTGGTAGAGGAGGCCGCCCTTTTAGTATTGTCTATTGTCTTTCTGGCGACGGAACTATGACCTTCTGGTCGGGTTCCCACGTTTTGTCATCCTGATCATAGGCGGGTGCTTTTAGGTTCCCTTCTCGGTTCCGCTCGTCGATGCGATGAAATTGTAGAGTATAACGTTTGTCCATATTCTCGATGCGTTTCATCATGGCGAGCTGTCCCGTTATGGAGTGTAAGGAAGTCCGGATTACGGACCAGGGTCTCCGACTTACTACTGGATTGGATCTACGTGGCTTACGGCGATGTCCCGCGCCGCCGATGAACCCGTCTCGGACTCGTTCCCCTTTTCGAGTTGATCTTGATTCGGGCCACGAGGTTCCTCAAGGCGCTCTTTCGGGCTGTGATAAGCCGGTCTTCATTGTCTGCTCATTGCCACCGATAGGGTTGGTCGTTGCTCGGTGTCTTTGTGGTTGTCGGGGTGGTTGACGTTGCTCTCCAGGTTGTTCGAACCATCTCCATACGCTTCGGCTTGTACTGCTGGTGTTAACCCTCATTGGTCAAGGGAATCGAAATTTATCGATCCCAGCGGTCGCGCATTGACTGCTCGTGTAGAACACGGATGTCCACCGCGTGTATGGGGCCGGTGATTTGATATAGGATCAAGTGTCTCGATCAGGTACCAATGTGATAGCACACAGACGCAGAGAGGATCACCGAACACAACTGGCGCTTGGCCGAAGGAGTGGGGTGTGTGCTCGGTGTGACAAGATGTAGATTAGTCTAGGTTTAGAGCGTGTGTACCTTTAGGGTCGTTTGCTTGGGTATTTATAGGACCTACCGGAGCGGCTTTGGCGTGATTCCGTGCCTAATATCCGAATCGCCTATCCATATGCGGATGTATTCCTAGATATCCTGGTAGTTGAGATATTCCGGGGTTACGGATATAACGGATCCGATGTGCCTACCCTTGGTTGGGCCTCCATGTGATTGGGCCTTATCTAGTCCGTAATGGATATTAAAAAGTCAACTATCAACGAAAGAGTAAAGGAGCATAACAAATGCTAAAAAATCTGATAATATTTATATTTAATTTAATCAGATGGTCATATAAAAAAAAACGTCATACTAAAAAAGTAAAACGTTGTTCGGGCGTGGGTAGTAAAGCTTGGGACCCATAAAAATAAAACCACCAATGGACTTCATAAAGACTATATAATAATGTCCCATGTTTTGAGAGGATTATGGTGTTTATGCTAAAATATGTAGTAACTCAGCGCCGGAAAAAAAAAAAAACTCAACAATACCAACAATTTTATGGGTGCACTTGCACCCACATGAAACAAGGTGGCTCCGCCACCGATCCCACTCCACAATTATTCAATCCAAATTATGAGTACGTGTGTGTATCTTATAATATTTAATATTCTCTGATTTTAAATATAGGAGCTACTAGATAGCAATTTATAAATATTAAAAAAATTAATTAAGTTAATTATTTATCTAATCATTGCGTTGGAAATTACTTCTCGATGGAAGTCCTAAAAATTAATTAAGTTAATTATTTATTTAATCATTAAGTTAAAATACTATTGTGAGCCTAGTGCTTTTAATTTTTGTGAAGCGTCACTTACTAAAATTTTCATATGTTAAAATAATTATAATTTATTGACTCACAATTTTTATTTTCTTGAAACATTATTTTGAAAATACTTATAACCTATAAAGGTGATAAATATTTATTGGGGGATTACTATTATAATGTCCAAGTGAAATAATTTAACTATCCAAAAGTTCGATAAGCATTCAAAAGGAGATTATAGTTTTTGAAAGGACAACAAGGTCATATTACTTGTTTGTCATTGAAAGAGTAATTGATTTTTTTAGTGTTAAGTGTCGTCGCAAAAACACCACCTGGAAGGACGCCATTTTGTGATGGATAATGGCATCTGTCGCAAAACAACGCCGTTTTGTGACGGATTCCGTTATCCGTCACAAAAATAATGAGTTTGCGATGGAAAATGGGTTTCGTCGCAAACTCATTCATTAAATCAGATCCAGATCTGCTTTCTCATTCATTCTTTGTGAAGGTTCATCATCATCAGTTGTGGTGCACTCTTCCTCTCCAGTTTCTTGTCATCGCCTTCTGTGCTCTACCTTTCCTCCTTCTGGTTGCCTCCCTCTTCCGGTCACTGCCGTTGCTGGTTTTCTAGGTAGTTTGAATATTATTTTTAATGTATACTCTTATTGCTTCAGCCTAAGTTGATATACACGCGCTCGATATGTTATTCTTAATGTACTACTCCTCCGGTCCTAATTATAGTGAGCAAATTTTGAAGTTGGTTTTGGTCCTAATTTTAAGAGTAAGTTTTAACTTTTGTCAATTTTTTCCTATAATACCCTTTATTTATACTTATTATTAGGAGCATTTATATATGTGTGTGTACATATATATGTATATCTGTATTTATGTGTGTTAATATATATGTGTGTTTGTTCTGCACACACACACACACACACACACACACACACACACACACACACACACACACACACACACACACACACACACACACACACACACACACACACACACACACACACACACACACACACACACACACACACACACACACACACACACACACACACCCATATAAATGGGAGGTCGGCTTCTAGTTTTCTATAGATTTATACAATAACTTCACTCGTACTTCGTTGTTTATGGGTGGCTGGAAATAATATTGTTATGTCGGCAACCTTGAATATAACGTTAACAATTTAATATTTAAATGTTTGGAATAATTCAAAGATGGGGTGGCCACCAACTCATACTCACATTTTTTGTTGTTGTTGACCGAGTAGTTTTCTTTTAATGGTAAGGTATTTTCTAAGAAATTTTATTTTAAGTAAGACCAAGTTATCTGATTTATTTTCATAACAAAAAACACAACGGATTAATGTATATTTTCTAATTAATACTTTAATATTTATATTTGTTTTTATTAAATTGGATAAAGGTATATTAAAAATATAAGGTTAACTACCTAAATTTTTCCTAATAATATAGGTGGGGTGATAATTTATTTGACTTATTATATAATCTATTGTCACTGTGTTACATCAATTATTGCTTAATTCAAGCAAGTTTTGTTAACCTTCTTATTTAAGGAAGTTTGCAAATCCCAAAACTAAATCTCTTTTTTTACAAATTAAAGTGTGCCACTATGCCAAGTTTAATGTGATTTTTAAATCCTTGGCGATTCTGACATTTCCATTATATATATATCATTCACATATATTTCCCCATTGCATCTTTAATTTCTTGATCCTGTTTTATCATCAGACTCATATTTTGGTTCCCAAAAAAGAAATAATTAGTATTAGTATTTTAAAATATCTAAAATGACAGAAATAACAATCAGAGGAGCAATAGAAAATTTCCTCTAGATTTTCTTATATAACCCCTAATGTCATCAATATGCATGTAGTTGTTGTACAAGGCATAGTATTTACAATTTAAAATTATAATATATCAAGATAAGATAAAAACCATGATTTTGGTTGGTTTTCAAAAGGATAGTTGGAGTGAGGAAGAAGAGAGAATATTGGTAGAAGATTATAAATTACCATTATTATATAGTATAAATTAAATGTGTAGTTAATTAATTAATTCAATATAATAATAGTACTATGATTAATTAAGTGCATAAAGGTGAAAAACAAAAAACAAAAACAATTAATTCAAATGCTTGTTTTAGTTTGACCCAATACGAAAGTGTTGTTATCTATTCATTAATTGGTGATGATTTTGTTTATTACAACAGTATCATCTGATATATATTTACATGATTCATTCGAACTTGAGCATATTGTTAAGACTTACTAAGAGTTGATTTTTACTTCCAGTTTTCTATCTACACTAAATATTTAGATCCTCAATTTTGTTTAAGAGACGTTGCATCTTAGCCCTTATGCACCCTCCATATGCATGTCCCCATCTTCTGGTGTACTATCCTCATTCTCTGGTTGCTTGCTAGGATATGTTCTTGCATGTGTTTGTTTGCCACTCTCTTGATTAAGTTACAATTGGTTGGTATACGTGGTCAGTTGTATTGGCCACTTATATTTGTGGCATGTGGAGATGTTAATTAGGTTAGTAACTAAACTAGTTAGGAAGTATGGAAGGCGATCGTGATAGGAGTTGGATGTACAATCACCTAACTCAGAAAACACAAATAACTTGAGTATTTTTGGAGGGTTTGGAAGAGTTCATCCAATTTGCTTCGGCGCACACAACTAATGCAAGTACCGCGATCAGTTGTCCGTGTGTGAAATGTAGGTGTTTAAAATTTCAAGATATGAGCACGGTCATAATCCATTTGTGTAGAAAGTGATTCATGAAGGATTATGAATGTTCGGAATGTCATGGGGAAGTCCGACAGACACCGAGTGGTTATTACGGGGACAGTAGTTATCGAGACAACCTTAATTAATATGAACAGTTGGTTATGGATGTCGCGGAACCGCCGATTGGCCAATATTTTGATCTCGTTACTCATGCTAAACTATCATACATGGGAGAAGAGACCGGTACACATACTCTATCATCATACATGAGAGAAGATCCTAATCCGAAAGCCGATAAGTTCTATAAAATGCTTCAAGATGCGTAACGTCTTTTATGGGAAGGTTGCGAACACATTGGAAATGGTGAACATTCATCGCTATCGGCGACCCTAGCAACACTAAGTTTGAAGAGTGATTACCATATGAGTGAGAAGAATTACAATGAAATGATGTAGATCATGGTAAGGTTGTTCCAAATGACAATAATCGAAGGATTTTACCAAGCAAAGAAAAGGTGAAAGAGCTTGGGTTTAGATGTGAAAAATTCATTGCGCCCCAAAGGATGTATGTTGTATTACAAGGATAATCTTGAGTGGACCAATTGTAAATTCTATGAACATGACAGGTATAAAGTTGTGAGGAATGGAAGGAAAATGACCCTTCAAGCATTAAGCAAGATGTGATACTTTCCTCTCGTGCCCGATTTCGAGATTGAATTCATCGAACAAAAAGCTGCTCATCACATGAGATGGCACTCGGGAGCATCGAAAGGATGAAAAATTGTGACGCATCCATCCGATGCCGAAGCTTGGCTTAAATTTGATGAAGCGAATCTTTTTTTGCAGCGAGATCCCCGTAATGACTCTGTCTTAGTTTATGTTTGGATGGGTTCGCTCATTTCAATAAGACGGGCAGGAATTATTCTTGTTGGCCTGTGATTGTGACTCCGTACAACCTCCCACTTTCCATGTGCATGAGAAGAGAGTTTTTGTTCCTTAACGTGAAGGGGTTCTTACGTACGATGTATCATTGAGCCGAATTTCACCATGTGGGCTGCCTTAATGTGGATGATAAATGATTTTCCTACATATGGGATGTTGAGAGGCTAGCAAACGTCGGGGAAGCTTACATGTCCAGTATTTCTTGAACAGAATGTGGGTTTTAGCTTGCAATACAATCGCAAGGTCTGTTGGTTTGACAGGAAACGACGATTCCTGCCCATCGATCATCCGCTTAGGAAAAATAAAAAAGACTTCAGGCGGAATGTGGTCGAGCGGTCAAATCAACCTCGTCGTTTAAGTGGCCAAGAAATATGGGACAAGGTGAAGCACATTCAAGTGTTGAAGAGGGGGCTGCTTCCAGCGAACCTGAGGGATATGGCATTCATCATCATTGAAACAAACGCAAGTTATGTATCAAACTTGTCAAGATGTGTCGACATGCACGAGGCAAAGTTATTCGGGATGAGGGGTCATAATTGTCATGTTTTTTTCAGAGATTGTTGCCGTGGGCCTTCAAAGCACTACCGAAGCATATATGGAATATTATGACAGAATTTTCCATGTTCTTTAGAGAAATTTGTCCTTTTGAGCTTAATGTTGAAAAGTTATGACAGTTGGAGGTGAGCGTGCCAATAACGCTATGCAAGTTAGAGATGACATTTCCTCCTAGCTTGTTTGACTCAATGGAACATTTGCTTGTTCACTTGGCTTACGAAGCAAGGGTAGGAGGTCCGCAACAATATAAGTGGATATATCCGTTTGAGAGGTAATATATGTATTTTTTTCGCATAATTATTAATTGACCCACATGGTGCTATAGTTTATAAATACCCTTTAATTGGCCATTATAGGTTTTCACGCACACTTAAGTACAAGATAAAAAATCAAAGGTACGTTGAAGAATCTATCGCTGAAGCGTATTTAGTCAAAGAGGCCGCTAAATTTGCATCATACTATTATCCCCCTGACATGATATCAAGATGGAGAGGGATACCTCGCAACGATGATGACAGTGATACGAGTGGTCAGATATCAATATTTAATTTTCCAGCCGAGTTGTAGGAAAAATTTGGGTCAACTCGAACGAAGAGATAAGCGAGTAGCGGAGTGATACATTCTAAACAACTGTGAAGAGGCCTCCCCATATTTAGAGTAAGATTTCCTATATTTTTACTGTTATTGTAAGTATTAAAGTATTAATTTCTTTTGTTTGTTTGTTACAATTACTTCTCTAATTGGGTCCGATCGACAAATCTTTTGATGTCGGATTCCGAAGGTGATCAATTCATGAACGCTGAGTTTCCTCAATGGTTCCAATTCTACTTTGTGGAAAACCAATCAGCTCCCTATGATATTGTGTGGAGTTTATCTTACGGAGCTGCAAGAGCACGGTGCAGAAAATATGTAATCAATAGGTATTGGTTTGCAACTCTAGAAGTGAATGAAAATGCACTAAGTTGCAATTACGGTGTATGTTGTTGAGGTGGCCATGTTGACGGGGTTGAGGGCGACTACTACGGGAAGTTAATTGATATAATTTAGCTGGATTACCAGTGGGACAAGTCAGTGACTCTGTTTAAATGTGAGTGGTTTGATAACACTCCGCATGGGACAAATATGGAAATGTTGAGGTCCACTAGACAAGGAGATATACGGTTGGTTATGACCCATTCATCCTTTCTCAACAAGCGGAACAATTTTACTATACATTATACCCACATCCCGCCAAGGGTGGAGGGAGTTATCAAAACCAAAGCACGAAATATTATACCCAAGTCGAAAGAGTCGAAACAAAGGATGGTATGACTGAACTGCTCCAAGTCGATGTGGTCTGGTGACAGATTTCATGGGGGACCAAATATTCTGTAATTACAATCATCCTTGGGCTAATTGGACAAATATTCCTCAGAGTTTTTGCGATGCTTGGTTCAATAAGTTCTTGGTAAGTTATGTGCTTTATGGTTATTAATTTCTTCTCATCAAAATGCAAATTGATTAAGTACTTTTATAATTTGGAGCACTACTAATTGTTCATTATTGATTTTCAGGAAAAGTTCGGTGGTTGCCTAACCATCGGGAAATTTGGAAAAAAACTTATAATTATAAGGGAGGTTGGTGGTTGTCTGATAAGTTTTATAAATTAGAGAAATAATATAGGCAAGCAAACTTGGATTCAATCTGAGACTGCAGAACAGTTATTTCAAAGATGGGTCGCTGATGAGAAATTTAAGCAGAAATGTGAGAAAAATAAATTAAATAGGGCCCGAATGGATAGACCGTCATATACTGGCGACTCCATTCCATTTAGTGAGCATCGAAGGAAACTTGTAAGTACACGTTATTTTCTATATCGGTATTCAATATTTTGTACTTTGAAGTAATTAATTAATGATCATCATTTGTGTTTGCGGGCGAGAGAAAGGTGAAGTTCCTGCATAATTGGTTGATTGGGCTACCTTTGAGCAGCACCCATTTCAGGAGTTTGAAGGTAGTGGGAGGCGCTGGATTAACATCAAGTCGCAAAGAATTAGTGGTGAGACATTTATTATTTGTTTTGTGCACCAACATATTTATTTCATTTTACATGCCTTATTTGTGATGTTCTTTTATGTTTGTAGAAAAACTATCAGCAGTTGTCGCAGGAGAGAGACTCGCAGATTGAGAACGACCCCGCATCCTCTCGGTCGATAACAAGAGTCTCTTCATTTAGGTCTGCAGCGAATTTGACAAGAAAGGGAGAGTCTTTGGGATGGGTGCCTTTACCAGCCGAGTGAAGTCTACGAAGCGCTCCTCATCCAGCAGTGGTGGAGGTGTTTCTACAGGTAAACGTAATAATTTTGATATTAATTGTTACATTTTCATTCCTCGTCAATTTAAATGAAGTACAAAAATAAACGACATCCTAATGTTATTTTTGTAGATGAGCTTAAGAGGATGAAGGCATTGGTGGCGAGCAAGCAACTTAGTGAATCGCAAGGAGAGAAGCTCGAGCCGGAAGAGCAATGATGCATCAACAAGCACATGAGCTATATCAAACACAAGAGATAATGACGTAGATGTAGCTTGTACTCCGCCTCTAATGAAGGACAAGGGTGCGGGGTCGGCTCTTGGTGATGATGATGATCACACCGCCGCTATTTAGACTTTTTATTCATATTGTTCGCAACATTATTATTTATATTTTGTTTTCTCTATGTAAACTCTTATGATTGTTACTATATATTTTCATGATATACAAGTTTTTTTTCGTAATTTTTTTATTAAAATGAATTTTGCAACGAAATTGATTTCCGTCACAAATTTCCCAATTTTGCAACGGACTTGAATTTCCGTCGCAAATTTGCGACAGTAGTCATATTTTCCATCGCAAAAATGGTTTGCAACGCCATTTTTTGCGATTTGACGTAATCTGTCGCAAAACCATTTTTGGGACGGAAATTCCCTATTTTACAAACGGATTTTTTCCATCATAAAATAGGATAAACAAACAAAAAGAGATATTCTTACATCTTTAAGGAGACACATCACGTCCAGTCACCAAGGAAACATCAAATAGAGAATCATTTAAAGGAAGGAGGTGCGTGATTGAGTTGTCTGCAGTGGCGTAGCCACCTTGTTCCATGTGGGTGCAAGTGCACCCATAAAATTGTGGTCATTGAGTTTTTTTTTTTTCCCGATCATGAGTTACTACATATTTTAGCATAAACACCCATAATCTCTCTCAAAACATGACACATTATTATATAGTGCTATGAGGCCTATTGGTGGTTTTATTTTTATGGGCCCCAAGCTTTACTACCCACGCTTGAGCCAACGTTTTACTTTTTAGTATGACGTTTTTTTTAAATATATATGACCATCCGATTAAATTAAATATAAATATTATCGACTTTTCTAGCATTTTTTATGCTCCTTTACTCCTTCGTTGATAGTTGACTTTTTAATATCCCATCACATATGACAAACCATAATAATTTTTTTTTATACAAAAATTTTAGGAAAGGGGTTGGGTTCACCCACGATCCAAGGGTAGGGCGAAGTCCCCCTTCCTCCTAGGTGATACTTGATGTTGGGCAGGGCGAGCCGTCTATTACCCTCAGGCGTTAACCTAGGCACCTAGGAGCTAGGATGCCTCCCCCAGCGCCTACTTCCTTGCATATTGCTTTGGAATTTGATTGTGTAACATCCGGGTATCGTATGTCATGAGATTAGGCTCCTTTTCTACAATAAAATATTTATTAATAATAATCTTATCGAATAAAGTGACAATTAGATTAACAGTGTTTTACAATTCTTTATTCTTTTCCCACCTAATATTTACCGTTCACGCAAACAAAAAGTTACAAACTCACAACTTTATGTTTTATATATCTTCATTATTGCCTCCAAAAGATAATTATGAGCTTGCGTACCCATTAAGAATGGGCCAGCAGGTAACAGATGGGATGAGATGGCTAAAAGATAATTATGTTTATTTAATTTAGGAGAGAGGACTTGATAATGTACTGTTATTTGCTGTTAAGTGAAGTTTGTAAAAAAGAAAGAAAGAAAAATGCTGGGCATGGATTTATAAGATTGTATGTGTATGTATAAGCAGACACAACTTGATGTGTTACTAAAAATTCTCGAAAACGACGAGTAATGATCGAGTCGTTCATGTAATATGTTAGACACACAAAATTGAACTCTATCTAATGCAAGAGGTCTTTATTATTATTATTTTTTAAAAAAGAACCTCTTACTAATGCCCTTTAACAAGGCTCTGTAAAAGGGTTAGGAAAAATATATACTCCACCGCTTTTTAATATAAAATATATTTATCTAATTTATTTAAATTAAGTTAGTTAATATGAAATGTATTTTCTAAAACACCATAGTCATTATTCTTAATTCTCTCATTCCCTCTCTTCATTAACTATTGTTGAGAGAGCTTCCATAACAACAAATTATCAAAAGATTAAAAAATATGAAGAAAAAAAAAAGTCTTATGGAAAAAATCAGATCGAAGGTATCTAAATCAATAATAGCTTGCCGTGTCGCCATTGGTGAGCTAGAAAAGCGTATGAATATGTGAAGAGTAGAAGATTCTTAGAAGATTATAAAGGTAAAAAAATCGTTAAAAAAAAAAGGAAAACAAAACAAAATAGGAAATGATAGCTTGTGGTGTCGCCGTTGGTGAGCTTGTAGTACCATCGTTGGTGAGGGAGGAGGGAAACGAAGGCATTAGCTGCTACCCATTACTTCGAATCCTTGATGAGTTGCCGAGACAAGATTTGAAGGGTTGAAGGGTGGAGGCCGAGAGAGAGAGTAGGGGGCGGCTTATGATTATGAAGCTTGAAGGGTTGAGTTTGGGAGGTCGTGAGAGAGAGCATGTTAAAGATGAAGTGGAACAAAAGAACAAAAAGTCATATCCAATTAGCTTAGTATAATAAATAAGTATATATGTTAAAAAAAAAACCAGGTTGGACTCAACTGGACTAATTGATCATAGTGCTCAGCTCAAAACCCGATTTGACTCGATGACTCGGTCTGGTTCGGTTAGTCTAGTTGTCTCATCAAGTTTCTTTTTCTTCCATCGGGTCGGATTGATCAGCTAGACTGTGTCAAACCAAACTTTGGCTTTTATGCTCATCCCTACTCTAAGTTAAGTTCACTTATATAATAGACACCCAACAATAATACAGACATATTGGGTTTATCTGGTGTTGACAAAATTTAATAAAATATTTATATATAATTTACTCAAACAACGTCACCATCTTAAATATAATTTTACACAATTCAACATTCCCTTTTATGTATACATATATCAAAAGGCTAGGGCACTTCCCTTATACAAAAGGTACACAATGGGTAACACAGAGGCTAATTAAGGTTTATGAAGTAAAATAGATCTCAAGTAAAAGATAATCTTTTATCTAACAGTTCAGTAAATCTATATATTTCTAATTATTCATTTAAATTTTAAATCTTTGATAGCCTTGTAACAAATCTGGATATAATTTAAGTCCTAACTTATTTCATTCGGTCCTTTATTATAATTTATGAATAATCGAATTACGTGGATTGATCAAAGTTTATTAAAATTAGCTAAAGACAGTAGGTATGTAGAAAATGTCACTTGTTTTTTAGAAACATCCATGTTAGAGACAGAGTCATTGATGTAATCAGAGGCCGAGTTAAGAATTGTAATTAAGGGGAGGCAAAAATTATAGAATATAACTCAGATGTTCATGAAACTACATTATAACCCCATAAATATTTCAGTATTTTCATTTTACTCCCAACATGAAGACTAAAATGAAAATATTAAAACTTTTATGAGACTAAAATATATAATTTTCTAAACATTTGAGTTTTATTCTATAATTTTGGGGGCGGGACCACCCCTAGTACTCCCCTTGAATGTAATGAAACTAGCCAATAATCAATGGGACCAACATAAAAAATGATAATACCAAATTATCAAAATACTATTAATGTCTCTTATGTTCCCTCCGCTTCTTAATATAAAACCTAATTTAGGAATTAATTATAATCATAAATATAAAACATATTTTTTTTTATATATCAATTTATCTTTATTGATGTTTTCTCAACAATAATCAAGTAAAAGAGATGGAAGGAATTAAGAAAGATAATTAGGATGTTTTATATATATAAAAATACATGTCATCATATTAACTAAACTTTCTTAATTTAATCAAATTAGATAAATATGTTTTACATGAAGGATTGAAGGAAGTAAATAAGAATAAGTCATTCGGAGAGAAAAATGAGTGAGTATCACAAATAGCAGCCGCACAGTCTAAATTACATAATGTACTATTCAAAGACATATTTTGAATGAATTAAACAATACTGTAACTTATATTATTATTTATTAGTTTGAATGCGGGGTGGATGAGCTTCCCAAATTAACATCCAATATCAGAGAATTCTCATTTGTTTTGATTGAGTTATTTTAAGTGATTTTATACTGTATAAAATAAGTATGTGAGAGAGATTTCATTACATCAAGTGGAAGGGGGTGTTTAGGCCCAGCCTTCAGTGTGCCTTTATTTTAGAGAAAATATCAGAAAGGTCCCAAGGAAGAGAAAAAGTATAACAAAAGTCTCAACTCCAAATCCCTTATCAGAGATTTTTTTTTAATAATAATTATGGAATTCCAATATAAAAAAAGTCTCGTTCTCAAAATAGCTTTTCATGTTGTTAAAATATTCCTATGAAAATATTATTGTTAAAATGGTTTTTCTTGTTGCCAAAAATTTTCTTGATTTCTAAAATTCTACATGCCGGAAGAAAAACTTGGAAAATTTTGACAACATAAAAAGTCATTTTGATAATAATATTTTCATAAGGAAATTTTAACAACAGTAAAATCCATTTTAACAATATGAAAATCATTTTGACAATGAAATATTTTTGATATTGAAATTCCATAATTATTATTAAGGGAATTTGGGGTTGAAATTTTATTTATTTATTTTTTAAGACCTCTTATATTTTCCCTTTATTTTATTCCTCTACTCTCCAACTAATTCCTCAACTACCATGTAACTCTCCTTCAGGCTTCAGTCACCCAAAAAGGACAGGTCGTTAGTTAGTGACTAATGGCTTTTACCATTTGCCACTCCTCACGGACCAATCATGTTGTACCAGGATAAGATTAGGCTGTACTTTACTACTTTTTCTTCTGTTTGACGAGGTGGCTTTTCTTTTGGGAAAAAAATTTTGTGGCCAATGTTTGACCAAGTGGTGGAAGAGATATTTCTAAATATAAGAATTACTTAATTTTTTTTAGATTAAAAAAATTAATTATATTATTTAAAAATATTTATATTTATCACTGTTTCTTTAAATTAATTTTTCTGACTTATGAACTGATATATAGTTTAATTATAGCCCCGTCGACACCGAGAGCGAGGAAAGAGAAGGCCACACCGAAGAACCACACGAACTCGCCCAAACCCAACAGAGAAGGCCAAATCGAAGTAATCGAAGCAGAAATTGTGATCGATTCTCCTACATGGGTTGCAATCAAGTGTGATTGAGGAATGTCCGATGAGATTTGCGAGTGGAATTTCATGATCTACAAGTGGCGCTAGGGTTTTGGTAGCTAAAATTTTCAAAAGGTAACATTTGATTTTCACCAAAAATTGGGCTTCTTTGTGGTTTATGGTGTGTTCCCGATGAAGCGTGATAATTTATTGCCTCTTTAACTTGATGCGGTAATAACGAAAAAGGGAAAGGCGTAGCTTGTGTAGAAGAGGCGACGAAATCTGTAGTGAGAGAGAACGACGATGCAGTGGAAAATAACTTGTTGGATTAGCTGAAGAAGGTAAGTGATGTTGTCTCTGTTGCCAAAGAATCTGTGAAGAGCTTATCGATAAATGAAGTTGTTTCTGAGCTTGACGATGATTATATAGAAGAATTAGGTGAGTTAGATGTCATAGGTTTGTTAGAGGCTATATGTGGGTTAGAAGACATTCCATTGAACAAGAATGTTGGAGAGACAGAGGAAGACATTCATTCAATGAGAAAGTTAGACGACATTTTGGGAAGGTGATTTCCATGACTCTGACGGTGACGAGGATAGTTATATGACATGGTCGAGTCGAATCTTCGATAGTGAAGACCGTGAGGATAATGGGGGTGATGAGGAAAAGAAAATTCGGATGATGCTCAGGTTGGCCTCTACAAGAGAGGCCTAGTTTAAGAGAGTTGGAAGGGTCCGAAAGAAGGTCCTACTTCATTTTGGGTATGACATTCTTGGACAGATGTGAGTTGAGAAGGCCCTGTTTTTCCATGACATCAGAGTTTTCACTCTCTCGAGAGGACGGTGCAAGCGAGTTCTTCATTGGTAAGTGAGGCACTCTGTTTTTGCTTCCAGCCCTTTGGGGCTCTATTTCGGCGAAAATGGGAGCTTCTTCTTCACACTCGTTCTCTCAATCCGAACTCAATGGATCACCTGTCACTTCTCATTCTTCTCCGAATTGGTGTTTTATGTGTTTCTCCATTGTTGGCATCCGGTGGTCGTATGATATTACAAATCTCCGTAGGCGATATCTTCTTCTTCGTCGGCCCCGAGCTCGGCAAGAGTGCTCGATCGACATGTAGCCATGGAGATATCCGGGCATGGGTTCGGTGGTTGGGCTTGTTCTATTTTGACCAGAGAGAGATAAAGCAGATACAGGGGAAAAAAGAAAGATGACAAGTGGGGTCCACAAAAGTAACCGACGTCCAGTGTGTTAACGGAGATGTGCATTTTTGCTCCATTTCGTAAAGTTTGTGTGTATTTTTGCTCTCGAAAAGCATATGGTCATTGGCGCTCCTGAGAGGTAAAGCACATGTGTATTTTTGCACCTTTACCCTTTTAAAATTCATGGCTCATTGACCAGCTGGAGCCCCAGCATAGGTGGGATATGTCGCTGTGGCCGGATTAAAGTTTTTTAAGAAAATATGTGTGGGCAATTTTTGTTATTTCTTTTTAATTTCAAAATGATAAATACAGTACTAGCGTGTTATAAGGACTTTGAAATTGGAATCTCCTCTTAGTCCTTTACCATTTTTTATAGTCTTTACGTGTCTCTTTCCAAAAAAAAAAAAAAATCCTCACAGTTTTAAGTAGTTATACAAAAATTTGGCAATAAAATATTTATTGCGAATGAGGCAAATATCTCTACGGCCAACTTATTTGGATATATATGAATTGTTTTTTCCAAATAAAATTGATCAAGAAGTGCCTAATTTTTTTTTTTTTGAACAACGAGAAGTGCCTAATTGATATATCCAAATAAGTTTTTCTCAAACAAATATTTTTGAAAATTCTATTTTCATTCCAACAATTTATTAATTTTCATTTTTCATCCCCTCAAATTCCACCGTACCCATAGTAATATAGTATGTCTCTCGCACCAAACCCCGTCTCCCTGTCGAAGGGTTTGGATTTTCTCAAGATCTCTTCTATCATTTTCTTCTCAATTATCTAATCTCCATCTTTAGATTAAAAAAATCAATGGTCCAAATTTAATATTTTATAAAACTATTATTTTGAACATGAATAAATAAAATTAAACTATTAAATCATGATCTACATAATTTATACCTTTAATACCATCAAAATTAATAAAAATATTAATTTATAAAACACTATCATAATTGTTTTAGAAAATATTAAATCGAACCGTCTATTTTTTCATCCAAGAATAGAAATGAGATTCTAAGAAGAAAATGAGAGAAGAGATTATGAGGAAAATCCCCGGGGAAAGTGAGAGCGGATGCAAAGCGGGAAAAATTCAATTCTCCCTCGACGTTCCAGGTAAAACAAAACAAAACAGGTCCAAAAAAAAAAATCTCCGTCGACGTGTGGCCGCAGATCCATATCCTCAACCCTCAATACATATTTTAACCCACTGAAAATTTTTATTACTTACCAATAACCAAATTAATAATTGGTTCTAAATGTTAGAATTATTTAAAAGTGAATTTTGATTTTAAAATAGACTAAATTATTTTTAACTAATTTTTTTAAACTGCAAAATTCGATTATCATGTTCCTTCATGTTTTGGGTGAAGAGTGAGTTATTGGTGAAAATTGCATTTTCTTGTGCGGTCCTTCATTGGGGTTGAAGGACACAGATATGATTGACTGCATGCAGTGGCGGAGTCGGGAATTTAAGTTTGTGCGCGCACAATTAATTATGAGATTTGGGGTTCGGGGCAACGCCCAAATTTTTTTAAGGAGGATAAAAGGCAACCCACTCCTTCGTAAAGTTTAGAACTAGAAATGGGTTCAATTGAAAAGTATTTATGAGGAAATCAATTTAAATAGAACAATATACTTTAATCTCATGACATACAAATACTCAGATGTTACACAATCAAATTCCAAAGCAACATGTAAGGAAAAATTATTATGGTTTATCATATGTGATAGGATATTAAAAAGTCAACTATCAACGAAAGAGTAAAGGAGCATAAAAAATGCTAAAAAAGCCTGATAATATTTATATTTAATTTAATCGATGGTCATATAAAAACGTCATACTAAAAAGTAAAACGTTGGCTCTTGCAATACGGGTAGTAAAGATTGGGACCCATAAAAATAAAACCACCAATAGACTTCATAGCACTTTATAATACCCCCCGGGTATTTAACGTAGAGGATTTTGTGTTATTTTTCCTTCTTAAGATTGTCAATTTTGTTACATTTGTTTAAAGAATTATATATGTTACCCGTTTACTCTTAAACGAATTTTAAATCTTTTACTAAAAATGGATTATTCTGTTGTACACTTGATTATTTTGTTCCATTTTTTTTAATTAAATATTCATGCAATTACTTTTCTTCCAACTTAAAGACTGATGCTGTTATATTTTCTAAAAGCTCCCTTCCCCCACAAAAATTAATTCTTACTAAGTTTTCAAAATTTTCACAAATCATTCTAAATTTATAATATTAAATGAGAAAATTACATACATATACCTAATAAAAAATTATTTACTTTATATATATATATATATATATATATATATATATTATCCCCTCTTAATACAAATATTTTATCTAAGGCTTGAACGTATGACCTAGAAATCTAACATGGTCTTACACCACTTACCCAAGCAATGTCCTAGACACTTTTAAATACAAATAAATTTAACACATACAAGTAAATATTAAATTAAATTTGATATATAGGACTAAAAATAATTAATTTTATTATTTAAAAATTTTTGTGGTTCTCTCTCATATTAAATTACAATAATTGCCATTCTATGAAAGACTTCCATATATATATAGACACGCACAACAAAAAAAAGATCGGGAAAATTCATATGGGCCCAAATAATAAAGAAAAACTTAAAAAATATCCAAAGATTCTAAAAATCTTAAAAAAGGCCCCAAAACTTTTTCTAATATAAATTCATTAAAACGTGAGTTGTTAATGGGGCTGATATAGTTGATAACGAGTAGGTTATTATCAACTAAATAAGTACCATTAACAACAATATCCAAACAACTAAATCAGTACCGTTAGAAACTATATAAGTACCGTTAGCAGTTATATCAGTACCAGTTAACAATTATATCAGTCCCGTTAACAACTCACGTTTTAATGAATTTATATTAGAAAAGGTCTGGGGCCTTTTTTGAGATTTTCATAATCTTTAGGCCTTTTTTAGGTTTTCTTTGTTATTGGGCCCCATATGAATTTTCCCAAAAAGATCACATGACCATCACCTCTCACATCCTTCTCTCCCTCTCTTCCACCCATCACTGCGCGGCAGAGTGCGCCTTCCGCAAAGAACACGCGATTCAGACGCGGATTAGCCCCCGCTAACTCCGTCCTCAAACGCTGTAACCTTCCTTTGATTGCAATTCAAATATCCACTACTTCACTCTCTTCTTCGCTCTGTCTTCAAAACCTAGAAGCTAGAACCTCCCAAATGCGTAACGTCCACACTCTCTAGCAGATTTTTCGATCTCAAACCACAATGTCTTGTCGTTTCGCCTTCACGCTCTTCCTCTTCCTCTCGCTCCTAATTTTCTGTGCTCAGGCTCAGGCTCGATTGTTCCTTTCGTCCTCCTCTGATCTAGTTTCCGATGGGATCCGGGATTCGCCGGAGGACAATCTGCTCCGACTTTCCCCTCCGGTGAGGGAGTCTTCCTGCGAGCAGACGTACGGGTTCTTGCCCTGCACCACCTCTGTAGTCGGGAACTTGTTTCTCATAATCGTCTATGGCTTCCTCATGTACAAGGCTGCTACCTATTTGTCCAATGGCAGCGAGTTGTTGCTTGAGATCTTGGGCCCTGGGATCATTGGCGGTTTGTTTCTTCCCATTCTCGGTGCCCTGCCTGATGCCATGCTCATTCTTGGTAAGTATAATATGCATTATTACAATTTTGTTCTTAATCCTGCCAATGAAAAATTAAGATATCCTAGAATCAGCAAAATTGATTTGTTTCCTTAGCAGTCAAAGATGCTTCTCTTTTACTGTTCGATTAGTCGGAAAATATGCTCTGTCTCGTCTTTATCATAGAAATGAAACCTAAAGCAGATTCAGCAGAACCTACACGACTTTTTCGTTTTGGCTAGATTGTTTTTATATTTTTTTGAAAATTTTCATCCCTGAGGTGGAAAATTTTAAAACTTCAGAGGAGTTTAAAAAAGAGAATAGGAAGCTTAAACATCAATATCTTTTTTTATTCACATGAAAATGTTCGATCAAGTTAATTTTTTATTAAAAATATAATAAAAAAATAACTTATAATTTTATTATAAAATACTTAGAGCCCGTTTGGATTGACTTAAAAAAAAAGTGTTTTTTTAGCCCCATGTTGTGCTTTTTTTTTAAGCTCAAAATTTGAGCTTTTGAAAAAAGCAGCATTTTAGTTTTTTTTTTGTGACTTTTACTTTTTTAAAAAAATATCATCTAAACACATAAATTATTATTTTTTGAATTAAAAAAAGTGCTTTTTTTATGAAAAAAACCCATCCAAAAGGGCCCTAAATATAAGACACATGAGTCTAATACAGCATTCTAGAATATGAAAAATACTCAAATTACTTATGCTTCGCCAAAAAAAAGCTATTACTTATGATGTATATAATAATGCAGTATTTTATAAAATTTACATAAAATAGAATGAGAAAATCCTATTTAAATCCATTTAAAATGTCTAAATTCATATTCATGCATGCACTTTCATTAAATCCCTAACCAGGCTAAGAGGCCTTATTATAGATTTCTGAATTTACTGATTTTACTAATATGTCCTTATGCTATTTTCTCTATGTCTTCCGTCTCAAACCTCAATCTAGTTGACTCCTCGCCTCTCCTCTACTCATCCTGCAATTTCTCCAACCAATTCACCATATGATTTAAGAAGAAGAAAAGAATACATAAGGAGAAGAAAAGAATACCTAAGGAGGAGAAAAGAAAAGAAAAACTAAAAAACCATGGTGGTCCGGATCCTTTTGTTCTTTTTGCCTAACCATCTTTTTCTTTATATTCCACAATCTCTCTCTTTTTTGAGTTTTCCATCAACGCTAAAAAAAAATAATGATCATTTCTTCTACTGCAAGGTTAGTCCAAGCTTTCCATTTTGTTTTTTTTTAATAGGGAGTTTTCCATTTTATCCATTGTTTTATTTTCCCTATACTCTTTTGACTCTCATCCTCAGGATCTGGATAAGATTTCTTTGGCCGATTCATTCCGTTATCCTTATGTCATTTTGGCTGCTATATCTTGTATTTTTTAGGTACGAAGGGGATATAGCTAGAAATATAGAGATTGAGTTATCATTTTAATTAGAAGGGCATTATGGTCTTCCAACAATATTCACAAATCCTCATAAGTCCTCTTGGTTCGATTAGGGATTTATCAAAAATGCAGGCCTAAATATGAATTTAGGTATTTTAAATAGATTTAAATGAGATTCTTCCTAATAGAATTTAGAACAAATTAAATTATTCTTCATTAAATTTTAACAATGAATTTCAGTAAATTTTAAAAATTTCTTAAAAATTATTTATTAAAAAATTTATGATTCTTTTGATTGGATTATTATCTAATCACTATATAACTTCGTAGTTAAAAAAATTTACTCGTTTTATATTTTATAAAATTTTCAATATTACAATATGAGATAGGATATTGTTACTATCAATTTTATGTCACTACCACTTTTTGACTGTTAGATTCTCAAAATGAGAGAAATGATAAAGGTAAATGAGATTCTGATTTAACGGTGAAAAAGTGATAGTGACTTGATAGTAACATAAAATTGGTAGTGACAACATCCTATCCCTTAAAATATTATACTTCAACTTAATTATTTTTACTATCAAGAGTCAATCGCATCTTATTTTCCGGTAAAGAAAAAAGTCGCATCTTATTTTTAGATTTTTCTTTTCTTTGTCTTTTCAAGAGTATTGATCGGACAGTTCCTTGACGTAAGCCATCTTTGGGCAAAAACAAAAAAAAAAAAGGCTAAAATATATTTTTAGTCCTTTAAGTTTTACATAAGGCATACTTTTGGTCCCTTAACTTTATAAAGTATACTTTTGGTCCTAAAATTCTAACACCGTTAATGTTGCTAACGGAAAATGTTGACGTGGTGATCTCAAGTGATGACTAGTAGCATTTAATTACACAAAATTTATATATTCTTCAATTTATCCATATTTTAAATTTAAGCTTAATAACATTTAATTGAATAATCATCACTTAAATTTACACCGTTATCACTTGAATTTGCATTTTCCGTTAGCAAAATTAACGGTGTTAAAATTATAGGACTAAAAGTATACTTTATAAAGTTAAGGGACCAAAAATATACCTCATGTAAACTTAAAGGACTAAAAGTATACTTTAGCCTAAAAAAACAAAAAACAAAACGTCAGCCACTTTTGCTTTTATTTTTTTTATTTGGGTTTAATGTTTCTGTTAAAACAAAAATTTCAGCACACTTATATAAAAGTGAGTGGGTGCCATTGTAAAGAGAAGAGAGATAAAACATTTGTAGAACCCACTCACTTTTATGTAAATGTGGCAGAAAAATATTCCTGCAGCAAAAGTAAAGACATTAAACCATTTTTATTTTATATATTTTTGAAGCGCCTTATTTCTTGGAAAAATATTTTTAAAATTCAAAATTTTAAATCATTTTGATTTAAAATTCTAAAAGTATTTAATTGGAATTTTTCTTTATGTCTTTGTGTGCCTTATTTATTTTTTATTACTATTTTTTTTATACGATTTATTATTTATATCAATTTAATTTAAATAGCACAAAAACTAATTTAGAAAACTCCGCGCCTAAAATCATGTTAGCACGTGATTTTTCATGGTTTTTATAATTATAATGTGTTATAGAATTTTAAAAATATCTATCAAACTATTTATTTTCCATTTATTCTTTATATATGTACAAGTACAATTTAATGTTATCCTACTTGCCATCTCGTATCCTTTTGAGTGTTTTTTTTTTATGTGCTTCTTAGGAGCTTATCTTCTTAAGAAGTATATACAAAAATATTGATGACATTTTTTATATATATTATATTTATTTAAATTAAATTATATGCTGTATTCCGAAATATTTTTTTGCACCTAGTATCTTAAATTAATTAATTTTTAATCTTCAATTTAGAAATATTTTTCATGTAACACTATTATCTTGTAAATTAATTAATTTAAAATATTGTATGTAAAAAATATTTCAGGATCCAACGTATAATTTAATATAAATTAAAAAAATTTATCAATATTTTTTATATGCTTCTTAAAAGGAAAAACACCTAAAAAATACATAAAAGAAATGAGGTTGGTATCGTTGCTTTGTAGTTTCAGATAAGAATAAAAGTACTAGCTCTATTCATCCTGGAAGATGAAATCTGCGAGTAGGAACTCACATGTAATTGTGGGCCAACTCTGGACATTAGAATTTGGTCCCTTGACCTGGCACATGGGATTTTGAGCAAAAAAAAATCTGGCACATGGGATCCACATTCTTTTTGGAGCTTCCTTTCCGACTTTTACTTTTACTTTTTTTACTTGTACTTTTTATTTTTTTATTTGCTTTGCTAAAACTCTTCAAAAGTTCAAATTTCTTTCTGCTCACTCCCTTTTACATTTTGTGGGCTAATCTCCACTTGATGATTATTTGTACCATTTTTTTTTGCTCAAGATTATTTGTACCAATTGGGCTTTAGGAATAGTGAAAAATATGGGGGAATTATTATATAGTCCTAAGAAAAGAATATAATCACTAGAGAGTTTCAACAACCAAGCAACATCTACAAAAAAAAAAAACAAACCAACCAAGCAACATATAATGACAAATTTTAATGCAGGAAATACCAACAGTTTCATGTTATTCACTTAGTATTGAGACTTTTTGATGATTACTTTACTTTTTGAGGCCTCATAATAATTTTCTTGAAAAATATCCTCTAGTGCATCTTTTAAAAAATTATGTCAGTTGTTTCTAATGTTTCTAATGGTGGTCATCCAGGGTGTTTCATCTTTCAAGAACTAACGAAATTTGTGTCTTGGATAAAAAAAAATAGAGGATTTTTTTGTTCATTAAACAGTGTGCAGTTCAATAATCGTTTATTAATCGCATTACATAGATACAAATAGAAGAATTTAACTGATAGTCTTAGCTAACCAGCAGTGATTATTGAGAAACAAATAGAAGAATTTAACTGATAATCTCGTTGTGCTCATACTTGCCTGAAAATTGCTATATATTTGTCACTCTCATTTATTAATAAAACCAATGGTCACTTGGTACTATTATCTCCTTATTTTTATAGTTTCTGATCTATTTATCTTGTTTTTATTCTAGTATCTGGGCTTTCTGGTAGTAAAGAAACTGCTCAAAGTCAGGTCTCTGTCGGAATGGGTTTGCTAGCGGGGTCAACAGTTTTGCTTCTGACAATAATATGGGGAACTTGTGTAATTGTTGGCAAGTGTGACATTGAAGATTCAATTGCAAAAGATTCACAAGACACACGAGGATTCAGCTTAACTGGTAAGTCTTTGATGATGTTCCTTTAGCTATTTTCGAAAAATTTGATATTAAGCTTTCTAGTTCAAGTCATCTGAAAAAAATTCTCTTTGCTTAGTTAAATAGTAAGCATCCGACAAGTATATTCCTTGTGTCAGCATTTTTTTCTACTGAATTAAGGTATACCTGTTCAAATTTTAACAGGATGAATGGAGTAGATTAAGTTTATCTATTTTGCTAAACCTTCATTTCATTTTTAATGACATACATTTGATCATCATGGATATTTTAATAATTTGTTCAATATATTTTCCACATGCAGGCTCTGGTGTTAGTACTGATATTTGGACAAGTTATGCTGCAAGGATCATGGTTATATCTGTCATTCCATTTCTGATTGTTCAGATACTCCAAGTACTCAAATCAACGTCAGGAAGGCACTTGGCTGTTTTAGTTGCACTTATTGTCTCTCTTTTGTTATTGGGTTCTTATTGCTTCTATCAGGTAAGTCGTTTATTGCACTATTGTGATATATCTTATGCATTATGTTAGGAATTTATTTTGCCTATAGTTTGTTCTGTCTTAATGCAACAACTACTCTGGTTTTTAAGAAGCACAATACCATGAAAGAAGAGATGTAAACCGATACCGTCCCATCTGTGTCCAAATCCTCATACTGTTCCGTTGAACTTTTCTTAGATTCTAGGATTAGCACTTTCCAATATCTATAAGTACTGTATGCTAAGTGAGAGATTCTCTATTACTATGAGAACCAAAAATTGTTCCCGCAACCTAAAGAAACCGAGGGGGAAAATTGTGCAGGTTTTCCAGCCGTGGATACAGAGGAGAAGACTTGCTTATGTGAAACACAAGCACGTAATATTGGGAGTTCTGAAACATTTAAGGCAGCAAGCATTGGGAAGGTTGCTGAGAGAAGATGGTGAACCTGATAGAGAAATAATCAAGAAGTAAGATGTTTTCTTCATTTTTGGTCGATCTGACTCAAGATATTACTTACTGAAGCATATCGTTGTGTTCGTTTTCATATTTTCATACTTTCAGAGTTGTCATTGATCTCCTTTTAATGGTGTTATTCATATAGGCTTTTTTCAAAAATTGACGAGAATGGTGATGGACAACTTTCTCATGGTGAATTGAGAGCGCTGGTTGTTGGAATTCAATTTGACGAGATTGACCTGGACCATGATGATGCTGTGACAAAAATAATAGAGGATTTTGATACTTCTCGTGACTCACTTGTTGATGAAGATGAGTTTTTTAATGGAATTAATCGATGGCTTTCTAAAGCTAAGCGCTCTCGACGTCCTTCTGCTGATGCTGGTCCACATACAATGAAGTTTTTAAATGATTTTCATCAAGTGAGTAATTTTACTGTGATAAACTCTCTAAAAAACAAAAAATTCCTTTCAGTAATTTTATAAGCCGGCCCATTTCTAAGATTTGAACCTATGATCTTAGTCACATGGCAACAACATTTACTGTTGCTCCAAGGCTCACCTTCTAGGAAACAGATGTATAACAGACTGGATTTTCATAATTTGCAGGAAACAAAGAGGGAACACGATCTATTGGATGTTGGGGGCTCGACTGAAGAAGCTGTTGAGGGTGTTGAGAATGCCAAATGGAATTCTATTAAAGCAGTGTTGCTGCTCCTTCTTGGAACAGTTATTGCTGCGGCAATTGCTGATCCTCTGGTTGATGCTGTTGATGAATTTTCTGACGTCACAAGTATTCCTGCCTTCTTCATTTCCTTCATAGTACTGCCTTTTGCTACGAATTCTAGTGAAGCAGTGTCGGCGATTATTTTTGCTAGTCGTGACAAGAGGCAAACCGCCTCCTTAACTTTTTCCGAGGTTTGTTTATTACACTTCTTTGACGCTCTTCTTTTCTTTCAAGCATTTGGTGCCCAGACTTTTCATTCAACTTGTGTCATTTTCTGTACATTTATGCAATAACTTCACAAAACCAGAGGGAAGAGTAATTAATTTGGACTCATTTATCGTGATATATTAGCCATTTTAAATTTGACCATTCAGCTAAAGTTATGATACATTTGTAAATATATGGTTAGTCAGCTTCAATGGACCAATTTAGGTCTTATTTGCTTATTGTAAAGATCATGGTGAATGGCAGTAAGACAAGCTCATTTTCTAATGAAACACAGTGGATTATATGAAATGTCTCCTTGTATTTTCTAATTATCCATGTCTCAATGCGTTAATACTTATATTCGTGGATATATCTAAGATCAGTGATTTATTCAATTAGTAATTGCAGGTGACAAGTAGTTCTAGTCCTGATAATCTCTCAGCTAGTACTTAGTTCCTTTTAAAATTTTAGTAATACACTACTTATTTATGAGACACTGACATTTTAGTTTTGTTTTGTTTTGCCGGGATGTCTTAGGAAGAGGCGTCTAATTTATTTTACGATCAATATCTTTCCATTTTTGGGTCTTTATTAGCTTGCTTTTCGTTCATCATTACCATTGCATTGTGTGACATATAGAGATGATAGGCTCATAGTTTAAATCCTGAAATTCAGAGTCGTAGTTCTTTCCTTCGCAACAGCAAAAGTTGTGCATTCTTGGTTCAAATATCCATTTCGTCCCTTCACTCTGTATGAAGTTTAAATTTCTTGTCATAATTTTTGTTGGTTTCAGTCTTGTTTATCTCTCAAAATTTCTTGATTATGTTACCAAGAATCAGGTATTAGGATAAAGATGAAAATGAGATTTCCTTCAAACTCAAGCGATGTTATTCAGGCAATTTTCTTCTATATATGCTTGGTTGCAACAAGATTAATGAATTTGAGTTATTATTTGTGTGTTGTGCAGCTATATGGGGCAGTGACAATGAACAATGTGCTATGCTTGGCAGTGTTCTTGGCGCTTGTGTACGCAAGGGGATTGACATGGGACTTCTCTGCAGAGGTATTGGTCATTCTGGTGGTTTGCATTGTGATGGGTGTCTTTGGCAGTTTCCGTACCACCTTCCCTCTCTGGACTTCCATAATGGCCATCCTCCTCTATCCCTTCTCTCTCGCATTAGTTTATGTCCTTGATTATGTCTTTGGTTGGTCATAGACCCCAATCATGCATCAATCTCATGCTCTGTTATAAATAAGTAAACCCAGCTAGTTAGTTATCAATGAACTTTGTGTGTGAGAGAGAGATGTTTATTTATGATGATTAGCTTGGTTTAATTCTTATTTGTAGTGAGCATGTGTTCTATCTTAGGCTTTCACTTTTTTTGTTTGGACTGTATCTTGGGCCATTACCATCGTCCTGTATTTGGATATTACAAACAGTGAACTTGTGAGAGATTGATGTTGTTGGCTGGCTTCTTCGACTAGTTTATGCAATTGGTCTGTTTTGAAAAAAATTGAGGACTTTGTGCATCATCATATCATATGCATTCACGTAATTCTGGAGGTGACTTTCTAAAATTAAGAAACTTGCTTGAATAGAGAATTAGATTCTTATAGATCATAATTTGATCATTCATATAATAATGGACATTTTAGTTTTTGGTTAATACAATTTTTGGTCCCTTATATTTGCCCTGATTTTAGTTTTGATCCATTAAGTTTCAAACTATATTTTTTTGTTCTCATAAGGGTAAAATGATCTGAATTTTTGTTTAGTGATAAGAACAAATGTTTTAAATCGAATGAAACTTGAAGGTCCAAAACCTAGATCCATCAAGTAGTCACAATATTCAAATAATTCATCATGTTCGCTTTAACTGACTTAACAAAGTTTAAGAGATTGGTTAACACAAAAACCGACCTTGAGAGTGGGGTCCATGAGATCGTTCCATTGTCGTTTTATCAGCTAAATTCCCACAATCAAAAGCATAGGAATCCTCCCTCCAACACATCGTTGGCAGGCCTCACAAAAGAGAAGAGCAACCAAACAGAATGCTGTCTTAGGCTGGAGGAGAAAAAAGAGAGTGAAGATTGCAATGTGAGAGTAAAAGTTCAAAATAAAAAGACAAGTTGATGGGATTTGAAGGTGCTCATCATAGCTTCAAATCTATTCAGACATCATGGTCACAACATCATCATGGTCCAGGTCCAAGTCAATCTCTTCAAATTCTATTCTGACAACCAGCGCTCTTAATTCAACATGAGAAAGTTGTCCATCACCATTCTCGTCAACTTTTGAAAGAAAGCCCATATAAATAACATGGTTAAAAGGAGATCAATGACGACCCAAAAAGCATGAAAATATAAAGAAATAAGACAACAATATGCTTCAATCAAGAAATAATATCTCAAGTCAGACCAAAAGGAAGAAAACATCTTACTTCCTGATTATTTCTGTGTTAGGTTCACCATCTTTACAATGCTTGCTGCCTTAAATGTTTCAAAATTCCCAATATCACACAAGTCTTCTCCTATGTATCCACGGCTGGAAAACCTGCACAATTTCCCTCCTCAATTTCCTTAGGTTGTGGGAACAATTTTCAGAGAATCTCTCACTTAGCATGCAGTACTCAGAGATGTTGGAAAGTGCTAATCCTAGAATCTAAGAAAGGTTAAACTGAATCCTTCCTTGTGTTTTTTACAATTGAATCTTCAATGTCGCACTTGCCAACAATTACACAAGTTCCCCATATTATACTCAAAATCAAAACTATTGACCCCGCTAGCATTCCCATTCCGAGAGAGACCATACTTTGAGTGGTTTCTTTACTGCTAGAAAGCCTAGATACTATAAGACCTCAAAACACGTAATGATTAAACAATTTTAATATCAAGTGAATAGTATCAAAGTCATTTCTTACCTTAAAACTTCTCATTACATACGGCTTAATTATTATGAGGTTTTTTATTGATTAGATTCTGTGGGACTCTATATAGCGTGGTTGAGATAGCTTTTAAGCCTATCAATTGTGTGTTGAGAGGGCCGATTGGGCTTTTAAGAGAAAAGTGGCTTTTCCCATAAGCTAGAAATCAGAACTTACCACAGTAGTATAAAAAAAAAGAAGGAAAGAACTTATCACAGTTGAGGGAAGGTGAGGACTGATTGAAATTACCTTTATTATTCAACAATCCTCAATTATTTTATAATTAAATTTTTAGTAAAATTTTATTTCAAACTTAATTAAACATTTTCATTGGAATAAAAATGTATTGATATTTAAGGTTTAAGCTTCCATGATCTTTTATTTATTTATTTTAAATCCTCTAATTTTTTAATTTTTCCACCCAAGGGCTGAAAAAATTCAAAAAAAATATTAAATTAAAAAAAGTATTAAAACATTCTAGTTGTAGCTAAAACGAAAGAGATGGCCAGGTTGGGGTTATAAAAAAACTGGCATGTTTTACTTAGTCATATTCCTAGGGAACAAAATAGTTTAGCGGATCACTTGGCTAAGTTAGCTCACAATATTGTAGGAAACTTTAATCTCCTTGATCACCCACCACCTTCATTCTCGAAGGCGGTAGTTCGTGAGGGATAATAGTTTGTACTCCCTCGGTCCTAATTATAAAAATATTTTTGTAATGCACATTGGCTTATGCTGAATCTACCTTAGGTAGACTAGAGACTAGAGAATTTAAGTGGTCCCACAAAAAATCAAGAATTACTCTTTCCAAAAGATGAAAAATTTGATACTTGCAGTTTACTTGATGCTGCAGGAAAAAAAAGGAAGAAAGATTTATGTGGCGGACGAGTAATATAAGAATTTTTCTTAGGTTTAAAGAAATCTTGTTCAGCTTCACTTTAAAAAATTCAATTCAACGCCCAATATTCGCAGGAACCACGCAAAAAGTAATTCACGATTTCGAATTGAGATTTTAAAATTTTGGCCTGATTAATAATAAAACATAACGACTGAATTTGCTCTCAATTTCACCGATGAGAGAAAATGATTTTTTTTTTTTTATTTATATACCAGACTGATGATAAGAACAAGAGTGCTAGTCTAGACTCCTATAATGACATACAGGTGCCAGTCCAAAATTTGCTCTCAATTGTCACTATCAATTTTATGTCACTACCACTTTTTCACTGTTAGATCAGAATCTTGTTTACCTTTATCATTTCTCTCCTATTGAGATTCTGATCTAACGATGAGAAAGTGGTAGTGACAATATCCTATCCCATTAATAATAGCGAAATAATAAGTGTTAATATTTGATATGTGAATTTACAAATACATATATGTGTGTTAACAACTAATAATAGCTAAATTATAAGTGTCAATATTTCATAGGTTAATTTATAAGCAATCCGTTTCATATGTCAATTTATAAATCCTAATTTATATTGTAAATAAAACTATGCTATAAGAGACAAAAGATTGTATTTGGGTTAATACAATCTTTTGTCCCTTATTTTTTCCCTCGTTTTTGTTAAGATTGTAATTTGTGTTTCGGCCTTGTATACTGGGCTAGATTATTAGGTATGGTTATGTGTATATAAATAATCATAACTCTCATTGTATAGTCTCAGTTGATCAATAATAGAGAATTATTTTATCAAAAAAATAATAATAGAGAATTATTCAGCTCAACATGGTATCACAGCTTCAGGTTGTGAATCCAAGAAAATGCCCCAAACCTTAATATTTTTGGAGGCCCAACCCAAGAATAACCCAAGAACCGTCCCCCGACCCGGTTGAAACAGCTCCCGACCTGATTGACTCTCAAGATCCGTCTCCCATACCCGGTTACTTCTCAAGAACTCTCGACGCAGTCGGATCTCCACGCCAGCACCACCAACGCCATTTGAACTGTTTGGGTTTAGTGTGCTTTCTCTGTGCAATTCTGTTTTAACTCAGCAATTAGAGGTGATTTGCGTTCTTGTGCCTTCCCTGCATTTTGAGTTACTCCAATTAAGAACTACTTATGGCAGAGAAGGATAAGCTCACTGAAGCTTCTATTCCTTTTGCTCACCCTCTCTATCTCCACCCATCTGATACACAAGGATCAGCCATTATACCCCAAGTGCTTAGTGGATGTGAGAATTACACCATATGGAGCAGGTCAATGCGAATTGCCCTAAAAGGAAAATAGAAATTGGATTTTATCGATGGGTCCTGCACTAAGGAAAAACAGGACAGTAGCCTCCATGATCAGTGGGAACGATGTAACGCTGTTGTTCTTTCTTGGCTATTGCATTCCCTTTCTAAAGACTTGGCCAACAGTGTGATTTTCCATCAGGAAGCTCACCTCGTTTGGCTTGACCTGCAGGAGCGTTTTGACAAGGTAACCGGCTCTCGAATTTTCAGTCTTCATAGAGAAATTAACTCTATGAGGCAAGGGACTCTCACTGTTTCACAATACTACTCTAAGATGAAAGAATTTGGGATGAAGAATCTATCATATTACCGATTCCCTCATGTAAATGCTCTACCTCTCAAGCTTACTCCCAACGCCTTCAGCAACAGAAATTACTACAATTCCTATTGGGACACAATGAAACCTACAGTGCTCCCAAGAGTCAAATTCTCTTGATGAGCCCCTTACCAACTGTGAATCAAGCATTTAGTATGATTATGGAGGATGAGGCTCAACGTAATCTCAGTAACAGTGTACAAACACAACCACTTGAAGGAGTTGCGATGATTGCTCGTGGAAGGGGGCGTGGCAGCGGCAGTGGCAGAGGAAGAGGAAGAAATACTCCGCTGCCAGAATGTTCCTATTGTAATAAGAAGGGACATTCCAAAGACAATTGTTGGCATTTAGTTGGATTCCCTACTTATTTTAAGGGAAACAAGCCAAAGACATCCCAGGCGGCCAATCTCACTCAATTTGACAAAGAGGGAATTGCAGCTAGTGACGACATAATTGCCCCAACCTTTACCCGTGAACAATATGACAAACTAATGGAATTCCTTAAGAAGGACACTGAGCTGATGATTGAATATTATTACACTTATTTGTATCTCTTGGTGAATAAATTTAGGAATGCTTGATTGATAAATCATGGATTTTGTTACTTAATTTGGCTTTGAGCTTTTAATTGGATTGAACTCATTTATTATGATTAAATTCCATATTTACAATGATTTAGTATTTTCGCCATAACTTTTGATCTAGATATCCGATTAGCCTGATTCTTTTTTCCTTTTTTAGATGATTCAGAGATTTACAATTGTTATGAAGACTTGGAAGACTGATTCGGACAAGAAGATGGACGAAATTGGAGCTAAAGACAGATGCATTTTTCTGGATTTTTACTTTGCCCGAATTTTGTAATAAAAGACCAAACTTTAGAGATTTCCTATTTATTTGAGGTTTCCTATTTTTTTAGAGATTTATTATTTATTAGAGGTTTCCTATTATTAGGGGATTCCTATTTTTGTTTAGTCATCTCTCCTATATAAGGAGGTTAGAAGGTGGCTACAAAGACATTCTCACATATTGTTTTGAGTTGTTCATCATGTTCTTCTTCATCTTTTCTTCTGCGTTTTTCCTAACCAGGCTTGGCTAAGCTTTTGTGGTTGACCCATGGATTGAGGATTCTGTGAATCCAGAGGGCCCGCACTTCAATCGATAACGTAATTTGTTTCTGTTTATTTTAATCGGATCCGATTATGATTGTGGAATGAGTATTAGATTTAATACCCAGATTGATATCCCAAGGACATAAGTCGGACCGGGTTACAGAGAGCGTTGTGCGATCGCACAGCGAGTTCGCCATGAGTTCGATCAAATGCTAGGCGATCATCTAGTCGAGGGAGTTTTTGGATAAATGCAGAGATTTCGGTTTGTCCAGAATCAATCACAAATTCGATTATTATGTTTTTTCCCGATGAAGGTTATGGAATCCCAATTCTGGGTTAATCGTTTGTTTATCTAATTAATCTCATTTTCTTATTTTCTATTTTATCTTTGCTTAATTTAAATTACATTTCTATTTTAGTTTATTAATTTAAAAATAAAAACCCAATCCCCCCTTGTTTTCATTTCATTTGCATGACACTTAGATTACTTAGGATTCAATAAAAGGCTCCTCGAAAAGAGAGAACGATCCTAGGTTTGCCTATACACAATCCTTGGTTAATTGTTGATTGTGGACCCCAAGGCTAACAATAAAAGGTCTTCATCATGAGCCAAAGTCAAATATACATGCATTGACCGGTACAAGTTTGCATTGCTCTCCTTATCCTTATTCACATGTTAATTGGGTAATAGATTCTGGTGCCACTGCTCACTTAGTTGGAGATTTAGCTTTGCTAAATTCATATGAAAAATATACAGGGCCTACCACAACAATTAAAATCCCTAATGGTGATAAGGTGATAGTTACTCACATAAGAAAAGTCAAATTATCCAATGAAATTGAGATACATAATGTTTTGTATGCACCACAGTTGCAATTTAATCTTATATCTGTATCAAGGATTACAAGCGATGCACATTGCATGGTTATTTTTTTTCCTAACCATTGTCTTTTGTAGGGCCTTCAAGCTGGGAAAATGAGGGCGACTGGTAGATTAGTTGAGGGTCTATACATACTGCAAAATGACGCAAATATTAATATGCATCTTGTAAACTTGGCTGATAGAGGAATTTCCGGTCAGAATGAACCGATAGATATTTAGACCTTACATAATAGGTTAGGTCATGCCACATTGTCGGTTTTGAAACATCTCGATTTTGTAAAAGACAAAGGTTTTGATATAAATAAAAGGTGTGAAGTTTGCATTCAATCTAAGCAAACGAAACTGGTTCCCCTCTAGCTGCATTAAGTCTGTTCATTGCTTCGAATTGCTTCACATGGATGTCTGGGGTCCATATAGGACACCTACACATCAAGTTCACCAATTCTTTCTCACAATTGTTGATGACTACTCAAGGTCAATTCTTTCTCACAATTGCTGGATACATAAAGAACTTTGTTGCCTATGTTCTTAATCAGTTTACTTTCCATGTTAAACGAGTACGTAGTGATAATGGAACTGAGTTTGTGAACAATAATTTGCAAACATTTTTTCTTGAAAAGGGTATTATACATGAAACATCTTGCCCATATACTCCGAAACAGAATGAAATAATGGAGAGGAAGCATAGGACCCTTATGAAAGTTTCTAGGAGCCTTATGCTTCAATCTCACATACCCATTCGATTCTGGGGGGAGTGTGTCAAAATGGCAGCATACCTAATTAATCGGGTACCCTCTAGGATCTTAGGTTTTCAAAATCCATATGAAAGAGTGTACAAGAAACAACCTGATTATAGTTGTTTAAAATCATTTGGTTGTTTGGCATATGCTACTAATTTGACTAATTGTGATAAATTTCAGTCTCGTGCCATTCTTTGTGTGTTTCTTGGTTATCCAAGTCATCAAAAGGGGTATGTTCTTCTTAACTTGCACACTAAAAGCATTTTGGTTAGTAGACATGTTGTCTTTATTGAGGAAGCATTCCCTTTTCTTGATAATTTGCATGCTGATCCGAAAAGTGACATTGCAGAATTTCGGCAAATATTTTTATTTGATGATGATTTACCTTTAGGACAAGTGAGTATGCATCCTATTGTTCCTCCTGCGACAAAAGGAAATGTGGACCATGAAACTGGAACTGAAAATGGTATTCCTGACTCGGAAAATACAATTACCCAACCAGGTTCACAAACATTGCCTGTTGGCCGTGAAAGAACAGCAAGGGAGCGTAGACCTCCTATATGGGCAACAAACTATGTTTGTGGACTAGTTGTCTTAGATTCAGGATTACACAGAGAGAAAAGTAAATGTTTGTATCCTATTGAGAATTATACGTCTTTTAGTCATGTTTCTAGTTCACACATGTGTTTCTTGTGTAATATAGATTCAGTTGTTGAACCTACTTCTTATTATGAAGCAATGAAAGATGAAAAATGGGTTCAAGCAATGAATCAGGAAATTACAGCCTTGGAGTGCAATAAGACATGGGATACTGTCCCCTTCTAAAGGGAAGAAGGCCTATTGGTTGCAAATGGGTCTATAAGGTTAAGTATAAATCTAATGGCACTATTGATAAGTATAAAGCTCGTCTAGTTGCTAAAGGTTTCACTCAAAAAGAAGGGATCTATTATCATGAGACCTTCTCACCGGTGGTAAAAATGGTCACCGTTCGAATTATTTTGAAATTAGCTGTTATGTCTGGTTGGAATTTATTTCAAATGGATGTGGATAATGCATTTTTGCAGGGAGATCTAAACGAGGAAGTGTACATGTCCATTCCCCAAGGTTTTGAAAGCCAAGGGGGGAGAATGGTGTGTAGACTTAATAAATCGCTTTATGGTCTTAAACAGGCCTCCAGACAATGGAATGATAAATTGTGTGCTGCACTAATTTGTGGTGGTTTTAAACGTAGCAAGCATGTTTATTCCTTGTTCTTTAAGAGATTTGGCATTGACATTGTGCTAGTCCTAGTGTATGTAGATGATATGATCATTATTGGTAGTTCAGAAAATCGAATCCAAGAAGTAAAGGACTTGTTGCATAGCAACTTCAAAATCAAGGATTTGGGAATAATGAAATATTTCCTTGGTATTGAAGTAGCTAGGTAAAAAAAGGGTATAGTGCTTTCACAACGAAAATATATTTTGGATTTGCTTGCAGAGACGGGCATGAGTGGTTGTAAACCACTGTCAATGCCCATGTCCACTACACTCAAATTATCAGCATATGAAGAAGGAAAGCACAAGAAGGAGGATTTGTTTAATGATTCGGAAAGATATCGAAGACTAGTAGGTAAGTTGATCTATTTGACACACACTAGACCTGATATTTGCTTTTCTGTGCAGGTCTTAAGTCAATTTATGCACCAACCCATGAAGTGTCACATGACAGCGGCATTGCACGTGTTGCGGTACCTAAAGCAGAGCCCTAGGGTAGGAGTGCTTATCAGTCAAGAAGGCACTACTACGTTAGATTGTTTCTGTGATGCTGATGGGGAGCGTGTGAAACGACTAGAAGATCAGTTACAGGATATCTGCTGAAGCTTGGTGGTTCGCTTGTGGTATGGAAGACGAAGAAGCAACATACTGTTTCGAAGTCTTCTGCGGAAGCGGAATACCGGGCACTAGGTTCAGCAGTATCAGAAGTCGTGTGGGCTGTTGGACTACTCAAAGAAATTGGTTATGAACACCTAACCCCTGTTAATGTGTATTGTGATAACAAAGCTGCTTTGCACATAGCTTCTGATCCAGTCTTTCATGAAAGAACAAAGCACATTGAGATCGATCTTCATTTTGTTCGAGAAAAGCTTTTAGAAAAAATAATTGCTTTGCAGCATGTTAGATCTTATAGTCAGGAGGCAGATATCTTGACTAAAGCAGTAGGTAAAGAAATACAGGATAGGATGCTTAGCAAGTTAGGAGCTATAGACTTGTTTAGCCCCCAACTTGAAGGGGGGTGTTAAGATTGTAATTTGTGTTTGGGCCTTGTATCCTGGGCCAGATTATTAGGTATGGTTATGTGTATATAAATAAGCATAACTTGAAGGTGGAATATCACCTAGAGGGGGGGTGAATAGGTGATTACAAAAATTCTTTTTGCTAGATACTCGGTCACCCACACAACAGATATATATCAAGGTAAAGTAAAGATAGGGAAGAGGAGATTGACACAGAGAAGTTATACTGGTTTGGTCTAACTCTTGACCTACGTCCAGTCCCCAGAAACACTCCGGGATTTCACTAACTGATAACTCTCCTTATTTTGTATATTTAAAGTATATTTTAAAGATATTTGGAGAGTTATCTATGCAATTTTAGGAAATTTCTATGAGATTATAACATTATAAGATCAAATCAATTGACACATTATTTAGGGGATTTTATTGTAAATATCATAGTTTTCAAATTTAAATAGAAATGCTTTAGTTTAAATAAATAAATAAAAAAGAAAAAGAAAAAAAAAGAAAAAAAAAAAAAAAGTTTATGTTTTAATTATTATTATTAATATATATTTTTATTTTTTTTATTTGCACCATGACGGACCAAGGAGTTATACGAATTGAAATTGAATGCCAAAGCAATTTTGGAATAGATGGTGGGGCCCAATGAATGAATGAATTGAAGACAAAAAAAAAGCTACAGGGAGGCCCACGGGAATGAAAGAAAAAGCAAGACCTAAAGGAATACAGAGAGGCGCGGCTGGAGAGAATTGAATGGGAGGATTTTTCGCTGGAGGAAAAAGAGAACAAAACGGAGGGCAGCGTCATTTTTTGGAGAACAGAGCGAGAACAGAGGACGCACAGGGAGACGCGGCTGGACATTGGGAGAACGAAGAAAAAGAACAGAGGGAGCGATTTTCTGGAAAAGAGGGAGAGTCGCGCCGCGGACAAGAAGAGCAGCAACGCACAGAGAGGGAGAACGAAAAAGAGGAATAGAGGAGCTGCAATTTTGGGGCTGTTTGTTTCATCTTTACTCATTTTCCCTTGAATTTCCATATGTCTTTGAACTCTGAATTTATTGTGCTGTTCTGGATTTTTGTTAAAGCCATGCTTTGCTAATTTCCCTTTTATCCTAGGGTTCTTTTAACCCTTTGTATGGATTAAAACTTGAATATTCCTCTCTTTTGGTAGATTAATATATGTATGTGTTGATTTTAATCTTGGCTTAATGCTTCTAAATGATTGGCCTCCATTTAGATGATTTGTTCACTTAGGTTTTGACTTGAGAGAGCTAATCTAGGTGTAGAACTTGATTAAAATCATGCTTGTCTTGAAGTTTACTTGATAAATGGATGGTTTGTTGGTAAAATAGAGATATGTTTACTAGCCTTGCATTGTCATATTAGGGTTGTTGCTTAAATATTGATTCTCATTAATTGTAGCAAGAGATTGTGCATTTTAATGAGAAGAGAAACTTGATTTTGACTTGAGAGAGCGGGTCAAGTGTTTTAGAACCTTAGACTAACACATATATGTGTTGAAATGCTACTAGAGAGGAAATTAACCAAGTTTTATGAAATGCAAAAGGGGAAAAAGAGCCCTAGGCTCAATTATCCTTGAATTTAAAGAATCAATTGCCTTTATCAATTTTATGTTTTAGAAATAGTCTTTAATAATTCTCATTCCAAATCAAAACTTTGTTTTAGCTCAACTTGATGAAATTCACTAAGCCTTTTGTTTGACCAATTTGTTAAACAAATCCTCGTGGGAACGATACTTTATTTATCACTTTATTACTTGCGAATCTCGTACACTTGCGAGGCGAACAAGTTTTTGGCGCGTTGTCGGGATTTGTGTAAACAAATCCTTTGGTCAACCTTGGGCTTGTGTTAGTAAACATTGCTTGAGCTTTTAGTTAGGTTTACAATTTTTCTTTCTTTTCCTTTATTGATTTTTGTTTTAGTTTGATACTCGCTCTTGCTTGTTTCTCTTGTAGGTACCATTTCAGTACATGCAAAACTTGCATCCGGACGAATTGGTAGTGGAACTTAACGGAGTACCTCTCATTGAAGAAGAGATCGAATCGCATTCGAAACCATGGCGGACGATGAATATGATAGAGCTACCGTCAATGATTTTGCTAGTCGGAATATGCAAGGTCCTCAATCTTGCATTCGGATGCCGGAAATGCAAGCACGTACCTTTGAGATCAAGCCGGTTATGATAACATTGCTTCAAATGCATGGGATGTTCCATGGTCTTTACAATGAAGATGCCAACAAGCACTTGTTGTACTTCTTGGAAGTGTGTGATTCTTTCAAACAAAATGGAGTTCCCAAGATGTATTGAAGCTACGGTTATTCCCTCTTTCTCTGCAAGGCAAGGCTAGAGATTGGTTCAACAATCTTAGGAAGGGTCTATCACTTCTTGGGCCGATCTTGAGGCTAAGTTTAGAGCTCGATTCTTTTCGATGACAAACTGTGGAAGCTAGGGATGAATTTCTAAGCTTAGTTGTCTGCAAACAATACCCAAGGCAATGATAGGAGGACTAACCCAGCTATGTCTAATGCAAAAGAAGACTCTTCCTCACAAATTGCAACTCTCTTAACCGCTTTGAATAAGCGTTTTGATGTGCTAGAGTCTCAAGTGCAGAAGAGCACTTCTCAAGGTGTGCATTCTGTTCATGCCACACCAATTGTATGTGATCAATGCCATGATGTCCATATGCCTAATTATTGTCCTCTTTACATGGCCACTGAATCTGTCAACTACATGGGCAAGTTCCAAAATCCTCAAGGCAACCCTTATTCACAAACCTACAATAGTGCTTGGCGAACTCACCCAAATTTTTCTTGGAGTCAAGGTAACAGTTTGAATCAAGCACAGGGATCTACATCTGGCACTAAGCCTATTCCACCTGGTTTTCAAATGCAATCAAGGCAGCTTCCTATTAAGGAAGAGGAATCTAAAACAGACAAGATGCTAGCTCGAATCTTGTCTGAGGTGGAATCTTCAAGGGTTGAAACTAAGGCTACTTTTTCTCTCCATGAAACTGCTATTAAAAATCTTGAAGTGCAAATGGGGCAATTAGCATCACAAGTGAATGTTATGGCAAGAAGCAATCTTCCGAGTGACACCATTCCTAATCCAAAACGAGTTGGAAAAGAGGAATGCAATGCCATAAACTTGAGAAGTGGAAAAGTACTACCGGATGTGCCTAGCTCAAGTACTCCTCAACCAAAACAAGATGATCAAGTGATTGACGATGTTGAAGAAGAAAGTGTGGGGGAGGAAGATGAAACTAACAAGAGAAAGCAACTTGAAAAAGTTTGAATGATGTTGGCAAGGACAAGAAGGTGGAGCAAGAGAGGAATGATGAGAAAAAGAAAAAGGCCACCACTCCTACTTTTATGCCACCACTACCTTTTCCTCAAAGATTCAAGAAGAAAGAGGAAGATGCCCAGTTCAAAAGGTTGTGAACATGTTCAAACAACTCCATGTGAACATTCCTTTTCTTGAAGCTTTGGAGAGCATGCCTAAATATGCTAAGTTCCTTAAAGATGTTTTGTCCAAGAAGCGGCGATTCAATGAATTTGAGACCGTGGCATTGACTGAAGAGTGTAGTGCAGTCATTCAAAGGAAGTTACCAGCTAAGCTCAAAGATCCAGGAAGCTTTTACATTCCTTGCAACATTGGGACCAACTTTAATGGTAAGGCTCTTTGTGATTTGGGAGCAAGTATTAACTTGATGCCTCTAGCTGTTTTCAACCAATTGGGCTTGGGAGAACCAAGACCCACTACGTGACTCTTCTCTTGGCCGATCGTAGCATTTCTAGACCTAGAGGAATCATTGAGGATGTCCTAGTTAAAATTGACAAGTTTATCTTCCCCGCGGATTTTGTAGTGCTTGATTGTGAAGTTGATTGGAAAATTCCTATAATCCTTGGGCGTCCATTCTTAGCCACTGCAAGGACTCTTATTGATGTAGAGAAGGGTGAGGTTACTTTGAGGGTTGATAACGAGCAAGTGATATTCAACATGCAAAAAGCCTTGAAGTTTTATGATGATTCTGCTCAATGCTCGTTTGTGGATGTATTAGATGCAGTTATTCCTCAGGAATCATATGCCTCCATGATTAAGGACCCTTTAGAGGCATTCTTGATTGGTGAGAAGAGTTTTGAAGAGTTGGATGAAGATGTTGTTGAAGAGCTCTTCCGTTATGACTCATTTCCTCATTCTAGACCGAGGACTCTTGAGCCACTTGAGGTGTCTGATGCCTTAAGTACTCCATTGAAGCCGTCTATTGAAGTTCCTCCGGTTTTAGAGTTGAAGCCACGCCTTCTCATCTCAAATATACTTACCTTGGGGATTCTAACACTCTACGGTAATTATCTCTTCTACCCTCTCTAATTTGCAAGAAGAGAAGCTACTAAGAGTTTTGAGAGAACATAAGCATGCTATTGGGTGGACTATTGCTGATATCAAGGGAATAAGCCCTTCTATTTGTATGCACAAGATTCTATTGGAGGATGATCACAAAACTTCCATTGAGCATCAAAGGCGCTTGAATCCGATTATGAAAGAAGTGGTCAAGAAGGAAATTCTTAAATGGCTTTCAGCTGGAATAGTATATCCCATATCTGATAGTTCATGGGTGAGCCCAGTCCAATGTGTCCCTAAGAAGGGTGGCATGACCGTAGTGGCTAACACCCAAAATGAATTGATTCCCACTCGCACGGTGACTGGATGGCGAGTATGTATGGACTAGGAAGCTTAATACTGCTACAAGGAAGGATCACTTCCCTTTGCCATTCATTGATCAGATGCTTGACAAGCTAGCTGGCCAAGAGTTCTTTTGTTTTCTAGATGGCTATTCAGGCTACAATCAGATTGCCATAACCCCAGAAGATCAAGAGAAAACTACTTTTACTTGTCCCTATGGCACATTCGCTTTGGTTTGAAGCTTCCTTGGTCATGCTGGGTTCTATAGGAGATTTATCAAGGATTTTTCTAAGATTGCCAAGCCACTTTCCAAGTTATTGGAAAAAGATGTAGAATTCAAGTTTGATGAGGAGTGCTTAAAAGCTTTTGAAGAGCTGAAACAATGTCTAATTTCTTCTCCTATCTTGATAGCTCCAGATTGGGATCTACCTTTCATTATCATGGCCGATGCTAGTGATTATGCAGTTGGTGCTGTTCTTGGGCAAAAGGCGGAAAAGCTATTTCATCCCATTTACTATGCTAGCAAGACTCTTGATTGTGCCCAACTTAATTATACCACTACCGAGAAGGAATTACGGCCATAGTCTATGCTTGTGAGAAGTTTCGGTCTTACATTGTGGGTACTAAAGTCATCATCTACACCGATCATTCAGCTCTGAAATATCTACTTATGAAGAAGGACTCTAAGGCAAGACTAATTCGATGGGTGTTTCTACTTCAAGAGTTTGACACGAACATCCTTGATAGGAAAGGCACCGAGAATCAAGTGGCCGACCATCTCTCACGGTTGAGCAATGAGGCTCAACTTGATGATTCGGATGTGATTCATGCATCATTCCCGGATGAGCGGTTGTTCCTTATTGATAGCTTATCCACACCATGGTATGCTGATTTTGTCAATTACTTAGTTTGTGGAGTGTTACCTCCGGATTTCAATTCTCACCAAAAGCGTAAGTTCTTACATGAAGTGAAGAAATACTTTTGGGATGAACCATATTTATTCAAGAGGTGTCCTGATCAACTCATTCGGAGATATGTACCAGAAAATGAACAAGAGTGTATTCTGCATTGTTGCCACTCTTCTGACTATGGTGGCCATTTTGGAGGAGAAAAGACTGCTGCAAAGGTCTTCCAAAGTGGATTCTATTGGCCCACTCTATTCAATGATGCATATGCCTTTGCTCTCCAATGTGATAGATGCCAAAGAGTAGGGAACATATCCAGGAGGAATGAGATGCCTTTGACTAGCATGCTTGAAGTTGAACTTTTTGATGTTTGGGGAATTGACTTCATGGGCCCTTTTCCTAAGTCATTTAACAATGAGTACATCTTAGTTGGAGTTGACTATGTCTCCAAGTGGGTTGAGGCCACTGCATGTGTCTCAAATGATGCTAAAACAGTGTTGAAATTTCTCAAGAAGAACATTTTCACTCGATTTGGGACACCTAGAGCAATTATAAGTGATGGTGGTTCTCACTTTTGCAATCACCAATTTCAAGCCTTGATGAAGAAATATGGTGTCAAGCACAAGGTATCATTTCCATACCACCCTCAAAGTAATGGGCAAGCAGAAATTTCCAATCGTGAGATCAAGAACATTCTTGAGAAGGTGGTGGGAACTACGAGGAAGGATTGGTCTACCAAGTTGGATGATGCTCTATGGGCATACCGAACAGCTTTCAAAACGCCTATTGGCATGTCCCCTATCGCTTGGTGTTTGGAAAAGCATGCCACTTACATTGGAATTGGAGCATGGAGCTTATTGGGCCGTCAAAAGCTAAATTTTGATACCCAAGTGTGGGGAAGAAGAGGTTACTTCAACTCAATGAGTTAGATGAAATCCGCCTAAATGCCTATGAGAATGCAAGGATATATAAGGAGAAGACCAAGCGGGATCATGACGGAAAAATCATTCCCAAGAGTTTCGAACCCGGTCAAAGTGTCCTCCTTTATAACTCCAAGTTGAGGTTATTTCGGGAAGCTAAAGTCTCGATGGTCCGGTCCATTCCGGTGGTTCAAGCATCGAAGTTTGGTGATGTGGGCTGGAGAATGAAAAGGGTGAAAGATTCAAGGCTAATGGTCAACGATTGAAGCATTATTGGGGTGGAGATGTGGATAGGCTTGTGTCCACTATCTACTTGGTTAATGAGGAGTGACCATCATGAAGAGTCTGGCTGAAGACTTTAAACTTAGCGCTTCTTGGGAGGCAACCCAAGGTATTACTTGATGCTTTGTTTGATTTTGTAGGACAGTGAAAGCCCTTGATGATGTGTTCCAGTTTGGTAGCAAGGATTGAAAGCACAAGTCACGGAAGAATAGGGGAGTGTTCTTATACTTTTCTTTGATTTGTTCTATTTGATTGTTGATGATATATTGCGTGGAAATGAGTGGGTGAGGGTATCCTTGATTTTAACTTGCTTTGTCCTCAATTTTTTAAAATATATATCATGGAAGTGTGAATAGTATTTGTGAGCATTATTGCAATTGGTTTGATTTGAACATGAAGAGGAGTGAATTTGATTAGGAATTGATTCCATGTTCTTTGAATGTAGTAAAGAGGTAAAGATTTGGTTTGGGTACTTTACTTTAGGATGTCAAAGAACTTGTGAGGAATTTGAGCCCTAAGTTTCATTTCTTTCAAGAGGAGTACACCTATTGTAATTCCATCTCTAGAACTTGTCTTGAATCTCTTTTGAAATTTGAAATCCTATTGCATGCACAAAGAGGATTTAGGCATTCATTTCATAGCTAGTTTGGCCAAATGTCCATCCTTATCACAAGAAAATCCTTTGTTTACCCCATTTGAGCCTTTATCTTTTATTTTATTTTATCTATAAAAAAAAAAAAATTGCATAGAATAAATAGCCATTTGTTTGAGATATGCAATTTTTATATCTTTTTCTTCCCATTCATTTTTATTACTTTAGTAAGTGCTAAGTAAATCAATTTAAAAGAGTGAAGGAGTTAGAAAATATGTGTATATAAAAAAGAAAAAGAAAAAGAAAAAAAAAGATTGGGATATAAAAAAAAAAAAAGAAGGAATATATGAAAAAAAAATAATAATTAAAAAAAAAAGAAAAAAAAAAGAAAGAAAGAAAAAAGTTTGTTGAGATCAAAAGAATAAAGGTGGTACGTATATAGTGTTAGTGAGTTTGTTTGTTTTTCTTGGTAGGTATTCCTTCACTCTTCATCATGAATTTCATTAAATGACTTGGCACTAATTAAAGTATTTTTCCATACCATTTGATCATTTTCATTTCATTATCCTACCTTAATCAGTACAACCTTGAGAAAGTCCTTTTGATTTGAGTGTGCAATGGGATAATGTATAAAGTGGAGATGGAGATGATAAACAAGCTTATGGTAGATAAGTTGCAATAGGTGAAATTGAGTGAAACACAAGCCCTAGAATATCTTGAGAGATGAGTGTAGACACTTGACTTGTGAGAGACATTCTATTGTGATTTATCTTTGCCAAATTAATCACCTTGCTACTTGCATTTTTGGAAGGTGGAAAAGATTTCTGAGAAAATTTGATTCTTGAAAGTTTGAATTGATTTCAATTTTGTAGTGCTTGCTTCAAAAATTTGGCTTCCATGATTTTCTTGAATTTGACTGTTTTAGAATTTAAAATCTTGAGGACAAGATTTGATGCAAGTGTAGGGGTGTGATAACTCTCCTTATTTTGTATATTTAAAGTATATTTTAAAGATATTTGGAGAGTTATCTATGCAATTTTAGGAAATTTCTATGAGATTATATCATTATAAGATCAAATCAATTGACACATTATTTAGGGGATTTTATTGTAAATATCATAGTTTTCAAATTTAAATAGAAATGCTTTAGTTTAAATAAATAAATAAAAAAGAAAAAGAAAAAAAAAAAAAAAAGAAAAAAAAAGTTTATGTTTTAATTATTATTATTATTATTAATATATATTTTTATTTTCTTTTATTGGCACCATGACGGACCAGGTAGTTATACGAATTGGAATTGAATTCCAAAGCAATTTTGGAATAGATGGTGGGGCCCAATGAATGAATGAATTGAAGACAAAAAAAAAAGCTACAGGGAGGCCCACGGGAATGAAAGAAAAGCAAGACCTAAAGGAATACAGAGAGGCGCGGCTGGAGAGAATTGAATGGGAGGATTTTTCGCTGGAGGAAAAAGAGAACAAAACGGAGGGCAGCGTCATTTTTTGGAGAACAGAGCGAGAACAGAGGACGCACAGGGAGACGCGGCTGGACATTAACTTACCCAGAAACACTCTGGGATTTCACTCTTGCCTAGAAACACTCCAGGACTTTAAAACTGCCCAGAACCACTCCGGGACTTTACAATCTCAATTACACACTCTGCACTCGAGATGATCATTTCCATAGGACTCACTCCTGCACTAATATTTGAATTCAAATGAAGGACATTCCGTTTTCGTTCATTGCTGCGTTAATTCCCAGAAATCCTTCCGTTGGAATGATGACCTGATTCTTAGCCCATGATTCGGTGCTTTATTTAAGATAGTTTGAAAGAATCATTCTTCGTTGCTTTCTGTGCGTTTGCGTGTTTCCCTTTTTGCTTCGTTCTTGAATGGATATGCAGATATTGCGTGACCCATGATGATCCTGTATTATAACTTGAATATTTGAAAACTGTGAGCAGAATCGGTTAGAATTAGAGCATTAAAGATCATCATTAATAGCATTGAGTAACACAGTCGAAATCTAAAGTCTCGACAGAGCAGAAGCATTTTTACCGATCATACTCGAGTATCAAATACTCATACTCGAGTATCTATGCTGTTCAGTTATATCAGAAGCTTTGATTTGAACTCTCTTGCTTCCAGTATTTCGAGTGTCCACTTTCGAAGATCATAACTTCCTGATATGAACTCCCAAAATTATCATATTATATATCCATGTAAAGCCCTTGATGTCTACTTTCGTATGGCAAAGATTTAAGCTTCATTGGATTTCTAGTTTGTGAGATATACTCAAAACATTGAGGCTTGGTCAGCAGTGTGAGAGTGATGTCACTGTCATCTTCAACAATTCATAGATTTCTCATATGACCTCCTTTAGACATGAATATTGTACGACTAGGACCGTTTGGAAGTCTAGTTTCCAAAAAAATTGGTTTCACCTCAATTCGATCTCTGGTTAGGAAGATATCATCGAATTACCATAGGTCGCCAGTGCTGGACGTGAAATAGAGCTGATCAGAGTGGTGTCATACTCGAGTATTGATGATCCATACTCGGGTATTGTCGGGATTTAAGCACAGAAGCAGCTGTTTATGCACCATACTCGAGTAGCCAAGTACCATACTCGAGTATTGAAGTGTCATACTGAAGAATTGAAGCTTGATACTCGCGAGTACATGTTTGATACTTGAGTATTGACGAGATTCAAACGCAAGGAAGAGCTATTCATGCACAGGACTGTAGCAATTAAATTGTAGCAACTTCTATTCATCGGAAAGCTTGAATTTCCTTATTTTAACTCTGAATTTAGCCATTCCAACTTCCATCTTCTTCATATAAACATTACATCTACATTAAATGTAAGAATAAGTCAAAGTATAAGATAAATGTAGTATGCAACCTTTTTGCTCTTAAGAATGACATCTATATAAGACATCATCAAAACTAATCATATCCAACATAACTCTCATTGTATAGTCTCAGTTGATCAATAATAGAGAATTATTCAGCTCAACAGTTTTAGTTTTGACCAATTAAATTTCAAACTTAATGTTTTGATTCCACAAGAGGCAAAATGATTTTAAATTTTCATTAAGTTATAATGACCAATATTTTAAATCGAATGAAAATTTAGGGAAAACTGTTGTTGAATTTTCTGATGTCACAAATATTCCTGCATTCTTCATTTCCTTCATAGTACGACCTTTTGCTACGAATTCCAGTGAAGCAGTGTCGACGATTATTTCTGCTAGTCGTGACAAGAGGCAAACCGCCTCCTTAACTTTTTCCGAGGTTTGTTTATTACGCTTCTTTAACGCTCTTCTTTTCTTTCAAGCATTTGGTGTCCAGACTTTTCATTCAACTTGTGTCATTTTCTGTACATTTATGCAATAATAACTTCACAAAACCAGAGCGCAGAGTAATTAATTTGGACTCATTTATCGTGATATATATGATTAGCCATTTTATTTATTTTTTTTTTATGTAAATCAGGCGGTGTCCTCTGCCGACAACAGAGACTAATCCTCCTTCGCATCGTAGTCGTCCCGAAAGGGCATTGGTTCTGGCCAAATAACCTTCTCCATACGCACCGCAAAGGATCGAACCCTTGACTAGATGCTTAAGGGTACACAGCTACGAACCAACTGAACCAGGTTGCTTTGGTTATTAGCCATTTTAAATTTGACCATTCAGCTAAAGTTGTGATACATATGTAAATATATGGTTAGTCAACTTCAATGGACCAATTTAGGTCTTATGTGCTTATTGTAAAGATCATGGTGATTTATTCAATTAGTAATTGTAGGTGACAAGTGTCACACCCCCTCTTCGTAAAATAAATGACACAGCGCAATAAGCGTGAATTTACCGTTTGGGTGGGAATAACATAGATTTAACTAAATCTCTAGGATCTCCTACTTATAATATAAGTTAATACAGTTATCCAAAATATAAGGTATTCAAATTATACAAAACCATAACTAGTGTTTTAATCAAAACAACACCAATAAAAGATTCAGATACTGCCTCCAGTCTTCTTCTTCAACACCACTCCACTCCTTTGCCTTTCTCCTCAGAATCATCACCCCGCCGTTTTCCTGAATTCTTAGCAGTCTCTGAGATTCATAATTGAATCTCAGAATAACAATTAATCTCATGTACAATATATATAGACAGTGTATGGCAGACAACCACAATTATGAAAATAAATAAACAACATTCAGTATAAATACCACATGAAGCCATACAATGCACACAACTTAGACTGCAGGATAAATGCACACAGCATATCCGAACATACAGTCATATATGTGAAGAGTGGAATATCACCTAGAGGGGGGGTGAATAGGTGATCTTAAAACTTTTATAATAACTCTGCACCCAAGCTGAAGCTAAACGTAAAGAGATAGGGAAGATGAGCTTGACACAGAAAGTTTATCCTGGTTCGGTCTAAATCCTTGACCTACGTCCAGTCCCCAGACTCTCTGGGTTTTTTTACTATCACTTAACTCAGATACACACTCTGTACTCAAGGATTATCCTCTCTCTAGAATACACTCCCCCTTACAAGTTGTAATCTGAAATCCCAATCTCCAAGTCCCCTTGACTTGAGATCTTTTACAATGAATGAATGATTTGAATAAAATCTCTCTCACAGAGAAGATAATGATAAACACTGAGGCTCTTTGTATATCAAAATACAATACAGAAAGAAAACTAAATGTATAAGAACTCTTGAGCTTGCTTTTCGTTTCTGCTTTATCTTTCGTTGTTCTTCTAAGTTTGTAATCAGCTCTTTATATAGTGGTGAGTTGCAATGTGACCGTTACTTCTCAACTTAGTATGTTCTTCATTTGAAATTCAGTTTGATGAGGATTATAGCCGTTGGGTCCTGAACTTCAGCCGATTCAATTCTGGACGCGTGAAATCATTCTTCTGATTCTTCGCGTTAATGACTCGTTTGATCCAATTTTAATACCTGAAACATTCTCAATATAGAGTAGTTAAATACGTTTGAATATACTAAATAAATGCAATCAATTCGTATAAACATGGTAAGTTTTGCAGTTCAAAAGAATCAGGATGAAATCAGTAACGATCATTTTTGCTTCCGTCTTAAACTCGAGTTCTCTAAGTCAGGCTCGAGTTCGTAAGGCTTTCTGGTTTATCTTCTGTGAGAGCAAACTCTGGAGTTTGATGTAAACTCGGAGTTTGTTAATTTTCCAAATGGTCGAACTCGAGTTCGTGCAAGCGAGCTCGAGTTCGTGGCACCGTAGAGCAATTATCGCGAAGGCCCATATGAAATCACATTTTGGGAAAAACTCAAACTCTAGTTCGTTAGTGAGCGAGCTCGAGTTTGACACTTGTTCATGTCAAAATAAATTTGTCTTCCAAAATGTAAACTGGAGTTTATAAATGCAAACTGGAGTTTTCAAAATAACTTTACTCTCTGTAAAACACAAACTCGAGTTTGGAACCCAAACTCGAGTTTACTTAAAATAAGTAAACTTTTGAAAAACTATTGGCAAGAGGCAAACGGAGTTTAAGAAGGTAGACTCGAGTTTGCAAAAGATGGAAAGTTCGAATGCTCTCGCCAACTCCAAACTCGAGTTTGCAAGCGCAAACTCGAGTTTACAAGTTTGTAAACTCTTTTGTGTTTTCGCAAACCATAGAGTAAACTCTACATAAAAACGTTAGGCTCGAGTTCGATATTTTAGGCTCGAGTTTGCGACCTTTGTAAACTAGCAAACTCTACACAAAATCTGAACTCTAGAGTTTGTAAAACATTTCCTCTTTGAAAATGGCTTCCCGCCAGAGGTGAACTCGAGCTTGCTTTTAGCAGGCTCGAGTTTACTCGTTTGTAAACTCTTTAAAAAATGCTTTGGAGTTATTAGGCTCGAGTTTGGAAGACACAGGCTCGAGTTTAGAATGATGAATAGCGGCGAACTCGAGGTTGCTTATCCGGGCTCGAGTTTGGCTTAGATAAAATGTTTTTGATTTGAAATCAATTCATTTAACTTGTCAAAAACATTTATACTTGTTTACAATTGTCGGTTATCATCAAAACACCTTGAGAACTAACATTCTCCCCTTTTTGATGATGACAACATTTGTAAACATTCAACCATTTTCAAATGCAAGATTTTGATCATTTGAATTCAAAGAACATTAGTTTGATCAAAGCTTTTGTAAAACACTCGATTTTCTTTGAAATAGTTTTGTTTGAGTATAGATGCTTCATTACACACTACTTGAGATCAAGTCAAATTGCAATTATATATGATTAGCGATTAAGAACTTGGAATTGCAATTGAAATCGAATTGGAGTAGAAGCATGATCAGATTATTAACTTGAAACGAAACAGAATTTAAAACATAATTTAAAACATAATTTGCATCATAATCGAGTTAGCGGCAAAGATAGGATGAATCAATAAAGCATCTTGCATAACCTATGAAAACATAAACCACATTTTCATATAGCTTAAGGTAAATCATTATAGAATGACAATAGAGTTTCAAAAGCAAATATAATTAAAATGATCAAAAGATAAAGAAAATGATTGCTTTTTCACTTCAACTCTTCTCCCCCTTGTCATCGACAAACAAGGGTGGATTAATTGAGTTAGGAGAAGGTGAAAGAGCTGGATCGGTGAGGGTGGCTTCGGGAACATGTGCTTGAGAAGATGGTGCATCGAGAAGGGTTGTCTTTGAAGCGGATGGTTCAGAGCTATGGTGGTTGGTATAGTGGGAGCTGGTTCGGGTATGATTGGAGGAATTGTAGAACTTGGACCAGGTGAGGTAGAGACATTCAAACTAATACCGAAGCGGACATGGACTGATTTTGCAAAACTTTGTCCATTTTGTCATGAAGACTAGCCATAGACACCAAAAGGGTGGAGATGCTAACCGAGTGATCTCCAATCGATTACTAAGACCTTGAACCTTTTCTTTCGGTGCTTCATGTTCAAGGGTCAGTTCTTCTGTGCATCTACCATCTCCATATGTCCCTTTTCTACTTCCTTTTTGAATTGTTTCGCTTCGATTCTATCTTGACAGAGAGATTAGAAACCGCTTGATCGATTAGGCCCTTAATTCGGCATCCAAATCGATGGTATAGACCAAGGAGGAGGAGGAGCACTCTGAGCTTCTTGTACCCTAGATTGAGTAGCTCTTGATCTGGTTGGCCTTGACTGAGGTGGAGCTCTTGATTGACCACTGCCTTCATCAAGGCTTATTCTCATTAAGTTCAGGATATGCTTGCCAAATTTCTGAGGAGTTTCAGGTTGTTCATTGGCAGGTAGATACCAAATCTTCTCATGAAACATAATTATTGAAATGAGGCTGGGAAAGGGTATTTGAGAAGATTTTCGACCGGAGAATCGAAATCTTGCCATTTCTTTGAGAATCCAGTGCCCAATATTGTGAGGCACTTGGTCAATTATAGATGCAAAGATAGGGTAATCCTTCTTTGCGAAATGGGTGAAGTTTCCTCCTTTTTGCATAAGATTCCTAGTATAGATGTACCAGGCAACTCTTTGCTTAGGTGGCATTGAGACAGGAGGGAAATTCAGGATATCTAGTGCTTCAGGGACAGGCTCATCAGGTTTAAGCAATGAAAAGATTTGTCTATTAGTATAGTTCAATGAGGCAATAAGTGGAGGACTTTGAATTTGAAGAAGGGAATTTAAATAGGCAGCAGTTATAGTGATCTTTTTCCCTCTAATTGTTGTAGTTATCCTTTCCTCAACCAAGTTCATATCACTGTCCAATAGATTGTCACTTCTCATGCGGTGATAGAAGGCTTTGACAAGAGTGGGGCTGAATGAAGCTCTTATAGAGATTAATGGTTCAAATTGCTTCACCGGGAGGTGAGGTCAAGGTTACATTCCTCTTTTAATTGAGCCAAATTAACATACACAGCAGGGAAAAGGCTTTGTGCTCAAAGTTCTCCTTATATCTAATGGCATCTTCACCGAGATAGTCTTACGAGGCTCATTTGGAAAATCCCTAGGTATTGAAGCATGATTATATATCTCAAATAGAGCGGGGTTTCTTCGGATACGAGGTACAGAGGGTTCTTGATGATGAGAGGCCGAATGAGCATGAGAGCTAGATTGACCATCCGTAGGAACATCCTTCTTGAACCTCTTGGATTTGTATACTTTCTCTTTGCCTCTTCTAGGCCTTTGTTTCGGGTTTGTTTGAGATTGAGGAGTACTATCTCTCGGTCCCGGAAGGAGAAGAAGGCTGAGTTGTAGTAACACCAGGGATTGCCTTGTCAATTCCTTCCTTAAATCGTTTTGGAAAGGATTTTCTCCTTGGTGGTCGATTGGGTATGCTTTGAGGAGTGGATTGGGGTTCCTCATGATTCAAACTTGGGGTATCATTGGTTGCAGATCGTTTGGAGGCCATTTTCGCAGAGTTTCGTCGAGCAGGGTGAGAGAATTTGAGAGAGTTTAGGTTTAGGCTCGAGGTTGAAGTGAAGTGAAGATCAACAGTCAGGTTTTTAAAACAAATTTTTTCGCGACAAACTCGAGTTTACAAGTGTAGGCTCGAGTTTGGATCTACTTGTACTAACCTGGACTTCAAGAGTGTATGTGTGAACTCTTGAAATTTACCTTAGGCTTGAGTCTAATGACTTACAGGCTCGAGTCTGTGAAGTCCCCTGTTTTGAGTTGCTCTCTCTCTCGCGAACTCGAGTTCACCAACTAATAGGCTCGAGTTCGTCATTCCGCAGCAACTCCATTTTCTTTCGACTCCCGCGAACTCGAGGTTATCAACTAATGGGCTCGAGTGCGGGTATTTTCAAAAATTTCATTTCCCCTGGTTCTCTCGAGCTCGAGTCTGGCTTGGGCAGGCTCGAGTTTGGCTCTTTGACAACAATTTGCAATAGATGGTTAGAGATTTTATTCGCATAAAACACATCTATGTACTCCAATCTTTTTGTTAGCAATTAGTGATCATCAAAACACATAACTAACATTAGGTGAAGACTGTTTTTCAAATCATTGGGATTCATCATTCCCATTTAAACTTTTCTTTCAAATTGGTAAAGCATTACAATTTTTCAATGGTTGATACCTCAATTCATTTTGATGTATTTTTGAAAAGCTGTGCTCATACCAAAATAATGAAAGTTAATAGATTGAATGTGTCAATATGCTTCAGAATAGAAAGATGATTGAACATTCTCTTTATCATGCTGAGCATATTCAACAAAAGCAAGAGTCATGAAGATAGAATACTAAGGATGCATTCTTAGTACTACGAAATTTAAGCACAATGACTCGGCTATTTGGCTAAGGAATAATCTTGCAATTTCGAATTTAGAAACGCATAAATGTGCAAGGCAAGATTATGAATATATAGCTATAGTTACTCAAGATAAGAATGGAAGATAAATTCTGATGAATTTGAGTAACTATGGGATAGTACTAGGATTCATGAATGATGAAGCACACACTCAATAATCAAATGAATTGAGATCCAGAATATCATCCTAGAAAGTTATTCCATTAATGGTTAATACATTTTCATTTAATGCACTAATGAACATTTATGAAACTTGGAATAACTTGGCCGATTGGAAATCTATGCGGTGAGCACAATAGGTTTCTGATTGAATTCTTTTTGAAGATAGGCTTGAAAGCACATATATGGATATTTAGCTATGAAGATCAACTAGTTTAAGAGTGAAACTAGACAGTTCAAGCAACACAATGAATTCTAGAGATCAATCGAGAGGAGTTGAAAACATTCAAGATAAACAAATTTGAAGCATATCTAACATTCAAAATATTAGTTTCCAGTTTTTGAAACTCCATTTGAATGCAATCAAAGCATGAATGATTTTCAAATTGTTTCTATGCATTTTCATAAAACAAGGTGAATGTATATTTAAAAAAAAACATGAGATCAGAAAGTAATGCACAGTTTCATTTTTTATTCCTTTAGCAATCTGAAATTCATTTTGAAAAGACATAAAACATTGATTGCTATAGAAATGTAACAGTGGACAAATATTCATTTCCCAAATATGAATCTCATTAAAGCACAGTATAGGATAAGAGATAGATATCACCGTAATTGCTTTTGTCCTTGTAAAGGCTTTGCTTGATTGAGGTTGATTGTTGTTGATAATTCTTTTCACAGCATTAACCATCAAGCATTGCTTCCTAGCTTTCTCAAGAGTTGAGTTGATTTGTCTATATAGTTGTTCTCTTGAGAAGCTTTCATTGATCCTTAGGTTCTTGGAGGATCAACTTTGCTTACCCACCGACTCTTATGTCTTTCTCTCGGGTTTCGCAAAGTTCTCTCAAAAGGTATAGGCTTCAAAGGTCTTCTTCTTGGCATTTGAGGGGATCTCCTTCTTGGTTCATAAGAACCTCTTTGATTCTTCATCTTCTCTGCACCTTTGTGTCTCGTTGTTCTTGGAATCAGTCTGCAGACACAAGGGAAGAGATGGATTCTTTGGTACCCACTTATACTTGGGTCCTTGATTGTTAGTTCTGACCTTAGGGAAAACATAAGTTCCCTTTGGTACCCATTGATAATTACCAATGTGTTTATCCCTTCTATCATTTCTATGAAAGCAAGATGAAGTATTGTGTCCCTTTCGGTTACAGTAACTACAATGAGCAAAAGGGTTAGAACTATGAACTGATTTCTGAAAATAGTTTAAATAATGTTTTCCACCAGTTTTCTTTTTCCCTTTCGTCTTGTCAAAGATAGGATTATATCCTATGCATGATCGGTCATTTGTAAATCTTTGATCTTTTAAAATGACATTGAGCATTTCACTACCCTTAGTGAACTTCTCAAGTGTTTTCGTAAGACACGAGTTTTTCTTTTCAAGATCAAGGCATTTTTCACAAATGAGATTTTCGGGAAAAAAAGATTTTCTACTTGCTGTTCAAGAGTTATATTCTTCTTTTTCAAAACATTTTTATATTCAGAATGTAAATCATTGTATTTAGAAAATAACTCATCATAAGTAGGTTCTGAATCACTTACCTCTTCTTCGTTTTCTGGTTGCTCTTCTCTTGCAATTAAGCAGATATTGGCAGATTCTTTTTTTGCTTCACTTTCATCATCTGAAGAGCTGTCTCCCCATATGGCAGACACATATGCCTTCTTTTTGAGGTGATTGAGTCTCTTCTTCTGATATTTTTCTTGGCCATTCAGCTGAGGACACTCAGGTCTGTAATGTCCTGGCTTTTCACACTCATAACAGACAATTTGATCTTCATCTTTGAACTCGCGTCTGTTACTGGAAGTTCTTTTCTGAAATTTATCTCTGAAGCTCTGGTTCTTTTTGTAGAACTTCTTGAACTTTCGTATGAACATGGCCATTTCATCTTTATCCTCATCTTCCTCTTCCTTCACAGTATTAAGAGCGATACTTTTGCTCTTACTGTTATTTTCGTCTGTGCCCTTCTTGAATTTCGGTTTACCCTCATATTCGATAGACTTCCAAATAGAGCAAGAATCGACGTCATTGATTCTCCACGGGCTTCTTCTCGTAGCCGTGACTTTGGCTTCCCGTCTTTTGTCAAGACATTGAGGATTTTTCTCGACTTGAGGTCTTTCCTCATATGTTTTGCCCAGTCTCGATAATTGATTAACAAGATGAATATAACGAAGTTGAAAGTCAACAATGGACTCACCGGTTTGCATTCTAAGGAGATCATATTCGGTTGTCAACGTGTTGATGCGATTCTCCTTTATTCCGAAGTTCCTTCGTATGCTATTTCCGTGGCTTTCCATATCTCCTTGGCGGTGGATAGGTTGCGAGATACGAAAGTACTCCTTTTGACCGAGAGCACCATGAAGCATTAGGATGGCTTTCTTTGTTGAGAGTTACTTTTCTTTGTCATCCTCGTTGAATTCTTCCTCATCTTTTGGAACATTAATTCCTCCTACAACTTTTGTAGGAACATAATCTCCATTCTCTATGACTTGCCAAAGACCATACTCCGAGGCTAACACAAATACTCTGAATTTGGCTTTCCAAAACGAAAAGTGTTCTCCATTGAAGCTCAGTGGTCTGTTGATTGAAACACCTTCGTGTAATATTCCTTCCATGATCTTTATCTCGGGATGTTAAGCCCAATCTGAGAAAACTAGGCTCGATACCAAATGAAGAGTGGAATATCACCTAGAGGGGGTGAATAGGTGATCTTAAAACTTTTATAATAACTTCGCACCCAAGTCAAGCTAAACGTAAAGAGATAGGGAAGATGAGCTTGACACGTAAAGTTTATCCTGGTTCGGTCTAAATCCTTGACCTACGTCCGGTCCCAGACTCTCTGGGTTTTTTACTATCACTTAACTCGTATACACACTTTGTACTCAAGGATTATCCTCTCTAGAATACACTCCCCTTACAAGTTGTAATCAAATCCCAATCTCCAAGTCCCCTTGACTTGAGATCTTTTACAATGAATGAATGATTTGAATAAAATCTCTCTCACAGAGAAGATAATGATAAACACTGAGGCTCTTTGTATATCAAAATACAATACAGAAAGAAAACTAAATGTATAAGAGCTCTTGAGCTTGCTTTTCGTTTCTGCTTTATCTTTCGTTGTTCTTCTAAGTTTGTAATCTGCTCTTTATATAGTGGTGAGTTGCAATGTGACCGTTACTTCTCAACTTAGTATGTTCTTCATTTGAAATTCAGTTTGATGAGGATTATAGCCGTTGGGTCCTGAACTTCACCGATTCAATTCCTCGGACGCGTGAAATCATTCTTCGATTCTTCGCGTTAATGACTCGTTTGATCCAATTTTAATACCCGAAACATTCTCAATATAGAGTAGTTAAATACGTTTGAATATACTAAATAAATGCAATCAATTCGTATAAACATGGTAAGTTTTGCGTTCAAAAGAATCGGGATGAAATCGAGAACGATCATTTTTGCTTCCGTCTTAAACTCGAGTTCTCTAAGTCAGGCTCGAGTTCGTAAGGCTTTCTGGTTTATCTTCTGTGAGAGCAAACTCTGGAGTTTGATGTAAACTCTGGAGTTTGTTAATTTTCCAAATGGTCGAACTCGAGTTCGTGCAAGCAGGCTCGAGTTTGTGGCACTGTAGAGCAATTATCGCGAAGGCCCATATGAAATCACATTTTGGGAAAAAACTCAAACTCGAGTTCGTTAGTGAGCAGGCTCGAGTTTGACACTGTTCATGTCAAAATCATGGTAAAATCATACATACATAGATATATAGAGTGCGCGAGATTAGAGTTACTATCTGGTTGATTTTTTTCTTGACAATTTATTCTTGTCTCTTTAAAGCCTTCGGCAGTAATGTTTCCTAAAATGTTAAATAATATTCATCACTTATGCAAATTCTCCAAAATTCCAATAATACTTGTATTAATTACCATTTGGTCCTTCTTTAACTACCAAAACGCCAAAATTTACAATTTTACCCTTTTTACCTTCATTTTCAGCTTTTTCCTAGAATTTCCAGAATTTATCACTAATCTTGAAAAAATCATAATTTATTATCTACATATCAAAATCAAGTGCTTCCAAAGCCTAAATGACCCTTGATATGTATATTTTCAAATAAACATATAATCATCATCCCCAAAAATACGTGAATTTCCAGTTTTACCAAAATGCCCTTACTGTCCAGGTTTATTTCCAGAATTAATAGTTAACTTCAAAAATTCATAACATTCTGTAAAAAACTCCAAAAATTACAAATTACCTATCAAATTAAAGATTATGATGTCTACTTCAACTCTGGAAAATATAATAACCATTTGACCTCATTTGATTGGTCAAAAATACTCCACAAGCTTACTGTCTCCAACAGAATTTCCACTGAACAGTTTTATAATTTCCTGAATTAAATTATTTGGCTTCCAAAAATATTAATTAACCTTAATCTCACACTATTTTCCATTCTAAACACTTTAGAAAGTTCAAAATTTTCAAAATCCAACTTCTCCTTTATGCTTTGGTCCAATCGAAAAGTGCCAAGGAAATAGGAATTGTTTCATCTTTAAAATCCTTATGATTTTATGTATGATTTAGTCTTAGGATTCCATATTGAGGCTTAATTTATTCTTAAATATACATATCAAGTCCTTGTATGTCATCCTTATCTTCAAATCATAGTCTTCAAATCTACAAAATAATAGAGAATTAATTCTAAGATAACAACATGTACAAGTGCATAGGTTATTCATGGCACTTACTTGCACTTGAAGACCTTTGCTCCTTTCTTACCCCATTCAACCTTGTGTCCTTCCATGAAAATATGCCATGACCATTAGCTTTTCCATATAAAAATTCATGAACATTGAAGAAGAGAATTAGGAACCTTGGTCATAGTTTCTTACCCTGATTTTCCCTTGATTCTCTTCCTTTGCTTTCTCTATGTTTTGGCCTTCTCTTCTTTCCTTTGGTGTTGGTTCGAACTTCTCATGCCAAAAGGAATGTAATTGTGTTTTATAATTGATGGTAAATGGCCAAAAGATCCTTCTTGTGATTTGTCCAATTTACCCTTGCTTGTAAGTCTCTTTTGGCTTGTCATTTATCTCAATTCCCATTTCCTTCCTTCTAGTTCATGTTGGCCTATCTTGGGCTTTCAATTTTTACCTTGAATATATGGTAAATGTTGAGTCTACATGTCCCCTTTTTGGTGAACCAAAATGTATGGTTGAGGCCTGAGGGAAAGGTAAAGTCACCAATTTTACTTCCTTTCACCTTGCTTTGTTGGCCATTCTCCCTTCCACAAATTTTACCTACTTTATCTTCCAATTTTTACCTCTTATTTTACTTTGCATTGTTGGCACCATTGTCTTCATAAATTCTACCTACCTCATGATGGCCTCTTATGGTTCCTTGATTGCCTCTTTAATTCTATTACATTATTTTCATGGAATTTTCCCTTGCTTTTTCGAAACACATGACTTCTTTATGAAGTCTTATATCAACTTCTCTTATCTCATTCAATTATATGCATAAAGTCTCTTATAATCTATTTTTACAATTTTCCCTAGCATGACAAGTGTCTTCTTAGGATCCAAGATGAAATTGCATGGTTATTTCCTTGTCGATGTCACCAACTTTGACAATTACATGTGTCTTTCTCCTTAATTTGACTACTTGGAGCAACCTTAAACATACACATGTCTCTTCAACTTGTCATTTTCCCTTGCCTCTTGCCATATGAAACCCATCATAGGAAAAAGGGGTTCCAATGTTGTCTCTTGTCCATTATCCAATTACTTTAATTCTTCCTTGATTTAATATCCAATAAAATTATAATTCCCCTTTTCTTTCCTATCATCTAAAAAATGAATAATAATTCTAGAGTATCCAAGCTTTATTTCTAAGTAATCCTAAAGTAGCCGCAAAATCCTTGAAATTCACTTTTTGGCTAAAATCAACAAGTAATTTCCTAAATAAGCAAATAATAACCTTAAATTGTCATTTATATTTCCTTAATTATATTTATTAAATAGAAATTCAAATAACCTTCTCTTCCCCAAAATTATGACCTCAATTGGTCATTGGAATATTTATTCCATGATAAATATCTTTATTCCACATTATATTCAAAAATCATAATTTTTGGAAAAATAAATATTTGTCAAGTCTCTCCTTTTATTCCACTAAATATTCACATTATACATGTAATTTTTTAATAAGACAAAAATTTGGGATATTACAACAAGTGGTTCTAGTCCTGATAATCTCTCAGTTAGTACCTTTTAAAATTGGGTCAAGATGTAAAAATACACATGTACTTTACCCTTGGGAGCACCCAGCACCAAATGCTTTTTTTGGGTTCAAAAATACATATGTAGTTACAATTTAAAAGCAAAAGTCACACCTTCCGTTAAAATGGATGACGTTGACTGTGAAATACTCCCTCTGGTCCTTATTATAAGGCACCAACCACCAACATTTTTTGGTCCTTATTATAAGGCACCAACTTACTTTAACTAACTCATTTATTACTATTTTTCCATTATGCCCTCATTTTTAACTAACCCATTTAAACCTACATCATTAAAGTAGGGGTAAAGTTGGAAACATTTATTACTTTTAGACCTCATTAATGATTTAACCTCCATTCCTTGGTCCACGAGAAATGGGTAGTTGGTGCCTTATAATAAGGACCAGAGGGAGTAGGATGATTTGACTAAAAATGAAATGTGTGATGGTGGGACCCACGTCTCCATCTCCATCTCTGGCTTCCCTTTCCCGACTCTCCATCTCCATCTTCTTAACCAAAACTGTTATTCCAGTTGGTAAAACAGCTTTTGAAACTGAAGGTGATGGTTTTGCTGCCACTTCTCTTACTTCTATGGTATTGAAGCTTGTCTAAACATCGTTTGCTTTGAACTGAGGGAGACCAACAAATGAGATCATCTTCCATTGGCTTTTAACTCCTCGCCTGAAATAAGCAATTCCAAACGCTAATGCTGCAATAAGGAATATAAGCAATCCTGCACATAATAGCACTGCACTTGTAAGCTTCCATGTGCCTTTACTTCCCAATATCCCTATTGAATCGGAACATGGTCGTAGAGGTGCTCCACATAGCCCTGGATTCCCAACAAATGCACTGGTATCCATGAAACTGAATAACTTTCCTTCAGGAATCGAATCGGAGATGTAGTCACTACAAAAAAACCCATGTTTTGCGGCGGAACTTTTCCGTCGCAAAACATGCATTTTCCCTCGCAAAAATGATTTGCAAGGGATTTTGCGACGGAAAACAGTCCGTCGCAAAAATTGTCCTCGCAAACCATTTTTGCGACGGAAAAAATCATTTTTCCGTCGCAAAAATAAGTTTTGCGAGGGAAAAAAATTTCCCTCGCAAAAATCATGATTTTGCGAGGGAAAAAAATTTCCCTCGCAAAATTCATGATTTTTGCGAGGGAAAATGTGTCCCTCGCAAAATTCTCAAATTTGCGAGGGAAATTTTTTCCCTCGCAAAATCCTCAAGTTTGTGAGGGAAAAATTTTCCCTCGCAAAATGCAGGATTTTGCGAGGGAGAATACTTTCCCTCGCAAATTTCAATTTATTTTTAAAAAATATATAAAAAACCAGAAAAAAATAAAATAAATACATAAAAAAATATTAAAAATTAGAAAATAAAAAGACTTGTATATCATAAAAAAAAAATTGTAACAATCATAAGAGTTTACATAGCAAAAGTATATTAGAATATGGGATTATGTGCTTTGTCATTTTGACTTAAATCTGACCAAGGTCAAAGCACAGATTTGAGTTCAAAAACAAGAAGTGAAGTACATGTGTACAAGGATATTCTAGAATTCTTCATTGCAAGGTTCTCGTTGAGTTTGAAAAGAGAATGACCCAATACTAAAGTGCATATCCATTTCTTTCTTCTCCTGCTTCCTGTCTTTTCTCTTTCATCTTCAAACTTTACAATGAAGAGCTCCAGCCAATCCAGACTCCAAACGGAATATACCAACATTGCTGTAAATCGATTACCAAACGTTATGTCTCCTTTATGCCATTAAAAAGGTTTTTCTCCAAATCAAAAACACTAATATAGATTGCAAGCGTAAAACAAAGAGATGACAGAAGAAAGGAGTCATACATTTTCCTTGAGGTATTCATTCAAAGAGCCTAGTTCACTTGATAAGGCTTGCTCTGTACCATCATTTGGATCTTTGCTCTTGAGAAACCCAATGAATGTAGAAAAGATCTTTGAGCCACTACGACAAAATTTAAGATAATTTATCTAAGCATATAATTCAAGGTAACCTTACAAAGCAAGTTACAATATTGAAAAACAAACTTAGAAACTATGCCAAGTATAAATGCTACAGATGCATAATCCAGGTTATGTAACAAATTCAACATCATATACAAGTAATATACAATGCCATGAAATTAAAAGTTTCCATGCTTAGTGAATGATAAAAGCCAGACAAACCTTCGATCAATTCCACAACTGTTACAGTCTTGTTCATAGCTCTAGCTACCCATCATTTTAAAAACAATTTCATTTGAACCTTTTTTCCTGCAAACAAATAGAGAAAAAAAAACAAGGTTTACAATGTCAGAATTCATAAAATCTTAGAAATAAAAACTTTTTAAAAACCCAGAAAAAGCTGAGGTACAGAGGAGACAGAAGGTAGTCACTTGATTCCCCTCCCTTCCAATGTTGTGATTTTCTTTTTTCTTTTCAATCATGCAAAAGGGAACAAACTTGCCGTTGTCTAGACATTATATGATAGATGGAGTAGGGGGAAACAATCTTCAACCAGAATATACCTTCAGATTAGTCATAGCTATATACTTATATTTGTCATACACACTCAGGTAGTGAACCAAAAAAAATTAGTAGGCAAAATGTACTATATAATCTTTTGAGATGGTTTCCCCGCCCTAATTGAGTCCCACCGCTTAAATCTTTTCCCTTAAATAAAGAACAAATAGGAGAGGCTGCATCTAAATAAAGACCTCACAATTTGAATTTGAGAATTACAATAGGCTTTGCTAAAGAATCATTATTATTCGACAAATAAATAAAGCTTCGGAAGCTCGCTACCTTACAGAGCTTACTGCAGATAACAACATTGAAAGGGGGAAATCCAAATAATCGGCCATGAAGCTAGAAAAAGCAATGAAACATATACCTGAATCAAGCTCATAGCGTAGGTAATATAGTTGCGCATCCTTCCCTGACTAGTAATCCGAATCTCATTTTCATCAATTGGCATCTCTCGCTCTTGGCTTCACGACCTTCGGTACCAATCTATCTAAACCAAAGATCATAAGTAAGATTCCACTCCGTAAAAAACAAAACATCAAGTAACAGCCAGGGCCGTGGAGACGTCTATAAGATTTCATTATTCGATCTGAGTCTTACCGTGATTCTTAACGATAGATTTTGCTGCAAAATGAAAGAGCCCTCTTCTACGGCTTTGTCTTCTATTACGCCCTAATTTGTTTATAGTGGCAGAGCAGAGCGCAAAAAAGAAAAAAAGAAAAAAGAAACAGAAAGAAACCCTCAAGATTTGTGTCTGCACTTGAACACACCTGCACATGAGTGGCTCCGCCACTGCCTCCAACGCTCCCCCAACTACCAAAGAGAAAAAGACGTATAGATTTAACATAGCTAAGAAAGCCAAACAGAATGTGAACGACGAGAGCAATAACAGCAGCAAAGAGAGGTAAAATTCATTACAGTCCCCAGCTTGCTTGGGAGTAGCAATGAAGCTTTGACGCAAATCTCAAGAGGGCTGGGCGAAGGAGCAGAAGACATAGAAACCCTAAGCACAAAATTCACCCAGCCTTTACATATATGCTTCCTTAGTATATGCATACCTAAACAACTGTCGATCTCGCCTGCCAAAATGGTGAAGCAAGGAGGAGGGGAGGACCAGACGCGCGCCGAAAGGAGGAGGAAAGGGCCGGTGGTTTTCGAAGCACCGGAGAAGGGGGCGGATCCGAAGGAAGAGCGGCAGATTGAGGGGAGGAAGGTGGTTCTAATGACCAGACGGAGATGAAAAGCTCGAGAACGGCGGAAAAAGCAAAATGAGAAGCCGAACTGCCTAGGGTTTAAAATTCAATCCTGACTTTTTTTGCGAGGGAACACTCTTATCCCTCGCAAAAATAAGTAATTTTGCGAGGGAATAAAGTTTCCCTCGCAAAAATCACTTTTTTTGCGAGGGAAAAATAGTTCCCTCGCAAAAATTGGCTGCAATTTTAGCAAATATCACCTTTTTTGCGAGGGAAATAATGTTCCCTCGCAAAAATCATCTTTTTTGCGAGGGAAACACTTTCCCTCGCAAAATCTGCCATTTTGCGAGGGAATTGTAGATCCCTCGCAAATTAACCAAAATTTGCGACGGAATTTAAGTCCCTCGCAAATTCCGTCGCAAATATTGAATTTTTTAGTAGTGAGTTGAAATCACAAAAGATCTCATGTTTTTTTACCTGAATTTATTACACCATGTTTAAAATTTAGAATGGCTATATGAATGGATAACGCGGGGTGCAAAAAATAAATACTCCATATAATTGTAGGGAAAAACACTGATATGCGAAAAAATCTGGTTCATTTGGAAAGCCAGACGAGGACAACTGTAAAATTCATGAAGAAAATGGCGCATTATGCCTAGAAATGTCGGGACAGAAACGACGTGGGGATAATAATACTACTACGCGTCTTCCTTCTTACTTATTCGTGGACTGTAACTGCCAAAAAGGAATGATATTACTGCTCACTGCATGATTGGGTCCCGCTGGCCGTCGTAGAAACCGTTTCCGATCGATTGATTAGTAAGCTGAAATGTCATGACCCTCGTCAGGTTCCACCGCACCTCCTCCTACACCATTCCTTCTCTCTCTTATTCTTCCTCCTCCACTGCCATCGATTGCGGGAACAGTGATGAAGAAGATGGAGATGGAGAGTGGGAAGGGGAAGCTGGAGATGGAGACCTGGGCCCCACCATCACACATATCATTTTTAGTCCAATCATCTTATTTCACGGTCAATGTCATTCATTTTAACGTAGATGTGACTTTTGTTTCTAAATTGTAACCACATGTGTATTTTTGTATCTAAAAAAAGCATTTGGTGTTGGGTGTTTCCGAAGATAAAGCACATGTATATTTATTTTTGCAACTTTACCCTTTAAAATTTTAGTAATACACTACTTATTTATGAGACTTTGACATTTTATTTTAGTTCTGTTTTGCCGGAATGTCTTAAGAAGAGGCGTCTAATTTATTTTACGATCAATATCTTTCCATTTTTGGGTCTTTATTAGCTTGCTTTTCGTTCATCATTACCATTGCATTGTGCGACATATAGAGATGACAGGCTCATAGTTTAAGTTCTGAAATTCAGAGTTGTCTCAGTTCTTTCCTTCACAACAGCAAAACTTGTGCATTCCTGGTTCAAATATCCATTTCGTCCCTTCACTCTGTATGAAGTTTAAATTTCTTGTCATAATTTTTGTTGCTTTCAGTCCTGTTTATCTCTCAAAATTTCTTGATTATGTTTCCAAGAATCAGATATTAGGATAAAGATGAAAATGAGATTTCGTTCAAACTCAAGCGATGTTATTTAGGCAATTTTCTTCTATATATGCTTGGTTGCGAAAAAAGATAATTAATGTTCATATTAATTATTACTCTCACCTACTACCTTTATCCTTTATTAATTAAGAGCAAGCATGAAAAAAGATAATTAATATTCCTTGGGAATAAGCAAGTGTCTTATAAAAAAAAAACAAATACACTTACTAGTTGGTGCCTTATAATAAGTACTAGAGGGAGTATAATTTAATCCAAATAAAAAAAATATTAAAAAAATACCACATCCCTCGAAATAGAAGGGAAATGTAAGAAGCTCCTAAGTACAAGCATGGAATTATAATCAATGCCTCTCCTCCCTCATCAGAGCTTATCTTCTCCATTGTCTCATCGGCGGATTGTTGTGGTGTGCATGCAAGGGACCTCGAGCTTGGTTGCTTGAAGTGTCGATCTGGTCTTCGATTTGCTCTGCTCATCGGATCTCTTGGCTGCCGGTGGCTTCTTTTTGCGTGGTAAGAGCCGAAAGGGCCTATACTCTGCTATAGTCTCGGCTCTTACCAGTTAAGTTTCATACATGTTCTCTAATACTTTCATCTCTTAGAACGAAAGGGCCTATACTCTGCTATAGTCTCGGATCTGTCCTCTGATACTTCGTTTTTTGCTTCTTCTATTTGTTCTGATGTGGCCGTCCTTTGATAAGCTGTTACAATTTGTTCTCTTTGATTGATGGACTTTGCTGCCAACATCTGGTTTTGTAGAGGAGAATAAGTAAGTCCAAGTTTCCAGTTTTCAAATGATGGATGTTATGGATTTATTTAATAAATTTGCGGTTGGTGTTTGCTTGAGATTTGTTCTGACAGTATTATTATGGTTTCTATCCCATTCCTTCGTTATTCACAGATGCTTGAGGGATGATTTGCAAAACCCTGATAAATTGGAAAAATCGGTCGGGTACATGGTTCAATGATTTTAATTTTTTAGATGTTGCTCTCTTTCTGGGTTTCTGTCATGTTTTTTTACTAGTAATTTATTCACTCAAACATTCAATTACAAATTTGATTTTGGAGTCCAATATTTGTAATATGATCAGCCCATCTTGACCCAATACCATATGAAGCCCAAAAGGCCCATAATTATGGATAAATGGAGCGGATATATCTCACACCAACAAATATGAAATTTTAGAATCTCAAGAAGTGTCCATACTTAGTGCTGTCTTAAATATAATTGTGTCGGAGGGAGTACCTTAATTCATTTTATCTTTCAAACTACGTACTCTTCAAGTGAACCAATATCATGTACAAAGAAATATTACGTCCGGTCCTAATTATAAGACTGGATTGATTGGGAATAAATGTGTAAAAAATTAATTTTCTTCTAAATATATCTTTGTCTATCGAGACAGTAAGTAAGACAGTGAGGAGGTAATGAGTGGTAAAAAAAATAAAGATTGACATGCAATTAATTAAGGGTTAAGTACCAATTTTGCCCCTGAAGTACGTGCCCAGGAGCAATTTTACCCCTTAAGTTTTAGGCGTAGCAATGTTGCCCCTGAAGTATCAAAACGGAGCAATGTTGCCCCTCCGTTAGAAATCCTAAACGTTGACCGTTAGGGTTTCTAACGGAGGGGCAACATTGCTCCATTTTTTATACTTCAGGGGCAATATTGCTACGTTTCGGTGGAGCAATGTTGCCCCTGAAGTATAAAAAACGGAGCAATGTTGCCCCTCCAGTAGAAACCCTAATAGTCAACGTTAGTTGACTGTTAGGGTTTGTAACAGAGGGGCAACATTGCTCCGTTTTGATACTTCAGGGGCAACATTGCTCTGCCGAAAACTTAAGGGGCAACATTGCTCCTGGGCGCGTACTTCAGGGGCAAAATTGGTATTTAACCCATTAATTAATGATAAAGATTGGAAAAATAAAATAAAATAGAGAAGTACAAAATGTACTCTTAAAATTTGAATTGATTTAATCATTTTAATAAGATCATATGGTTAGGGTTGTATGAGTATTTATTGCATGTAATTAATCTATTATCTCCCCTCATCTTTTTCCCTTTTTACACTTTTGCATACTTGGGGGAGCCATAGAGAATCCCATTACCATTTGAATTGCACATTTTGCTGGCATTTGGAGCATCACACAATGTGCTTATTAAAAAGCCAGACCATCCCACTCCACAATGATTCAATCCAAATTATGAGTACGTGTATCTTATAATATTTAATATTCTCTGATTTTAAATATAGGAGCTACTAGATAGCAATTTATAAATATTAAAAAAAATTAATTAAGTTAATTATTTATTGACTCACAATTTTTATTTTCTTCAAACATTTTTTTCCCGTCATTTTGAAAATACTCATAACCTATAAAGGTGATAAATGTTTATAGGGGGATTACTCATAACCAAGGTAACGTCTATGGTAGCTGGGCCCTCTTACTCATTAACCAGGGAGACTTAGAAAGCGACTTGGAAGGTTAAGGTTACCCCTAAAGTCACTAACTTTTTGTGGTGATTACTCTCGGATGCATTAGCAACAAATGAGGCACTGTTCAAACGAAAAAGAAGCAGCACAGACCGGTGCCCAATCTGTCATGAGGAGTACTGTGAGACGATAGAGCATATGCTCTTCCAATACTCTTGGGTTCGCTGCATATGGTTCGGATGTAGCTTATCTTTCAATGGTGATCTTTGCGAAATCCGTAACTTCAAGCGTTGGTGGTTGGTTATCGTGCAGTCCCAAAGCCCTCTCACAGATAGCGATGTAGCTCTCACCTGTTGGATCCTTTGGTATTTATGGAAAGAAAGAAACGAAGTGGTGTTCCAAGGTGCTCAACCGAATCCCACAGAGGTGATTGAACGTGCACAGCAGTCGCATAATGCCTTCTAGGAAGCGAATTGGCCGTGCAAGAATGATGCTTTGGATGGGCAAGTACAAAATCAACCGGATAAGTGGATTCCTCCCCCTGTACATCAGCTAAAAGTCAATGTTGGATTCGAGTGATCCTGAATGTCCCTAGTTTTTATTATCTGATAGTCTTGTTTGACTATTAGATATAGCTTCCTTTGTTTCTTAGTAGTCCCTCTAGTTTCCTTCCTGCTAGTTTGTTCGGTAATCTAGTGTGGTGTGTCTTGTTTTAATTCTCTCATGTGTCTTTGTGTTATGCAGTTGTATTTCCCCTTTTTTGAAAGTAATGAATACAGTAGAATTGTTATAAAAAAAAAAAACACTTTTTTCAATTCAAATATCCACTACGTCACTCTCTTCTTCTCTCTGTCTTCAAATCCATACCTATAAGCTAGAACCTCCAAATGCTTCACATCCTCCCTCTCTAGCAGAGTTTCCAATCTCAAACCCCAATGTCTCGTCGTTTCGCCTTCACGCTCTTCTTCAACCTCTTGCTCCTAATTTTCTGTGCTCAGGCTCACGCTCGATTTTTCCTTTCGTCCTCCTCTGATCTAGTTTCCGATGGGATCCGGGATTCGCCGGAGGACAATCTGCTCCGACTTTCCCCTCCGGTGAGGGAGTCTTCCTGCGAGCAGACGTACGGGTTCTTGCCCTGCACCACCTCTGTAGTCGGGAACTTGTTTCTCATAATCGTCTATGGCTTCCTCATGTACAAGGCTGCTACCTATTTGTCCAATGGCAGCGAGTTGTTGCTTGAGATCTTGGGCCCTGGGATCATTGGCGGTTTGTTTCTTCCCATTCTCGGCGCCGTGCCTGATGCCATGCTCATTCTTGGTAAGTATAATATCCATTATTACAAATTTTTTTTTTTTTTAATCCTGCAAATGAAAAATTAAGATATCCTAGAATCAGCTAAATTGATTTGTTTCCTTAGCAGTCAAAGATGCTTCTGGTTTACTGTTCGCTTAGTCGGAAAATATGCTCTGTCTCGCTCGCCTTTATCATAGAAAAGAAACCTAAAGCAGATTCAGCATAACCTACACGACTTTTTCGTCTTGGCTAGATTGTTTTTATATTTTTTTTGAGATTTTTCATCTCGGGATGGAAAATTTTAAAAATTTAGAGGATTTTAAAAAAGGAATAGGGAAGCATAAACATCAATATCTTTTTTTATTCCCATGAAAATGTTCGATCAAGTTAAAAATAAAATTTTATTAAAAATGTTATCAAAAAAATAACTTATAAATTATTATAAAATACTCCTGAGTCTAATACAGCATCCTAGAATATGAAAAATCACTCATGTTACTTGCCAAAAAATCCCTATTACTCCCTCCGATAAGGACCGGAGATAGTACTTATGATGTATATAATAATGCAGTATTTTATAAATTTTACATATAATAGAATGAGAAAATTCTATTTAAATCCATTTAAAATATCCAAATTCATATTCAGGCATGCACTTTCGTTAAATCTCTAACTAGGCCAGGAGGTTTTATTATAGAATTCTGAATTTATTGATTTTACTAATATGTTCTTGTGCTATTTTCTCTGTGCCTTCCATCTCAAACCTCAATCTAGTTGACTCCTCCCCTCTCGTCTACCCATCCTGAGATTTCTCCAACCAATTCATCATCTGATTTAAGATGAAAAGAAATAAAGAATACATAAAGAGAAGAAAAGGGGGAAAAAGAACTAAAAAATCATGGTGGTCCGGATCATTTGGTTCTTTTTTGCTTAACCATCTTTGTCTTTATATTCCACAATCTCTCTCTTCTTTGAGTTCTCAAATACACCATCAACGCTAAAAAAAATAATGATCAGTTCTTCTACTAATCAGTTACTTGTGAGATATAAACATATAGAGATTTAATTATTATTTTAATTAGAAGGGTATTATGGCCTTTTAACAATATTCACAAATCCCCAATAAGGCCTCTTGGCCTGATTAGAGATTTGTTAAAAGTACAGGCCTAAATATAGATTTAGGTATTTCAAATAGATTTAAATGAGATTCTTCCTAATAGAATTTAGAACAAATTAAATTATTCTTCATTAAATTTTGTCCATGAATTTCATTAAATTTTATAAATTTCTTAAAAATTATTTATTAATAAATTTACTATTCTTTTGATTGTATTATTATCTAATCACTATATAACTCTGTAGTTAAAAGCATTTACTCGTTTTATATTTTATAAAATTTTCAATATCAAAATATTATACTTCAACTTAATCATATTTTTTTTTTCGGTTGTTCATCTGGTATCCAGAACTTTGTCCTAACTAATCTAAATCCTATCCGAATGGCACACCAAACTATGGTGGGTCAACTTAATCATCTTTACTATCAATAGTCAATCGCATCTTATTTTCCAGTAAAAAAAAAAGTCGCATCTTATTTTTAGATTTTTCTTTTCTTTGTCTTTTTAAGAGTATTGATAGGACAGTTCCTTAACGTCGGCCATCTTTGCTTTTATGTTTTTTATTTTATATATTTTGGAAGCGCCTAATGTCTTCGAAATTTTTTAGAAAAAATACTTTTAAAATATCAAAATTTTAAATTATACAGGACTTTTTAGTTCATTGTGCAGTTCATCAATAATCATTTATTAATGGCATTGCAAATATACAAATAGAAGAATTTAACTGATAGTCTTAACTGACAAGCAGCGATTCTTGAGAAACAAATAGAAGAATTTAATTGATAATCTTAGAGCTCATACTTGCCAGAAAATTGCTATATATTTGTCACTCTCATTTATTCATAAAATCAATGGTCACTTGGTACTGTTATCTCCATATTTATATAGTTTCCGATCTATTTATCTTGTTTTTATTCTAGTATCTGGGCTTTCTGGTAGTAAAGAAACCGCTCAAAGTCAAGTCTCTGTCGGAATGGGTTTGCTAGCGGGGTCAACAGTTTTGCTTCTGACAATAATATGGGGAACTTGTGTAATTGTTGGCAAGTGTGACATTGAAGATTCAATTGCAAAAGATTCACAAGACACACGAGGATTCAGCTTAACTGGTAAGTCTTTGGAGATGTTCCTTTCAGGCTATCTTCGAAAAATTTGATATTAAGCTTTCTAGTCCAAGACATCTAAAAATAATTCTCTCCGCTTAGTAAATAGTAATCATCCCACAAGTATAATTCCTTGTGTATCATTTTTCTCTACTGAATTAGGGTATACCTGTTAAAATTTTGACAGTATGAATGAAGTGGACTAAGTTTATCTATTGTGCTAAACCTTCGTTTCATTTTACTGTCATACATTTGATCAGCATGGATATTTTAATAATTTGTTCAATATATTTTCCACATGCAGGCTCTGGTGTTAGTACTGATATTTGGACAAGTTATGCTGCAAGGATCATGGTTATATCTGTCATTCCTTTTCTAATTGTTCAGATACTCCAAGTACTCAAATCAACGTCAGGAAGGCACTTGGCTGTTTTAGTTGCACTTATTGTCTCTCTTTTGTTATTGGGTTGTTATTGCTTTTATCAGGTAAGTCGTTGTTGCACTCTAGTCATATATCTTATGCATCACGTTAGGAATTTATTTTGCCTATAGTTTGTTCTGTCTTAATGCAACAACAACTCTGGTTTTTAAGAAGCACAATACCATGAAAGAAGAGATGTAAACCGATACCGTCCCATCTGTGTCCAAATCCTCATACTGTTCTGTTGAACTTTTCTTAGATTCTAGGATTAGCAGTTTCCAATATCTGTAAGTACTGTATGCTAAGTGAGAGATTCTCTATTACTATGAACACCTAAAAATTGTTCCCGCAACCTAAAGAAACCGAGGGGGGAAATTGTGCAGGTTTTCCGACCGTGGATACAGAGGAGAAGACTTGCTTATGTGAAACACAAGAACTTAATATTTGGAGTTCTGAAACATTTTAGGCAGCATGCATTGGGAAGGTTGCGGAAAGAAGATGGTGAACCTGATAGAGAAATAATCAAGAAGTAAGATGTTTTCTTCTTTTTTGGTCTGACTCGAGATATTACTTTCTGAAGCACATCGTTGTGTTCTTTTTCATATTTTCATACTTGTCATTAATCTCCTTTGAATGGTGTTATTCATATAGGCTTTTTTCAAACATTGACGAGAATGGTGATGGACAACTTTCTCATGGTGAATTGAGAGCGCTGGTTGTTGGAATTCAATTTGACGAGATTGACCTGGACCATGATGATGCTGTGACGAAAATAATATAGGATTTTGATACTTCTCGTAACTCACTTATTAATGAAGAGGAGTTTTTTAATGGAATTAGTAGATGGCTTTCTAAGGCTAAGCGCTCTCGACGTCTTTCTGCTGATGCTGGTCCAAATACAATGAAGTTTTTAAGTGATTTTTACCAAGTGAGAAATTTTACTGTGATAAACTCTATCATAAATAATAATAATAATAATAATAATTCCTTTCAGGAAATGGGTATATAAGGCGGCCCATTTCTAAGATTTTAACTTGTGAATTTTTTAGTCCATGACAGCAATATTTACCGTTGCTCCAAGCCTCACCCTCTAAGAAACGGATATATCACAGACGATTTTCATAATTTGCAGGAAACAAAGAGGGAACATGATCTATTGGATGTTGGGGGTTCGACTGAAGAAGCTGTTGAGGGTGTTGAGAATGCCAAATGGAATTCTATTAAAGCAGTGTTGCTGCTTCTGCTTGGAACAATTATTGCTGCGGCAATTGCTGATCCTCTGGTTGATGTTGTTGATGAATTTTCTGATGTCACAAGTATTCCTGCATTCTTCATTTCCTTCATAGTACTGCCTTTTGCTACGAATTCCAGTGAAGCAGTGTCGGCGATTATTTTTGCTAGTCGTGACAAGAGGCAAACCGCCTCCTTAACTTTTTCTGAGGTTTGTTTCTTACACTTTGTTGCGCTCTTCTTTACTTTCAAGCATTTGGTGTCCAGACTTTTCATTCAACTTGTGTCATTTTCTATACATGTATACAATAATAACTTGGCCAAACAAGAGGGCAGAGTAATTAATTAATTTGGACTCATTTATCGTGATATATATGATTAGCCATTTTAAACTTGACCATTCAGCTAAAGTTGTGATAAATATGTAAATATATGGTTTGTCAACTTCAATGGACCAATTTAGGTCTTATCTACTTATTGTGAATATCATGGTGAATGGCAGTAAGACAATCTCATTTTCTAATGAAACACTGTAGATTATATGAAATGTCTCCATGTATTTTCTAATTATCCATGTAGCAATGCATTAATACATATATTCGCGGATATATCTAAGATCAGTGATTTATTCAATTAGTAATTGCTGGTGACAAGTGGTTCTAGTCCTGAAAATCTCAGCTGGTACCTTTTGAAATTTTAGTAATACACTACTTATTTATGAGACTTTGACATTTTAGTTTAGTTCTGTTTTGCCGGGATGTCTTAGGAAGAGGCATCAAATTTATTTTACGATCAATATCTTTCCATTTTTGGGTCTTTATTAGCTTGTTTTTCCTTCATGATTACCATTGCATTGTGCGAGATATAGAGATGACAGGCTCATAGTTTAAATCCTGAAATTCAAAGTCTCAGTTCTTTCCTTCGCAACAACAAAACTTGTGCATTCCCGGTTAAAATATCCATTTCATCCCTTCACTCTATATGAAGTTTAAATTTCTTGTCATAATTTTTGTTGGTTTCAGTCCTGTTTAGGAAAAGGATGAAAATGAGATTTCTTTCAAACTCACGCGATGTTCAGGCAATTTTCTTCTATATATGCTTGGTTGCGACAAAATTAATGAAAGTGAGTTATTATTTGTGTGTTGTGCAGCTATATGGGGCAGTGACAATGAACAATGTGCTATGCCTGGCAGTGTTCTTGGCGCTTGTGTACGCAAGGGGATTGACATGGGACTTCTCTGCAGAGGTATTGGTCATTCTGGTGGTTTGCATTGTGATGGGTGTTTTTGGCAGTTTCCGTACCACCTTCCCTCTCTGGACTTCCATAATGGCCATCCTCCTCTATCCCTTCTCTCTCGCATTAGTGTATGTCCTTGATTATGTCTTTGGTTGGTCATAGACCCCAATCATGCATCAATCTCATGCTCTGTTATAAATAAGTAAACCAAGCTATTTAGTTATCTGTGTGTGTGTGTAAGAGATGTTTATTTTTGATGATTAGCTTGGTTTAGTTCTTTTTTGTAGTGAGCATGTGTTCTATCTTAGGCCTTCACTTTTTTTTTTTTTACTGTATCTTAGGCCTTTACCATTGTCGTGTATTTGGATATTACAAACAGAAAACTTGAGAGATACTGATGTTGCTGGCCGGCTTCGGCCAATTCATGCCATGGGTCTCTTTTGAAAAACGTTGAGGACTTTGTGCATCATCATATACTTCACGTGATTTTAGAGGTGACTTTCTAAATTTAAGAAACTTGCTTAAATAGAGAATTAGATTCTTATAAATCATAATCTGATCATTCATATAACAATTGACATTTTATTTTTGGGTTAATACAATCTTTGGTCCTTTATATTTATCATGATTTTAGTTTTGATTCATCAAGTTTCAAACTATATGTTTTGGTCTTATAAGAGGTAAAATGATTTAAATTTTTATCAAGTAATAGGAACAAATGTTTTAAACTGAATGAAATTTAAGGGACCAAAACCCATATCCCATCAAATAGTCACAATATTCAAATAATTCATCATGTTCGCTTTAGCTGACATAACAAAGGTTAAGAAATTAATGAACACAAAAACCAATCTTGAGAGAGGGGTCTATGAGATCGATCCATTGTCGTTTTATCATCTAAATTCCCACAGTTAAAAGCATATGAATCCTTTCTCCCAACACGTTGGCAGGCCTCATAAAAGAGAAGACCAACTAAACATATTGCGGTCTTATGCTGGAGGAGAAAAAAGAGAGAGAAGATTCCAGTGTGAGAGTAAAAATGCAAAACAAAAAGACAAGTTGATGGGATTTGAAGGTGCTCATCATAGCTTCAAATCTATTCCGACATTAGGGTCATAACATCATCATGGTCCAGGTTGAGGTCATTCTCGTCAAATTCTATTCCGACAACCAGTGCTCTCAATTCACCATGAGAAAGTTGTCCATCACCATTCTCGTTAACTTTTGGAAAAAAAGCCCATATGAATAACACTGTTAAAAGGAGATCAATGACGACCCAAAAAGCATGAAAAATGTCCTTAACGATGACAATATTCTTACTGGTCATTGGCCAAAGTTGGGAGAAAGTTCCAATGCTGCACAGAAGGGAGTTCCTTCATTTGCTGATAAGTTGCACTACAAAAAAAAACCCTCTTTTGTCGCGGTTTATTAGTCGCGGTCCAAAATACCCGTTACTAAATTACACTTTGTAGCGGTTTTATCCCTAAACCGTCACTAAATAGTAACGGAAGCCATGACGACACGACTTCGGCTATATTTGTAGCGGTTGACTCGAAAAAACCGCAACAAATTTGGCGCCACCTTGGCGCGCAATGGCGGGAATGTTTGTGGCGATAAATTTGTAGCGATTATTTGAGTCTAACCGCTACAAAGTTGGCGCCAAGGTTCGCGCCAACTTTGTTGCCGTGATTTTGTAGCGGTTTATTCACCATAACCGCTACAAATAAACGAAAAGACACAATTTTGTCGCGGACACCAGGAAGAGCGACGTCAACCGCGGCACAAGCTACATTTTTGTAGCGGTTCCATAGTTAACCGCTACAAATTTTACATTATAAATAAAATATAGGGACCGTACATCAGTTATAAAAATTAAAGAAATTACTAAATCTCTTCTTGTAACTGAATGAACTATCTCGCTTGGTCGTCGAAGACATGCACATATCAGCAGCTCTGATCTCCTATCTCGGGTGATAAGAGCTGCAGATATTTGCCTCTCTCTTCCTTGCGAGGAAATTCGTTCGGTGACAAGCGAAGGTTTACTCATTTCTTTGCCGTTTAGACTTCTACTCTTCGAAAACAGTCCAACATGCGATCGGAGATTGGGTTCCATTATAGCCACCTTTGTCTCACGAAAATATCTCGATGAAAATGACTCGGCAAGTTTTTCGTGGGAGATCGGCGGCTATATCGAATCCGAATCCCCACGGACATGTTGGATTATTTTCGTTACGTCATTATGTATAATTTATTAGTGTGGACACTTTTAGAAAAATTAAAGAAAAAAATAAATGAATTGAAGGTTTGTTTTTAAATATTTGTAACAAACTAATTAGTTTGATTCTTAAAGTTTATGAATCAAACTAATCAGTTTGGAAATTTTTTTTGCAAAAAAACTCATTTTGTAGCGGTTAATAAGAATAACCGCGACAAGATGTGGACAAATTGTATCGGTTACAAAGTAACCGCTACAGAATCTGAAGGGTCTTCTTTTTTGTAGCGGTTTATGTAGCGGTTACATCATAACCGCTACAAAATATCAACGGTCATCTATTTTGTAGCGGTTGTTGTGGCGGTTATTATACAACCGTTACAATTATGTAAACTTTGTAACGGTTCCTTTGGATAACCGCTACAAAATCGTACGACTTTATAAGCCGTGACACACCATTTTCAAAGTCACTTCTAACGGTTTGAGTTTTCACCGTTTCTACCTTTACCCAACGGTTTGAGTTTTCACCGTTTCTACCTTTACCCAACGGTTTGAGTTTTCACCGTTCTTACTGTTAAACTTACACCTTTCAACATTATGGATTCTGGACGAGGTAAGGGAAAGGGAAAAGTAACTGGCCTACCGAGAAGGGGTTTAAGGGGCGGTAGTAGTAGAGGGGACCAGACGAGAGGGCGTGTGACCCGACATATACCTCCGCCCTCTCTGGGGCCGGGCGAGTTTGCCTCGCTCTTCGCCGATGAAGAAATTCCAAACACGGGGACCGTAGGGGGAGATCGAGAAGCAAGTTTGTCGTTCGACGATTTAGACGACGAGAATGAGGACATCCATCTTAATATTCCCATAGCAGATGTAGAGCAGTTCATAGACGGGGAAAACCAGTGGGAGCACGGGAACCCCCGACCGGCGACTTCGCGTTCCACCGGATTTATAGTGGATGTCGAAGGTATATGTAATTAGTTATTTTGTGAGAAATTAATTTAATTTCGGTACGTTTAATTCAATTTTTGTAAACTTGCAGATAGACACGGAACATCGCCAGGAGGACGCCGGATTTTTCCGCTCTCACTCGACGGACCGGGAGATGGCCGGTGTCGGGTCGCAGTCCCGTGGAACGACAGCAGACCGGGCGATCGGCAACGGCGGTCACCGATGAACCGATTCCGTCTCGAGTTTGGTGGCCATTGGGGGTGGTTCCCAATTTATTTCAAGGATTGGAAGAAAGTGACGAAGGAGACAAAGAATAAGGCGTTTTGAGATGTTCGCAGTAATCAATATTTTTTAATTAAATTGTACATGTTAATAGTTATAAGTTTTAGTTTATTTCTTTCCTTATTTGTTTGTTAATTCATTAATAATTAATAATGAAATTATGATATAGAAAAAGTTTAAACTGCGCGAACAACACAAGAGGTACGTTATGATGAAAGTGGGGAAGGGTGGAAGAGCCGGAGGAACCGTCTCTACAATATTATGAATGGAGACGGCACTATTCCTCTGCAGCGCCTGATCAAGAGAGTCCTGCACGGCGTGGATCCGGATCGGTGGGCGGCTTTGGGCGGCTTTCGTTCAATATAGGAGGGTGCCGACGGGCGGTACATTTTATTAAATTAATTAATTGTTTCACTTAATTGATAATTTAAATTGAGTTTAGGGTTTAAATTTAAATTTTGTTTCCTCCTCCTTGCAGGCTTTGTCGCAAAGGAACACAAGAAGCCACGCACGCAGAGAGTCCATCACACCGCAGGACCAAGACGTTTGCGGTGACATACGAGGAGATGGTATGTTATTATTTAACATGATCATTGTTTTGTTTTTGAAATAACAAAGTTTATATTGTTTTAATTCTTTCAAATGACTGAAGGCTCGGGAGGAGAACACACACACGGACTATGGGAAGTTGTGGACACGCACCCATAGACACACAGATGGGACGCTGACCTCTGAGGCAGCAGAGGAGATAATAGTAAGTTAAAAACATTATTTATATAATGAATGTTGTATATTTAAATTGATCGTCCGTTATTTTATTAATGGTTCATGAACTCGTTGGTCGCCCGGATTGAGAATACCGAGGCGAGCTACGAGCGCCGCAGACCCTGAGTCACGAGGGCCGTGAATCCTACGGCCCCATTGAAAGCCGCTCCGGGGCCCGCCGAGCATCCCGGCCGCGTTAGGGGTTTTGGCCTTGGCGCCTGTGCCTAGCATGGTGTACCCGAGACAGGCTCCTCCTCCGCTCCCGACCTTCGGCTCGAGGAGGCCACCGGCGGGAGATTTCGAGGCGATCATTGCCGAGAAGGTTGCCGAGCGTGTTGCCGCACTGAGGATGCACGGAGGGCCGACGAGGAGGCCGTGAATAGGCGCAGTGTGAGACCATCGACCGTTGGTGGGACCGTCATAACTCGAATGGACTGTTTGTGGCGTGCCGAACAAGCCGTGTCCCGACGCACGCCTTCCAGCCTCCCGAGCCTCCCCTCCGTTCCTCTTTGATGATTCCAAAGACACGTGCCGCCGATGACGACGACGCCTTGCCAACTCGGTCGTGGACCACCCTCCCGAGACAGCACCCCGAGAAAAACCCCATCGAGAGGACTTGATGATCATGCTCCTGAAATGTAGACCTTCTTTTTTTTCTCTTTTCATGTCCAAACAGAGTTGATTGAGATAACTATATTTAATTATATTGTTTTCTTGTTGATCACGTTTCTTTTCTTGTTGATGGGCTTTTTTTCCATTGCTTTTTAAAAAGTGCTTTAATTATGGGTTAAGCACTTCTAATGTTTGGATATACCATTTAACTCATGATTGACTAATCAGTAATATATTAACTCAATTAATCAAATGATTTGTTGAGACACATATGATTAATTAAGCAAAAGCAAATTTTGGCATCAAAGCTTTGTGCTTTTTTACTAATTTTGTGCGCAAAAGCAAATTATTCCATGACTAATCAGTTTTATATTAACTTCTAATTCGTGCTTTTTCGCTAATTTTTTTCCAAAGCTTGTCGCGGTTCCGTAGAATGTAACCGTAACAAAGATGAATTTTGGCGCCAAGATTTGTCACGGTTTCTTCCTCCAACCGCTACAAATTTTGTGTTTGTAGATTTGTCACGGTTTATTCCTTAAACCGCTACAAATTTTGTGTTTGTAGAACAAAGATGAATTTTGGCGCCAAGAGTTGTCACGGTTTATTCCTTAAACCGCTACAAATTGTGTAGCGGTTATTGTCGCGGTTCATTTTTAAACCGTGACAAAGGTGATGTTTGCAACGGTTGTTGTAGCGGTTATGTAACCGCTACAAACCAATCGATGCATTTAAAGATCCCAATTTTTGCTTCGGATGTAATTAAAGTGAGTCGTCCACATTTATGTTCTATCCTAAATTTGTTTGTTACATATGGATAAGTCATGGATCAAGATGCCGCGTAGTTCTCCTGTGTATTTAGCGGGATTGAACACTTTCTTAGATTTCGCCTTCTCTCACGCTAGCATTAATGGCAAGATCGTGTGTCCTTGTTTACGATGCAAGTTTAAGAAGTGGCAAACACGAGATTGTGCTTTGGAACATCTTCTTCTAAAGCCTTTCCCAGAAGCATATACATTTTGGGAGGTTCATGGTGAGCAACGTGGTATGGGATATGGGCTTCATCTTCCTCGAACCTCACAAGTAGGAAATCAAGTACATCAAGATGATCCAGTTAATGAAGTCGTTCGTGATGCTTTTGGTGTTCGGGACGACAACTTCACAGCAAAGTGCAGAGTCCGTAACCTCGTTTTCTTCAGAATGATGCAGCTTGAGAACTTTTCAGCCTCATGGATGAGAGCGATCGTCCTTTGTATCAAGGTTGTCATAAATACTCAAAGTTATCTTTTCGATCAAATTGTACCATATCAAGTGCATGTGTGGGATCACCGATAAGGCAATGTCGATGTTCTGGAATTACTTCGAGATGCATTCCCCGACGCGGACATTCCCCATCCTTCTACGAGGCGAAGAAGATAATCAACAGATTAGGCTTGAACTACCAAAAATAGATACCCGCCCAAACGACTGTATGCTTTATTGGGGAGAGGACGATCGGAGGGAGACTTGTAAGAAGTGTCACACATCGAGGTTCGGGACAGTTCGGAAAGGGAAGAAGCGAAGAAGAAACCCGCAAAGATTCTAAGGTACTTTCCTTTAAAACCTCGTTTGCAAAGATTGTTTATGTCGTCTAAGACAGCTGAGCATATAAGGTGGCATCAAGATGATAAGAATCAAGATGGCAAACTCAGACATCCACGTGATGTCAAGCGTGGAAAGCGTTCGACACAAGCTTTCCGCATTTCGCGGCGGACCCTAGGAATGTCCGTCTTGCTTTGGCGACCGACGGTTTTAATCCGTTTGGGAATCTTAGCACAAGCTACGTATATGGCCGCTATGTTGATACCCTACAACTTGCCCCCGTGGATGTGCATGAAACAAAGCTCCTTCATTATGTCCATGATCATTCCAGGAAAAAGGCACCGGAAATGACATTGATGTGTATCTCCAACCGCCGATCAAGGAGTTGGTGGAGCTGTGGAATGTAGGTGTGGAGACGTACGACCAATGGCGAAAGGTTAGTGTCTTCTTCACTCTTCCGTATTGGAAAGATAATTTGCTCCAACACAGTCTGGATGTCATGCACATTGAAAAGAATGTGTGCGACAATGTGTTTTACACGATTCTCAACGAACTAGGCAAGTCCAAAGATCATCTGCAGGCCAGGAAAGATCTACGGGAGATGGGCGTTCGTGGAGACGCGTGGCCGGATGAGCATGACAGATTTCAATCGGCAAGGTTTACCCTGACAAAACCGAATAAGGAAATCTTTCTCGCTACCTTGAAGAAAATAAAAGTTCCTGACGGGTATTCAAGCAACATATCACGATGTATTGACTTGCAGGCTCGAAAGGTTACAGGGCAAGAGTCATGACTCACATGTGCTTATGCAATAGTTACTTCACGCCATGAAAAATACGCTGCCTCTCGATGTGTCTCTCGTTTTGGTCGAGCTTTGTACTTTCTTCCGAAAGCCGTGTTCCAAGGTTTTGATAGTGGAGGAGCTCGACCACCGCAGCAGAAAATCATTCTTACGCTTTGTCATTTGGAGATGCTCTTTCCTCCGTCATTCTTCACGGTCATGGTTCACCCGACAAGACACCTTGTTCAAGAGACAAAGCTTGCTGGCCCAGTTCAGTGCCGATGGATGTATCCTATTAAAAGGTACTTGTTTAAAAATAATTACTTTATCATTACTCCCTATTCGCAGGTTTAACCATTGATGCATCGAAATTTTTCCTTGTCTACTTTACAGGTTTCTTGGGAAACTTAAATCTTACGTGAGGAATAAGGCGTGGCCTGAAGGTTCAATAGCAGAAGGTTATATCGGGGATGAGGTCTTGTATTTTTGTTCCAGGTACTTCGATGACATTGAGACGTCATTCAACCGACCGCCTCGTGTAGACGATTCTCCTAAGCCTGAGCCTGAGCCGGAGCCGGAGGCAACAGAGTTGTTAATCCCTCGTGTTGGTAGAGCAGTTGGCGGGAGTGAGAAATTCAAACTCACGGCACTTGAGAAGTTTCAAGCACACCAACATGTCTTGATTAACGTACCTTCGATAAGGATTTCATTGCATACTATATATTTCCTTACATTTTATACATACTCACATGTCATTGCATGTTTAATTGCAGGAATTCGGGAGTCATGTGAAGCGTGAAGCGAGGATCCGTACACGGACATCCTCTCGAAATTGATAGAAAGGTCCACAGAGAATTCCGAGTTGGTTTAGGAGGAGAATAATGAACGACCACAACCCGCACTCAGCAGAATTTGAGCTCTCGCTAGGTCCTCTTGACCACGCCCTAAGATATACGGCATACAATGTCAATGGTTTTAAGTTTTGCACCGTCGCACGAGATCGGGATTGCGACCCAAAACTCGGTGTATATGGCACGTTTGGGACGAGGAGTTATGCGGCAGCAGTGACGGAACATGCGGTTCGGTGACGTCCGTATTATGGAAAACCGCTTGATGTGGTCGGGATAAGTTACAGGCCTTTTCACCGTGACGTTGTTCAAGTGTTTGTGGGCGAATACCACAACGTCCAGGGGACTCACGACTGATGACTTAGGGATCACATCAGTGAATTTCTCCCGGCCTATTCACAGTGGTCGGTCTGAAGATGACGAGCCGTATATTCTTGCATCAGAGGCCCATTAGGTTTATTATGTGGCCGATGAGAGGCACAAGGATTGGAATATGGTGGTTCATTTAAAGCCTCGGGACCTTTACGACATGGGCGATGGTGATAACGTCGCATACGATTGTGAGCCGTTCCAGCCCGCCAGCTTCGAAGACTTCTTCCCAGACGGCGATGACAATTTACCTATAGTTCTAAGACGTTTTTAAATTTATACTTTATAAAATAGTAACATTTAATTAAAGTTTTAATTGTGTTCAAATATATTGACCTCACGCGTAACATTTTATGCAAACTTTCCTTGTAGGGATGGTGAAGAAGATTGAGAGAAACACTTAATGCCTATCTTTGTAATATGAAATCTTTTAATATTATGTTTTTTTTTTAAAAAAAAAACTCAGAAATTACTTTGTAGCGGTTATATAACCGCTACAAACACTTAAAAACCGCGACAAATTAAACCGTTACAGTAACCGCTACAAAAACCAAAAAACCGCTACTAAATACAATAACCGCTACAAAAAAGTGAGAAACCAACCGATACAAAATGATGCGCAGACCCCACCATAAATACCCCCACCCAACCTCATTTAATATGCCTCAACTTCTTTTCTACCCACGTTTTCTCTCAATCATCTCAAATATTTTACGTTTGAACATCGTGATTTTGAAAGGGTAAGTACCGTGTAACCAGATCAATTCTAATGTTTCTCAAATATCTAATTTATAGTTCTTGTACTAATTAAAGTTTGTTATTTTGCGGTTGAACGGGATATATCTTTCAACTTTCCCTATTCTTTCATATACATTATTCAATTGATTTGTACATATAATTTTTAAATATTGAGTATTGTTTTAATCACCTCATTTCTTAGTACTTATTCTACTTACATAATCTTATTATTTTGTTTCTATACATGCACCTTATATATTTAAATTTCATAATTTACTACCTTTTATTTTTAATAAAAAAATATATTAATAATAATTACTTGAATTACGCTGATAAATGATATTTTTTTTAAAAAAATCGTAATGAATTTGTAGCGGTTACAATAACCGATACAAAATTTCAAATAAAATGGCGGGTTATTTGTAGCGGTTGTAGTAGCGGTTTGAAACCGCTACAAATATTCAAAAGCACATGATGGCAGGAATATTTGTAGCGGTTTCAAACCGCTACAAATATTCGATGGCGGCAAATTTTTTTTGGGGAAAAAATGGCGGGAATATTTGTAGCGGTTTGTAACCGCGACAAATATTCAAAATAATAAAAATTTATGGTGGCAAAATTATCAACACATTATTATGTAGCGGTTATGAAATCGTTACTAGAACCGCTACAATTTTATTTGTTACGTAGCGGTTATTAAAACGTTACTAAAACCGCTACAATTTTATTTGTAACGGTTAACAACCGTAACTAATGTCTCGAAACACACGTCGAGCCCGCTCATTTAGTGACGGTTTTTTGAACCGCAATGACGTTGTAGCGGTTTATGTGTATGTAGTATCGGTTTTTTTTAACCGTTACAAATCGTCTTGCCACATGCGTTTTTGTCGCGGTTCCTCTAACCGCTACAAATGTCGTTTGTCACGTCAAAAACCGTTACAAATAGGTTATTTTAACCGCTACTAATCATCATTTTTTTTGTAGTGTTGAAAGGCACCTCAGACCACGAGAACCAATTGGAGGAAGCTAGTGACCGAGAGAAAAATGCCTTATCCGATGACTCCTTGTCTGATGGTATTTCTGAACCCTCAAATAGGGACAAGGCTGGAAAATTGTGTAAGATCACAGAAAGCAAATGAGAAACTTCCCATATTTTAGTTTCTCAAATATGATGAAAAAGCGTTTATATAAGGCCTAGAACAATGCAGTTATTGTGAAGCTCCAAGGTCGAAATATTGGATATAGAGCATTAGAGAGTCGATTGCAAACTATGTGGGCAAAAAAAGGAATCATCACCTTGATAAACATTGGCCATGGTTATTTTATAATGAAACTGACCAATAAAGATGACTATATTAACGCTCTTATCGGCGGTCCCTGGATGTTATATGATCACTACCTCACTGTAAAGCCATGGGAGGCAAACTTCAGGTTAGACAAATCCTCCATAAAGAAGGCTGCAGTTTGGGTTAGGATTCCTAAGTTACCTTTGGAATACTATGATGAAGTGGCATTGACACTAATCGGCAATCGGATAGGATCAACAATTAAGGTTGATATGAATACTTCTTGTCAACTCAGAGGCCATTTTGCATGCATCTGTGTTTTAGTGGAGCATGGGCAACAATTAATGCAGGGGTTTTACCTTGATGGAGAGGAATTCTTTCTTGAGTATGAAGGCATGCACCTACTGTGCAAAAACTGTGGAATTTATGGACACAAGAAGGAAATATGCTTGCAAGGAAGAAATGAGGATACAATGATGCAAGATATCCCTACTAAAGATAAAGGGGACAAAGCGATGAAAGAACAGAGAGAAGGTGCGGAGGAGTAATGGCGGGTGGTGCAAAAAACACGACACAAGGAAATCGAAAGACAAGGCATTGGATGCGCCACGACATTAGAAGGGAGGGTTGCAATTTAACATCCTGGCTGATGTAGCAGACCCAGCTATTTCCCTTAATGAAGAAAGAAATGGGAGTAAGCAACAGAATATGGGTTCAAGGCGAGTACATACGGGAAAGAAGAAGGGTACGTCATTGGTAGGTGCTAGTGAGCTGCAATAGCAGAGTAGGGGCGAGGTCGTTAAGGAGATAGTGGAGCAGGCACCTATAGGAATCGTACAAACGAGGAACAAAAGGGTGGATAAAAGATCAAGGGATGAGTTAGGAAAAGAGGAGAACGGTGGGACCTTGATGATCACGATGGGCAATTCAAAGGATTATGATCTAGACTGTGCTACTATGCTTGGCGGTCCAAGAGATAATGTCCATAAGGATGATACCATCTTTTATGGCCTAAACAATCAGATGCTAATTTGTAGGCCTTTACCACCCGACCCAAGTGTGGAAGGAATGGAGGAAGAGGGGCTTCAAGTTGAGGTTTCTCCTAACTTAGGAGCAAGCCCAATGGAGGATGACAGGGTAAACCAAGGTTGTAATGAGGATAATATTGTATTGCTGGTCCCGGAAACTACCCTTTAATTGGGCATATTTCCTCTACTTTATTATATTAAAGTTTTTTATGGATCAATTGATGTATTGGAATAATAGAGGCTTGTGTGGGCCGAGCTTATATAGAAATCTACGAACCTTAATCCATGGGTCTAAACTCGTCTTAGTTGTGCTAGCGGACACTCGGATCTCGGATGCAACCCGTATCCGTCATCTTCTACCTCTTGGTTACGATAAGTTTGCGATGATTTCGAGCGAAGGGAGATCAAGGGGCCTGATCGCTCTTTGGGAAAAAAGTGAGATCTCTGTATCTATTATTGAGAAAAACAAATAGTTATTCCACTTTCAGTGCTGTGTTCCAGGTAACCCAGAATTTTTATTAACTTCTATACATGCTTTACCTCATTCTAATTTTCGTTCCATCCTATGGGATAAATTGAAAATTTTGGCTGATTGTATTTTGATGCCTTGGGCGGTTTGAGGGGACTTCAACGATATCCTTTCCTTATCCGAATGATCTGGTGGAGCACGACGATATACTTCTCACATTGATTGGTTCCAGGATAAGGTTCGATTGTGCGACCTTAATGATCTAGGCGCATCAGGACCCAGATTCACCTGGAAATGGCCACAACTAGTTGGATGTCAGAGGCTTTTTGAACGTCTGGATAGAGCTCTAGTCAATAATGATTTCCTCTTGTCTTTACCAAATGACGCTGTTAAGGTTATGCCTAGCACTCAATTCTCAGATCATAATTTGATCTTGCTAAAATTGGGCGCCTTGATTAATGATCGAAAACAGAGACACTTTAGATTTGAGGCCATGTGGATGGAGCACGAAGAATTTAAAGGTTTATTGTATGATCAATGGAAAACTTATGAGGAGTTGGATTCGAATTTGAACTCTTTCAAAAACCAGCCACTACGGGTCACCCATTTCAAACCGATCTCCCTCTGTTCTGTACAGTACAAATGCATCACGAAGTTAATCTCTTTAAGGTTGCGAGGTATCATGGATAAACTGATCTCACCCTTCCAAGCCATCTTTATTCCGGGGAGACATCTCCAGGATAATGTTATTGTGGGTCAGGAGATTTTACATAAAATGAAAAAGACGAAGGGCCAAAAAGGATTCATGGCAATGAAGATAGACTTGGAGAAGTCTTTTGATCGTATCAGACGGAGCTTTGTTAGACAGGTTTTAAGGGAAGCAGGTTTTGGTGATAAGTTCATAGACCTCATAATGAACTGTATTCTGGTGTTTCTCTGAACATACTATGGAATGGAAGTACTACTGAGTATTTTAAGCCTTCAAGGGGTATTAGACAGGGAGACCCAATCTCTCCCTTTCTATTTATATTGTGTATGGATAGACTTTCACACATCATAAGTGGTGCGGTTGAGGCTAATAAATGGAAACCTATATCTGTAACAAAGGATGGGCTTGCAATATCTCACCGAATGTTCGAAGATGATTTGGTTCTTTTTGGAGAAGCTTCGGAGGAACAAGCCAAAACAATGATGGAAGCCCTTAATAAATTATGTCCTGCATCTGGTGAAAAGGTTAACTTGAGTAAGTCTTCTATTTTCTTTTCACCTAAGGTTTCAGCTACCTTGAAAGGAAAGATTAAGGAGATCACAGGAATGAAAATAACCTGTGAGATAGGAAAGTATCTTGGTTTTCCCTTATCTAGAAAATGGACACATAGAGAGACATTCCAATATGTAGTAGACCATGTGAAGGAAAAGCTCTCAACTTGGAAGGCTAACTGGTTATCATCAACAGGATGGCTAACGTTAGCTAAAGCCGTCATGGGTTCTATCCCTATTTTCCCAATGCAAGTAGCGCAACTACCGGTGAGCATTTGTGAGGAAGTTGAACGTTTACAATTTAATTTCCTTTGGGGAACACTTCAAAGCAACAGAGGTTTTCATCCCTTAGGTTGGAACAGATTAGCAGCACCCAAACCTCATGGTGGCCTAGGGTTCACAAAGCTAACCTCTATGAATAAAGCTTTTGGGAGCAAGCTAACTTGGAATTTAGTAAAAGGAGCAAAGGGGCTTTGGGCTGAAGTTTTGGAAAAGAAGTATATGAGGTGGAGTGACTGTAACATCCCAAATTTTAGGCCCTGAGAATTGAAAATAAGCCTAAATTAGGCAGACTACTAAGCCTGGTTCAGGAGGTGTGTCATTCTCGAACAAGGCCATATCTTCGGCCGAGAGACAAAAAGGGGCATAGAAGACTTATACGGTGTAAATTCGGTTGGAAAAGATGTCACCTAACTATGTCTTGAAGTATAGGACAATTAGTTAAGCGTAAATATGCCAGTATAAGTAAGTATACAACATTTTTAGGGCAGTCGGGTACGCCCTACGTTTTTGAGAAAATATCGGTATGTGGCATCATTCGTTGGGCCTTGGTATTCGTTTCACAATCTCGAGTAAAACCCGAGCAAACACTGATGAAGCAACTTTAATAAAGTAAGTCATGATGACACTTCTTTTGTGTTGGTTCAATAAGAATGCGACATGTTTCTTTTAATCAAGATATACTTTTGTGTTGGTCTAATAAGAGCGAAACATGTGTCCCGTCATCATGACAAAGTAGAAGATTACTTTTATGTTGGCTCAGTAGAAAGATGACACGTGTCCCATCATAATTACAAAGAAAAAGCTACTTTTGCGTTGGCACAATGAGAACGCAACACATGTCCACCATCATGACAAGTAAAAAGTTACTTTTGGTGGTCAAATGGAAATGTGACACGTGTCCCCTCATTATGACATAACTTTTGAGTCAGCACCACAAGAGCATGACATGTGTCTTGTCATCATGACAAGGCATAAAGCTACTTTTATGTGATCCAATGGAAAGAGGACACGTGGCGCATTATGGATCATACACGCGGTGCTTTCTAGACCATACACGTGGCGTGTTATGGACCGCACCTGTGTTCTATATATACCCCCTTTCCCCCTCATTTGTCTTTAGGCCATTCTTGGCCAAAACATGGAAAAGAGAGAGGAGAGAGAGGGAAAAACGAAATAGAGGGAGGGAGAAAAGGTCTGTGGATGATTTCGCCTCCGATTTGGCGTTTTTAGCTCCTGGGGCCTTCTCCAACGTTGTTCCTCTTGGCAAGAGCAACGTTTCTATGGTTCCAAATTCTTGATACGAAGTGTTTGGTGACGTCTACATGGTGGAGGTGTTGCTAGATCTCCAAACTGATCGCAGAGTCATGATAAGGGCCATGAAAAGAAGGGAAAGAGCTTCAAGCAACCCCAATGGTGTGAAGAAGAGGAAACCAAGGAAGGACATTAGTTCTTAAGGTAGTGGACTTACCCTACTTGCATGTACTTGATATTATTGCTTGTGTATTAATGTGTATGATTGCTATGCTTACTTGTTTATGTTTAACATATTTGAATGGTTGTAGCTTTGTTTCTAATTTTACTATGGCCATGAGTATGATGCAAGAAGCATTGAGCATGCAGAAATGTCATTATGTTCGCATGAGTCTAAGCAAGGCAAGCATTTCATGTACTAGCATTTATCTTGCGTGCATTGTTGGGTATTGTCTGCTACTGAGATTCCCCAGAATCTTATCCTCCACTACCAGTTAGTAGGTGTGCACTGGGAAGAGGAGTGACACGAGATCCTGGAAGGAAGGTTGCTTGAAGACGAACCAGCGGAGGGAATGCCGAAGAATTAAAGGATGACAGTATAATAATTTAACTGTCTGTAATATGTATAGACCTTATGAGAATTTCCTGTATGTAATCAAATTGTTTTTTTATTGGTATATTGTACTATTTCTGCTTTGCCACGCTACTGCGTATAGACTACATTTGAATACTCTAATGAATATCGGTATTTAGTAGAGGTATCATGCTACCCGCCACCTGAGAAGGCGAGGTCGGTAGGGTATTACAGTGACACCTCTCTATTGAATGCTAAAGCAACGAATTCACACTTATGGAGGTTTGTTTTTCCCAGATAGGAAACTAAAAGAATTCTGTATTCGACCACTATCTACAGAGGAAGAGGAGAGCTTTGTTGCTGATTGGGTCAGTTATGGTGCTTGGGACCTGACGCGTGTATCTAATACTGTCTCTAATGAGATTACTCAGAGGCTCATTGCTGTATTACCCCCTTTGTCTTGTACTGGGGATGACTTCATGGTATGGAATGGCACTAAGAATGGTATATTTTCAGTTAAGAGTGCATACTATCAGATAGAAAAACCACCTGTGCATCTTTATAATCAGGTATACCGGCTTATTTAGTCGTGGAAAGGGGCTGAAAGAATTAAAATGTTCCTTTGGCTAGCCTTTAATAAGAGACTACCTACAAAGGGATGGCGAAGTAGGTGGTCTTCTTCAAGTTCCTTGTGTGAATTCTGTAAAAGGAATATTGAGGATGAGATTTATATTCTTCGAGACTGCTCTTATGCTTCCCAGATTTGGCATCAGTTGGTCAGCCCACAACATTTTACAACCTTTTTTGCTACCTCTATCCAAGATTGGATGACAACAAATTTGAAGCAGGATTTCAGAAAATCTAAGGATAAGAGCTGGAATCTGCTGTGGGGAGTTACTATTTGGCTATTATGGAAATGGAGGAATAATTGCATTTTTTATGGTAGTTTTTAGAAGCCATCTGATCCCTTAGTAATTATTAATAGAATATGGCGTCACTTCTATTTTAATGCTGCTCTAGAGGAGGGTGAGTCTAGTCAGCATGTGGTAACCTCGGCCCAATGGACTCCCCCACCGAACCCTTGGGTCAAAATTAATGTTGACGGTGTGGTGGTCTTGCACAATGATAAAGTTGCATGTGGTGGGGTTATTAGAGACTCCGAAGGTAGTTGGCTGATGGGATTCTCCCATAATTTGGGACGCTGTGGGGCCTACGAAGCAGAGGAATGGGCTGTATTAATGGGATTGAAGATAGCTTGGGATGAAGGTTTCAAGCAGGTCATTCTAGAGTTTGATGCCAAAGCCTTGATTGACAAATTGGTACTTGGCAGAGAATCCTTTGGTGGAAGCATAATTAATCTGCAAATCAGACACATGCTAGAAATGGAATGGATGGTTAAGTTACAATTTACGCCCAGGGCCAACAATGGATTAGCGGATGCCTTAGCAAAAGACGGCTTCTCGTGTTCATCCACCTTTTCTTCTTGTCCGAATCATTAAAGGACAGTGTTTTTAACCGATTGTATGAGACTTGATCCCCTTCCTTTATTTTTTTAATATATCAAGGATGATGCCTTTCTTATTACCACAAAAAAAAATTGAAGAAATAAGACAAAAAAAAAATTGAAGAAATAAGACAATGATATGCTTTGATCAGGAAATAATATCTCGAGTCAGACTAAAAAGAAGAAAACATCTTACTTCCTGATTATTTCTCAATGCTTTCTTCCTTAAATGTTTCAGAATTCCCAATATTAGCGCAAGTCTTCTCTTATGCATCCACGGCCAAGGGCGGATCTAGGTTATACTTGCCCCCCTTTAAATTTGAGGTGTTTTAATATATATATATATATATATATATATATGATTGTCCACCCTTAAATTAAATGTTCACCCTTAATACATCAAGATTACACTTCTTAATCAAATAGGGAATGAATGGTTGAATGATTGTTTAGTGCCTTATATTGAAAAAGATGTATTTGATAGCATTGATAATAAGACAATTATGATGGAATTCTAAAATATTAGGCCTAGAATGATGACATTGTAATTATTTTCATTGTAATATACTTTTGTTATTAAAATATATGTATTTGAACATATTGAGTGCCCACCCTTCAGTGTACTTAGCATTGTTTTTCTAAATGACAGGTTTGTAAAATAATTGTTTTTCTTATCATATCATTAGTGTTCACTTGATTTCATTAATATTTTTTGATATTCTTTTCTTTTCTTGTTTATATTCGTTTGTTTTTTAATGTATTTAAAACTTTCCTAAAAAAAAAATTTCGGGGGCGCTGCCCTGAACCCCCAAATCCTCCTACCAATGGTGCTCCCCCTTCAATAAATTCCTGGGTCTGCTTCTGTCCACGGCTGAAATCCTACACAATTTCCCTCCTCAATTTCTTTAGGTTGTGGGAACAATTTTCAAAGAATCTCTCACTTAGCATACAGATGTTGGAAAGTGCTAATCCTAAAATCTAAGAAAGGTTAAACTGAATCCTTTTCTGTCTTTTGCAATCGAATTTTCAATGTCACACTTGCCAACAATTACACAAGTTCCCTATATTATACTTAAAATCAAAATTGTTGACCCCGCCAGCAATCCTATTTGGACAGAGACCTTACTTTGAGCGGTTTCTTTACTATCAGAAAACCCAGATACTATGAGACCTCAAAACACATAATGATTAAAAAGTCTTGAATAGTATTAAAACATTGTCATTTATTACCTTAAAACTTTTCATTACATACCGCTCAATTATTATGAGATTTTTTAATAATTAGATTCTGTGGGACCTTATATAGCATGTTTGAGATAGCTTTTGAACTTGCCAATTGTGCGGTTGAGAGGGCCAAATGGGCTTTTAAAATCAGAACTTGTCACAGTTGAGGGTAGGTGAGGAATAAGTGAAATTACCTTTATTTTTTAAAATCAGGACTTCTGTGTAATTTGGTAATTTCAAGGAATTTTTTTATAATTATTTTTGTTTCTTGTGACCTACGCGTAATTTTCCCAAAAAAGAAAGAAAGATTTATGTGGAGGACAAGTAATATGAGAATTTTTCTGAGGTTTAAAGAAATCTTGTTCAGCTTTGCTTTAAAAAATTCAACGCCCAATATTCGTAGGAACCACGCAAAATGTAATGCACGATTTCGAATTGGGATTTTAAAATTTTGGCCTGATTAATAATAAGACATAAAGACCGAATTTGATCTTAATTTCACCGATGCAAGAAAATGATAATTTTTTATTTTTTTTGACATACTAGACTGATAATAAGAACAAGAGTGCTAGCCTAGACTCCTATAACAACATACAGGTGCGAGTCCAAAATTTACTAACAATAACAATTTTAACAATTAATAATAGCGAAATAACAAGTGTTAATATTTGATATGTGAATTTACAAATGGATATATGTGTGTTTACCACTATCAATAGCTAAATTATAAGTGTCAATATTTGATAGGTTAATTTACAAGCAATTAGTGTTCATATGTCAATTTATAAATCCTAATTTATATTATAAAAGTTGATATAAAAACTTACAAGTGTTTCATTGGTGAATTTACAAGTATACATCCGTATTTTAATAACTAATAATAGTAAAATAACAAATGTAATTGAAGAACTTCATCTAATGCAAATGAATAACTTGAGCTATATATAGTTTTTACACCAGCAGTATATGTATATATTTGTTTTTTTATAAATAAAACTATGCTATAAAAATCAAAGAAACCATGCTAGAATCGGTTTAGAGATATTGGAAAGAGCTAATCCTAGAATATAAGAAAAGTTAAATAGAATAGTACGAGGATTTGGATACAGTTTGTAACGTCCTCCATTTTACTTAACAATACAAAATAAATCAGAGTATACAAAATGAGCCCTAACGTAGCAATATACAATCATCCAACATAAATCAAAAAGACAGAAGCACTACTTTTAACAAAGTAGCATAAGCTTCCGAGGTCTTTCCTGATGGACCCGCACGGGAACTAATACCTGAAAAATGTGGTAATCATCAATCCAACTTATTACGAATACTAATATGTGCTAGTGAGGTGCTAAGTGAAACAATTTATATAACAAAGTATTAAAAATATAATTCACCAATATACACGTCATAAATTTTCATGTCATGAATTCTGTATCAAAATTATGTATCACAGTTTTCATTAACACAATTCCCAAGATGCCTCCTACCAATTTAACTGAACCGCCTTATTTCCTCCGACTAGACCCATGGGCTAAGTTACATCCATATTACTAGTTACTCAAAAGCTCACTGGTCATGTGATGAGATTCGGCCAAAATCTTCAGAACACATGTCCCAGACCATGGGTTTTTTCCCCTCATTGAACTAGTGGGGTGTCGTAAGCCCTCATTGAACTAGTGGACTAGTCCCTCATTAAACAGGTGGGACAATAGAAAACCAACCATCATGCACCAATGGAGGCCTCACCACATGGTGGAATAAACTACTTCATCTCTTCCCAATTCAACCCTTTTCATAATTATCACAATTCTCAATCATATATAAAAATATGTATATATTTCACAATTCAAATCATAAGGTTCCACAAGGAAATTTCTATTAAAATATTCATAATCATTTTCACAAAATACTCACAACAACATATCAATATGCATAACAAGTGGAAAGTGGTTACCTCTCGCCAAAACTAACTATTATCACACTGCTCCTAATCCAAGAGCTCAAACACACATCAAAAATCAACCTACCACAACCAATTACTAACCATTAATAACTCTTTTAATACTCTACATAATCAAAATTATAACTTATAATTTCATAATATTTAAAATATACAAATTTTGATAATAATAATAATATATTTTGAATGCTTGAAGTGGGTACATTACGATGGGACTGAGAAATCAGTAAGACCATTAAAATTATTAATTCTTCTTTCTATTTATTATTAATTTAATAATACCCTTTTTTATTTATTTATCATTATTCTATTAACTGGTTTAGATTTCCTTAAATCTTCTCATACTAAAACTCACACCAGCTCTTTCAAAACCAAAGCTTCATATTTTATGATCAAAGACTTCTTCTTTTTAAAAAAAATAATATACTAGTGCATAATTAGTGTTAGTAATTAATGTATTTCCCAAGTCAGTTTTGTTCAATTTGGGAATAATGTTTATAAGAGAAAAGAAGTATATATTTAATTTCCAACCATTTACCATTTCGTTCCCAATGAGATAAAATAGAATAACTAATTTACATGTGGTGGGACCAACATTTGACTTTTGTTTATAAGTTTTTAATTACCTGTACACCACTGCATGTGATATTTATATATAGCCAATATGCTTATCACGCCTAGTCTTAATTCAAAGCTCTCTGCTAATTCCTCCTCTGTTTTAGTTTCTACAAATAGAGAACTCACAAGCGATACTTACTTCATGTTATGCAAAGTTTTGGTTTTATCTACATATCTACTTACATTAACGTCGGGTTTTCTCTTCTCTCCCTATTATATATAGCTTTTATATATTAAAAGTACATTGACACCTAAGCTCAAAAACTCATGTCAGTAAGCTAACAACAATATATATATAGGGGCGAATCCAGAAATTTACGAAAGGGGGCACTATCGGGGGGGAGGTGCGGGGGTTCGGGGGTAGCACCCCCAAATTTTTTTTTTCACTTGTCATCAAAAGCACAAAAAATAATATATATATAGGGGCGAATCCAGAAATTTACGAAAGGGGGCACTATCGGGGGGGAGGTGCGGGGTTCGGGGTAGCACCCCAAATTTTTTTCACTTGTCATCAAAAGCACAAAAAATAATATATATATAGGGGCGAATCCAGAAATTTACGAAAGGGGGCACTATCGGGGGGGAGGTGCGGGGGTTCGGGGGTAGCACCCCCAAATTTTTTTTTTTTCACTTGTCATCAAAAGCACAAAAAATAATTCGACATGGAGCAGCCATATTAATTGGTCTCAAACATTAATGTAACACTCATTTAATCATATTATCAAAAGCATAAGCATGTAGGGGAACAAGAAAGAGAAAGCTAACATTTTTTGTTTGACCCAACCGGTGAGCTTTGCCCATTGCCTGCTGATCCCATGAGAGATTCCAATGGTTCTCATAAAAGATTACCATGTTAGCAGCCGTCAAGGTGATACCCAATCCACCAGTTCTTATACTAAGTAAGAACACAAAAACATCATTCCTGCAACCAGAAAATTACCAATATAATAGTGCAAGTGCAACTAAAAAGTAAGACCAAGTGCGTTATGAAAACATGTACAATTATTATATTTTCAGCATGAACATGTGATATTTAGTGTGTAACACACAAACACACACACGCACTCAACTGTTGTTGTGTATGTATTCAGTTTTTTAATGTATATTTAGACAAAACAAACAAACATCCCTCAATTAACAAAGAAAATACATGCATCGTGAAAATCTCCTAAAGATGCCCTTTTGTTTTGTAACAAAAATATGCATTTTGAATAGAACATACCTCTCTAAATGAGCAGCAAAGTTCATTTCTAATTAAATATGCATTGAACGAATCATACAAAAACCCTTGTCTAAAAGGGTAACAAATCTTAGGGCAAATCTTATTTTTTCTCACCCTTAGATTCACCCAATAGTTTGTCTCCTACTTCAGCAAGCATGCAACAAGGCATTCAATCAATTTTTAAATTTGGTCGCTAGAGTTACTTCATAAATGTCTGTAATTGTGTCCTTATAATTTGAAACTTTCAATTTTAAATAGATCCTTTTCATTCACATTTTCTATCTTGGCATTCTCTTTTGGTTTTCCTCAAGTATCTCCATTTCCTTTGGGTGTAATCTCGTTCAAGGCATTGAGGGTGTCCCTCCATGCAATTGTCTTCTTATGTGGGCTTTAACTCCTACCATGGCAAGGCCCTCTAGATTGTTGTGCTCTAGCTTGTTTACCATTCAAACCACTCTTTTTATTATATAAGTCTCAATTCTATTTGAACTATAGTTGAGAAGTGTACATGTCTCAATTCTGCTATTAGCTTGCTTTACTCTGGTTTCATCCACAAAATTTAATGATACCCTAACAAAGATTTACTGATGGAGACTAAATGAATAATTTTTAAAGCTATTAATACTCAACTTATTAACTTATATAAGGACCATAGTGAGAATTGGATGAAATTTAATGGAGCAACTATAGTTCAAGTAATGAAATCTTGGATGATCATAAAGAGAGGTCTTTGGTTTTTGTTTCTGGACGAATAAGCCAATAAAGAATGGGTGACAAGAAGAAGAAGGCTCAAATGTTTGTTCGGCTTGTACCGGCTGCTGGGACTGGATTCTTCTATGTCAAGAGAAAACCTAGGACATTTACAGAGACGCTTGAGTTTCGAAAGTTTGACCCTAGGGTTAATCGTCATGTTCTGTTCACAGAGGCAAAAATGAAGTGACAAAAGCACCTTTCACATCTGTCTGTCATCCTTTGAAATTGCAGCAAATTCCTACTGCATTTTCTGGACTTTTAGCCGTTTATATCAGATACTCATTTCCTTAGAATCCAGATTGAGTTTGAGTTCTTGTTATTACTTATGCTAAAGGATTTGCACTTTTTGTTGCTTGAGCTTAAATAATTAGATTTGAGAACTCCTTTCTAACAAACAAAGGGGACTTGTACATTGTGTTCCTTAATGATTATCATCGAAATACACAAACTCTTTTCCTTTTATTTACCCCTCATCAGTCATCACCTAGATCTTCTATTCCATCACTGAATGAAAATATGTTCACAATTTTATGTACTTTTGTGATGCTGCTCTCTCTTCTCCCATTATAACTAGGTACAAAATTATGGTCAGTGTTTAAACAGGAAGCATACACCAGATTGATCCCCTGCTACAACTTAGATTATTTTTAAACAATATACATCGCTACAAAAATCTATGCCCAAAACCAAAATTATGTTTTACGAGACAGTCAAAGGCACCAGATTTTCTATCCCTTTGTTGTTGTTGTTTTTTTTTTTTTCTTCTTTCAGATTTTTTTACTGTTATTATTCTTTGTCCTTCTTCTTCATCATCATCCAAACGATTCTTTGTTTATTTGTTGCTTTTTTAGGCTTTGACAGAGACCCCATTGTGTTCCCCTCTTTTGTATTGCAAATGGGTTTTTGGGTTTTGAGGTTCTTTGGTTTTCTCAAAGTCTTTCCTGTTCTGTCACTTTCTTTATCCACCTTACCATTAAAGAGATTCACACATACATTCAACTATACTCTACATTACAAAAGAAAAAAGAGACACACGATTAGAAAAAATGAAAGCTTGATATATACGACAGGATGCATCACCAATGAAAAGAAGCTAATGCAACTCAATAATTTCAGATGATCAATCAAGTTCCAGAAGTTCGAATCGTTCACATTCTCTGCAGTTCAAAATGCAAATTGCCTACAAATTTAAAAACACCACAGAACAGAGCAGAGTGCATGGCGAACGGCAAAACAAAAGCAGAGTGAACTCTAGGTGTGTTTTACAGAACGACGAAGTGAACGCACAAAAACATAAGAAACTTGAACGGCGAAAACTCACAATGAACGGTGAACGGCGAACGACGAAGAAGAAGAAGGTTCGATTTTGAACCCTTGAGTCCGCCTCTGATTCACGATTAAGCCTCGTCGATTTCTGGCAGGAAAACCACACCAACAGTATGTGAGTGAAGATGTGAAGTTCGATCGATGTATGCTGGGTCTGGTCTGGATATGCGGAATCAGTTTCCCTGCCTGTCCAAAGGACAGGCAGGGAGAGCTTGGCTCTTCTGGGCCGTCCAGATGAGATCTGGACGGTCCAGATTTTTTTAATTATTTTTCGTTTTTATTTTTTTTTCTATATGAAAAAATCATTTTTCAAAAATGTTAGTTCGTAGATTATCTTTATTTTAGATTCTCTACCCATTAAAATTATTTTAGATAAAAAAAAAAGTAAAAAAAAAAAAAATCAGATCTGGACCGTCCAGATCAGATCTGGACGGTCCAGAGCTTGTCCGTACAAGCTCTCCCTGCTTGTCCGTAGGACAAACACCGAACCGAGTTCCCTGGATATGCTGGAACGATTATGCCTCTGAAATTTAACCCTAAACTTTTTAAATATAAAAAAAAAGAAACGACGTCGTTTTAAGGGGGCAAGTGCCTCCTGAGTCTTATATTTGCGTCCGCCTCTATATATATATATATATATATAAGTATTAACAATCAGCAAGTTCCCCTTTCATTTTATACATGCAGCGGCATTAACACACACATACACAGTGAGCTTTGGGTTCATTATGTAGCCACGCTAATGCATATATATACATATATAGTTTATGTGTTTTCAGTAAGTTTTTCCATTCTTTCCCCAATACAGAAGCATATGCCACAGATAACTTCCGTTATATTAGCAAAAACAAAACAGAAGAGTTTCGGTTCCTTTCTCTTTTCTTCCATGCGTAGCAACATATATGCTTATAAGTTTTCCTCCCTCTCTTTGTATAGACGTGCAGCGATGGTATACATACATATATTTTCATGATTGTAAGAACTTCCTTTTCTCATTCTCGTGTAGCAACGCACACATCCACAAACAAGGATGCAGCGACACACATATATTTTTATAATGGCAGCAAAGTTTTTTTTTTTATTCTCTAAATATCGTTTGAAATCAGGAGGAAAAGGGACCGAAGGCTCACCCAGTTGCCGGCTAGAACACTGCTCTTCGTGACCAGCGCTGCCTCTGTTTGACTGATATGAAACGGGGTAAAGAAAACCAGATGCGTTTCTGCTCTCTCTCTCCTTCCTCCTCTCTCTTTCTCGTCCTCTCTCTCTCTCTCGGCTCAACGGTGATGGAGCAGCGTGAAGATATGGAGGACGCATAGCAAACGGGTATATATATAGTGGCTGGTGGTTTGATCCGAGAAGAAATATCCAACGAGTTTCTTTTTGGTGCTGGGCTCGATGAGATTTGCTGAGAGAAGGAGTATGGTGTCGCTGGTATTACTGTTCTTGCGTGTGCTCAGTGATTAGCCGAAAGCAAGATCATCAGTATGGTGTTTTCCGTAAACCACGCTGTGATGATTTTCCTTTTCTTTTTCCGCTGCGCTTTCTTGTTGCAGTTGGTATGAGAGTAGGGTGGAAACAGGCCAGGTCAGCCATGGCTCACCTTTAATAGGTCAGGCTTGCACAGGCCTGTTATGCAAGGAAGTGACTTGAGTCTGGTCTGTTACAAGCTAAAATTTTGGCTTGAGTCTGACCTGACCTGTTAAGAGGCCTGTATTTTTTACAAGACGGAAACAGGCCTACAGTATACAGGCCAACAACAATAGTATATAGGTCGACAATAGGCCTAATGTAAACAGGCCAAAAACAGGCCAGAAAAAGGCCTACAGTATACAGGCTGACAACAGGCCTAATGTAAACAGACCGAAAATATGCCTAATATAAACAGGCCGGAGGGATATTAATTAATGTTTTTTATAAAAAAAATAATTATTCTTAACAGACCGGTCTGTCAGGCCTAACAGGATTATTTGGAGGCCTAGGCCTGACCTGACCTGTTAAGATAAAACAGGCCTTGACCTGGCCTTTTAGCCTAACAGGCTAGGCCTGACCAGGCTTTTAACATGGTAAGGCCACATGCCCTGGCCTATTTCCACCCCTAAGAGAATGGGTTAACATTCAGGTTTTGGTTTATGTTGCTATATCACGTGTTGGCTTGAGTATCTGGGCCGAAGAGACTTAAGATTTGAAAAGGATATGGGATTTGTTTGTAGTTGAGCCGATGGAATGAATTAGGTGAATAAATCTGATGATTGATAATTTGATATATATATATATATATATATATATATGGGTCACGGGGTTATTTCAATGGTTATACTTAAGTATGTATATATGATTCTGCCTAGCTAAAGGACCAGCGCATGTTTCTTTCTCTCTTTTTTTCTTTTTATTTAATCATTAATTATTCCCTTGTCTCTTTATTATTGCTTAATTAGAATGCTAGAAACGAAACCTTGATGTTTTATAAGGATTTTTCTTCCTTAATTAACTTCTTTAACCCTTAAAGTAATTTCTCTAAAACTCTTGGGCTATAAATCAACCTCTAACTATTTTCTTTGAAATTTTCAAGGAAATGGGTCCTTAAATTCCAAATAATGATTTTCGTAATTATTTTTGACCAAATTTTCATCATAAATTTCCATACATTATTTTAAATTCCAAATCCCAAAATTTGGGATGTTATATTTCTTCCCCTGTTAATTTAAATTTCGTCCTCGAAATTTGAACCTATAACTTCGAGGAATTATTTTTGACATCCAACCTATTCTTTTCTTATGCATGCTTACCTAGCACGCACTCATCATACCACTTTCTTATTCATCCTTTACCCAGGTATAGTTCTCAACTATATATGATTCACTAGTTCATTCTCCGAGCGCTTGGTTACACAGGCTTCACTACCTGCTTTTCAGCTTATCACGTATTGGCCTTCTGGCTCAATCTATTACCACAACATTGGATGGGGAATCATTATCAGGCCTTAGGCATCTCACCTATCACCCAGTACAGATCGAATGTTTGCTAGCTTCAAAATGCACTCACCATTACAATCAACATTGCTCAAAGTGCTAAACACACAGATTCTTACAGCCCAGGGACACTGTGCTGTGCAACATTTGCACATCAGGTCTTACCGCCTCGAGCCTCTACTCATTTATCTCATTTGAGCTTCTTTATTCCAACTCTCAAACTACTTCCTCTTACTTAGCACCGTAGCTGGCAAGTACTATCTAACCTATTTGGTTCAGATTTCTAGACCATTCTATCAATTTTTGCTCCGGTATCATTATCACCAATTGCACCGCCTTTCATTTCAACTATGCTGTCTCATTTTCAAATTTTGACACATTGAAAATTTCTGTGGTCGCAATACATTTTTTATAATTGCATGAAACAATATTTTCACATTTTTAATAAACCAGAATCGTTGCCAGCTCAATTTCAAGAAAATACATTCTTTACCGGCCCAAATTCAAGAAACACATTTTCTGCCGGTTTAACACACAATGAAATAATTCTTTTCACAAAATTCAACAACTAAGGGCACACGCCACCACTTCGCCCTGCCTCACAAGGACATATCCCAATCCTTTCATACCAATCATCAAAGTGACAACGCGCCTACCAACCGATGTGAGAGAATTTCCATTCCCACATAAGGGACCCAGTGTCCACCCTAACATATCTAATAAATGCTCTCCACCGCTTTCCCAATCAAGCCAGTCCATAGTCACGGCCACCACTGTGCACCGCTTTCCCAGCTAACCAGTTCATAATCACAGTTAGTGTCGGTCCAACACAGCGAAATACGCGCCCCTTCAAGGTGGAACTACTCATATTGGGAATATTCACCATTGGTGCGAGTGTCAACCTCTCATATCCCATTAAATAAATTTTCAATTCAAACGAGCTTTTTAACTGACCAGCGATGTCAGACATTTTTAAACATATCTGACAAGATCCAACAAACTGAGTATTTCTACAACAGTTTCTGGCCTCTTCCAATAGTTCAAAAACAACCACTTCAAATTGGTTTAAAATTCCATGGAAAATATTTCATTTAAAACTTGAGTTCAAAAATATTATATTAAACTCTACTAATTGCACTAAACTCTAATATTATATTAATTATTACTCTCACCCATTACCTTTATTAATTAGAGGAGAGTAAAGTAGAAGAATAAGTTAGTCCAAGTTTCCAGTTTTTGAATGATGGATGCTATGGATTTATTTAATAATTTTGCGGTTGTTGTTTGCTTGAGATTCGTTCTGGCAGTGTTATTATGGTTTCTATCCCATATTTGTAATATGATCAGCCCATCTTGGTCCAATAATATATGAAGCCCAAAGGGCCCATGATTATGGATAAATGGAGTGGATATATCTCGCACCAACAAATATGACATTTTATAATCCCAAGAGAGGTGTAGAGCTGACAATATCTCAAACAAAATTGCCTCCAATAAAAAAAATACTTGTATCTAGAAAAAAAAAAAAAAGACATTATAGTGGGATTCAGTCCAAGAATCGGTGAAAATGATGTGCTTAAAAAATTTATTAGTTAGAAGAATCTGAATTTAAGTATTGGTCCTTTTTGTTTATGAAATATTGCAAAATATGAGTACATTTTGTAAATAAAAATATATCATGCCATTTTGGTTAACTCACTTACCACCATTTTGGTACTGGTTTATCTCACTGAGCACATGTTGATTCGGGTCAACCATAATCAACCTAACCCGTGTTGAGTTTACCGAGTAGGGTCCATATCCAGACATGAACAGGTCACAAGGCTAATTTTCTAGGTCAGCCGTGGCCTATAGTTGACCGGATCCCACCATGCACATCTAATTACCTTAGTAGGAAAAGCTCATAAACTAATATTGAGTCTGTGCATTTATAATTGTATGAATAATACGTGACATGTTTATTTTATAAACATATATTAAATTATTTAACATCAGCTTTAAATTCGTATTTACTGTTTGTATAAAAAATAATCGTATTTACTGTGTTAATTTGATTCATATGTGTTAGTGGGTCACATGAAAGCATGACGGTACTTTAGTGAATGTTTGAATTAGCTTTTAGAAAATAATTTTTACGATTTATGAGGTAAGCATGTGAAAAGAGTTTTGTCTCGACTTGCGAAAAATGTACAACCTTGATGGTTGATAGTTAATACTAAGGAATTACAAAAAATTAATGAAAATGGCTTTTTGAGCAGTATGTGTGATTGTGTGACCAAAAAAAAAAAGTATGTGTGATTGTGATTGACCCTGAAATATGGAAATTAATAATGCAGCATAATTTGAAGAGTTCGCCCGCAGATGTCCAGAGAAAATTATGTAAAAATTTGAAGAGTTCAGTTTCTTACTCGTTTTTCTTTTACCAAAAGTTTATTGCTTGTTAGCTCAGATTATGAAAGAAAAAAAAAAGTTTTTTAAAATTATAATTGTGGTATTTGATGAAGTGGATCAGGCCCAAAGGAAACTAGAATCACATGTATTATTGATTCACTAGAAAGTATATTACTTTTTTTTTGGTCAAAGCTAGAAAGTAGATTACAATTTGCCTTTGTACACATATATATAGGCAGCGGAAGGTCAAATATATCCCTGAACAAATAATAAAAAATCATCACTATTAGTTCCTCCACTTCCCCTCAAGTTGGGAACTCTATATGCACAAGTGCCCAACTTGCCAAGAATGTAAGTATGATGTGGCCCTTCTAAGGCTTTTGTTAAAACATCCGCTATTTGTTCTTCTAAACGTACATGCTCAAAAGCAATCAGTCAGCTAACAATTTTTCCCTAATAAAGTGGTAATCTATATCAATATGTTTTTTTTTTTACTTTCATAAAGTACTGGGTTTGTTGCTATATGAATGGTAATATACTATCACAATAAACCTTTATCGACTCAACATTTGGCACATGTAACTCTTTAAGCAACCCTGTAATCCAAGGCAGCTCCACTGTTGCCATTCGCAATGCTCTATATTCGACTTCAGTTGAAGATACGGAAACAGTGGTTTGCTTCTTGGATTTCCAGCATATTAAGCTCCCCCCATCTTTGCGAGAAAGCCTGTTACCGAGCGTCTTGTATCAACACAAGCTCCATGATTTGAATCACAGAAACACTCGACCTTCAAGGTAATTTATGAGGAAATGTAAACTCCTCAACCTGGAGAGTCCTTTAAGTACTTGACCAACCTTAATGCAGCTTTCAAATGTGGCTCTTTGGGCTCTTACATGAATTGACTCAACGTCTGCACAGTAAAAGGGATGTCAGGTCTAGTCAATGCCAAATATAGCAACTTACCAACAAGCCTTTTGTACATCCCAGCATTTTCCATGATGAGATCCTTCTTAGTTGGCGCAGTAGTTAGCTTGAGGTTGGGCTCAATAGGTGTCAACACAAAATCTGATTCATCTAGACCTGTTTGATCAATCAATTTTGTAGCATATTTTCTTTGATTAAGAAGTATTCCATACTTGGATCTTAGAATTTCCAAACCAAGAAAGTATTTCAAGGTTCCCAAATCTTTGATTTTAAATTGGCTATGAAGAAAAGCTTTTACCTCATTGATAGCTTTCAAGCTACTCCCTGTAATCTTTAAATCATCTACACAAGCAAGTACAAGCACCAATTCGGTCCCACTTTGTTTTTGAAAAAGTGCATAATCATGCTTACTTGTTGAAAACCTTCTTTAATCAAAGATTGAGTCAATTTTTCATTTCATTTCCTTGAAGCTTACTTCAAACCATATAAAGAGTTTCTAAGTTTACAAATATGATTTCGGTCACTACCTTTAGTAAAACCTTGAGGTATGGTTATATAGACATCCTCATGTGAATCGCCTTGCAAAAAAGCATTGTCCATATCCATTTGATGAATAGGCCATTTATTTATAACAGTAAGTTTTAAAATAGTCCTAATGGTCACTATTTTTACCACAGGAGAAAATGTTTCATAAAATTCTATTCCTTCCTTTTGATTATACCCTTTAACAACTAATATTGCCTTGCATCTACCTTATACTTAGCCTTGAAAACCCATTTACATCCTATAGCTATAGGTTTCTTTTCTTTTGGTAAGTTAGCTATGGTCGAGGTCATATTTGCTTCTAAAGCTTTAATCTCATTATTCATTGCTTCTACCCACCTAGAATCATTTGATGCTTGTTCATAAGTTTCTGGTTCAATTTCTTTATCAATACCAGAAAAAAAAAATCTATATAAATCAGACAAATCATCAAGAGCAATGGAATTAAACAAGGCAGCACCCTTTTGTAGGTCATTTTCAAGAATAGGTCGAGTTTGATTGCTATTAGAAGGAAAATATTCACACTTATAGTCTCTAGTCCATGCAGGAGGCTATCTACTTCAACTAGGTCTATCATTTAAAGGGGTACATGGGACTGAATCATTCTGGACAGGTGCTGTATTATTCTGGACTGATTCTTACTCTGGACAAATTCAAAGGAATCCATGTCATGACTAACAATGATAGGATCTACAATGTTTTTACTATGGACTCCCCCTTGATTCATACTCTGGACATCACAAAAGGGAAATTTATCTTCTAAAAAAAAGCATGTCTCGTAATAATTAAGGACTTAGTTTTAATGCTATATAAAATGTAACCCTTTTCAGTGGTTGAGTATCATAGGAAAAACGCAAGGTTCAGCCCTTGGCTGAAACTTGTCACCGCAACTCAAATTAGTAGCAAATGTTAGACACCCAAACACTTTTAATAGGGGTAGTGGGTGAAAGTAATAATTAATATGATATTAGAGTTTAGTGCAATTAGTAGGGATAATATTGGAAATTACTTAAATTATAGGACAACTTTATTAACTCTAACTGTTTTTATTGGTTTGTGAGAATTGTTAGTTGGGTTCTTATAATAAGGACCAGAGGGAGTATAAGGTATCAACTAACAATTCTCACAAACCAATAAAAATAGTTAAAGTCAATAAAGTTGTCATAAAATTTAAGTACTCCCTCTGGTCCTTATTATAAGGCATCAACTAACAATTCTCGCAAACCAATTAAAATAGTTAAAGTCAATAAAGTTGTCCTAATATTTAGATAACTTCTAATATTACCCATACTAATTGTATTAAATTCTAATATTATACTCCCTCCGATCCTAATTATAGGACAACATTTGGGAGTTTGTTTTGGTCCTAATTATAGGACAACATTCTAATTTTTGTCAATTTCTTCCTAAAATACCCCTATTGATATGAATGAGGGATTATATGAAATCAACAAAGTAAATTGAAGTGCAAAATTTATATAAGGGCATTTTAGGAAAATGAGTAAAATTAACAAATTTAACCCTTATCCTTAATCCCTCCAAAATCAGTTAAATATGTCTTATAATTAGGACCGGAGGGAGTATTAAGTATTACTCTCACCCACTACCCTTATTAATTATGGGCATATATGGAAATAATAATAATTAATGCGCTTTGGAAACAAGCAAGTGTCTTATAAAAAGAACCAAATACAAGTGTGACGGAGTAATTCTCAATATTACCCCTACTAATTACACTAAACTCTAATATTATATTAATTATTACTTTTACCCACTACTTTTATTAATTATAGGCATACATGAAAACAAAAATTTAATGCTCCTTGAAAACAAATAAGTACCTTATAAAAAGACCAAATACACTTACTAGTTGGTGCCTTATAATAAGAACCAGAGGATGTACTATATTCATATCAATTCTTGCAGACTGATATATGCATTTTTATTTAGAATACAAGATTCAAAATAAGAAGAAAATTACAAGAGTGGTCTAAAGTTTGATAATTGATCACACACACTCTCTCCAATCCGTGCATAAAACATTTGTAACCAACTACGGACCTGGATTTCTCCTCTACCCTTCCCATCTTTTTTCCTTTTCTACCGTTGGATTAAGATCTTAACGGTCTAAATTTATCATATGATAAAAATATTATTATAATGGGAAATGATGGTAAAAAAGATGATAAATCTGAACCGTTGAAATCTTAATTCAACAATAGAAAGAGGAAAATGAGGGAAAATGATGGGAATAGGTAAAGAAGAGAAGCCAGATCCACCAACTACAGGCTCCTTTTCTACAATAAAATATTTATTAATAATAATCTTATCGAATAAAGTGACAATTAGATTAACAGTGTTTTACAATTCTTATACTTTTCCAACCTAATATTTACCGTTCACGCAAACAAAAAGTTACAAACTCACAATTTTATGTTGTTATATAGGGTTAAGTAGAAAAGTTATCCCTGAAGTACACACCCAGGAGCAATGTTGCCCTGAAAGTTTTTTTAGTCTCAATGTTGCCCTTGAAGTCTATAAATGTAGCAATGTTTCCCTCCCTACTAACACCGTTAATTTTCACCATTAAAAAATCTCACATGGCAGTCAAATTGCCTTGTCATCTGTCTGCCATTCTCCATCTATTATGTTAGACCTGGCTATCATCCAAGAGGGGGGTGAATTGGGTGTCTGATAAAACTTTGGATAACTTTGAAAACCTTTTCACAATTTACTGAAAGCAATTCGTAAGACAATAATGATTTATAAAACAATAAACAATCATTCAAACATATATGCTGGGAAGTGGGAATATAAGAGATAAGGGAAGAGAATATGCAAACAGAGATTTATACTTGTTCGGCCAATCCTTGACCTACGTCCAGTCCTCAAGCTCCACTTAAGATTTTCAATCCACTATCCTCTTGTTTAATCCGAGCACAAGAGAAGCCTATACAATCCCACAAGTTTAGCCGGACACTTGTGTAGCCTTTTACAAATCTCTTACGAGATACTTCCCCTTACTCACCGTAAGGATACAACTTTTGTAATGAATGATTACAGATAATCTTCTCTCTCAGAAGTGATAAAGATAAACACTGAAGCACGATACAAATAATCTCTCTCTCTCTAATATAAACTATATGATCATTGAGAAAATCAGAGAGTAGGTGTATGTGTATATCAGAGTATTGGCATTTTGAAGATGTAAGCTCGTGTCTCCAACCTCTTCTATCTTTGAATGCTTCTCTTTTTATAGTTGATGAAGAGCATTGAGCAATTCTTCCAGGTTTGAATATGACCGTTGGAGCTTCTGATGTAATCATCCACCTTTTCATAATCTGATGTTAATCCTTCGTTTGATCATCTAAAACTTGCAAACAAACATGATTAATGGCATTGAGAAGTATAGCAAGTAGAAATCAATTGATATCAGTCATTTTGAATTCTCAGAGACGTTGTGCTGAGCTTTGCTGTCTAACTCGAGGTGGACTTGTTGCTCGAGGTAAAAACATCTCTCAAAATGTCTAACTCTCTGCCTTCACTTAGACTAGAGGTGAAACTTTTGGCTCGAGGCAAAATCCTCAATTTGTCAATCTCTCGGGTTGGTCATTAACTCGAGGTACGCTTGTTGCCTCGAGTTAATCCAACGTTCAAAAACTGAGAAGACTAACCACAACACTGTCTGACTCGAGGCAGCAAAATCCTTGGCTCGAGTCTGTGCCCAACCTCGAGGCAACCAAAATCCTGACTCGAGTCAGGTACAACAAAACACTTTGGGATTTCTGAAAAACGATCCTTCTGACTCGAGGTGCGCTTGTTGATGAAAACAAAAGGAAATCACCAAGAGGGGGGTGAATTGGGGATTTTAAAATCTTTTAAAATAACTTTGCACCTAAGCTGAAGCTGAACGTAAAGAGATAGGGAAGAAGAGCTTGACACAGAAAGTTTATCCTGGTTCGGTCCAAACTCTTGACCTACGTCCGGTCCCTGCACTCGGGTTTTTTTACTATCACTCAAATCGATACACACTCGTACTCAAGGATTATCCTCTCTCTAGGATACACTCCCCTTACAAGTTGTAATCGAAATCCCAATCTCCAAGTCCCCTTGATTTGAGATTATTACAATGGATGAATAGTTTGTATAATGCCTCTCTCACAGAGAAGATATTGATAAACACTGAGTCTCTTTGTATATCAAATACAATACAGAAAGAAAACTGAATGTATATGTGACTCTTGAGCTTGCTTTTCGTTTCTGCTTAATTTTTCGTATCTTGCGAAGTTTGTAATCTGCTCCTTATATAGTGGTGAATTGCTATGTGACCGTTACTTCTCAATTCGGCATGTTCTTCATTTGAAATTCAGCTTGATGATGATTATAGCCGTTGGGTTCTGAATTTCGGCTGATTGAGTTCCAGATGCGTGAAATCCTTTCTGATTCGTCGCGTGAATTCAATGCCTTGTTTGATCCAACTAATACCTGAAACATTCTGAATTTAGAGTGGTTAAATATACATATGAATTCTCTAAATGAATGTAATTAACCCGCATAAAAATGGTAAGTTTGTAGTTCAAACTAATCAGGATGAAACCAAGAACGATCATATTTGCTGTTGCTTTAAACTCGAGTTCGCCAAGTCGGCTCGAGTTCGTAAGGCACTTTGAGTATCTGGTTTATCTTTCGTGAGGAGCAAACTTTGGAGTTTTGATGTAAACTCGGAGTTTGTAAATTGTCTCAACATGTAAACTCGAGTTCACAAAGGTAGGCTCGAGTTCGAATCATCACTGAGCTTTTATCGTGCGAGCACCTGAGATAATATTTCACAAACCAGGCAGGCTCGAGTCCATTAGTGATTAGGCTCGAGTTTAACACTATTCATGCCTAAGAGATTTGGTCATTCGAAAGTGTGAACTGGAGCATGAATACAAACTCTGGAGTTTGTACACTTGCTTTACTCTCTTTCAATGAAGGGCTCGAGTTCATAATCTCGGGCTCGAGTTCGATTTCATTTATTCCATGGCTTATTGGAGTGAACTGGAGGTTTGAACATATACTGGAGTTTTTAAATGAGGGAGAACTTGGGAGCTCTCGCCAAGGAAAACTCGAGCTTGTAATAACAGCTCGAGTTTACCTGTTTTGTAAACTCTTCTTCGTTTGTCAAACCATAGAGTAAACTCTATAAAAAAGTGTTAGGCTCGAGTCCATATACTTGGGCTCGAGTGTTCATCAATTTACTGACCATAGGAATAAGCAAACTCTACACAAAAATATAAACTCTGAAGTTTAAAGAGATGGTTTTCAATTGGAAAATGTTCCCGCTAGAGGCAAACTCGAGCTTGTCTATACAGGCTCGAGTTTACTTATTTGTAAACTTTTTATTACTATACCATGGGCTTGCCTAGTTAGGCTCGAGTTTTGCGATGACGAGAATGTTTTTGACTCTTTTGTCTTATTAAAACATTCATACTTGTTTACAATTGTTATTAATCATCAAAACACATAGAGAACTAACATTCTCCCCTTTTGATGATGACAACACTTGTAAACAATTAACTTCTTTAAAAAACATTTGTTTGATCATTTGAAATCAGTGAAGCATAAATGTTCAGTGAAAATGCATCAGAATTGGATTTTAACATTAGAGATCGATTCTGATGATCAGAGTTAGCAGCAGATATAAACATGAGTCAAATAAGCATTGTTCATTGCATAATACATATTGTCATATTGCATAAGCTAAAGTATTCAATGGATTACAGAATGACATTTAGAGTTTCAAATATTCATATAACCAAAAAATGATCGAAACATTAAGAAATCTTTACTTCAACGCTTCTCCCCCTTTGTCATCAGCAAACAAGGGAGGATCAGATGGGGTAGAGGTTGGCTGAAGAGCAGGATCATGTGTAGATGGTTCAGGGGCTATGGATGTGGTTGGTTGGATTGGGATTAGTGCAGAAGTAGGTGGAGGGTCCGAGGAGCTAAGGCCAGCAGAAGAGATGGACTGATGGTATAATAATTTTTCCATTTTGTCATGAAGGCTAGCCATAGACACCAAAAGGGTGGAAATGCTGATTGAGTGATCTCCAATTTGGTCACGGAGGCCTTGAACTTTGTCTTTGATAATTTCATGCTCAAGAATTAGATCTTCTTGGGCATCGGTCAACTCCTCATATCCTTTCTTCACTTGCATGAATTCTGATTCCATCTTGGAAGAGATATCAGAAATAACTTGGGCAATGTAAGTCTTGATTCTTTCATCCAAATCAGAAGGGAATGATTGTGGTGGAGGTGGTGCACTCTGAGCCTCTTGAACTCTAGACTGATTGGCTCTGGATCTAGCAGGTCTTGATTGAGTTCTGGAGTGATCACTACCTTGATCAAAACTTATCCTCATAAGGTTCAGGATATGTTGACCAAACTTTGCCGGTTTTTCAGGTTTCTCATCGGCAGGTAGGTACCATACTCTTTCATGGAACATGATTACTTAGATAAGACTAGCAAAGGGTATTTGAGATGTTTTCCTTCCATGAAAACGAAATTTGAACATCTCTTTGAAGATCCAATCTCCTATATTGTGAGGAACTTGATCTATGATAGAGGCAAATATAGGAAAGTCCTTCTTTGCAAAATGGGTGAAGTTACCTCCTTTTGGACGAGATTTCTAGTGTATATGTACCAAGCAGCTCTTTGCCTAGGGGCATTGATACTGGAGGGAAATTTAGAATCTCTAAACAATCGGGGACAGGTTCATCGGGTTTGAGGAGAGAGTATATCTGCCTATCGGTATAGTTTGGGGTTTCAACAGGAGGGGGATTTTGGATTTAGAGGAGGGCATTAAGGTATGCAACAGTGATGGTAATCTGTTTTCCTCTAATGGTTGTGGTAATCCTTTCCTCAACTAGATTTCTATCCTCATCCAATAAATTGTCACTTTGCATGCAGTAATAAAAGGCTTTGACAAAAGATGGACTATATGAAGCTCTAATGGATATGAGAGGTTCAAATTGGCTAAGCCAATGGGTGAGATCAAGGCTACATTCCTCTTTTAAGGTATCTAAATTGACATAGACAGAAGGACAAAAACTCTTAGCCTCATAATTCTCCTTGAATCTTATGGCATCCTCACCAGTGAGAGTGACAACCTCACTAAAGAATCCCTTAGGAATGGAAGAGTGGTTGTAAATTTCAAATAAGGCTGGGGTGTCTCTAGATACCTAAGGAACAAAGTGTTGTTGATGATGGGAGGATGATTGAGCTTGAGAGCTAGCCTGACCAGTTGCAAGAGGACTCGTGTTGGTCTTTCTAGTTTTATAGACCTTCTCTTTGCCCCTTCTAGGTGGTGTTTCAGCAGTTGAGGGTTTCTTTTGGGTGTCCATCTTGACTGTGGTTATAGGGGTAGCATGGGTCAAAGGGATTCCAGGAATTTGCTTGTCAATTCCGTGCTTGAATCGTTTGGGAAACGATTTTGCTCTGGGGGGACGCTGAGAGACTTTCGGTTGATCGGATTGGGGTTCTTGATGATCGAGGATTGGGAATCTTGAGTTGCAGATCGTTTGGAAGCCATGCTTTCGGTTTTCGTCGAGGAGATTGAGAGATTTTGGGAGAAAATTAGGTTTAGGCTCGAGGGTGATATTCAGTGAAGATGAGCAATGGGTTTTTAAAAGAAATTTATCGACGCAAACTCGAGTTCACAAGCGCGGCTCGAGTTTGTGTAACGGTACTAACCCGGAGTTCAAGAGTGTATATGTGAACCCTTGAAGTTTCTTGCTAGGCTCGAGTCTAGCAACTTGCGTGCTCGAGTCGTCAGTTCTCTGAACTAAGTTGCTCTCTGTCTCCCGCGAACTCGAGTCCTTCAACTAATAGGCTCGAGTCTTGTCAGATTCTCTGAGATGGGTTGCTCTCTGTCTCCCGCGAACTCGAGTCCTTCAACTAATAGGCTCGAGTCTGTCAGATTCTCTGAGATGGGTTGCTCTCTGTCTCCTGCGAACTCGAGTCCGTTAACTAATAGGCTCGAGTTTGGTGACCTGAGATAATTACGTCTCTCTGGTTCTCCCGAGCTCGAGTCTAACTTTGGTAGGCTCGAGTTTGTGACAGCTTACTTGCAGTCGATGGTTTGGAATATTGATTTCAATACACATCCTGCACAAAACATATCTACATACTCCGATGCTTAAGTTAGTAAAACAATAAACATCAAAAACATAACTAACATTCAATTGGGTAGAGATTACTCACAACTCATTGGGATTTACCATTCCCAATTCTCTTCTTATGAACACAAATTGTTCTTTTGCTAATGGTTTGGTGAAGATATCAGCAAGTTGCAAGTGAGTTGGGATGAACATGACTTTGACATCTTTCTTTTGAACATGATCTCTTATGAAGTGATGTCTAACATCAATATGCTTGGTTCTAGTGTGTTGAACAGATTCTTTGCCAAGCTTATTGTGCTTGTGTTGTCACAAAGAATTGGGATTTCTTTGAGATGAACTCCCAAATCACACAATTGTTGTTTGAGCCAAAGAACTTGAGCACAAGAACTTGAGGCAGCAACATACTCGCCTTCAGTGGATGACACATCCATCGTGGTCTCGCTTTTGCCGAACCAAGATACTAATGAACCTCCAAAGAACTCACATTGGCCACCGGTGCTTTTTCGTCGCCTTGTAGCCTCGCATGATCTGAGTCAGTATAAGCTACCAAGTGTTCAGGTTGATCTTTGTGAAACCACAATCCAAGAGTCTTTGTATCAGCAAGATATCTAAAAATCCTTTTAACATGTTCAAGATGAGACTCCATGGGTGCAGATTGGAATCTAGCACACATTCCAACACTAAATTGAATATCCGGGCGCTTGTTGTAAGATAGAGTAATGATCCAATCATTCCCTATATTTAGTGATGTTGAAGTCGTCCCCTTTTCATCGCATCCGAGTTGCGCTTGAACTCATTGGAGTATCTGCTCCATTACAGTCAGCTAGACCATACTTTTTCAATAGATCTTTCAAATACTTGGTCTGGGAAATGAAAATTCCATCATGACGTTGCTTGATTTGAAGTCCAAGAAAGTAATTGAGTTCTCCCATCATGGACATCTCAAACTCTCCCTGCATTGTCTTAGCAAATTCTTCACACATAGTATCATTAGTAGCACCAAAATAATGTCATCAACATAAATTTGAGCTATTAAGACATCACCAAGTTTATTTTTCTTTATAAAGAGAGTTGTATCTCGCTTTTCCTCTAACAAATCCTTGATCAAGAAGGAAAGTACTTAACCTCTCATACCAAGCTCTAGGAGCTTGCTTAAGACCATATAAGGCTTTCTTGAGATGATAAACATGATCCGGATGATGTTCATTTTGAAATCCTCGGAGGTTGTTCAACATAAACTTCCTCCTGTATAAAACCATTTAAAAAGGCGGATTTCACATCCATTTGAAAAAGTTTGAATCCTTTAACACAAGCAAAGGCTAAAAGAACTCTTATAGCTTCCAATCTTGCTACTGGAGCATAAGTTTCTTCATAATCAATTCCTTCTTCTTGATTATAGCCTTTTGCAACTAGCCTTGCCTTATTACGAATGATTATGGCGGATTCATCACATTTATTCTTGAATACCCATTTAGTACCAATGACCGGATGGTCTTTAGGTCTGGGTACCAAGTCCCAAACTTGGTTTCTTTCAAATTGATGTAACTCCTCTTGCATTGCTATAACCCAATCATTGTCTGAAAGAGCTTCATCAATTTTAGAGGGTTCAATTTTAGAAATGAAAGCTGAAAAAGTAACTTCATTTAAAGTGCTTTTTCTCGGTTCTTACTCCTTGATTTGCATCACCTATCACTTGATCCAGAGGATGACTCCTACCGTATCTCCATGATTTTGGTTGAGTTTGAACACTGTTTTCACAAGCATTTTCACAATGTTTTTCGGTTTTAATCTTTTTGCAAAGCATTTCCGTATTTGTTGAAACAGAAGTTTGGTTTGTCATAGGAAAATCATCATCATCATCCAAGGACTTGTTAGATTTGGTTTCACGAAAACAACATGCATAGATTCTTCAACAGTGTGATTGCGGGTATTATACACTCTATATGCTTTACTTCTACTTGAATAACCCAAGAATATACCTTCATCGCCTTTGGAATCAAATTTTCCCAAGTCTGTCCTGCAATAGAGAATCCTTTCTCGTTTTGGACCTTCTTGGCAAACACAATAAATTGATCAAATGTTTTGTCTTTTGATGATAAAAGAATGACCCATGTAAACCTTGAGAAATCATCTACTATAACCAATGTATAAAGATTGCCACCAAGGCTTTTTACCCTAGCTGGTCCAACTAAATCCATATGGAGTAATTGAAGAGGTCTATTAGTTGATATTTCGCTTTTGATTTGAAAGAAGATTTGGTTTGTTTACCTTTTGGCATGCATCACGATCATATCATTCTTAAAAGAAAGTTTTGGTAAACCAATAACCAATTCCTTTTTCGTAGTTTATCAAGTTGAATCATATTAACATGTCCTAAACGTTTATGCCATAACCAACCTTCATCTAAGTTACCAACAAAACATTTTTCAGAATCGAATTGTTTTTAGACAAATTAAGAGTGTAGCAATTACCTTCTCTTGGAGCTCTAAATAATGCTTTGGGTTTAATACTATCTAAGGAGAGAGCATCCTTACTTACAATCAAACATTCTTCCGAATCAAAGATGACTAGGTTTCCTTTGTCGTGCTTTGACTCACACCGAGGAGGTTGTGACATAATCCATCCACAAGATAAACATCTTTGATTTGAGGTCCATTGCTGTTTCCAATTTTGCCAATGCCGCAATTCTTCCGGACTCATTTCCACCAAATGTTACCTTGCCACCTTCCTTATGTTTGATTGAAGCAAACTTGGATTGGTCTCCAGTCATGTGTCTTGAGCATCCACTGTCAATGTACCACTTATTGGGATTTGATGCTCTAAGACAAATCTGCATAAAAGGAGATATCATCTTTTAGGTACCCAATATTCTTTGGGTCCTTTTGGGTTAGTTTGTGTCTTAGGAATCATATAGGATCCCTTAGGCACCCATTGGTAGTTTCCTACAGGTTAATTTTTCTATCCTTTCTATGAAAACATGAAGAAGTGGTATGACCTTTTCTATTACAATAGTTGCAGTGTGCAAAAGGATTTGAAGTATGGACAGATTTTTGAAAGTAATTCATGTAAGATCTTTGTCCATGTTTCTTTTTGCCTTTCTTTTTGTCACAATCAGGTTTGTAACCAATTCCTGATTTGTCATTTGTGAATCTTTGCTGTTTCAAAATTATTTCAAGCATTTCACTTCCTCTAGTGAATTTTTCAAGAGTCTTTGTAAGATATTCATTTTTCTTTTTCAGAATAAGACATTCAACAAATATGAGATTTTCAGGAACCGAAAGATTTTCTACTTGTTGTTCAAGTGTTGTATTCTTCCTTTTTAAAGCAAAATATTTTTCAGCAAGTTCATCAAATTCATTTTGAACAAGTTTATATTCAGTAGATAATTCATTATAAGTTGGTTTTGTATCATGATTAGAACAAGTAGAACTTTCCTTTTCACAAGTAGAAACAGATGTAGGAATCGTTTGAACCTGTTCTTCTAGTAGTTTGATTTTTCTTTTTGAAAATAAGAGCTCTTTTGCAGTTTTCTTAAATTCAGTATAAAGAGAATCATATGTTGAAGATAATTCATCATAAGGTAAATCGAATTACTTACCTCTTCGTTGTGTCGATTCCTCTTGAGCCACAAGACGAGAGATTGGCACTTTGTTCCTCTTCCGCCTCATCTTCATCGATGAGTTGTTGCCCCATATAGCCGACACATAAGCTCTTTTCTTGAACTTATTGAATTTCTTTTCTTTGTTTTTCAGTGAGGACATTCGATTTGATGTGGCCTGGTTTCTCACACTCATAGCATATAATTGGTTTCTTAGTTTCTGTGCTAGAATTTCCTTTGTGAAACCTTCTGTGAGATTGGTCCTTTTTGTAGAATTTCTTGAATCTTCGGACCATCATTCCTAGTTCACCATCTTCATCTTCATCTTCTTCATCGTCATCTGACTTTACCTCTTTGATGGTTTTAAGAGCTATTCCCTTGTTTTTGACATTGATGTCATTTAGCCCTTTCTTGAATTTGATCTTCCCCTCATACTCAGAGAGGCTGCCAAATAATGCTGCTACGGAGGCCATTGATTCGCCTCGAGATTCTTCAATTGCAGTGACCTTGGCTTCCCATTCCTTGGTGAGAATATTTAGTATTTTCCTCACTTGGGCAGGTTGTTCATATTCTTTTCCCAAGGCAATGAGTTGATTGATTAGATGAGTGAACCTGAGTTGAAATTCACCAATAGACTCTCCGGGCTTCATCTGTAATAAATCATATTCAGTCATGAGAGTATTGATACGATTTTCTTTGATTGCAGTCGTTCCTTCATGGGCTATCTCAAGAGCATCCCACATTTGCTTAGCAGATGGCAAAGTGCAAATTCTGAAATACTCCTTTTGCCCAAGAGCACTTTGCAACATGTGGATTGCCTTCATGTTGAGAGTAACTAGCTTTTATCATTGTCATCGTACTCTTCTTCTTTCTTGGGAGTTCTGACATCAGCTACAACTGAGGAAGGAACATAGTTTCCTTTCTCAAAGACCCTCCATAAACCAAACTCGAGGCCATTACATAGACCCCGAACTTAGCCTTCCGTAATGAGTAGTGTTCTCCATTGAAACACGGGGTCTCGTTGATTGAGGCTCCATCGGGTAGAATTCCTTCCATTGGATCTTTTTGTCTAGGATGTTAATCCTTCAAATAGACAACCTTGCTCTGATACCAAATGAAAACAAAAGAAAATCACCAAGAGGGGGTGAATTGGGGATTTTAAAAACTTTTAAAATAACTTTGCACCTAAGCTGAAGCTGAACGTAAAGAGATAGGGAAGAAGAGCTTGACACAGAAAGTTTATCCTGGTTCGGTCCAAACTCTTGACCTACGTCCAGTCCCCAGACTCTCTGGGTTTTTTTACTATCACTCAAATCAGATACACACTCTGTACTCAAGGATTATCCTCTCTCTAGGATACACTCCCCCTTACAAGTTGTAATCTGAAATCCCAATCTCCACGTCCCCTTCACTTGAGATTATTACAATGGATGAATAGTTTGTATAACAGCTCTCTCACAGAGAAGATATTGATAAACACTGAGGCTCTTTGTATATCAAATACAATACAGAAAGAAAACTGAATGTATATGTGACTCTTGAGCTTGCTTTTCGTTTCTGCTTAATTTTTCGTATCTTGCGAAGTTTGTAATCTGCTCCTTATATAGTGGTGAATTGCTATGTGACCGTTACTTCTCAATTCGGCATGTTCTTCATTTGAAATTCAGCTTGATGATGATTATAGCCGTTGGGTTCTGAATTTCGGTGATTGAATTCCAGATGCGTGAAATCCTTTCCGATTCGTCGCGTGAATTCAATGCCTTGTTTGATCCAACTAATACCTGAAACATTCTGAATTTAGAGTGGTTAAATATACATATGAATTCTCTAAATGAATGTAATTAACCCGCACAAAAATGGTAAGTTTGTAGTTCAAACTAATCAGGATGAAACCAGTAACGATCATATTTGATGTTGCTTTAAACTCGAGTTCGCCAAGTCAGGCTCGAGTTCGTAAGGCACTTTGAGTATCTGGTTTATCTTCTGTGAGGAGCAAACTTTGGAGTTTTGATGTAAACTCTGGAGTTTGTAAATTGTCTCAACATGTAAACTCGAGTTCACAAAGGTAGGCTTGAGTTCGAATCATCACTGGCAGGCTCGAGTCCATTAGTGATTAGGCTCGAGTTTACCACTATTCATGCCTAAGAGATTTGGTCATTCGAAAGTGTGAACTGGAGCATGAATACAAACTCTGGAGTTTGTATACTTGCTTTACTCTCTTTCAATGAAGGGCTCGAGTTCATAATCTCAGGCTCGAGTTTGATTTCATTTATTCCATGGCTTATTGGAGTGAACTGGAGGTTTGAACATATACTCTGGAGTTTTTAAATGAGGGAGAACTTGGGAGCTCTCGCAAGGAAAACTCGAGCTTGTAATAACAGCTCGAGTTTACTGTTTTGTAAACTCTTCTTCGTTTGTCAAACCATAGAGTAAACTCTATAAAAAAGTGTTAGGCTCGAGTCCATATACTTGGGCTCGAGTGTTCATCAATTTACTGACCATAGGAATAAGCAAACTCTACACAAAAATATAAACTCTGAAGTTTAAAGAGATGGTTTTCAATTGGAAAATGTTCCCGCCAGAGGCAAACTCGAGCTTGTCTACACAGGCTCGAGTTTACTTATTTGTAAACTTTTTATGACTATACCATGGGAGTTTAGGCTCGAGTTTATTTATTCAGACTCGAGTTTGTCATGCTGAAATAGCCTGATGTGCTCTCTGTTTGCAGCAAACTCGAGCTTGCCTAGTTAGGCTCGAGTTTTGCGATGACAGAATGTTTTTGACTCTTTTGTCTTATTAAAACATTCATACTTGTTTACAATTGTTATTAATCATCAAAACACATAGAGAACTAACAGTTGACTCAAGGTAAGAGCTCATCAAAACTTGGTTGATTCCAAAATCTTGTGAAACACTGAGTTTAGATTCATATGGAATTGGTTTCACTTCATTTTGTTGTGTATAATGTGAGCTATATTCAGGAAACTGAACCTATTCTGAAATGGTTCCAGAATTTTGAGTGTCTACTTTCTAAGATCATAACTCCCTGGTATGAACTCCATTTCGGTTGGTTAAACTCTGGATGGATTTAATTTTGAGTCTACTTTCAAATGGCACCGGTTTCAACTCAATTGGATTTTTAGTTTGTGAGATACACTCAAAACATCAAAGGTTGGTCAACTGTATGACATTAATTGATGTACCAACTTTTGAAATTCATATCTCTCTCATATCAACTCATTTTGGCTTTAAACTTTGTCAAAATAACACGTTAGGAGTCTAGTTTCATACAAATTTGGTTTCACCTCAATCCGATCTCTGGTTTGAGAGATATCATCGAATTACCAGATCTCGCCCAGCTGAAACGTGAAAAAGAGGTGACCAGAGTGCTGAAAACACTATTAACCCGAGGTAAAATAATTTTCACCTCGAGGTTCAAGCCAGACTTGAGGCTATGAGATGCCTACCTCGAGGTAACTCGTACTAGATGCCCAAAACACTGTAGAAACCATTCTAAGTCGAGGCTAGACCTCCTGGCTCGAGTTAATTCATCCCAAAGCTTGATTTTGCTTATTTTAACTCCGATTTGAACCATTCCGGCCAACTTCCATATCATCGTGAAGACTTGTAGAATCAATCTAAAAACTTGTATAATGATTTTCTAATTCCATTTAGCAAGTTCTTCTTTCTTTCCTCTTCTCTTGATCATTCTCCACAATTCAATTCTTTCTTTCTACTCTTCTTTTTTTCTTCTTCATTCTCCATAATTTAATTCTTTCTTTCTTTTCTTCTCTTCTTTTTCTCTTGATTATTTTCATAATTTAATTATTCAATATCTCCTCTTCTTCTTGATTATTCCCAAAATACTTTTATAACTTCTTGCTTCCTTGACATTCTCTGCAATTTCTTCTTTCTGTAATATTATCTCATTCTTGATTAATCTCTATAATTTAACTTGGACTAATCTACATTAAATACATAGTAGTTAGTCAATGTAGGAGATAAATATATCATACAATCTTTTTGCTTTTAATAATGACATCTATATAAGACATCATCAAAACTAATCATATCCAACATATTATCCACACCAACATCTCCTTGCCACGTCTCTCCTCCCTCCCTTTATCTTCATCACTTAACCTTCGGTCCTTTCTCGTGCAGCAAAAAAAAAAAAAAAAAAACAACAACTTCGGTCCTCTCCCTTATCTTCTTCTTAGCCACTCTGTGATCGGGTCCGGTTTCTCTCCCCTCCCTTTTTTCTGCCCATCCCTCATTGGCTTCATCCTGGCCGTCAAAATCTTGATCCAAGGGACCAGAATGGTTTTTGAATAAACCGCGCGCGGTTTTTTCAAAAATCATTCTGATCTCTTGGATCAAGATTTTGACGGCCAGGATGAGGATGGGGAGGGATGGACAGAAAAATTACAATGAGAGGATCCTTTTCCCTCTGTGATCTTCCTCTTAGCCACTCTACGTCATCGCCCCTCTACTAGCCATGTCGCCGATTTGCTCACTGCAACGATTCTCCTGAATACCTTGTCAAAGATCTAGAAGCTTGAAGATGAAAACTCACCTTGACCGGACTCTGTAGCTACGCAGGGGTTTGAGCTTCCAGAACCCAATCGAGCTTATAAATCAAGATCATGGGAGGGATAAAGAGTGTGAGAGGGATCGATCATGTTTCATGAAGTGGAAGATGCAACACTCTTCATCTCTTCGGTGCCGCCGTGTTCATGGACGATGATGACGCTTGACGACCTCCTTTCCGTTTGTTTCCGCTGGATCTTTATTGAGAGGATGAGAGAGGGAAGGGGGTCTCATTGAGAAGTTTGATTTCATCCATTTTATTGGATCTTTGCCGTCGGATCTAGGTTCGATTTCGTCAATTCTGTTTCATTGACGGATTTTCAAATTGGCACCTAAGACAAAATTAGTTGGGATTGCCGATTTTGTGTTTGAATTTATGATTTTTCTTCTGCTTCCTCTACAGATGCCGATTGTGTTTGAATTTATGATTTTTCTTGTTTCATTGCTGCTTTAAATTTTTGGTTTGCTGTGAATTCGATTGTTATCTGGGTTGGCCCAAGCTGGTTTATTTTTTTGGTCGTTTTAGTTTAAGAACTTTGGTTGGCCATGCTGATTTTCATGGAAGGAGGGGGCAGTGGAATGCAACAACAAAAATATGGGTTTGTTTTTGGTTTCTGGGTTGTTGACAAGTTGAGGAAGACGAGGAGATGGATTGCAAAAGATGAGAGAGGGGGAGGGATTAGCTGACGTGGCAATGAGTTAGGTTATTGAGTGCCACCTCAGAATGCCATGTTGGAGTTTCAGTCAAACTTAACTCAATGGCAACATTGTTACGTTTTTAGACTTTAGGGGCAACATTGAGACTAAAAAAACTTTCAGGGCAACATTGTTTCTGAGAGTGTATTTCAGGGGCAAATTTGCTACTTAACCCTTTTATATATTGCCTCCAAAAAGATAATTATGAGCTTGCGTACATATTAAGAATGGGCCAGCAGTCAACAGATGGGATGGCTAAAAGATAATTATGTTTATTTAATTTAGGAGAGGACTTGATAATGTACTGTTATTTGTTGTTATAAGTGAAGTTTGTTAAAAAAGAAAAATAAATAAATAAATGCTGGGCATGGATTTATAAGATTGTATGTGTATGTATAAGCAGACACAACTTGATTTGTTACTAAAAATTCTCGAAAACGACGAGTAATTAGTCGTTCATGTAATATGTTAGACACACAAAATTGAACACTATCTAATGCAAGAGGTCTTAATTATTATTATTTTAACAAAAGAACCTCTTACTAATGCCCTTTAACAAGGCTCTGTAATATAAACTCCACCGCTTTTTAATACAAAACATATTTATCTAATTTATTTAAATTAAGGAAGTTAATTAAGTTAGTTAATATGAAATGTATTTTCTAAAACACCATAGTCATTATTCTTAATTTTCTCATTCCCTCTCGTCATTGACTATTGTTTAGAGAGCATCCATAACAACAAATTATGAAAAGATTAAAAAATATGAAAAAAAATATGTCTTATGGGAAAAAATGTTTATAGGGGGATTACTATTATAAAGTCTAAGTGAAATAATTTAATTATCCAAAAGTTCGATAAGTATTCAATGACAGATTATAGTTTTTGAAAGGACAAGAAGTTTATATTACTTGCTTGTCATTGAAATTTTAAGTAATAAATTATTTTCCTTGGAACCTCATCATGATGATTCTCCCGTATTTTTAATATTTAAATTTTCTAAGCTGTTCAATTCATACTAGCTACAATCATATAATGAAGGTAAATTTTTTTACTATCATTTTTCCTTTTTTACATTTAATCATTATTATTTTAGAAGTAACAAAAAATAGTAGGAGTTTGTTTCATATTATAGAGAAATTATATGCGAGTCTCATGGTTCACAAACAATTTAAGATTAATTGCAATAACAATATATATACATATTGCTTACTTGTCTTTATTGAGACTTCATAGTGATTAAATTATTTTATTGGGGTCTTATAATAATTTTTCCTTTAAATTATTTAAGTACGTAAAATGGAAGTGATTAATAAACCTTGTGTGAACGGTGTGTTTTAATACAAATCAAGATCAAAGTATTATTATTTAATTTGGAATTAGAATATAATCAATCTTTATCCTATATATGATAAACAAACAAAAAGAGATATTCTTACATCTTTGAGGAGTCATCGAGGAGTCATCAAATAGAGAATATATCATTTAAAGGAAGGAGGTGCGTGATTGAGTTGTCTGCACGTACATGTATGAATAATAATCTTATCGAATAAAGTGACAATTAGATTATATGTGTTTTACTATTATTTATTCTTTTCCCACCTAATATTTACCCTTCACGAAAAGTTACAAACTCACAACTTTATGTTTTATATATCTTGATTATTGCCTCCAAAAAGATAATTATGAGCTTGCTTACATATTCAGAATGTGCCAGCAGTCAACAGATGGGATGGCTAAAAGATAATTATGTTTATTTAATTTTGGAGAGGACTTGATAATAATGTACTGTTATTTGCTGTTAAGTGAAGTTTGTAAGAAAAAAATCTTAAAAAAAAAAAATCTTGGATATATAAGATTGTGTGTGTGTGTGTAATGTGTATAAGCACTTAAGCAGACACAACTTGATGTGTTCCTAAAAATTCTTTAAAACTACGAGTAATGAGCCATTCATGTAATATGTTAGACACACAAAATTGAACTCTATCGTCTAATGCAAGAGGTCTTATTATTATTATTTTATTTTTAAAAAAGAGAACCTCTTACTAAGGCCCTTTAACAAGACTTTGTATAAGAGTTAGGAAAAAATTATACTCTCTCGCTATTTAGTATAAAACATATTTACTTAATTTATTTAAATTAAGAAAGTTAATTAAGTTAGTTGTAATACCCGGATATTTATCTGGAATATTATAAATAAAAGTTGGATATTTCTGATAAGTGAAATTTCAATCTCCGGTCTTGTGTGATCATAGTCTATTTTCTAAGTAGGATTTCTACGTGAAATTAGGGAGTTTAAGGGCCAAAGTGCCAAGATGACCAAAATGCCCCTAAGGGACATAAATAACTTAGAAAATTTATGAAAAATCCTAAAAGACAGTAAAATGACCAAGTGAGATAGGAGAGTATATAATCTCTAATTATTGTAATTTTATAAATTATGAAATTGGATAAATTGTTGGAAAATACTCAAAAAGAAGTGAAATGATCATAATACCCTTGTAATTATGGAATAATGCAAGAGGCATGAAAATACTAATGTTAATACAAGTGTATGAAGGTAATAAGGCATAGTAATTAAGAAAATTATCAACAAGTGATAATGAAGTAATTAAGTAATATTGGACTAATTACTTAAGCATAGGCAAAGGAAATTCAGTAATAATTATGTGAAGCTCAAAAATTATTGGAAATTAGTGGAATATTAGTAAAAATGTATTTACTAATTAATTGGAAATTTTTATGAAAAACCATTGAGTTTAGGTATTTTTAGGCCTAAATACAAGAATGGACCAATTAAGGATTTTTGTGGAATTTTTGGGAAAAAGTAAATAAATAAATGATTAAATAATTAATTAAATAAAAAATAAATATTTATTAAATAATTAGAGAGGCCAGCCGAAATTTTGGGCTAGGGAAAAAGAAAAAGAAAATAAAAATGAAATAGGAACAACTTGTGCAACTTGACATTAAAATAGTAATATAATTAAATTAAAGTAAAAAGGGTGAATAGTGATTTATAAATTAGGAAACGGATCCTATCTAGAGATCTAGGAATAGGAATTCCAGGGTCAAGGTAAAATATTGATCAGTGAGTTTTTACCTTTAAGTGACCTCTTCCGGAAGTTAATTCCGAGGCCGTTTGTGCATTTTCCTAATAAAACAAAATAGGGAAAAATGCCTATAGGCATATTTTTAGAAATAAGGAAAATAAATTCTAACTCAACATTTAGGAATGGGTTTGAATTTATTTAGACATATTTGGAATCAGTGAATTATTTCCAAGAGATTGGTTATCCCGAAAACGAATTCCGACACCGGACGCATTCGGACACGTTTTTCGAGAAAACTTCAACTGGACAGTTGGAGGCCTATATGGAATCAAAATTTAGGTTAACTTGGACATTTCTACTAAGTGAGAACATGTCTTCAGAGTTGTAAATCCGGAATTTTGAAATTTTTCCGAAATCACGTGAATCGGGTACCGATCGGGGAAAACGGTTAGACCAGAGCATAAAGCAAGCCAAGTCACCATTTTGGACCAATGAGGGGCTGCCACATCACCTAGGGAGGTTGGCCAAGGGGGGAAAATGAAGGGCAAAAACCATGTGTAATTGTTGGACATGAAAATTGAAAACAACCTTGATAATTCCAACCTTGTCCCTCCAAAATCTCTATAAATAGGCATGCTTGCCTTTGAAAATTTCACACCATTCCCTTTCTTGCTCTTGGCCGAAAAAGCTAGAGAGAGAAAGAAGAGAGCAAGTGCTCTGGAAATCTTGCGTGAAGCCCTGTAGAATTGAAATCTTCAACGGGTAAGTCTTTTGGTTTTTAGTCTTTAGTTCGGTAGTTAGTAGAATTATTAGATAGTTCTAGTAAGTAGGGAATGAGATTCCTACTATTGTTTTTAGGCCTCATTGCATTGAAAAATGCCTGACGAGGTAAAAACTTGGTAGGGATCGAGTACCTGAAAAGTTGTAGTTTTTATAGCTCTTTCAAAATTAGTGGTAGAAATGTTAGAATAGCCTTTAAATTTCGAGTATGATTGGGTATCATATGGGAGGGCTATTTTAGTCATTATTTTCGAAAATCATAGTTACGTCGAAGTTCTGGCAAAATTTCGGAAGAAAATTTGTCGAGTAACGAAGTCTTTGGCGAAATTCCGCCGATTAGGGGTAGAAGGGCAAAATGGTAATTTTTACCTAAAATGCCGCTTATAGTGTCAAATCACTAATAAAGGTGATATTATTCTTATAGGATATCAGAATCTCTCGATTTGCCGCCGTCACGTTGTCCGACGCTGTAACACTAATCTTGTGCTTCTTAAATGCATATATGTCAAGGATATGTCGTAGACCGTTATACAGACAGTTTTAAACGGGTTATGTTTGGAATGCCGTTTTGTTTTCCTAGCGCTGAGGACACGACTAATTATCGTGGCACTGGTGAATAGTGCAAGCTGTTGTTGTTATTTACCTTATGGGGCTTTACATATTGCTCTGTGCTTATGTTTTGTCGGCATAATGATCATGCATCTCTAGTATGCTTGTGATAAACTGTTGTATTAGCTCTAGAATATCTGTGCACCAAGACTATCTCTATCTTATCGTATTCTCGTTATTACACTATTTCCTTTCTAAACCTTAGGATTACTGTAATCATTACAATGTTACACAATGGTTGATGTTTTGGCTAAGAATCCAATTACTCTTTCGCTCTATTGCTCTACTCTGATTGTTTGTTTGAAAAAAAAAAATTTCCGCATTTCAAACTTGGGATGTTACATTAGTTAATATGAAATATATTTCCTAAAATATTATAGTCATCTTTCTTAATTCTCTTATTTCCTTTCGTCTTTTATTATTGTTGAAAGATTAAAAAAAATATGAAAAAACATGTTTTATATTTAGGACCAAGATAAATTCCTTCTCCAAATATGTTCTATATTAAGGACCAGAAGGAGTACCATTTTTTTTCATCCTCTAAGTTGAGTTCACTTACATAATAGACACCCAATAATAATACACACACATAAAGGGTTTTATCTAGTAGTGTTGACAAAATTTAAAAAAATATTTATATATAATTTACTCAAAACAACATCACCATCTTGCTTATGATTTTGCACAATTCAACATTCCCTTTTATGTATATACATATCAAAAGGGGCACTTCCCTTAACACAAAAGGCACACAATGGGTAACACAGACATGGGCGGACCCAAGTATATTACTTGGGGGCAAGTGCCCCCCCTTAAAATGACAACTTTTTTTTTAAAAAAAAATGATATATATATATATATATATATATATATAGGGCTAAAATCAGAATCCCATGGAGGATATAATAGGATATTTCAAGGTTGAATCAGGCAAGGGGTGGTCATGGGTAGAGGCGGGCGCATGCAAGGTTAGGTCAGAGTATAGTGAATCAAGGGGGGCACTTCTGCTCGCCGTGATCAGGTTTATATATCTGCATTTTACTTTCTGCATGAATTAGCGGCCGCTTATTCTTTCTTTGTCTATTGAGCTTGGCATAAAAGTGTGATCATTAAAAAAAAAAGAAAAAAGAAAAACATACTGTCACCAAAATGAAAAGCAGATTCAACCAAATGGGATTAAATCCGTGCTTCCTACTTTAAGGAAATATTCATTCCATTAAACTGCAATGCCATTGATATTATTTTACAAGATCATTTTACAAGCTGAGTTTCTCTGAGCATTTCATTAAACTTGCATGCCTTTTTTATTGTTTAATTCATAGATCTCTTTGATAAGTGATTATTCCATCTTCATTGTTTTGATCTGTGATTGGTCCCCCCTGGTTGATCAACGGGTTAGGTGAAGTTCCATTTTCAATGAATTTTCTTTTCAATATGTTTGTTTGGTAGATATATTATTTATGGATTCATTTTTGTCATTTGCCATTTTTTAGCATAAAAAGGTATTTATGTTCTTTTTTTACAAAGTCAAGTGGTAGTGGAACTAAAAATTCTTAAAAAAATTTACATGCTCAATGATTCTGATCTGTGATTCTTCTTAAAGGCATTTTCAATGCATTTTTTAGGATGGAAAGATATTTTGATCTGTGATCGGTCCCCCTGGTTAATAAGTTATTCTTTTATTTTTTAATGTATTTAAAGTTTTGCTTTAAAAAAAAAATTCGGGGGCGCTGCCCTCGAACCCCCACATCTCCCACCAATGGTGCCCCCCTTCCATAAATTTCTAGATCCGCCCTTGAACACAGAGGCTAAGGTTTATGAAGTAAAACAGATCCAAACTAAAAGATAATCTTTTATCTAACAGCTCACTCTATATATTTCTACTTATTCATTTAACTTTTAAATCATTGACAATCTTGTAGCAAATCTGGATATAATTTAAGTCCTAGTATACTTCATTCATTTGGTCTTTTTATAATTTATGAATAATCGAATTACATAGATTGATCAAAGTTTATTAAAATTAGCTAAAGGCGGTAGATATATAAAAAATGTCACTTGTTTTTCTAGAAACATCCATGTTAGAGAGAGAGAGAGAGTCATTGATGTAATGAAACTAGCCAATAACCAATGGGGCCAAGATAAAAAATAATAATACCAAATTGCTAACATACTATTAGTGTCTCTTATACCCCATCCGGTTCTTAATGTAAAATCTAATTGAGGAGTTAATTATAATCCTAAATATAAAACATATTTTTTATATTTATCAATTTTTTTTTTAAATTTATCCCTATTAATGTTTTCTCAATAATAATCAAGTAAGAGAGAGATGAAGGAAATTATGAAGATGATTATGGCGTTTTATAAAAAAATTTATATTAAGAAATTATATCAAATCAAATGTAAGGAGTCACCTTCAATGTGCCTTTATTTAATATTCTCTGATCTTAAATGTAGGAGCTACTAGATAGCAATTTATAAAGATTAAAAAAAGTATTTAAGTTAATTATTTATTTAATCTCATTGCGTTGGAAATTACTTCTTGATGGAAGTCCTTTTAATAATTATAAGTCGTATATAGGGATGATCTGGTGTGAGCCTAGTGCTTTCAAATTTTGTGAAGCGTTAAAATTTTCATATGTTAAAATTATTATAGTTTATTGACTCACAATTTTATTTTCTTCAAACAATTTTTTTTGCCATCAGTGTTTTGAAAATACTTATAATCTATAAAGGTGATAAATGTTTATAGGGGTATTACTATTATAAAGTCTAAGTGAAATAATTTAATTATCCAAAAGTTTGATCAGCACGCATTGAATGTATTTTAGTTTTTGAAAGGACAACAAGTTTATAATACTTGTTTGTCATTGAAATTTTAAGTAATTAATTATTTTTCTTGTAACCTCATGATGATTCTCCCGTGTTTTTAATATTTAAATTTTCTAAGCTGTTCAATTCATACTAGCTACAATCATATAATGAACGTAAATTTTCTTTATTATCATTTTTTCTCTTTTACTTTTAACCATTATTATTTTAGAAGTAACAAGTAAATAGTAGGAGTTTGTTTCATATTATAGAGAAATTATATGCGAGTCTCATGGTTCACAAACAATTTAAGATGAATTGCAATAACAATATATATACATATTGCTTACTTGTCTTTATTGAGATTTCATAGTGATTACATTATTTTATTGGGGTCTTATAATAATTTTTCCTTTAAATTACTTAAGTACGTAAAATGGAAGTGATTAATAAACCTTGTGTGAACGGAGTGTTTTAATACAATTAAGATCAAAGTATTATTATTTATTTTGGAATTAGAATATAATCAATCTTAATCCTATATATATATATATATATATATATATATATATATATATATATATATATATATATATATATATATGATAAACAAACAAAAAGAGATATTCTTACATCTTTGAGGAGTCATCGAGGAATAATCTTATCGAATAAAGTGACAATTAGATTAACAGTGTTTTACAATTCTTTTTCCTTTTCCCACCTTATATTTACTGTTCACGCAAACAAAAAGTTACAAACTCACAACTTTATGTTTTATATATCTTGATTATTGCCTCCAAAAAGATAATTATGAGCTTGCTTACATATTAAGAATGGGCCAGCAGTCAACAGATGGGATGGCTAAAAGATAATTATGTTTATTTAATTTTGGAGAACCCCTCGTCCTTGGGTTCAACTGACAAATGGGTCGGATACTCTCACCAAAGGAAGGGGATTCGATCTTGGAGTTGGTCAAGGCGCTGGGGGAGGCATCCTAAGTGATGTGAAGCAGTGGAAACGCTGGGAAGAGGTGGAGGCATGTGTACTCTCTAACCCAGTATGTCTTGCGGAGTGGAACCAAAGCGCTCTACCCTTAGATTGTGGGTGAGCCCGACTCCTTTCCTAAAATTTTTTTATCAAAAAAAAAAAAAAAAAAATTAGAGAGGACTTGATAATGTACTGTTATTTGCTGTTATAAGTGAAGTTTGTTTAAAAAAATCTCAGAAATAGACCAGAGGGAGAATATTTTTGTTCCCCATCTTCTAAGTTAGGGTTGCTTAAAGACTAGACCAGACCAAAACCTTCAACTCGAGGTTTGGTTTGAAATAATCACCTCAAGTTTAAACTTGCAACCTGAGAAACCCGAGGCTAGACTAGACCAGATTTAGTTTCTCGGGTTGGGGACTGGTCTACCAGACCATAATTTAAAAGGTTTCAGTTATGGAAAAAAAATCAAATCGAAGGTATCTAAATCAATAATAGCTTGCGGTGTCATTGTTGGTGAGCTAGAAACGCATATAAATATGTGAAGAATCGAAGATTCTTAGAAGATTATAAAGGTAAAAAATTCTTAAAAGAAAAGAAAAGAAAATAACACAACAAATGATAGCTTGTGGTGTCGCCATTGGTGAGGGAGGAGGGAAACGAAGGCATCAGCTGCTACCCATTACTTTGAATCCTTGATGAGTTGCCAAGACAAGATTTGAAGGGTGGAGGCCAGGAGAGAGAGTAGGGGGCAGCTTATGATTATGAAGCTTGAAGGGTTCAGTTTGGGAGGTCGTGTGAGAGAGAGAATGTTAGAGATGAAGTGGAACAAAAAGTCATAACCAATTAGCTTAGTATAATAAATAAGTATATATGCAAAAAAAAAAAAGAAAAAAAAAAGACATTGGGTTGGTGAAACACCCCGGTTTTCACAACTGTTTTCATAGCGTTTTGATCAGAGTTTTGAGCGACGGAATTTTTTTTATAATAAAGAGTAACTGAATAACATTGATAATAGTGTATCTGGCTGTTCATAAGGCCGTACATTCCTCCGAGTGTTTACATCTAACAAAACTAAAGCGTCTCCGTCTGGTCTTCATGCTAGCTCCTCGCCCTTGTCCTCGATCCTGGATCCCTTGGATCCTATGGCTATGGTAAGAGATGAGGTCCAATGCATCCGGACCCTAGGTAACGGTTAACCTCATGCTTATAAACGATATATGAACAACAGGTATCTCTAATTTTACAGCATTGATCAAGCCGGTACGTCGTATGATCATTTAATAACAACTACACTAACATGTAACGTTAAGTCCGTCTGCACCATTCACCAGTGCCACGATGTACGGTCGTGTCCTCAGCGTTAGGAAAACATATCGGCATTATTATGTCTATAACCCGAATAAAGTCAGTAATCGTGATCTAAGTACGGTTCCATAGTCACTGTGCGTCTAAGTACGGTTCCATAGACGCAGTGTATCTAAGTACGATTCCTTAGACAAGATGCATCTATGTACGATTCCATAGACACGGTGCATCTATGTACGATTCCATAGACACGGTGCATATAGCACCGAATAGAACGGCTGTAAGTGTTTATCATGGGGGCCTCACCGACTTTACGGCGACTAATTGGCACACCCACATAGACTAGCCTTGCCTTCGGCACCAAACTATTCACACAACATATCATCACATATATACATTCAATAATCATCAGAGCTAGTGTTACAGTACGCGAACGTACCTCCGTTGACGAACGTAAGTGTTTCTGGCGGAAACGACACGTTTTGACGAAAAATAGCGAAACATCCAACAGCGGCACGTCGGACAGCGTAACGACAACAAATCAAGGTTTATGATGTCCTATAAGAGTTATATCAAATTTATTAGTGATTTGACATCATAACGGGCATTTTAGGTAAAAATTACCATTTTGCCCCTATACCCCTAATCGGCGGAATTTCGCCAGCACTTCGTTACTTTGACTAATTTCTTCCAAAATTTTGCCAGAACTTCGACCCAATCATGATTTTTGAAATTCCCACTTAAAATACCCCTATCATATGATATCTAATCATACTTGGAAGATTAAAGACTAATCCAACATTACTACTCTAACTACCGAAGGAACTACGAAAGCTTAAGACTAAGTACCGAAAAACTTACTCAGAGGTTCGCTGCGAAATTCCCCGGGCTCCTCCTTCTCTCTAACCTCTCTCTAATTTCAGTTTTCTCTTGTGAGAATGGTGTGAAGAATGGAATGAAGCAAGGGGGTATTTATAGGAAAATGTAGGGACATAAAGGTCTTTTTCCAATTCAATCTACACCGTTGGATCAAACTTGGATGAAATGGCTTGATCTTGGCCATCCACCCCCTTGGTCGACATAAGGGGCTTATGTGGCAGCCATGTGATGTCATCAAGGTGATGTCACAGGTTGCTTTATGCCCTGATCCGACAGAATTTTCCCGATCGGTGTCCGAATCCCGTAATCTCGGAAAATCCCAAAAATTCGGAATCAAACTTTGAAGACCTTTTCTTTCTCATTAGAAATGTCTAAGTTAACCTAAATTTTGATTCCATATAGGGTTTTAACGGTCAGTCTGAAGTTTTACAGAAAAACGTGTCGGTTTCGGAACGAACTTCCGGAATCATCAACTTCTGAACAAAAATTCACTGATTCCAAATATGTCCATAAAATCATAAACTCATCTCCAAATGTTGAGTTATAATTTATTTTGTTCAAATCCTAATTTTATGACTATCTGCCTATTTCTCATATTTTCCCTATTTCGTCTTATTACTAACTTCTTCTACCGATCTCAGAAACGACTCCAGGTACAGCTCAATTTAGGATAAAAATCCACTCATCAATATTATATTTTGACTTTAGAAATATTGTTCATGGTTTTCTAGATAGGATCCGATCTCCATCGGTATTTATTTACTTTTTACTATTTTACTTTAATTATTTTTTAATTAGAGTTTATTACTTACACTCTTCCTTCATTACTATTTTATTTTTTTTTCTTTATTTTTCCCTACACCATGTCGGCACACACACACAAATAATATATAATTTTTATTTTATTTTTTAATTAATTATTATATAATTTAATAATTATTTTTACATAATTTTTTACAACTTTTTTCCTATTGGTCCATACTTGTGTTTAGACTCAAAATTACTTAATCTCATTTATTTTTCTCAATATTTTCCAATTAATTAGCAAATATATTTATGCTAATTTTTAGCCATAACCCACTAATTTTAGGGTCTTACATAATTATCTTTGAATTTCTATTTGTTTATGCTTAAGTAATTAGCCAATAATTACTTAATTAATTTCTTAACCACAGTTGATAATTTTCTTAATTAGAATAACTCATTACCTCACTACTTTTGCACTGACATTTGTATTTTCATGTCCTTTGCTTTATATTAGAATTTACAGGGACATTTTGGTCATTTCAATATTTTTTGAACATTCTTCTTTAATTTTTCCAAGTTTATAATTTATTAAATTACCAAAATTAAAGGCAATATACTCTCTTAATTTTAATAATTATTTTACTGCCTTTTAGGATTTTTCACAATTCTCCTAAGTTACTTATGTCCTATAAGGGCATTTTCGTCATTTGGCACTTTGGCACTTAAATTCTCTAAGTTCCAAGAAATTTTCCTTTAGAAAATAAGATAAATTTAACATATTCTTTGAGACCACATGTTCACCTATTTTCAATAGGTATTATTTCCTAATTTATGATATTTACCCTAAGTGTGATTTTTAGGGTATTACAGTTGGACTAAATTGGACTAGTTCGTCATAATGCTCAGCTTGAAACCCAATATGCCTCGATGACTCAGTTTAGTCCGGTCAGTCCAGTTGTCTCATTAGGTTACTTTTTCTTCCATCAGGCTGGACTGAGCCAGACTGGGTCAAACCAAACTTTGGGTTTAATTTTATGTTCATCCCTACTCTAAGTTAAGTTCACTTATATGATAGACACCCAACAGAAACACACAAACATATAGGGTTTATTTGTTGACAATACTTAATAAAACATTTATATATAATTTATTCAAAACAACATCACCATCTTAATTATAATTTTTTACCCAACTCAACATTCCCTTTTATGTGTGTATATATATATCAAAAGGGGCACTTCCCTATACAAAAGGTACACAATGGGTAACACAAAGGCTAAGGTTTATGAAGTAAAACAGATCCAAACTAAAAGATAATCTTTTATCTATCAGTTCAATAAATCTATATATTTCTACTTATTCATTTAACTTTTCAATCTTTTGACAGCCTTGTAACAAATCTGGATATAATTGTATTTGCTTGTGCAGTCCTTAATTGGGTGAAGGACCCAGACACGATTGACTGTGCGGTCCTTTATTAAGTAATCAGTGAAAAGGGGAAAATTGGAAAAATTATATATAATTATTTTTAACTAATTTTAATTTTAACTGTTTTCTCCAATCACTTTATTTGATTATCAAACTTTTATAAAAGGTAAGTTATTGGTAAAGATTGCATTTGCTTGTACAATCCTTTATCAGGTAATCATTAATAACATGCAATTAGTACCATTAAAATTATTTTTTGATTGTCGACTCAACCCATTTTAAGTTGAATCCGGATGTATCAAAAAAAAAAAAAAAAATTGAATCCGGTAGAGGATACTGTGCTTTCCGCAAAGGACACGCGATTCAGACGCGGAGTACCCCTCGCTATTCCTTCCACCCTGCTTTCCGCAAAGGATACACGATTCAGACGCGGATTACGTATAACTAAAAGAGTGTGTTTGGTATGAGGGGAGAGAGTGAAAACTAATATTTTAGGTTAATATTAATCTAAAACATTAGTTTTCATTCTCTCTCCTCTCATTCCCTTCCCTCAAACCAAACATACTTTAAGGACCCGTTTGTTACAAAGAAAGTTCAGGGAGGGAAATGGAAGATCCCAATCTTCCCATGGATTTTGGGTGTTTGTTAGAAAGAAAGTCCAGTTAGCAACTCACTGGAAGTACTCATCTTCCCTTATTTGAGGGAATATGCTTTCCATCCGAAAATGGAAGGAAAGCTGCCATCTTCCCAAGAAAGTGGGGTTTTGACAGGTTTACCCCTGAAATTCAAATTTGACGGGAAGTTTGAACTTGGCGGGAAAGTTCAAATTTGACGATTTTTTTTTTCACGAGTTCGAACTTAACAATAATATATTTTTTAAAAATATATTTTAGCAAAAAAAATATTTTTCTTTTTTATTTTGAATTAATTTCTTTTGAGGGTAAAATAGACATTTCCTAATTCTTTACCAACTACCACCTCTTCATTTTCTTCCTACCAAACAACTCAAGTCATCTTCCCTCATCTTTCAAATCTTCATTTCCCTTCCTTTCGCTCCTCTAAAGTTCATTTCTCTCCCTACCAATTCTTTGTAACAAACGAGTCCTAAGGGTGTGCATGGTTTGAGAGAGGGGAGGGAGGGGCAGGGGGAGATCTTTTACCCCCTCTTTACCAAAAAACCTATAGAAATTTTTCAATATTCCAAAATTATATTCTTAACAAAAAGGAATATTCCCTTCATTAATGGCAATTTGGTCATTTTCCTACTTTCCACTTCCTTCCCTCAAACCAAACACACCCTAAAACTCCATCCTCACACGTTGTAACCTGAGTGAGGGCAGGGTCATTAATATTGGATTTTGGGCGGTTCATGGGTTATGGGTTCCATGCTTAGCCCTATCTCACACGCTATAACCTTCATTCTTCCTCATGTGCGTCTTACATACTTGTCTCTCTAATTAGAAGGATAAAACATTTTTTTTATATATTTTATTTATTTAGATTAAATTATATGCTACCCTCTAAAATATTTTTTTACACCCAGTATCTCAAATTAATTAGTTTTCAGTCCTACATTCAAAAATATTTGTCCTATAACACCAATATCCTGAAAACTAATTAATTTGAAATACTGTGTGCAATTTTTTTTCTTTCCAGAAAGCAGCATATGTTAGTTCTTTATGTGTTTTGATGATAATTGACAATTGTGAGCTCAAGAGGTTGTTATTGATTCAAGCCAAAATGACTTAGTTTAAAATATAACTTGACTTAACTGATGTGACTCCAGTCATACATCTCTTAGTTTTCGTGAATCAATTTATAAAAAGCTTATGACTCGAGTCAGTCACTTAATGACTCGAGTCATGCATTCTACTTCAGCTTCTCCAATATCTATCTCGATAACAGCTTTTTAATATCTAATATGCCTCGAGTCATTTTGTGTTTAACTCGACATAAGAGACACATAGAGTTCTAGTGAATTATTATTCTGATATGACTTGAGTTACCCTGATATGACTCCAGTCATCTTATTCGAAATTCCTCTCTGTTTGAAAATATTGGATTATGACTCCAGTCAAGTTTTTCTAAATTCTTCTCTGTTTGTGAAATTGCGTTCTTGACTCCAGTCAAGTCATGATACTTCAGTCAAAGTATTTATAAACATTTATCTGTTTTTCGAAATTGCATCTATGACTCTAGTCAAGTTTTCACATAATCTTTTCATTGACTTGGAATTGGATCAGTGACTCGAGTCAACCATGAATGACTCCAGTCATGATGAACAGATTTTGAAATCATCTTTCTCGTAATTTGTAAACTTTTGATTATGCTTTGGGTACTCTATATTATTGATGATTATTGATCCTAACAAAGTTTGCTAATGAGTTTCAGATGAATCTAACATGGTTTAAACACCAAATCGCTAAAAGGCATATCTGTGTTAGAATGCATTAAATGTTTTGCAGAGTTAAAACACAAAAGCAGAAATTGATCTTCTAAGTAAGGATAAAGTATTCCGGCCATTTCCGTTCAATATTTCTACCGAGTCTTAACAGACAAATCGAATGAAGAATGTCAACGGAGAATAACAGCTAACATCGGAAGAACACGAGGAGACGGAGCAACGTTCAAACTCAACGGATATATTCATTACTCTCAACGGCTCACTAATCTCTCTTCAACGGTCATTAAATGCTATCAACTATAAAAGCCAGAAGCATTCAAGTCTTCACCTACCAAAACTCGGCGCATTCAATTAGCAACTTAAGCATTTATTGTTTCCACTCTATTTGACAATATCTTTGGATATTTAAATCTTCAGTGTTTATACATCTGCTCTTTTAGAAAGTGTTTTATTTGATTATCAATCTTGGTAAGAATATCAAAGTATTGAGACTTTGGGATTGGAACATTTGATTACAACTTGTAAAGTGGAATAAGTTCTAGTGAGAGAATTACTCCAAGAGTTACAAAGTGTGTAATCATTTGAGTTAGTGAAATCCCGAAGAGTCTAGGGACTGGGCGTAGATCGAGGATTTAGATCGAACCAGTATAAATTGCTTATGTTCATTCTTTCTCTACCTTCCTCTGTTATACTCGGTTTTAGTTACCTTGTTCTAGAGTATTTCGAAGAAAAAAAAAATTATATCCCCAATTCATCATCTCTTAGTGATATTCCGTCTTTTAGCATATAATTTAATCTAAATAAATAAAATATATAAAAAAAATGTCTCACCCCTTTAATTTAGAAAGACAAACATGTACTGTACGAAGCACTTTCATTTCAATTCAAATATCCACTACCACTACGTCACTTTCTTCTTTTCCCTGTCTTCAAATCCATACCTATAAACTAGAACCTCCCAAATGCTTCACATCCACCCTCTCTAGCAGATTTTCCGATCTCAAAACCCAATGTCTCGTCGTTTCGCCTTCACGCTCTTCCTCAACCTCTCGCTCCTAATTTTCTGTGCTCAGGCTCACTCTCGATTTTTCTTTTCGTCCTCCTCTGCTCTTGTTTCCCATGGGATCCGCGATTCCCGGGATTCACCGGAGGACAATCTGCTCCGACTTTCCCCTCCGGTGAGGAAGTCTTCCTGCGAGCAGACGTACGGGTTTTTGCCCTGCACCACCTCTGTAGTCGGGAACTTGTTTCTCATAATCGTCTATGGCTTCCTCATGTACAAGGCTGCTACCTATTTGTCCAATGGTAGCGAGTTGTTGCTTGAAATCTTGGGCCCTGGGATCGTTGGTGGTTTGTTTCTTCCCATTCTCGGCGCTCTGCCTGATGCCATGCTCATTCTTGGTAAGTATAATATCCATTATTACAATTTTATTTTTAATCCTGCAAATGAAAAATTAAGATATCCTAGAACCAGCAAAATTGATTTGTTTCCTTAGCAGTCAAAGACGATGCTTCTCGTTTACTGTTCGCTTGGTCGGAAAATATGCTCTGTCTCGCCTTTATCATAACCTAAAGCAGATTCTGCATAACCTACACGACTTTTTCGTTTTGGCTAGATTGTTTTTATTTTATTTTTTTGTTTGAGATTTTTCATCCCTGGGGTGGAAAATTTTAAAAATTTAGAGGAGTTTAAAAAAGGAATAGGGAAGCATAAACATCAATATCTTTTTTTATTCCCATGAAAATGGTCGATCAAGTTAAAAATAAAATTTTATTAAAAATGTAATCAAAAAATAACTTATAAATTATTATTAAATTATTAATATAAGACACATGAGTCTCATACAGCATCCTAGAATATGAAAAATCACTCATATCACTTATGCTTCGCCAAAAAATCCCTATTACTCTCTCCGGTCCTAATAGGATAAAGTAACTTTGTTCTATAGGACCGGAGAGATAGTACTTATAATGTATTCTCTCCGGTCTTAATTATAGGAGCATCTTTGTAGTGCAATTTGCACTATAAAGGTGCTGCTATAATTAAAACAGGAGGTAGTATATAATAATGCAGTATTTTATAAATTTTACATATAATAGAATGAGAAAATTCTATTTAAATCCATTTAAAATATTCAAATTCATATTCAGGTATACACTTTCATTAAATCTCTAACTAGGCCAAGAGGTTTTATTAAAGAATTCTGAATTTATTGATTTAACTAATACTACGTCCGGTCCTAATTATAAGACCTAGTTGACTTTCTTTGGAGAGATTAAGGAAACTAAATAAGTTACTTAATCATTTCATATATTGTGTATCTTTAAATTATATATTAGTTTATTAGTCAAAATAATTAGTTTGAAGAGAAAATTAAAATTAAAAATACTCTAAAGTAATTTAATTAACTTCCTTAATATCTCCAAAAAAATCAACTAGATCTTATAATTAGGACAGGAGGAAATATGTTCTTGTGCTATTTTCTCCATGCCTTCCATCTCAAACCTCAATCTAGTTGACTCCTCGCCTCTCCTCTACCCATCCCGAGATTTCTCCAACCAATTCATCATCTGATTTAAGAAGAAGAAAAGAATACATAAAGAGAAGAAAAGGAAAAAAACTAAAAAACCATGGTGGTCCACAATCTCTCTCTTCTTTGAGTTCTCAAATACAACATCAACGCTGAAAAAAAAAAAAAGATAAGTTCTTCTACTGCAAGGTTAGTCTAAGTTTTCCATTTTTTTTTTTTAAATAGGGAGTTTTCCATTTTATTGATTATTTTATTTTTCCCTAATTCTATTTTGACTCCCATCCTCAGGATCTCGCTAAGATTTCTTTGGCCGATTTATTGCGTTATCCTTATGTCATTTTGGCTGCTATATCTTGTATTTTTTGTAGGTATAATCAGTTACTTGTGAGATATAAACTTATAGAGATTCAATTATTATTTTAATTAGAAGGGTATTATGGTCTTTTACTAATATTCATAAATCCCTAATAAGGCTTCTTGGCCTGATTAGAGATTTGTTAAAAGTGCAAGCCTGTAGATTTAAGTATTTCAAATAGATTTAAACGAGATTCTTCTTAATAGAATTTAGAACAAATTAAATTATTCTTCATTAAATTTTGTCCATGAATTTCATTAAATTTTATAAATTTCTTAAAAATTATTTATTAATAAATTTACTATTCTTTTGATTGTATTATTATCTAATCACTATATAGCTCTGTAGTTAAAAACATTTACTCGTTTTATATTTTATAAAATTTTCAATATTAAAATATTATACTTCAACTTAATCATATTTACTATCAATAGTCAATCGCATCTTATTTTCCAGTCCAAAAAAACAAAAAAGTCGCATCTTATTTTTTGATTTTTCTTTTCTCTGTCTTTTTAAGAGTATTGATAGGACAGTTCCTTTTTTTTTTGCTCAAAGATAGGACAGTTCCTTAACGTAAGCCATCTTTGCTTTATGTTTTTTATTTTATATATTTTGGAAGCGCCTAATGTCTTTGAAATTTTTTAGAAAAATAGTCTTAAAATATCAAAATTTTAAATCATTTTGATTTATTATAATTCATTGCCTATTTATTACACCTAACGGGAAAATGATAACATGTTATAGTAGGAATCATTGATTTAAAGTTTTTAAAATTCTAAAAGTATTTAATTTTAATTTTTCTTTATGTCTTTGTGTGCCTCATTTATTTTTTTTATTAAAAAAGTTGTTGGTATGATTTATTATTTATACCAAATTAATTTTAATAGCACAAAAAATAATTTAGAAAACTCGGCACCTAAAATCATGTTAACACGTGATTTTTCATGGTTTTTATAATTATAATGTGTTATAGAATATTTAAAATATCTATCAAACTATTTATTTTTCATTTGCTCTTTATATATGTATAAGTACAATTTAATGATATCCTGACTTTTTTTTTTGTTATAATTAATATCCTGACTTGCCATCTCGTATCAGGAAGAGGATTCTCTCATTATCCTTTTTCTGCTCATCCCTCACAGGCTCAACCTGGCCGTTGAAATCTTGATCCAAAGGCTCATAATTTTTTTTTTTTAAAAAAACCGCATGCGGTGTCAATACCGCATGCGGTTTTTTTTTTTAAAAAAATTCTGGGCCTTTGGATCAAGATTTCGACGGCCCAAATTTAGAGATGATGAGGGATGATGAGAGAGTGAGATGTGAGAGAAACTGGACCCCTCGTATCATTGCTTTTTCTGCCCTTATTGTATCATCTTCATTGTAGTTTTAGATAAAAATAAAAGTACTAGATCTTTATATATATATATATAAAGTACTAGATCTATTCATGCTGGAAATTTTTTTGTTTGTTGCGCACCCGGTTCACCGGGGCTTCGCCCCGATTAATCTGGATCCGACCCGCGTCGCGCACTTAGAATATGAATTGTGCGCGTGTATATTCTCACATTTGATTTTGGGCCAACTCACATGTGATTTTGGGCCAACACACATATGATTTTGGGCCAGCTCACAAGAGAATTTGGTCCCTTGATCTGGCACATGGGATCCACATTCTTTTTGGAGCTTCATTTCCAACTTTTACTTTTTATATGCTTTGCTTAAACTCTTCAAAAGTTCAAATTTCTATCTACTCAACTTCCTTTTACATTTTGTGGGCTAATCTCCACTTGATGATTATTTGTGCCAATTGGGCTTTAGGAATAGTGAAAAATATGGGAGAATTGCTAAAGAGCCTCAACAACTAAGCAACATACATCTTATCAAAAAAAAAAAAAAAAACTAAGCAACATACAATGACAAATTTTAATACAGAAAATAACAACAGTTTCATGTTACTCACTTAATATTAAGATTATTTGTACATTACTTTTTGGGGCCTCATAGTAATTTTCTTGAAAAATATCCTCCAGTGCATCTCTTAAAAAATTATGTCAGTTGTTTCTAATGTTTCTAATGGTGGTCATCTGGGGTGTTTCAACTTTCAAGAACTAACGAAATTTGTGTCCTGGATAAAAGAAAATACAGGACTTTTTAGTTCATTAAACAGTGTGCAGTTCAATAATCATTTATTAATCTCATTGCAGAGATACAAATAGAAGAATTTAACTAATAGTCTTAGCTAACCAGCAGCGATTCTTGAGAAACAAATAGAAGAATTTAATTGATAATCTCTTAGTGCTTATACTTGCCAGAAAATTGCTATATATTTGTCACTCTCATTTATTCATAAAACCAATGGTCACTTGGTACCGTTATCTCCATATTTATATAGTTTCTGATCTATTTATCTTGTTTTTATTCTAGTATCTGGGCTTTCTGGTAGTAAAGAAACCGCTCAAAGTCAAGTCTCTGTCGGAATGGGTTTGCTAGCGGGGTCAACAGTTTTGCTTCTGACAATAATATGGGGAACTTGTGTAATTGTTGGCAAGTGTGACATTGAAGATTCAATTGCAAAAGATTCACAAGACACACGAGGATTCAACTTAACTGGTAAGACTTTCGTGATGTTCCTTTCAACTATCTTCGAAAAATTTGATATTAAGTTTTCTAGTCCAAGACATCGAAAAAAAATTATCTCCGCTTAGTAAATAGTAATCATCCCACAAGTATAATTCCTTGTGTAGCATTTTTTTCTACTGAATTAGGGTATACCTGTTAAAATTTTGACAGTATGAATGAAGTGGATTAAGTTTATCTATTGTGCTAAACCTTCGTTTCATTTTACTGTCATACATTTGATCAGCATGGATATTTTAATAATTTGTTCAATATATTTTCCACATGCAGGCTCTGGTGTCAGTACTGATATTTGGACAAGTTATGCTGCAAGGATCATGGTTATATCTGTCATTCCTTTTCTGATTGTTCAGATACTCCAAGTACTCAAATCAACATCAGGAAGGCACTTGGCTGTTTTAGTTGCACTTATTGTCTCTCTTTTGTTATTGGGTTCTTATTGCTTTTATCAGGTAAGTCGTTGTTGCACTCTTGTCATATATCTTATGCATTACGTTAGGAATTTATTTTGCTTATAGTTTGTTCTGTCTTAATGCAACAACAACTCTAGTTTTTAAGCAACACAATACCATGAAAGAAGAGATGTAAACCGATACCATCCCATCTGTGTCTAAATCCTCATACTGTTCTGTTGAACTTTTCTTAGATTCTAGGATTAGCAGTTTCCAATATCTATAACTCTATAAGTACTGTATGCTAAGTAAGATTCTCCATTACTATGAACACCTAAAAATTGTTCCCGTAACCTAAAGAAACTGAGGGGAGAAATTGTGCAGGTTTTCCAACCGTGGATACAGAGGAGAAGACTTGCTTATGTGAAACACAAACACGTAATATTCGGAGTTCTGAGACATTTAAAGAAGCAAGCATTGGGAAGGTTGCTGAAAGAAGATGGTGAACCTGATAGAGAAATTATCAAGAAGTAAGATGTTTTGTTCCTTTTTGGTCTGACTCGAGATACTACTTACTGAAACATATGGTTGTGTTCCTTTTCATATTTTCATACTTTCAGAGTTGTTATTGATATCCTTTAAATGGTGTTATTCATATAGGCTTTTTTCAAAAGTTGACGAGAATGTTGATGGACAACTTTCTCGTGGTGAATTGAGAGCGCTGTTTATTGGAATTCAATTTGATGAGATTGACCTGGACCATGATGATGCTGTGACGAAAATAATAGAGGATTTTGATACTTCTCGTAACTCACAGATTAATGAAGATGAGTTTTTTAATGGAATTAGTATATGGCTTTCTAAGGTTAAGCGCTCTCGACGTCTTTCTGCTGATGCTGGTCCACATACAATGAAGTTTTTAAGTGATTTTCACCAAGTGAGAAATTTTACTGTGATAAACTCTAAAAAAAAAAAAATAATAATAATAATTCCTTTCAGGAAATGGGTATATAAGGCGGCTCATTTCTAAGATTTTAACTTGTGATTTTTTTAGTCCATGGCCAATATTTACGGTTGCTTCAAGACTCACCCTCTAAGAAACGGATATATTACAGACGATTTTCATAATTTGTAGGAAACAAAGAGGGAACACGATCTATTGGATGTTGGGGGGTCGACTGAAGAAGCTGTTGAGGGTGTTGAGAATGCCAAATGGAATTCTATAAAAGCAGTGTTGCTGCTTCTGCTTGGAACAGTTATTGCTGCGGCAATTGCTGATCCTCTGGTTGATGCTGTTGATGAATTTTCTGATGTCACAAGTATTCCTGCATTCTTCATTTCCTTCATAGTACTGCCTTTTGCTACGAATTCGAGTGAAGCAGTGTCAGCGATAATTTTTGCTAGTCGTGACAAGAGGCAAACCGCCTCCTTAACTTTTTCCGAGGTTTGTTTGTTACACTTCTTTGCGCTCTTCTTTACTTTCAAGCATTTGCTGTCCAGACTTTTCATTCAACTTGTGTCATTTTTTGTACATTTATGCAATAATAACTTGGCCAAACAAGAGGGCAGAGTAATTAATTTGGACTCATTTATCGTGATATATATGATTAGCCATTTTAAACTTGACCATTCAGATAAAGTTGTGATAAATATGTACATATATGGTTAGTCAACTTCAATGGACCAATTTAGGTCTTATCTTCTTATTGTAAAGATTATGGTGAATGGCAGTAAGACAAGCTCATTTTCTAATGAAATGTCTCTTTGTATGTTCTAATTATCCATGTAGCAATGCATTAATACTTATATACGCGGATATATCTAAGATCAGTGATTTATTCAATTAGTAATTGCTGGTGACAAGTGGTTCTAGTCCTGAAAATCTTAGTTAGTACCTTTTAAAATTTTAGTAATACACTACTCATTTATGAGACTGACATTTTAGTTTAGTTCTGTTTTGCTGGGATGTCTTAGGAAGAGGCATATAATTTATTTTACGATCAATATCTGTCCATTTTTGGGTCTTTATTAGCTTGCTTTTCCTTTATCATTACCATTGCTTTGTGCGACGTATAGAGATGACAGGCTCATAGCTTAAATACTGAAATTCATAGTCTCAGTTCTTTTGCTTTGCAGCAGCAAAACTAGTGCATTCCTGGTTAAAATACCATTTCGTCCCTTCACTCTGAAGTTTAAATTTCTTGTCATCATTTTTGTTGGTTTCAGTCCTGTTTATCTCTCAAAATTTCTTCATTATGTTTCCAAGAATCAGGTATTAGGAAAAGGATGAAAATGAGATTTCTTTCAAACTCAAGCGATGTTATTCAGGAAATTTTCTTCTATATATGCTTGGTTGCGACAATTAATGAAAGTGAGTTATTATTTGTGTGTTGTGCAGCTATATGGGGCAGTGACAATGAACAATGTGCTATGCCTGGCAGTGTTCTTGGCGCTTGTGTACGCAAGGGGATTGACATGGGACTTCTCTGCAGAGGTATTGGTCATTCTGGTGGTTTGCATTGTGATGGGTGTTTTTGGCAGTTTCCGTACCACCTTCCCTCTCTGGACTTCCATAATGGCCATCCTCCTCTATCCCTTCTCTCTTGCATTAGTGTATGTCCTTGATTATGTCTTTGGTTGGTCATAGACCCCAATCATGCATCAATCTCATGCTCTGTTATAAATAAGTAAACCCAGCTAGTTAGTTATCAATGAACTTTGTGTGTGTGAGAGAGAGATGTTTATTTATGATGATTAGGCCTTCACTTTTTTTTTTTTGACTGTATCTTAGGCCATTACCATTGTCGTGTATTTGGATATTACAAACAGTGAACATTAGGGAGATTATTGCTGGCTAGCTAGTTCATGCAATTGGTCTCTTTTGAAAAAAATTGAGGACTTTGTGCATCATCATATACATTCACGTGATTCTGGAGGCGACTTTCTAAATTTAAGAACTTGTTTTTCTTGAATAGAGAATTAGATTCTTATAAATCATATAATTTGATCATTCATATAACAATGGGCATTTTATTTTTGGGTTAATACAATCTTTGGTCCCTTATATTTACCCTTATTTTAGTTTTGATCCATCAAATTTCAAACTATATGTTTTGGTCTCGTAAAAGGTAAAATAATCTAAATTTTTGTTAAGTAATAGGAACAAATGTTTTAAACTGAATAAAATTTGAGGGACCAAAACCTAGATCCATCAAGTAGTCACAATATTCAAATAATTCATCAGGTTCACTTTAATTGACTTAACAAAAATTAAGACATTGACTCACACAAAATTTGACCTTGAGAGTAGGGTCCATGAGATCGATCCATTGTTATTTTATCATCTAAATCTCACAGTTAAAAGCATAGGAATCCTCTCTCCCAACTTTCTCATGGAATTTGAAGGTGCTTCTAACAGATAGTTACGTATTGTTTATTTTAATATGTTTATTGTAAATATTTTATTGTAATTCAGGTATTTGTTGTAACCAATTATAGCAAGTATCTGTTAGCTTCAAATCTATTCCGACATCATGGTCACAACATCATCATGGTCCAGGTTGAGGTCAATCTCGTCAAATTCTATTTCGACAACCAACGCTCTCAATTCACCAAGAGAAAGTTGTCTATCATCATTCTCGTCAACTTTTGGAAAAAAGCCCATATGAATAACACTGTTAAAAGGAGATCAATGACGACCCGAAAATCATGAAAATATGAAGAGAGAAGAACAATATGCTTCGATCAGGAAATAATATCTTGAGTCGGACCAAAAAAGAAAAAAACATCTTACTTCCTAATTATTTATCTGTTAGGTTCACCATCATCTCAATGCTTGCTGCCTTAAATGTTTCAGAATTCCCAATATTACAGCAAGTCTTCTCCTATATATCCACGGCTAGAAAACCTGCACAATTTCCCTACTCAATTTCCGTAGGTTGTGGGAACAATTTTCAAAGAATCTCTCACTTAGCATACAGATGTTGGAAAGTGCTAATCCTAGAATCTAAGAAAGGTTAAGCTGAATCCTTATCTGTCTTTTTCAATTGAATATTCAATGTTGCACTTACCAACAATTACACAAGTTCCCCATATTATACTCAAAATTAAAACTGTTGACCCCACTAGCAATCTTATTCGGACAGAAACCTTACTTTGAGCGGTTTCTTTGTTACCAGAAAGCTCAGATACTATGAGACCTCAAAACACGTAATGATTAAAAAGTGTTGAATAGTATCAAAACGTTGTCATTTCTTACATTAAAATTTCTCGTTACATACCACTTGTTATAAATATATTAATTATGTGGATGTCCATTGACTCTCGATAGACAGTATGATATAATGATTTACTATTTGTGCATAGTGATTACTATGCATGTTGTAATACCCCAAAAATACGTATCATAATTTGGTAAAATTATACCTATAGAAAGTAGGGGAATATGGGATATCAAATATTAAGTTATAATTATTTTATTTTCTAAAGGAAAATCTCTTGGAAATTAGAGAATCTAAGGGCCAAAGTGCCAAATGACGGAAATGCCCCTAAGGGACATAAATACTTAGGAAAATTGTGAAAGCTATAAAAGAAGCAAGTAAAAATCTATTTGAAATAGGGAAGGATATTGTCCCTAATTTATGTAATTTAATAAGTTACAAACTTGGAGAAAATGTAGAAGAATACTCAAAAAGTAAGGAAATGACCGTAATACCCCTGTAGGTGCTAAGATAATGCAAGAGACATGAAAGCAAAAATGTCAATACAGAAGTTATGAGGTAATGAAGCATCCTAAGTAAGAAAATTATCAACTATTGATAAGAAAGTAATTAGGAAATTATTGGCTAATTACTTAAGCTTAAGTAAATGAAATTCACAGGTAATTATGTAAAACCCTAAAATTAGTGGTTTTTGTTTTAAAATTAGTAAAAATATGTTTACTAATTAATTGAAAATTTTGGAGAAAAATAGTTGATTTTAGGTATTTTTAAGCCTAAATCAAAGTATTGACCAATGGGAAAATTTTGTAAAAATTATGTAAATATAATTATTTAATTAATTAAATAATTAATTAAATAATTAAATTAAAAAAAACGAAAAAAAAGGGCAGAAAAAAAAGAAAAGAAAATAATAATAATAAAAAATGAAATGAAAAATACATTTGTGCAAGTTGCTATTATTTTAACATTATAATTAATTAAAGTAAAAATGATGAATAGTAATTTAGAATTTAGGAAACGGATCCTATCTGGAGATCTAGGAATGAGATTTCCAAAGTCAGGGTAGAATATTGATCAGTGGAATTTTATCTTCCGTTAGACTCTTACGGAAGTTAATTCAAGCCGTTTGTGCATTTTCCTAATAAGACGAAATAGGGAAAAATGCAGATAGGCACATTTTTGGATATGAAGGAAATAAATTCTAACTCAACATCTAGGAATGAGTTTGAATTTATATGTACATATTTGGAATCCGTAAATTTTTCTGAAGAAGTTGATGATTCCAGAAATGCATTCTGAAACCGGACGCGTTTGAACACGTTTTTCGAGAAAACTTCAACTGGACTGTTGGAGCCCTATATGGGATCAAAATTTAGGTTAACTTGGACATTTCTAGTAAGTGATGAAATGGTTTCAAAGTTGTGAATCCAGAAGTTTGAGATTTTTCCGAAATCACGCGAATCGGGTGCCGATCGGGGAAATTGGACCGAAAGCTTCTGGAAGGTGACACGTGGCCACCTCCCATTGGCCAAGCCCCTTGGATTTCGGTCAGGTGTGAATACAAAAGGGAAGAAAGGGTTTTTGAAAAGTTGCTTTGGACGGCCCAGATCGCTCCTCACAAAGTTGATTCGACGGCCGAAACCCTACCTCATTTTCTATAAATACCCCCCCTCCCTTCACTTTCTTCACACCATTTTCCCTTGTTTGGCTGAGCCTAGAGGGAGAAAGAAGAGAGAGAAGCTCGGAGATTTTTGCGGCGAAGCCACTGGAAAATTGTTCGGAGATCTTCAACGGGTAAGTCTTTCGGTCTTTAGACTTTAGTTCGGTAGTTAGTAGAATTGTTAGTTAGATTTAGGAAGTAGGTGATGAGATTCCTATTCTTGTTTTAGGCCTTGTTTGCATTGAAAAAATATGCAGAGGTAAAAACATAGTAGGGATCGAGTCGCCGAAAAGTTGAAGCTTTCGCAGTTTTTTCAAAAGTAGGGGTTATAATGTTAGAATAGCCTTTAGATTTTCAAGTATGATTGGATATCATATGGGAGGGCTATTTTAGTCATTATTTTCGAAAATCATAATTGCGTCGAAGTTAAGCGAAATTTGGGAAGAAAATTTGTAAGAGTAACGAAGTCTTGGCGAAATTCGCCGATTAGGGTATAGGGGCAAAATGGTAATTTTTACCTAAAATGCCGATTATTGTGTCAAATCACTAATGGAAGTGATATTACTCTTATAGGACGTCGAAATCCTAGTTTGCTGCCGTTCTGTTGTCCAACGTGCATTGTCGGACAAGCCGTTTTCCGTCGAGAAAGTACGATTCGCGAAACGTCTAAGTACGTCAACGAAGGTACGTTCGCGTACTGTAACACTAACGCTGATGATTATTGAATGTATATATGCGTTGATATGTTCTGTAAATAGTTTGATGCCGAAGGCAATGCTAGTCTATGTGGGTAAGCCAAATAGTCGCCGTAAAGTCGGTGAGGCCCCCATGATAGACACTTACAGTCATGCTATTCGGTGCTATATGAACCGTGTCTATGGAACCGTACTTAGATGCACCGTGTCTATGGAACCGTACTTAGATGCATCGTGTCTATGGAACCGAACTTAGATGCACCATGTCTATGGAACCGTACTTAGACACACTGTGATTAAGGTATCGTACTTAGATCACTATTACAGTTTTATGTTGTTATTTAATGATCATGTACCGGCTTGATCGATGTTGTAAAATTTGCAATACCTGTTGGACATATACTGTTTATAAGCATGAGGTTAACCGTTACCTGAGATCCAATGCGCTAAATTGGATCTCAGCTATAGCTCAGGGTTCGGAGGACCGAGAGCCGAGAAGAGGAGCAAGCAGGTTACGTAGAAGATCCGGTTGAAGATTTCTTCCTGTTGTACATTACCTTTGAACCACATGGGTTTTGTACCGCTGTTGTATCCAGCCAGACTTACGGCATTTTATATGTACATATCAGTTACTCAATGCTCCGATGCTCTACTCTGATTATTTAAAATGATGTCTTAATGAAAAAAAAAAAATTATACTGCTTTTGGAAAATGGGTTGTTACACATGTGGGACTCACACACATATATATATATGAGTAAATACCCTTTTTGGTCCCTGGAAAAAACACGGATGCCCTTTTTGGCCCTTGAAAAAAAATAAGTCACTTTTAGTCCCTAAAATGGAAAAATAAGGTCCCTTTTAGTCCTTTTGATCATTTTTTTGCACGTTTTAATCCTCGAAATTCCAAAAAGGTCCTTTTTAGTCCCTAAAAAGGACCAAAATGACATTTCTTTTACTCAGGGACGAAAAAGGGTCAAATGTGTTTTTCCAGGGACCAAAAAGGGTATTTACTCTATATATATATATATATACTCCTTTTCATACTACCAAATTCTCAATCCTTACACACGCATTTTTCCATATATGTTGGCCATAAGTCCCTTTAATTGGTTGGTTAAGGAGAAAATTACAGCTAATGACCCAGGTGGAGAAATTACACTTAAGGACCTATTTTCTTTCTATAAATAGACGTCTCCTGTAAACATTTTGAATACAATTGAATGAAAACTCCTTTCTTCTCTCTATCTCTATAATCTCTGTTATCTTTATTCTTTATCTTTATCTCAGTTATATTTCTTGATTTTCACAATACGTTATCAGTACGAGAGCTCTAACGAAGATATTATTTTTCATCATCTTTAATGATCTCATTATATATCCATTACCTCCTATATGGATGGTTCTACCTCCTATTTATATTTTATTATTGGAGATTATTGTTATTTTATTTATATGTCCATTACCTTGGATGGTTCTACCTCCTATTTTATTTCAATTCACTTTATTTATATGTTCTCCTACATGGATGACTCTGCCTCCTACATGGAAAATTAGTTTCAGTCTTTCCCTTATAGTGCATAATATGATCATCTTTACTCTATTTTATTTCAATTGAATTTCTCCGTTCTATTGCATAACATTTATTTTTATGTTAGCATTTATTTATGATTATTGTTAATTCGACTCCAACTTGAAAGTTTAAATTTAATATTTTCTTTTTATTATTTTTACTTGAGATTTTATTATCTCCCACTATTTTTCTCCCTTCCTTTTGGATTTCATGAATGGAAAATTTGAAGATTAAAGTCCTCTTTTATACTTGCCAAAAATGAGAAGGTGGAGTATATACGTACCATTTGGTGGAAGGTTGGTATGTTTGGTGGATAGTTGGAAAATAAAGATAAAAGTGGGTGTAGAATTTGTGTATGTGTATGCTGTGCGTTTAACATAATTATGTTTAAAGTTTTACTATGATATTTTATTAATTTTACCATGATTCTAATTGTTATTATTTTTTAGTCATGACCAATCCCAGTCTTACCAAGCTTGAGTTTTCTGCTCTTGACATTTCGGGGAGAAATTATCTATCATGGATTTTAGATGCTGAAATCCATCTTGATGCTAAGGGCCTAGGAACGACTATATTACCAGAGAATGATACATCCCGTCAAGATAAGGCCAGAGCTATGATTTTTCTCCGCCATAATCTTCATGAAGATTTAAAAACTGAATATTTAACGGTAAAAGATCCACTAGAGTTGTGGATTAATTTAAGAGATAGGTATGATCATCAAAAAACGGTGATTTTACCTAGAGCTCGTTATGAATGGATACATCTCAGGCTACAAGATTTTAAGACTGTGAGTGAGTATAATTTAGCAGTCTTTAAAATAAGTTCTCAGTTGAAATTATGTGGTGAGAAAATAACTGATGAGGACTTATTAGAGAAAACTTATTCTACCTTTCATGCTTCAAATATGCTCTTGCAGCAACAATATAGAGAGAAAGGTTTTAAAAACTATTTTGAGTTAATCTCATGTTTATTGGTAGCCGAGCAAAATAACGAGCTATTAATGAAAAATCATGAAAATCGTCCCACTGGATCTACTCCATTCCCTGAAGCGAATGTGAGTGTACGAAACAATATCCATACTAATGATCGCGGTCGTGGTTATGGCCGAGGTCGTGGACGTGGACGTGGCCGTAGAAGAGGACGTGGTAATTACCGTTATCATGATGGCAGAGGTAATAATCCTTATACCCATGAGAAAAAGAAATATAATGAAGGAAAGAAAAATGACAAGGGAGGTCCTTCAAAAGTTGTTGAAAATATATGTTATCGCTGTGGTATGAAGGGGCATTGGGTACGAACTTGTTGTACCCCTGAGCATCTGGCAAAACTTTATCAAGCCTCCATGAAAAGGAGTGCAAATAATGTGGAAGCAAATTTATTTGCTCATAAAGATAATGTTGAGGCATGCAAGAATGATAATCTCAATGAGCTAGATGACATTAATGGCAATGATGCTATGACACACTTGGAGGTGGCTGATTTTTATGAATAGATGTGTTTTGTAAAACGTATTATAATTTTCATGCTTCACTTTTATCTCTACTTGTTAGTGATTATGTCTTTTAAATATGCTTTAATGCATTTCATTTCTATTTGATGAAGATTATGAATATTTCAAGTATTGAACACAAGGATGAAGATATGTGTCTTATTGATAGTGCTACAACACATACAATTCTTAAAAATAAGAAATATTTTTCACATCTAACAAAAAGTAGGGCTAGCATCAATACCATTGTGGGTAAAAAAAAATTGATTGAAGGCTCCGGAAGAGCAATTATAATATTACCCAAAGGTACGAAATTTGTTATTAATGATGCTTTATATTCTTCGAAGTCTCACAGAAATTTATTGAGTTTTAAGGATATCTGCAAGAATGGGTATCATATTGAGACTATAAATGAGAAGAATAAGGAATATCTACAAATTCTTATTGTTAGATGAGTCCACATTCCATGCCTATATTTACATGCTTCTCATGTGCTCATACCTCCTATTAGAGGTATGAGCATATATTTTTATATATTTTATTTATTTAGATTTAAATTATATACTGCTTTCTGAGATTTTTTTTTTTTTTTTTGCATCCAGTATCTCAAATTAATTAGTTTTCAGTTCTGCATTTATCTGTAACACCAGTATTATGGAAACTAATTAATTTGAGATACTGGGTGCAAAAAAAATATCAGGAAGCAGTATATAATTTAAATCTAAATAAATACAATATATAAAAAATTAAAAAATATGCTCATACCTCTAATAGGAGGTATGAGCACATAAGAAGCATGTAAATATGAGCATAGAATGTGGACTCTTGTTAGATTTGGTGAAAAAAGTGTTCTAGAAAGATTACCAATGTTATCTTCTGGATTGTACTATACAAATATTAGTACAATTGAAACACATGTTTCGATAAGCCAGATATATGTTGATAAAGATATATTTAATGTTTGGCATGACCGGTTAGGCCATTCCGGGTCAACTATGATGCGAAAAATAATTGAGAATTCATGTGGACATATTCTGAAGTGTAAACAAATACCACAATCCCATGATTTCTCATGTGTTGCATGGTCCAAGGGAAAGTTAATTATGAGGCCCTCACCAAGCAAAGTAGAAAGTGAGTCTCTCACATTTCTAGAACGGATACAGGGAGATATTTGTGGGCCGATACACCCACCATGCGGACCATTTAGATACTATATGGTTTTAATTGATGCATCAACTAAATGGTCGCATGTTTGTTTATTATCTTCTCGCAACCTGGCGTTTGTGAGATTACTTGCTCAATTGATTAGATTAAGAGCACACTATCCTGATTATCCTATCAAGAAAATACGTCTTGATAATGCTGGTGAATTTACTTCACATGCTTTTAATGAATATTGTATGTCCCTTGGAATTGATGTTGAACATCCTGTAGCACATGTTCATACACAAAATGGACTTGCAAAATCATTGGTTAAACGATTGCAACTTATTGCAAGACCTTTACTTATGAGATCTGATCTCTCAATTTCTGCTTGGGGCCATGCCATTTTGCATGCAGCAATGTTAATTCGCATCAGGCCAACAAGTTACCAAAAGGTTTCCCCCCTCACAAATGGTTTTTGATCAAAAACCTAATATTTCCCATATAAGAATTTTTGGGTGTGCAGTATATGTGCCAATAGCTCCACCTCAACGTTCTAAAATGGGTCCACAAAGAAGAATGAGAATATATGTTGGGTATGAATCTCTTTCAATTATAAAATATTTAGAACCATCTACAGGGGATTTATTCACTGCAAGATTTGCAGATTGTCATTTTGATGAATCAATTTTCCCAACATTAGGGGAGAAAGTAAACAGTTGGGTAAAGAGATTAGCTGGAATGAATTATCATTGGCTCATTTTGATCCTCGTACAAAACAATGTGAACTGAAAGTTCAAAAGATAATTCATTTGTAGGATTTAGCTAATCAAATGCCAGAAACATGTATTGACCCAAAGAAAGTGACAAAGTCACATGTCCCAGCTGCTAATGCTCCTATTCGAATTGATGTCCCTAAAGGACAACAACAATTTGTGATAAATGAATCTAAAGCACGCTTGAAGCGTGGAAGGCCCATCGGTTCAAAAGATAAAAATCCTCGAAAGAGAAAAAGGAGCTAAAAATATAAATGGTCAAGTCGAGGATAATCAAGAAAATTTAGTAGCTCCAGAAGAGCCATTTCCTGAAGAGATATTATCTCCAGAAGAGAATATTGTGGTCCCAGAAGAGACCTAGGTACCTGAAATATGTGAAAATAATGAGATCTCAATAAATTATGTCATGAATGGTATCCGATGGGACCGAAAGGAAGTCAACGTTGACGACATCTTTGCTTATAATATAGCATATGATGTAATGATTGATAATGAGGATCATGAGCCAAAATCCATTAGCGAGTGCCAACAAAGAAAACATTGGCCCTTATGGAAAGATGCTATTAATGTAGAATTAAAATCACTGGAGAAACGAAAAGTATTTGGACCTGTAGTCCATACATCAAAAGATGTAAAGCCAGTTGGATACAAATGGATTTTTGTACGAAAGAGAAATGAAAAAGGTGAAATTACAAGATATAAGGCACGTCTTGTAGCCCAAGGTTTTACACAAAGACCTGTCATTGATTTTGAAGAAACTTATTCACCGGTAGTGGATGCAACTACCTTTCGTTATTTGATTAGCCTAGCAGTAAATGAAGGTCTTGATCTGCGTCTAATGGATGTCATGACCGCCTATTTGTATGGGTCACTTGACAGTGATATTTATATGAAAGTCCCTGAAGGACTTAAGGTGCCAGAAGCATCTAATTCTCGAGAACAATACTCGATTAAATTAAATAAGTCCCTGTATGGTTTAAAGCAATCAGGACGCATGTGGTATAATTGTCTTAAAGAATATTTGTTGAAAGAAGGGTACAAAAATGACCCAATATGCCCATGCATTTTTATGAGAAGATCTAGAAATGAATTTGCTATAATCGATGTTTATGTTGATGATATCAACATCATTGGAACTCCTGAAGAGCTTCAAAAGGTAATAAATTGTTTAAAGAAAGAATTTGAAATGAAAGATTTGGGCAGAACGAAATTCTGTCTTGGACTACAAATCAAGTACCTAAAGAAGATCTTTGTATATCAAGAAGCATATATAAAGAAAGTCCTAGAGCGATTTTATATGGATAAATCACATCCATTGTAAGATCTTTGCAGGTCGATAAAGATCCATTCCGACCTCAAATAATTAACAAAGATGGTGTAAAAGAAGAATTACTTGGTCCAGAAGTACCATATCTGAGTGCTATTGGAGCACTAATGTATCTTGCTAAGCATACTCGTCCTGATATATCATTTGCTGTTAATTTATTAGCAAGATATAGTCCTGCACCAACTCGGAGGCATTGGAATGAAGTAAAACACATTTTTCGTTACCTCAAAGGTACTATGGACATGGGATTATACTACTCAAATATATCCAAGCATGAACTGATTGGCTTTGCAGATGTTGGGTTTTTGTCTGACCCACATGACGGTAAATCACAAACTGGTTATATATTTACATGTGGAGGTGCAACAATCTCATGGCGATCTATGAAACAGACTATATCAGCCACATCTGCTAACCATGCTGAAATCATAGCAATGCATGAAGCAAGTCGAGAATGTGTATGGTTGAGATCAGTAGTACATCACATTCAGACAACTTGTCATTTATCTTTAGGAAAAATGATTCCAACAGTTATATATGAAGATAATACAGCATGTATTGCTCAACTTAAAGAAGGATATATCAAAGGTGATAGAACGAAGCATATTTTACCAAAATTCTTCTTCACTAGTGATCTTCAAAAAGATGGTGAAATAGATATTCAGCAAATCAGTTCAAGTAAAAATCTAGCAGATCTATTCACTAAGACGCTTTCAGGTGCAACCTTTGAAAAGCTTGTCCATGGTATTGGTCTTCGGAGACTCAAAGATCTCAAATGATGCTATCATCAGGGGGAGTAATACTAATGTTGCCAAGAGGGGGAGTCGATACACACTGTACTCTTTTTCCCTTATCTAGGTTTTGTCCCATTGGGTTTTCCTAGAAAGGTTTTTAATGAGGCAGCACTAGACAGTGTATCAATGAATGATGTACTCTTTTCTTTGGTTAGGTTTTTATCCCACTGGGTTTTTCCTAGTTAAAGTTTTTGACGAGGCATATTCATAAATGGACATCCAAGGGGGAGTGTTATAAATATATTAATTATGTGGATGTCCATTGACTCTCGATAGACAGTATGATATAATGATTTACTATTTGTGCATAGTGATTACTATGCATGTGGGACTCGCACATAGTGGCGGAGCCACTATGTTGCATGTGGGTGCAAGTGCACCCATAAATTGTAGCTTTTGAGTTTTTTTTTTTTTTTAAATTGTAGCTGTTGAGTTTTTTTTCCTTCGCTGTTGAGTTACTACATATCTTAGTATAAACACTCATAATCCCCCTTAAAACACGAGACATTATTATATAGTGCTATGAGGCCCAATGGTGGTTTTATTTTTATGGGCCCCAAGCTTTACTACCCGCTGCCAGAGCCAACGTTTTACTTTTTTAGTATGACGTTTTTTTTTTCTTAATATAACCATCTGATTAAATTAAATATAAATATTATCAGATTTAATTAACATATTTTTCTCAAAAAAAAAAAAATACAGTCACATGTACTTAGCTTGTAGAGTTCCAAGAGCAACTCCCCTGCATAAAATAGAAAAGTTCCAAAGATTAATTGAATTTGAATAGATCAGTTGATTAAAATAATTTCTGCATCAATCTTTCAGTGGATGACTTGAGAACAAATACAAAGTATTTAAAGGTGACTGAAGAGAAAAATTACAAAACTGAGGAAAATAAAAAGTTGTAGCAAGAATTGGTATGTAATTATACAGACAACCCTTTATATTCTTTTGTTTTTTTGGCAGAAACTTTTTGGGTTTATATCGTTCCTTTGATCTCTTGTCATAGGATGTAATCAAGGTCCTCAAAATATTTCACTACAACTAGTTTACAAAGGGTTTGTAGGAGGTGGATCCTACCGTTGAACAAGATGAAACGAGTTCTGTGGGAATGGATTCTTTGTTTTTAGAACTAGCAGGTGTTATACATGGAATTGATGAGACAATAAGCTTTGCTGAGATGTTGAAGTAAGAAATATTTGTTGTCTTATTGATTTTGTTTTGACTTGAATTTTGTTCAATACTGTGTGCCTAAATTTGAAACTTATCTGTACAAAGTTGTGTTTATGATAGTGTAGAGTTGTAATGCATTTGTGTTCTCATTGTTTTCCTTCTTCCTCTATGTAGGTATTTGGTGTTGAACCTATTGAAAGTGCCGTGCTCTTTGGTGGACAGTCTGGTGAGTTATATCATTTGTTATGCTCTTTTACTCCTTCGTTGATAGTTGAATTTTTAATATCCTATCATATATGACAAACCATAATAATTTTTCCTTGCATGTTGCTTTGGAATTTGATTGTGTAACATCTAGGTATCTGTATGCATTGATATTAGAGTATATTGTTCTGTTTAAATTGATTTTCTCGGAAATACTTTTCAATCGAACCCCATTTCTAATCCTAAACTTTACGAATGAGTGAGTTGCCTTTTATCCTCTTTTTAAAAAAAATCGGGGGCGTTGCCCTCGAACCCCCAAATCCCATCATTAATTGTGCACCCAGAAACTTAAATTCCTGGCTCGCCACTGCTCGTACACACATATATATACTCATTTTCATACTACCAAATTCTCAATCCTTACACACGCATTTTTCCATATATGTTGGCCATAAGTCCCTTTAGTTGGTTGGTTAAGGAGAAAATTACAGCTAATGACCCAGGTGGAGAAATTACACTTAAGGACCCATTTTCCTTCAATAAATAAACGTCTCCTGTAAACATTTTGAATACAATTGAATGAAAACTCCTTTCTTCTCTCTATCTCTATAATCTCTGTTATCTTTATTCTTTATCTTTATCTCAGTTATATTTCTTGATTTTCACAATACCACTCAATTATTATGAGATTTTTTAATAATTAGATTCTATGGGACCTTATATAGCAGGTTTGATATAGCTTTTGAACTTGCCAATTGAACGGTTGAGAGGGCCAATTTGGCTTTTAAAATCAGAACTTGTCACAGTTGAGGGTAGGTGAGGAATAAGTGAAATTACCTTTATTATTCAACAACCTTCAATTATTTTATAATTAAAATTTTAGTAAAATTTTATTGCAAACTTAATTAAACATTTTCATGGGAATAAAAATTGTATTGATAATTAAGGTTTAAGCTTCCCTGATCTTTTTTATTTTAAATCCTCTAAATTTTCTAATTTTTCCACCCAAGGGCAGAAAAAATTCAAAAAAGCATTAAAACATTCTAGTTCTAGCTAAAACGAAAGGGTTGTGCAGGCTTATGCTAAATCTACTTTAGGTAGACTAGAGATTAGAGAATTCAAGTGGTCCCACAAAAAATCAAGAATTACTCTTTCCAAAAGATGAAAAATTTGATGCTTGCAGTCTACTCGACGCTGCAGAAAAAAAGAAGAAAGATTTATGTGGCGGACGAGTAATATAAGAATTTTTCTAGACTCCAATAATGAGATACAGACGCAAGTACAAAATTTACTAACAATAATAATTTTAACAATTAATAATAACGAAATAATACGGGTTAATATTTGATATGTAAATTTACAAATGAATATATGTGTGTTAAGAACTAACAATAACTAAATTATAAGTGTCAATATTTCATAAGTTAATTTATAAGCCCCAAGTGTTCAAATGTCAATTTATAAATCCTAATTTATATTGTAAAAGTTGATATAAAAATTTCCAAGTGTTTCATCGGTGAATTTATAAGTGTACATACGTATTTTAATAACTAATAATAGTAAAATAACAAGTGTAATTGAAGAACTTCATTTAATGCAAATGAATAACTTCTATATATATAGTTTATACACCAAATAAACTATGCTAGAATCGGTTTAGAGATATTGGAAAGAATTAATCCTAGAATCTAAGAAAAGTTAAACAGAACTGTACAAGGATTTCGATAGAGTTGGCAAGGTTGTTTAGGCCAAATATACCAAATTGACTAATCACAAGTATAATTCCATGTGTTGTATGAGAGAAATTTTTTCTCTCATCTTTACAAAATTGCCCATAGATAATTTTCAATATTCCTAAAATATACCCTCAACTTTTCAGAGTTGTTAGATAGATTAACATGGTCTTCTTCAGTAGGGTTGGACAGCCCCAAATCACCCTCTCCTTCTCCAGTTCCAGGTTCGTTTGAAGGGGCTCTTGTGGTACACTTTCAGCCAGAGCAGCCTCCTCTTCATCAAGTTCTTTCCTTCTTAGTCTTTCCAATTCGGCCATAGGACGGAAGATTGCACACTTTTGGGTGTCTTCCAATGTAATTCTGGGAAAATGGTCGCCGTTTGAAGGGGCTCTTGTGGTGCACTTTCAGCCGGAGCAGCCTCCTCTTCATCAAGTAGTCTTTCCAATTCGGCCATAGGACGGAAGATTGCACCTTTTTGGGTGTCTTCCAATGTAATTCTGTGAAAAGGGTCGCCATCTTTTTTCCTTGATTTTCTTGGACGATCATCGTCTGCCATTGTCGTTATTGGCTTGAGTGCAAGAAGCAGGAGAAGAAAAAACCAGAGAAATCGTTAGAGAGAGAGAGAGGAAGAGAGAGAGATCTTGAGATCGTTTCAGAGTATTTGTAAGTTAGAGAGAGAGAGAGGAAGAGAGAGAGATCTTGAGATCGTTTCAGAGTATTTGTAAGCGACCGCTCAAAAACAAGAATAGGGAGGATAAGAAGAAGAAAACGTTCATTCGGTTAAGTTGGTTGTGTGAAGTGGACCATGAATTGTTTCATTCAGTTATCTGGCTAATGATTTTTTCAGAAATTCCATCATTCACTTAACGGGCAAAAGAGAGAGAGTTCCAAGTTTTTTTGAAAAAAAACTAATGTCAAAGTTTTCAACAGTTGTCTTTATGATTCATGATTAAGAAAATCTTACTATTGTATGACAATTAAACATATGAATTTCGAGAGTATATATATTGAATTAAGGAACATCATATGTAGTAAATATTGTTGTTGTTGTTATTATTATACGATCGATCTTGTCATCTTCTTCGTGAAATTTCGAGTACGTAAGTGGAACTATAAATGAATCGTGTAATTGATAACCTCATGAGGTGAAGATGTCATGTGCTTTATAGGGAAAAAAGAAAAGAGTTTATTTAATATATGTATGTTGAAGGTGAGATGGATTGATTTTATACGCGTGAAGTATTAAAAATATAGAGATATGTGTGTAACATACAAAGAATTTGGGATGGGCAAGGAAGATATGAGAATAAAGGCTATCGAAACATTGAGAGAATTAGGGGAATCTATAGGTTAATAGAATCATATGAGATGATTCAGAAAGGCCAGGAATAAGAAAACATTAGTGTTAAGGCAACATGTAATTAATATACTAGCAAATTAATGAACTCCATTGACATCCAGCATTCCAGCTAGTACTGTAATTAATATATTGGCAAACTGTCTAAATAGTATTGTACAATGTTAAAAAAGTTTTATAAAATTGAAATAATTAATATACTAGTATATACCAAGGGACCCGTCATGTTTTTAACTTAATGTTAAAAACATTAAGTTATCCTGACTTGCCACCTAGCAAAATTATAAAATTCAATAATACCAGAGCCTTTTTTCCCCTATCCAGCAAAATTCAATACTTATGTTATATGATAACAAGTTTTTGTGGCAAATTATAAAATCACCAGTTCACTTGCAATAAGTATGCATAAATTGAACTCCAGAAGGTTCACTACCTTTGCCTCAGCTGGCTTCACCTCATTCTTAATCACAATGGTTGGAAGCCTATTAATATCCATACCCAGAACATTACATACATCATTTCCAAAAGCACTATGAGCCCTTTTCGTCTTCGTCCTTGACATTGACATTGAATGCTGCACAAGACCGACACAATCATGGAACCTCTTTACAGCATTCTTGTTGTCAGCCACACCACAAACCAAACAACGAAATTCCCCATTGATATACGTATTCTCTTCTAAGGGCTTTCTAGTAAATAATAGTGGGGAAATGATATCAGATCTGAGTTAGTTAGAAGAGAGAGAGAGTAGCGATGACGGGATGAGGCACAGGGTATATACGTGCACATTGTACCTATGGGCTAGTGAATGAATTTAGTCAATTTCCTTTCTTAGTTATATCAAGGTATCAGAGCCCTCTGTTCGGCCATGGCACCAAAGCCGGACACCAGATCCCAGGACCGTCTGGGTGACCTGGAGAATCGCCTGGAGACGATTCATACGACCATACACGCTCGTTTGGAACAAAGCTCACACGACATTGCCGACTTCAAGCACACCGCCGTTCGACTTGAGGAGTTCCTGAAAGGACTCGAAGCTCGACTCCAACAGATGCCCAACCCGAACACTGGCAAGCAACCGCAAGTGCACCCTTGACCTACCACCTGCGCCCCGACGGAGGTTACAGCTCTGCCTCTTCTGCTCGTATTCCTCCATTTGGTTCCTTCCACAATTGCAACATCCACCTCCGGCCTCGTCTTATTTTATTCCAACGAAAGCAGCCGTGTTGAGTTTCCGAGGTTCGATGGCTCTGACTTCCGTGGCTGGGCTTATCGCTGTAGACAGTTCTTTGAAGTCGACGGCACCCCACCGGAGCATCGCATCCGTCTGCTGAGTATCCACCTTGAGGGACATGCTCTTCGTTGGCACCAAACCTTTATGCGGCATCGATCGTTTGCCGAAGTCCGTTGGGACGAGTACTTCCAACACATGGAAACTAAATTCACTGATATTCGCGATGAGCATCCTCTGATTGCTCTGAAGAAACTACAACAGGGTGATGGGCTAGTGGCTGATTATGAAAAAAAATTTGACGAGCTGTTATCTGAAATCGATGTCCCTGAATCCATCGCTGTGAATTTATTTATCGGTGGCCTCCGCTCTGATATACGACAATTCGTGCTCAACTTCTCCCCGCCGTCGCTCGCCAGCGCCACCTCCTCAGCACGGTTGCAAGAGGCCACTATTCGGACCCTTCACGAAAATACTCCACACCACGATCGTCGAATTGGCCCTGTGAATTCTGATAATCGTTCAACTGATATGGGGACAAAATTTTCTACAGTAACGGGCTACAAGACCGGCCCATTCTCCTCCAACTCCCCTGATCCAGTGAAATCTACTTTTCAGGCCTCCAAATCACCTGCACTGCCTTATTCATCCAACTCCATATCGCACTCAGCTGCTTCTTCAGAATCTGTTGCGAAACCTACTCGACAATTATCGAAACGGGAAATGGACGAGAGACGTCGGCAAGGCTTATGCTATTGGTGTCCTGAGAAGTATTCCTCTTCTCACAGATGCAAGGACTCTCATGTGTATATGTTAGTCATCGATGATGAGGATGCAGACTTCCATGATGCTTTGGGTGATGCTCAGGGAACCACCGACGGTAGTATTAATGTCATTGAGGGCTCTTTCAATCCTTCCACCCTCAAACTCCTCGCTCGAATCAAGAATCATCAGATTATTCTTCTAGTCGATCCGGGTAGCACACACAATATCATTGACGTCTCGGTGGTTAAACGCCTCAAGCTGACACTGCAAGACCGACCTCTGCTTCGCTTGTCTGTTGTTGATAGTCGTCAGGTGTGCCTCTCTAAGTGTTGTCCTAATCTGAGTTGGGAAATGGGAGGGTCAATCTTCTGTTCTGATTTTTGGGTGATGAACCTTGGGGGCTACGATGCTATCTTAGGGGTTGATTGGCTTCAAACTTTGGGTCGCTTTTCTATGGATATGGATTTACAAGTTTTTGAGTTTAAGTTGAATGGGCAATCTGTCTTATTACGGGTGTAATACCCCGAAATTTGAATTAGGGAATTTAAGGGCCAAAGTGCCAAAATGACCAAAGTACCCCTGGGAGGAGTAAATAACTTAGGAAAATGGTGAAAAATTCTAAAGGGCAATGAAATAATTATTTAAATTGAGAGAGAGTATATCTCTAATTTTGGTAATTTAATAAATTACAAACTTGGAGAAATTGAAGAAGAATGCTCAAAAGTATGGTAATGACCATAATGCCCTCACAAATTCTAAAATAAAGCGAGAACACATGGAAACAGAAATGTTAATGAAAAAAAACGAAATAAAGAAAAAAAAAATATGCAGAAAAAAAAAATGAAAATGAGAATGAAAAGGGAAAAAAAAAAAAATATATATATATATATATATATGTGCAAGTTGACATATAATAAGAATATAATTAATTAAAGTAAAAAGTGATGAATAGTAATTTTAAAATTAGGAAACGGATCCTATCTAGAGATCTAGGAATGAGAATTCCAAAGTCAGGGTAGAATATTGATCAGTGGAATTTTATCTTCCGTTAAACTCTTGCGGAAGTTAATTCTGAAGCCGTTTGTGCTTTTTCCTAATAAGACGAAATAGGGAAATTCTGAGAAAATGCCAGATAGCCAAAAGGACGAAAATGTTATGTTGTGACATTTGGAAAAGAATTGGGAATTTTCATGAACATATTTGGATTCAGTGAATTTTTCTGAAGAGATGGGTATTTCCGAAAACAAGTTTCGACACCGGACGCGTTTGGACACGTTTTTCGAGAAAGACTCAACTAACTATTGGAGCCCTATATGGAATCAAAATATAGGTTAACTTGGACATTTCTACTGAGTGAGGAAATGGTTTCAAAGTTGTAAATCCAGAATTTTGAGATTTCTCCGAAATTACGCGAATCGGGTGCCGATCGGAAATCGGCTCCAGAAGCTTCTAGAAGGGCCACATGGCCACTTCCCATTGGCCAAGACACTTGGATTTTCGGCCAAGTGTGAATGCAAAAGGGGAAGGAAAGGGTTTTTGAAAAGTTGCTTTGGACGGTCCGGATCGATTCTCACAAAGTTGATCCGATGGTGAAATCCTACACCTTTTCTTATAAATACCCCCTCCTTCACTTTTCTTCACACCATTCCTTCTTGCCTATTTCGAAATTCTAGGGAGAGAAAGTAGAGAGAAGCTCGGGGAAGTTCTGTAGAAGTCTTCAACGGGTAAGTCTTTCGGTCTTTAGTTTTTAGTCTTTAGTTCAATAGTTAGTAAGGCTAGAGTAGTCTTTATTTTTATGATTTGGGTATCATATGGGAGGGCTATTTTAGTCTTTATTTTCAAGAATCATAAATGCGTCGAAGTTCGCGAAATTTTGGGAAGAAAATAGCCTATGTAGCGGAAGCCCTGGCGAAATTCCGCCAGTAGGGTATAGGGGCAAAATGGTAATTTTTACCTAAAATGCCGATTATAATGCCAAATACATAGCGTCGGTTCGGGAGGACCGAGGACCGAGGAGAGAGGGAAGCAGCAAGTTCAGGGATCCGGCTGAAGACTTCCCGACGTTGTTCTTTTCTTTTTGAAAACTCTCGGTTGTTGAACCGTTTATGTAACTAGCCAGTGGGCATTTTATAACAATATATCAGTTACACTCTTGTTCCGGTGCTCTACTCTGATGAAAAAATTTTATACTGCTTTTGAAAAGTCGGGATGTTACAACGGGGCTTGAATTCAAGGACTCCATTCTGCTTCGATGAAGTTCCTGCTCCAACGACCAATTCCTCTGCTTCTATTACTCAGTCCTTACCACCTGTTGCTGATCGGGGTCAGTTTACTCTTGCACCAGAGGCAATTTTGGGTCGTACACTCATTCACCACAACAATCTTCCCATCATTCAAGTCTTAGTCCAGTGGACATTTACTCAACCTGAGGATGCTACTTGGGAAGATCTTCCTACTCTTGACAATTTCCTAGATTTTTCATCTGCGCTGCCAGTCCTACCAATGAAATCCTTGTGGACAAGGATTCTTTTTAGGGGGGAGTATTGATATACGTATTCTCTTCTAAGGGCTTTCTAGTAAATAATAGTGGGGAAATGATATCAGATCTGAGTTAGTTAGAAGAGAGAGAGAGTAGCGATGACGGGATGAGGCACAGGGTATATACGTGCACATTGTACCTATGGGCTTCTTCGTGAATGAATTTAGTCAATTTCCTTTCTTAGTTATATCACCCATGTTCCCAGCATTTCTCGTAATACTTCCACAGTTCATTATTTTCTCCAAATAGTTTTAACAACAAGTCCCCCATCTCCTTCAACTCATCATCATCTCATTGTCCATATCATCCTCTTCATCGTCACCGCTATCATCACTGTCATCAGAACCAAACAAAAACTCTCCGCAAGCTTGCATGCCTTATACTGCACCTGCTACACCTCAAGTGTCTCCTTTTCTTCTGCTGACAATGGATGTGTCGCCTGAGTTGGACACGGCTCCAATGGTGGCCATGCTGAGTCCCCTGGAGCAGAACAACTATCAGAATCTTGTTCAAGTCATCTTTGTTGATGGTGCTTGGGTTGTCACCACACACCATCATCAACTATGACTTCAACGTTTTAATGATAAGTTTCAAAAATCTTGTTCATTTTGAACCTTTCACTCAATATCTACAAAATTCATAAACACTTACCTCACTGACTCGTTTATAGTCTGGTGAACAACAACAAAATTTTGTTTAACTGGTTCACCAAGCTGCTCCCCGGATACTTCATCTAATTTATCAGAAGTAAAAGAACCATCTTCTCCATCAGCAGCATTAACATTTGTCTTGCCCTGCAATGTTATCTTAGTTCCACTAACTTATATGATCTCAAAAAGTCAAATAGCAGCAGTAACTAATCAAACTACCTCACAACTTGATCTCAAAGTCATCCAACCATTTGGCTTTAACTTAATCTCCAAAAATTTAATGAATACACATGTATTGTTAAAAGTAACAAACTCAGTTGCATATAAGTGACTCAAGAGTACCTAATGGATAAACTTCATTATCTTCTATCAGAGCCTGCTATTTTTTTAGTTTGCCCAGTAAAATTCAAGATTAAAGTTATGTAAACATCAGATTTTTTGCTAATTATATAAACACCAGTTTCCTTGCAAAAAGTATGCATAAACTGAACTCTAGAAGGTTCACCACCTCTGTCTCAGGTGGCTTCACCTCTTTCTCGATCACAATAGTTGGAAGCCTATTGATATCCCAGCCCAGAACATTACATACAGCATTTCCAAAAGCTCAATGAGCCCTTCTATTCTTTGTCCTTGATATTGACATCGAATGCAGCACAAGACATAACACAACCATGGAACCTCTTTCCAACATTCTTGTTATCGGCCACACCACAAACCAAACAACGAGATTCCCCATGTTCCCAGCATTTCTTGTAATACTTCCACAGTTCATTATTTTCTCAAAATAGTTTTAAAAAGAAGTCTCTCATCAAGGACAATATAGATATTTTTTCGATCTAAACAATATAGAGCTATTATTTAGGTGACTGCTTATCTTAAATTTACATTCATTTTGGTTTTTGTTCCTGAAATTTTAAACTAGTTGTTTTGGTCCCTTAAGTTTACTTTATTTCAAACGGTTATTCCTTAAAGTTTTAAAAGGATTTTGAACCAAAGATAACACCATTAGTTGAGCTTATATGGCACTGACACCGTTAAATATACTTATCATGTGGATCCTGAGGTGGAATTTTTTTTTTTAATTCTTTTAAAAAATAAAAAATCAACATCAATATGTTATCAAGCGTATATTTGCCAATGAGAGGGAGTATATTTGTCACTGGCAGGTGGTCACCTCCAGTGAGAACCTCGAGCGTGTGATGTCTGACATTAAAGGTTTACACACATGAATATAACCATTAAATGAGTTACACACATGAATATAATCATTGTATCTGATAGTCCTTTGGATTATGAACTAAATTTAGACCGACAACATTTAATACACATAAATGTCAATGAAGCATGCTTCTATGAACCAACAAATCTTGGGTGTGTACTAGAGGTATTAAGAGTCAGATTATACCCCCACATTTCCGTTGTTAACGTCGGTTTTACGCGTTAAAACGACAATAAGCATGCCTGATGCATAACAAATGTTCTAGAGATTTCACTACGTTCTCATAGGAGCGGCTCCACTCCACATCCGTAGAGATGATTGCATGAAATTTACCTACAATGAGTACACCATCCCGTAGGATTATGAAATCATTAAGTGCTTTTGCTCAAGCTCACCAAAATGTATTCTAGCACTTTCCATATCATAGGAAGGGAGTAGCAAGTTTTTTAGTGCTAATAGAACTAACGAACGACTTATTTTTACGCATATGAACCTTCTTCATTGGATCACCAATCACAAAGGTTGGGTTGACCATCGCTGATAATTTTGAATTGGGTTTAGTCCTATTCCTCTCGGCTAATTTGATCTCTTCCTAGGGTTTTGTTAACAGATCCATAGGTCATCTTTTGATGTTACAAATTTGATTTAGATAAATCCACAATTCTTAAGGGCGCTTGGTCACATTTTATCTCAAATGATTTCTGCTATTGTTCTTTCTATAATGGCTACTGTCATTTGGCAATCTCAATTGATCACACTAAATGTCAGTTTTTATACCATAATATTTGCTAAAAAGTTTTTTACAACTTAGCCTCCAATTTCATCCATTTCCAGAGTAATAAACTTTGTCTCGCATAATTTTTATTTTGGGTACTAGTGGATTTTCTCATATAAAATTGAAATTCAGTTAACATCCGTGTATTTCAATACAACGAGAATCCGCCACACATGATACCAACATATATGGTACCCCTCAAATATTTAATATCCCTCATAGGGCTACATATTTATATATACTCAATCCTATGTCACGGGAATTAACATCCTTTAATGCAACAAATTCTCAACAATTTGTGGATGCCCAAATTGAGCTACAAAGTCACTTCAAAAATTATGTAAGCATCATAAGGAATATTCACAATGGTTCTCAAAAACCAAACTTCATAAACATTTCTCAATATTATATATAATCACTATTCCCTTTCAACACCTAAAACCATTTTTGCTTAACCCATGCTTTTATATTAAATTTTGAAGCAACGACACCATAAATAATATGTCATATTCACAATAGTCATGCATGTTTATACCACTATACATATATACCCACAAATCATGAAAATTATTAAATTTTCATATCACCATCATAAACTTGTTGCAAGCCACACAAAAATTTTATAATTCATAAAATTTGCTCTCAGTAGTAAATAACAGAGCCCCCACATAATTAATTTTAAATTACAACTTGGCTTTATCAAATGAGGTTAGAAATAATTTGCAACTCCAAAAATTAGAAGGCACACCCACATGTTAGGCACCCTCACACTTTTAAATATCTCAAATTATATTAAGCAACCTATCAATAACAATTATAATAAGATTACACTCTCACCATTTAATCCCCATCCATTCTAATTAAGTTAGAATTTTCCAAAAGGCATGTCTAATTTTCTTAGACTGAGCTAGACAGAATCGTTATCACATATGAAAATCATTATGTGCACTTTCAATTCATTGAAGTGATAGCTATATATTTCCACAACATATGATAAAAATATTATTATAATGGAAAATGATAGTAAATCTGGTCCGTTAAGATCTTAATCCAACGAAAGGAAGAAAAAAAGAAGAAGAGAAAATGATAGAAAGGGGTAAAGGAGATAAGCTTGATCATAAAAGAGAGAAGCCAGATCCATGTTTGTAATACCTTTCTTCTTTTCTTCAAAAACCATTTGATGGTTTCTCAAAATCCACAAGATAAGTTGACCAAATAAAAATACTCATGCCACAATTACAATAACGTTTTGTCTACAAAACATATTTCTATATCTCGTCATAACAGTAAAATCAGTCACCGTACAGATAAGACATTTGACCACCGAAATTCACAAAATTTGTATATATCTATTAAAGTCCATAAAACCAATAGATTACTAGTTCATGGAATGGAAGACACATACCTTATTGTCTCATCGAAATCCTATATACATTATATCTTAATGACAGCAAGTCATTTCTAGATAAGTCCTCTCCAAGAACTTCTACCATTATCTTAGTACTCATGCCGAGACTTTCAATAAAAAAAAACGCAGTGCTTATGAGGTCTTAAGTTAGTCTAATTTAAGAGGCAAATTTTGCAGCTGAGTATAATAACGAGTGTGAGTGTTAATTTGGTTTCTGGTTTTTATTGACTTGTAATAAATTTTTTTTTTTATTATTTATTTCACTGGGATAGAAAATAATAACCGGGTTTGCTCTGTTTTTCTGGTGGCAGGTTAATGTACTGCCCAGAGAAGTCTTTGGCAATTCAACGTTCGAATTGGCTGTTCCTGTTCTCATGATGCAATGGCTACCTCTTCGGCTTGACATTGTTGATTCTGGGCAACGTGAAGAAATTCGGGCTTAAAAGGCCATCCCTGGGTCCATTGGAGCTAAAGAACACAGAGAGCAAAACCCCTGTTTTGGACATTGGCACTTTGCGGCAATGTTCCTTATTGACTACATGTGAGAAAATGTTCCAAAACCCTATGTTTTTCCATTAAGAAAATACAAAAGAAGTAAGTTTTCAGTAAACTGAAGTGAATTTGGTTGTGTCATGAGCAGGAAGGTGAATTTTTCTCAAAGAATGGAAAGGAAATACTGGGCTTTATGCATTTGGATTTACAAGGAGAGGGCTATCTGGAGCTTCATCTGATGCATGAAGGGAGTAAGTAGGTAATAAGGTTTTCTTGAGTTGATACGTGTTTTGAAGAAGAGAGTGAGCTTGGAATTTTGTAGGAGGATGAAGAAAACTGTTGTTAACCCGTTTGGAATCTCATGTTTTCGATTGCAGAAACCATGGCAGCGACTTATGGCAACGGACAGATATGTTTCCCTTTTTTTTTAATTAAATAAAAGCTTTTAAAAATATTTAGAATTTAATTTTTCACCTCAACTTGCCGTTTTGCCTTAATTACACAAACTTTCCCCGTATTTTGAAAACACATATTTAAGTTCAAGTCCTTAACTCTGTTAAGGATCTTTATATTTTAATTAAAATTTGTATTAAAATAAATTTAATTTACTAATTTACCTTTCATTTACTAATTCCCTAATTTTGACTAAAATTGTTAAAGTAATTTTTTTTTCCTTTTTCTAAATTTACTTTTACAAATGGTAATGTGATAATTTTTTTTTGGGTTAAGACACAGATTGGCCAACGAATTTTTACTCTAGGAGCGTCTAACATTAAAAACTTTTAAGTGGCCCAAAAATACATAAAAACTTTTAAAAATGTAATGTCAGCATAACACCGTTAGAACGTTAAAATGTAAACTTTTAAGGGTTAAGGTACAGATTGAACAACGAACTTTTACTCCAGGAGCGCCCAGCACAAAAAAGTCTATGTGCAATCCACCCAAAATGTGACTGTTGCAAAGTAGATTTCATTTTGAGTAAGAATGGTGAGTTTTCGAACTTGCCCGGAAAAATCTATATGCAACCCACCCAAAATCTGACTTTTACAAATCCTTGCTCCGATCCCCAACCATGTGCATTGGAGTTAGAAAGAGTGAATGCAATAAAAAAAAATCACAAATGTAATGAGTAAATTTCATTTTGAGTAAAGGTGATAAGTTTTCGAACTTACCCAGTACAAATGCAGATTGTGATTTTTAAGTTGACCTAAAATATCTACTTGTTACATTTGTGGTTTTTTTGTTACATTCACTCTTTCTAACCCCAATGCACATGATTGGGGGTCCGAACAAGGATTTGCAACAGTCAGATTTTGGGTAGATTACACATGGATTTGCTTGGACAAGTTCGAAAACTTACCACCCTTACTCAAGGATGGACCTACATGGGGGGCTAGGGATGGCCCCCCCAAATTACAGAGTTTAACCCAAAATTTTAGAAAATTATATTTCGGCCTCATAAAATTTTCAATTTTTTCACTTTAGTCCCCATTTAAAGCTTTATAAAGGGACTAAAATGAAAATATTGAAACTTTTACAAGGCTTAATGTAATTTTATAAACACCTGGGGTTATTCTATAAATTTCGCTCCCTAATTTCAATTCCTGGTTCCGTCCTTGCCCTTACTCAAAATGAAATATACTCGTTACATTTGTGATTTTTTTGTTGCATTCACTATTCCTAAACAAAATGCACATGGTTAGGGGTCTAAGCAAGGATTTGCAACAGTCGAACTTTGAGTGGATTGCACATAGACTTTTTTGTGCTGGACACCACTCCTGGAGTAAAACTTTTTTATGTTAGGCGCTCTTGGAGTAAAAGTTTGTTGGTCATTCTACACCTTAACCCTTAAAAGTTTACATTTTAACCGACATTCTAACAGCGTTGTGCTGACTTTACATTTTTAAAAGTTTTTTAGTATTTTTGGTTCATTTAAAAGTTTTTGGTAGTGCGCGCTTTTGAAGTAAAAATTTGTTGGTCAATCTGCACCTTAATTCATTTTTTTTTTCATATTTAGATAATGACATAATTAATTTAATTAATGCACATATATATAGAGAGTTTAATTAAAAATATGATTGATTCTTTTTAATAGATGCATACTTTAATAAACGTGTTTACTAATTTATTCTAATAAAAAAATATGTATATCAAATCTTAAGTAAATCTCATGACTCCCGATATATGTGGCCACTATCCCAAGTAACATCTCCATAATAGTTCTCATACATATAAAAATACAAATACCTATTCAAATATGAATATTCTTTTCTTTTCTTTTTTTTACAATATGAAATTTTTGTTCATAGATCTTGTGGCTCATCCTCTGCGTTTGTATGGTTGAAGCTCGACTGTGGGTGGAAGGGAAGCTCGTCCTCTCCATCTTCATGACCGAATCATGACTGTGGCTGAAGCTCATCTTCTCCACTTCGGCTTCATTTCTCCAGAATTGCAACTCTGTCTACCATCATATTTTCTACGATTTTGAGCCATATTCAAAAATTGATTCTTCATATTTTTAAGAGATTGAAGAGATTTTCTTGAGTTTGATGTTTAAGCAAAGGTTTTCTATTTTTGGCAAGGTGGATGTAATACTGGTGGCCGATGGTAGTTCCTCCAATTCTAGTTCATTGATGCTATTGGGGGATTTTTTTATTTATTTATTAAAATGACATTGTTTTTAAAAAAACTAGGTCTCATTTCCAAGATGTGCCAAACATACTATCAGATTCGTGACACAATTAGAGACTAAATTGTACGGAATATGTGATTTAGTTAGTTATGTAATATTATTTGATCAAATTATGTATTTTAGTATTGCCAAATTTTCCAAATTAGAGTTTTTTACTTTTTTGTAATTTTAATTTTTTCTTTGATTATTATCTCAAAAGTCACTTATACTACCGTCATTCCAAACATGTTTTAATTTCATAAAAGCTACTTATACCATCACCAATCTAAACATAAATTATATTATACGGTCTGACTTTTACCAATTTTACTTTTACACAAGTCAGATTGCAAATAAATCACATTTCCCACCGTTATCCAAACACATATATACTGTCATTTTAGAAAAAAGAGGGAAAAACAAAGTGAAACAGCCATATTAAGGAGCCATTCATTATGGCTAACATGTAGAGGAAATTTAACTCGGTATTGGATATAGAGAAGGTATATTAATGCACAGGATGCAAGTTCTTAAATATAAGATCAAACATTTGTCATATCATATTTTGAAAAGCTAAACAAAGCACAAGCAGCCATGCATGAATGACATTTTCCACATTACTGAAGATGTCCATATAATTGAGATAATTTATTAGATTGAGATCATCAAAGTTTGATCCATTTAACATCTTCCGCATCAGTTTTGATTCTGCTCGAATGTATAATGTTCTGCACTTATACCATGAGTTGAGAACATAGTTTCCACTTGTTCAACAAACTTCACTAAACAATAAAAAAATGAAATTAATGGCAAACAATGATTTTATTCAGAAAAAGGATGATAATTTAGTTTTTTTTTTTTGGTGTAAAAAAGTTTTGGAGGGGTTCGACATCAGTCCCCCACCAAGGCCAGGGCATGGCCCCGGGCTCTATGAGCACTTACAGGGGACTTACGAGATCGCTTACCAAAGGAGTCCCAGCGACCTAAGGGCCTAGTCCTGGATCTCTTACCATCTATGACAACTCACATTGGCGGATGATAATTTAGTTATTTGATCATTCATACCACATCCAAAGCCATTTTTATTCTACGCTTCTCTCGTCAATCTTACAATTAGGATTATGCCATTTTCCACAATTGTGTACCTTTTCATTTCAATTATTATCAACCAAAAGATGATTCATTTTGAGATATCGTCATCTCCGTGAACAATTGTAGGCGTGCTGGTGGGCAAGGCTGCAAGCAGTTCATGCCTCTTGCATGCAAATTAGAGGGTAATAAAATTGAAATCTCATAGACAAAAATGATTTTATTCAAAAAAGGATGATGATGATTTAGTTCAGATGCTTGCTTCTTTTTTGATATATCAGCTGAGATTTTTTGATATATCAGCTGAGACAGAGACGCAAGAGGAAGAAGGAGCGCTGCGAACGAGAACGACCTCCGGGGTCTTCGACCTTCCCTCTCACCTTTGCCCTTCATCTTCTTTCTTGCCGGCGACTTCGTTCTCCACCACGGTCGCCAGCGAGCTTCTATCATCACCTTCTTTGTTCACCATCACACCCACCTCCATCTTGCTCCGTCACCGCCGTTCCATCTAACCACAAACCACCGCCAGTCCTTTCCTGTTCATCCCGTTCCATTTTCGTCCAAAAGCCACGGCTTCCTCTATTCCAGATTCACATTAACTCCGAACCACAGCCACCGTCACCTACCATTATCCTATGTTCGCTCCCATATTTACCGACAACCCTCGCACTCCCAGATTCGCCTTCAGCTTCTTCCATTTGGCTTCACTCACTCTTCCATATCTTTTCTCCATTTACTGTCCACTTCCTCCATCGTTTTTCATTTTTGGTTTGCTTGGGAGCTTTGTGTTGACAATGCTTGGTTTTATGAGTAGCTGAGGAGTCCAACTCTTGGGATTGGGGAAGATTGACTTGAGTTCCTAAAGCTTCAATTAGGGGAGTTTATTTGTTCAATTTATTTTCTCTAATTGAATGTGAATTTCTTAGTTTTAGGAATATTGTTTTGTATTGTTGAGACTTAATTTACCAGGTTGGATAACTTTGTAGATTGAACCTTTGTGATTGGATTGAATTTTTGTAGTTTGTTGGATTTATATATATGCATTTCCTTATTGATTCAATGATGTTGTGCTTTCTACGCGGTATTGTTAGATAGTATGATTGAATTGGATTAATTGAGTGGCGTGCTATCGCATTCATATCAAGAGGAAGTAAGTTACATTAATTTAATCCTAATCATATGTTAAATGGTTTTAAACAATATCTCAAGAGGTAGTAGTTAGCCACGGTAGTAGAAGCTACTATTAATTGGGAATATTGGACTCATGTGGTATCTTGGGGTTTTTCATCTAGACTTAGTGAAAATTTGCTCCTATATTTAACTGAACTATGATAGTCACTAATCCATTTCCAAAAGCATTCATTCATTATACATTTCATACTCCATTCCATTTTATATAAAGAAAATACCAAAAATAATAGTTTAGTATTTAATTAAATTGCATTTCTCTTTACTTTATTAATTTGAAAAGCCAAAACCTATTTTTTCCCTTGTTTTAATTGCATCTTCATGACATTTAGATTATCTAGAACTCAATAAAAGGCTCCTCGAGAAGAGAGAACGATCCTCGGTTTGCCTATACACAATCCTTGGTTATTTTTTATTGTGGACCCCAAGGCTAAAGACAAAAAAGCTCTCATCAAATGGCGCCGTTGCCAGGGAGCTAAGTAATTGGCTCCCTAGGTAATCTAATTGTCAAATTCATTTTTGACAAGGGATTTCTCGTTTGAATTTTGTTAGTTTTGCATTTTTATTTTATTTTTCATTGCATATAGTTTAGGATTTTTGCATTTAGGTAGCTTGCATAGCATTCATTGCATTATTGCATTGTCTTGACTTGGTAGCTTCTGTGTGGTAGTGTTGCGTTAAATTCGGTATGATTTTGAGCTTATTTGTTTGAATTCACCATGTCTCCAAGTTAATTCATAGTATATTTTTATTTTATTTTGAAACTTCTTTTTCTTTTGCATTTGGATTAGTATTTTCTTAGATTCTTTTTCTTAGTTTTTATAGTTTATATTTAGATAGTCATATTGTAATTCATTGGGAATTAATTGTATTGAACTTTCATGGCTTGGTTTAACGGTAATCAAGATTCACTCTTTCAATCTCACTCTTTTGTAGGAGATTCGACCGGAAGGGAAGAGTCTATCTCTCAAAGCATCGATTTCATTCAACAAACATTGCAGTCTTTTGAGGCTACACTGGGAATTCAAGATAAGAGTCCAATTGGTCAAGAATGTCATGGTCTATTCCACCACCCATACCATGAACCTTACTACCAACCTCCATTCCAACCTAATCACTCACCACACCCACCATATAGATCATACCATGAACCTTACCCACAACCTCCATTTCAACAATATCATCAACCCTCTCACTTACCATACCATCCTTCATTCCAACCATGCCATCAACCATTTCAAGAACCTCCTCTTTCATTCCACCATATTTCCCAACCATGTCATCCATCTCATGAATACCTATTCCCATTTGAGCCACCTTGTAGACCTTATTTTGAACCATGTGTGCCAAACAAAGAACCTACCATTCGTGAAGTCCTTGGAAAATTCCAAAATCAAGTGACTCAGACTATAAATGAGGAGCAATCACACAAGGACAAGTTTGATCATCAAATAGACTCTATAATAAGACAATGGAACATCAAGAGAATGAGAATGAGAAAACGGAAAAGGAAATTGAGCATTTCACTCAGCAATCACAAGTGTTGAAGACTAATTTCCAAGAAAATCATCTTCCCATGTTCACACATACACAAGAAGTGGAGCAACTAGAAGAAAGCAATGAGAAGTTGGAAAAAGCAATGGAGTGACCTGTACAAAAGTCTTCTATGTGCTATACTCTTCAACCTTCCGGACTTGATGCCTTCCTCACCTTGCCATATATGGATGCTCAAACCCTTACCCTAAGAAGAATGTATGACCAATTAAAGGTCCGGCATCTACAATTATTCATGCTCAAAGAGGCTCTTCCTCTTGGATTCTCTGAGGAAATGGAATAGGAAATGGAGTACATTAAAAATTCATCAAGACATTTGTTCACCATGTGCTATGGATAAAAACCGAAGGAAAAGAAGGAGCTCCATGGTCATATACCTCCAATGATGATGGGAAAACCGAAGAGCAACAGCTAAATGCCACTTCACAAGTGAAAGTTTCCAATCCTTCAGTACATATTCCCACACAATCACAAGAAGTGAAGCAAGTACAAAAGAGGATTGAAGAGTCTTTCCTACCATTTGGTAATGATCCTATCCTTATAGTAATAGACTCTCCTACTACTTTAACTAGTGAAGCAATTAATGATTTGAGTAATGATGAGGTGGATGAGGAAATTATTGTTGAATCCCCTCAAATGTTTGAAAACGTAATTGTTCACCCATTAGTTCTAGTAGTAGCGATTCGATTGTACTTGTTGATGAGTGTGATCTTACTTCTTTATGTGATGCTTTAACTGTTGAAAATGCTTCTCTTCATAATACTAGGGATGATTGTGATAAATTGAATGACATCTTTTCATGTTGTTGTGCGGAAGATGAAATATATTTGTAGATTGTTATGATGAAAAATGTCATTTGCTTATTGAGTTTCGAAAGAAAGCATTAAGTGTCGTGGTTGATTCTACCATTAATCATGATGCACCCTCTTGTACTATTGATGATTGTAAGCATGTTAATTGTGAACATGTTGACTCTTGCATAGATGCTAGTGTGGTTGATGCGAGTGAGAAAGACCATAGCCTATTAAAAGATCTTTATCTTGATTCCAATGAATTACATGATAGTTTAATAAGGGAAGATTCAATAGTTTTGATTGATGATATTACAAATGAAAACGAATCTTTCCATATGATTCTTTCCAGTGATTTTCCACCCGATATAGACAAAGAAAATGATTCTCTTGAAAAAATCAAAAGTTTTAGGTGGTAATGATTTGAAAAACTCTCTTCTTTCTTCCACTCTTTTTCCTTCCATCTCTTGTGATTGCAATGCTGATGTGGTGTGCCCCAACACTAAGTTGGATTCCGTACCTTCCACTTTGCAAACACAAGAGAATCTTCAAAATATAATTGTTTATCTAACTCCTACTGATGGGAATGTAATTGATTTCCTTGGATGTGACAGTTACTTTGAGAGTTTAGAACTTAACATGCATTTAGTGCACTTGAAATCTCTCCATGTTTCTATTTTTGGATGGAATACTGTTGTTTGTCTGTCTTCATTCCAGGCACATCATTGGAAAGGTCCTTTGTGGTATTAATCTCCACTGTACATTCTTGGACCTCTTCTAATTGATCATGAACCACCTCCACCAAGGAATTTCAATGTGGGAGATCTTTTAATGGACAAATGCATGATTCTCATCGGGGATAAGAACTTCTCCTTCAAGCGACTCAAGATATTCTAACACAGGTTGTCTCTTTCCTCACTTATTTTCTTCCTAATTACTTTGATTACTTGGACTTAATTTTTGTATTAGGAAGATAAGTGCGGGGGAGGGACACAATCTAGTAGAAAAAGTAGAAATAATTTAGTTTATTAAGTGCAATAAGAACTCCCTATGTATGCTTTGCATTTTATTGGCCACTACCCTACTTAATTACCATTGTGCCTTGAATTTCAACTTGTTTATCATTATCTTTTGAGTGGTTTTACCACATTGAGGACAATGTGTTGATTAAGTGTGGGGGAGAGGAATACATTTTGAGTCCCAATTAATTGGTTGTTTTTAAATGAGAAAATGCCTAAAACTAGAAAAATTTTCAAGAATGACTTGCCTTAATGCATGTCTTAAGTGGTAAAGGATCGCATTTGAGTTGTCGGTGGAGACGTGCACTTTCTTGGCTCCATTTTCTTTGGCTTGAAGTAATCCGGCAAGAAGAGCTTCATACTCAGCTTGATTATTGGAAGTCGGGAAGTTGAGTTGGAGGGAGTGCTCCATAGAGACTCTTTCTGGGCTTTCTACTATGACCCCGCCTCTGCTACCCTTAGTGTTTAATGAGCCATCCACAAACACCTTCCAAGTCTCCGCATTTTCCATCTCTCCTTCATTCGATGGGGTTAATTCCATCAAGAAAACCGCCAGGGCTTATGATTTAATGGCGTGCCGAGCTTCATAAGTGATATCAAACTTGGAAAACTCTATCGCCAACTGATCATTCTCCTAGCAAGATCTGGTTTATGAAGTACCTGCCGGATTGGTTGACTTGTCCTGACCGCAATAGGGTGGCCTTGAAAATATGGACGAAGTCGTCTTACTGTAGTAAGCAAGGAAAATGCCATTTTCTCCAGCTTATGATATCTTAGCTTTGATCCTTGTAGAGCTCGACTCACGAAATATACTGGCATTTGGCCACCTTTTGTTTCTTTGACCAACACAGCTCTTACTGCTTCTTCGCCCACGGAAAAGTACAGAATCAACGTCTCTCCCAGTTTTGGCTTAGATAGAACTGGAGGTGCAGCCAAACACTGCTTTATCTTAGTGAATGCAACTTCACATTCCGAGTTCCACCTGCCTTGAGCTTCCTTTTTTAAGAGTTTGAAAAAGGGCAGTGAATTCTCTGCCGACTTGGGTAAGAATTTGGTCAGGGCAGCCAATCTCCCCGTTAGTTGCTGGACCTCTTTTTTGTTTCTTGGAGCCTTCATTCCAACACAGCTTGGCATTTTTCTAGGTTGGCTTCGATTCCTCTTTTCATAAGCAAAAAAACCCAAAAAATTTCCAGTCAGAACTCCAAATGCACATTTAGCCGGGTTTAACCGAATTTGGTAAACTCTCAACTTGTCAAACGTCTGCTGTAGACCTCAGACATGGCCTGCTGGCTCTGCTGATTTGACGATCATGTCGTCGATATACACTTCCACATTCTTCCCAAGATGGTCTTCGAATACTTGGTTCATCATTCTTTGATAGGTGGCCCATGTGTTCTTCAGGCTGAAAGGCATCATATTGTAGCGATAATTTGCCTTTTCAGTGATGAACGCCGTTTTTCTTATCCTCCGGGTGCATGGCCATTTGATTATATCCGGAATACGCGTCCATGAAAGAAATCAATTGAAAACTAGATGAATTATCTACCAACTGGTCTACATTGGGCATTGGAAAAACGTCTTTAGGACACACCTTGTTTAAGTCGATGTAATATGTGCAGACCCTCCATTTCCCGTTTGGTTTTTTCACCATGACTATGTTGGATAACCAGGTGGTATACTGCACCTCCCGAATGAAACTGGCATTCAACAATTCTTTCACATGCACCTCCAGGGCCTTCCCTCTCTTTGGGCCAAGCTTTCTTTTCTTCTGGGCCACAGGTACTGACCCCGGATGAATCGCCAGTCTATGACAGTAAAATTCTAGATCTACCTCGAGTATCTCCGACGGTTTCCAAGCAAACACATCTTTGTTTTTCTTGAGAAAATCTTCCAACTCAGCTCAAACCGCGGGGTCCAACGTTTTTCCAACTTTGGTGGTTTGTCCCGGTTTAGTGCCGAGGACGAGATCTTTTAATTCTCTGTTCAGCTCTGTTCTTTGAATTTTATATTCTTCACGTAAATCCAGTTCGATAGATTTACCGAATTCCCTTGAAGCTTTCTTTTCACCTTGCTCGAATTATCTCCTTTGTGAATCCGAGGTGAAGAGGATGGATCATCCTTACTCTCTTTAACTATATAAAAGTAACACTGTCGAGATTCCTTTGGTCTCCTTTGACGGTGACAACCTCATTCTTGTCACTAATCATTTTCAACTTCTGATGTTTTATAGACACCAGCATGTGCCAGTTGTGTATTGTCGGCCTTCCCAGGATTATGTTATAAGAAGACGGGAAGTTGGCAACAAAGAATTTGACCCGCTCTGACTTGAACGCCTCTTTGGTCCCCAGCGTTAACCTGAGGTCTATATATCCCTTAGGACAAGTGTCCTTCCTGTTAAAGCCTATCAGAGTTGTCTTACACGGCTTTAAATCCTCTGGGTCGAGTTTCATTCGTTTGAACGCGTCCCATAAGAAAATGTCCATCGAGCTTCCGGCATTCACAAAAATTTTCTTCACCTGGCAGTTTACCACTGTTGTAGTATTCACCAAACCATCATGATGGTCCTTCAGATCTTCCTTGGTAAAGCAGAGCAAGGGGGTTCCGGTTTCGTAGAGTCTTTTTTGAACTCCCGGTGATCCCTAATGGACAGGACCTCCCTCAAATCTTCTTTCTTTGACTCATCGAGTCTCCACCTCCTCCAAATGCTTTACTGATGACGTTACAGTCATATTCAGCTTCAGGGAACTCGTCATCGCTACCCTCTGCTTTCTTCTGCTTCTGGTCTTTCCTTCTCTTCTCGAGGGCCGGCCTCTTGCTTCGTCCCCTGGGCGCTTGTTGTTTTTCCGACCCTAGGTTTTGATCACGTATTGCCACAACTTCCCTTCTTGGACGAACTTCTCAATGGCATCCCTGTGGTCCCAGCACTAGTCCGTAGTTTGACCTGGTTGATCGTGGAATTCACAATACCGGGATTAATCTAAGGCCGCCTTATTATGAAGCGGCCGAGGTCTATCAATTTTCTTCATCTCGGTCAGGGCGACCTCCTTCCACAATTAAGAGCGTGACACATTCAGTGGAGTGTACTTCTCGTACTTCCCTTCAGCTTTACTACCCCGGGATTTGTTGTCTGGATTCCGCCCACGAAAATCCTGCCTTTGGCTTTCGGGATGTTCCCTTCCTCTCGGAGGTCAACTCCTCTTCCTGTCATCTACCACATTACTGGCGATCTCCATTTGTTCTAACTCCAAGTATTCCTTGGCCCGAGTTCTAAAATCCACCAGGGTCTTGATAGTCTTCTTGAAGATTGACTTTGACCAGCCGAGATTTGACATCTAGGCCGGCTATGAGTAGATGGACATGTAGATTCTCCAGCAACCCATGCACTTGCAAGGAAGCATCTTTAAAGCGGTCCAAATACTTCTGAAGTGTCTCCCCCAGTTGCTATTTGATCTTGCCAAGAGTAAACTCAGATCTCGACTATTTTTTGCTCGTTATAAAATTCAACTTGAACTTATCCCCCAGATCATTGAACATATGGATTGACTTTGGAGGAAGAGTGTGAAACCATGCCTGTGCCACCCCTCGTAATGTACCCGCAAACAAACAAGGAACGATATGTCCCGTGAATCCCTTCACACACATCTCTACATCAAACGTGTTAAGATGCACTTGCAAATCCTAACTTCCTTCATATTTTGGCAAGTCTCTCGAATCAAAGCCCTTGGGGTAAGGAGCATTCGTGATCTCGTCAAAGAAAGGGCTTCTGTTATTCTCCCCGTCATATCTTCTCCTGTAACCTCTAGGAGCACAACTGAGCCTTCAAGGCTCACTCCATAGGTTCTTTCCCTTGCTCCCTACTAGAACAATCACCTGAAAATTTTTAATATAGGGTGAGATTGACATCTCAATAGGGTGAGATTGACATCTCAGTAACTACTGAAAGTTTCTACCGTACACAAGCAAGTCACATATGACAAAAAGCAATGGCGGAACGCCTTTATGGCCAGCTGGGGCCTTGGCCCCAGCTGGCCCCGACTGATCTTATAAAATATATTAGTATATGTATGTATTTATTATATGATATTTTATTTGGCCACAAATTTGGCCCCAACTAATTTTGTATCTTCTCTGTAAGGATAATGTTTGTTTCATTACTCATTGGCCATGAGAGGAAAGTAAAATTCTTATTTAAGATATCGAAAAGGTCAGTATCATCTTATATATTTTGATTTATAATTATCGGTTATTATTTATTTGTATTTTCAAGGTTATTTGATACTATCAGTAAATACTCTCTTTGATCCTTATTTAAGAAACCAACTAACAATTTTCACAAGTCAATAAAAACAATTAAAGTCATTAAATTTATCCTAAAATTTAAGTATTTTTCACTATTATCCCTATTAATTACACTAAACTCTAATATTATATTAATTATTACTCTCTTTTTTTCTCGAAAAAAAGAGTAATAATTAATTTTTATTAATTATTACTTTCACTCATTACCTTTATAATTGTGGGTATACATGGGAAAAATATTTAATACAATTTGGAAACAATCAAATGCCTTATAAAAAGGACCAAATATACATGTTAGTTGGTGTTTTATAATAAGACCTAAAGATAGTAGTTCAATATATTTAGCCCGGGCTAAAACTTTTTTCTGGTTCCGCCACTGACAAAAAGCAGGAGCTGATTACATATATAGTTGTATATACCATAATTTCATACAACATAAATTATCATGATGTCAATGTGAAACGTACTATTATACAATATGCAGTATGCAGCCTCCCTTATATCATTGTCCATCCTCAATCGCTGACTGGAGCCATAGGCTAACACATAGTCCAATAGAAACTTATCCATTTGACTGGATTGTCCCAAGCTCACCAAAACTTAAGATACACCCGGCCAAAGGTATAGAGCTTAAGCATGGACTATGGCTCCCCTCCTTAAAACGATACAACTAAGGAGGTGTCACATGTCCCACAGCTCCAATGCAATCTCAGCCAAAGAAAAACATGGAAGAAGGGGCCCTGACAAGTGTCATCCACTGTGCACAGAGTGATGACATACCACGAGGTAAAAGATCTCAACATACAAATCCCTCCTTACTCCAACCCATCACAAATATAGCTTCCATGACAAATATGTTCAATAACAATAAATCATGCTTCAATTCATATAAAATTTCAATTTACAATACATACACATATACATATAATTCAGTCCTTTAATTTTAAATAAAAGATAATTACTTACAATCACACACAATTTACAAGTATAAGGAAGAATATTCAGAGTTACCTGTTACTTCCTAGCTTATAAGTAATCACACAAGGGTTACACCAAAGCTCTCAATGAGAGTCTATAAAGTCACAAATATAAATACTTATCAATATATTACTCGCATTACTCTAGGGTTACTTTAAAGATACTCTAAATACTTAAAGCTACCCTCTACACCCATATTATATCATATTATATTTATTCACATAGACGGTCACAATTCCAATAACCATTTTTAAAAAAAAAAAAAAAAGCTAAAGTATTATTTGCAAACAAATATATATATAATAAGGAGAGGACTCCAAAATTCAATGGCTTTATACACACAAATATATATATATATATATATATATATGTGTGTGTGTGTGTGTGTGTGGCTGCGGGTTTGATACGTTGAAAAGAGGGGGGAATATTGAAGGAAGCATCATTCACGCATATGACACAATGAAGGAAAGAACAATTTAATAAAATGTGCTTACCTAGCCAAGCATTAATGGAAGAGAATGGTTTTGATTTTTGAATGAGGTATATTTATTATCATTAACCTTTTTATTTATTTATAGAAAACACTTCCCAAAGTCTGACATTACAATATGAATGTATTGAAGAAAAAGAAGACCAAAAAGGTAGAGTCTTGACCTTGGAGATAGCAAACCCACAAGATAAACAAACAAAAATAAAATAAAATAAAGAAAAAAAGAAAAAGAAAAGAAGGCTATAGCTCAACGCAGATCATGAAATGAGAGAATAAATGCATATCACTCACATGGTGGAAAAGAAAGAAGTAAAGAATAAAAAGAAAAATGTTTCTCCTATAGCCATGTGACGGAAAGGCAAGAAATGAAGATGAGTGAATACATACACACCCACACAAGGACAAGATGAATAGTATGAGAGAGTGAATAAACCATTAAAAAAAAAATATCCTCGCACCAAACAAAACGACAAGATGTTGGTCAGGAGGATTCATTAAATATAATCCATCATTTGTTATCCTTTGATTTTTGATGGTGTGTAGTTTGAAGAAATGAAAGAAAATAAAGACAAGACACACACAACAAGACAAAATAGGAAGCCATGGAAAGAGAGTGGAGGAACAGTGAAAAACTTTGACAAGACTGAGGCCACAGAACACTTTGAACCAGAAGAAGTAATGAGATGAAGAGAAATATACCTACAACAGTGGGAAGTGTCGGCCAAGAGTGGAGAAAAGTGAAGACAAGAAAAATCTGAGAACTAAGTGCGGCGTCTAGGGCTCATAAAGGATCAAGGCACCAGATGATATATATATATATATATATATATATATATATATATATATATATATATATATATATATATATATATATATATATATATATATATATATATATATATATTAGGGTTAGGGTTTTAATAATTTTTTAAAATAAATAAACAAAAATAATACTAATATCATACAACATTTTTTTTTTGTTTTATATTGTTAATTCTCATACTAAGGTATATTCACGTACACAACCACATATTTAGAAGAATTATTTTAAGGACGTATTTTCATATATATTATTTTTTGAACTTGATTCTTCATTTTAAATTATAAATTTATTCTAATCTTTGACTAAATAAAACTTAAGCTACAACTAATTCTAAGCCTTACAATTTAAGGATGTTACAATTCTCCCCTCCTAAAAAGAATTTTGTCCCCAAAATTCGACTTATAAGCTAAAGGACATACCTAGTTAAACAAGTAAGGGTACTCCTGCTTCATCTTTTCCTCTGTCTCCCACGTGGCATCTCCCTGAGCCATTCCACTCCAAACAACTTTTACGAGTCTGATGGTCTTATTCCTTAACTGCTTATCCATAGCACCAGCAATCCGCTCCGGTTTGGCTTTGTATGTCATATTATCTCTAAGTTCTATCTCCTCCACCTCCATAACATGGGAAGGGTCTGGTTGGTACTTCTTCAATTGAGATACATGGAAGACATCATGAAGGTTCACAACCTGTGGGGGTAATGTGATTCTGTAAGCAATTGGTCCCACCCTCTCTAAAATCTCAGGGACCCATGAAACGAGGTGAAAGCTTCTTTGCTCGAATCGCTCTACCAATGCCCGTCATCGGTGTGACTCTGAGAAATACATGCTCGCATGCCTTGAACACCAACGGTCGCCTTCTTCTATCGGCATAACTCTTCTGTCTGCTTTGGGCGGTGAGAAGTTTCTGCTGAATTATCTTAATCTTCTGAGCAGTTTCGTCCACCAAATCAGGACCTAATAAACTCCGTTCATTCAATTCTTTCCAACAAACAGGAGATCTACACTTCCTTCCATACAATGCTTCATGAGGTGCCATCTCGATGCTTGAATGATAACTGTTGTTATATGCAAACTCTGCCAAAGGAAGGTGACTGTCCCAACTTCCTGCTAGCTCAATTGCGCATGCTCGCAACATGTCTTCCAAAGTCTGTATAGTCCTCTCAGTCTGCCCATCGTTTGGGGATGGTAAGCAGTACTAAACCGCAAACGAGTCCTGCAATGCTCTCCAAAATTGTGAAGTAAATCGTGGATCACGATCTGATACAATGCTCTTCGGTACCCCATGCAATCTAACAATCTCCTTCATGTAGATTTTCGCTAGTCTCTCAAGAGAGTACTCTGCTGCGATAGCCAAAAAATGAGCTGACTTAGTCAATCTATCAACAATTACCCAAATGGCATTATGTCCAGACATAGTTGGAGGAAGTTCCATGATGAAGTCCATAGAGATGCTATCCCATTTCCATTCTGGGATCTCCAAATTCTGTAACAATCCTGGAGGCTTCCGATGTTCAATTTTGACTTTTTGACAAGTCAAACAACGAGCAACAAACTCAGTCACATCTCTTTTCATGCCTCGCCACCACCAATTCCGCTTAAGATCATGATACATCTTGGTTGCTCCAGGGTGAATAGTGTATTTACTCTTATGAGCTTCCTTAAGCATGAGCCTTCTTATCTCTCCATCATTAGATAAACACATTCTTCCTTTATACCTTAATATTCCATCTTCCCCAATCTCAAATTCTGACTCTTTTCCTTCTTCAATATCTTCTCTGACACTCAATAAATACTCATCCTCAAGCTGAGTGAATTTAATTTCTTTCCAAGTTGTACTTTCAATGGTTAATGCTTCCATGGTAGCAACTAGTCCCGACATTACATCAATAGATGTACTCTGCACATCTTCAAGCAATCTATGTTCCCTGACCATCAACTGGGCTGCATGGATTGACTTTCTGCTTAAGGCATCTGCTACAACATTTGCCTTTCCTGGATGATACTTCAACTCGTAGTCGTAATCCTTGAGAAACTCCATCCACCTCCTATGCCGCATGTTAAGCTCTTTTTGGTCAAACAGATACTTCATACTCTTATGGTCACTAAAAACCTCAAATTGTTGAACCATAGAGATGGTGCCTCCAAATCTTCAAGGCAAATACTACTGCTGCCAACTCCAAGTCATGAGTAGGATAGTTCCCTTCATGTGGCCTCAACTGTCTGGAAGCATAAGCAACCGCCCTACCATTTTGCATTAGCACACACCCAAGACCCTTCTTGGAAGCATCAGTGTACAAAGTGAAATTTTGAGTAGGATCTGGAATTACAAGTACTGGTGTCGTAGTCAACTTAGTCTTTAAATCTTGAAAAGTTGATTCACACTTCTCGTTCCATACATACGGTTGTTCCTTTCTAGTTAACTTAGTTAGGGACATGGCTATCTGCGAAAAGCCCTTAATAAATCTTCTGTAATAGGCAGCCAATCCCAGAAAACTCATGATCTCGGTGACACTCTGTGGCCTTTCCCAATTCAAGACTGCATCAATCTTATTGGGGTCAACTGACACCCCTTCAGCTGATACGACATGGCCTAGGAATTTTACTTCCTTTAACCAAAATTCACACTTAGATAGCTTCGCATAGAGCTTATGTTCTCTCAACACCTGCAACACAACTCTGAGATGCTCTTTATGCTCTTCTTCATCCTTAGAATAGATAAGAATATCATCAATGAAGACCACTACAAACTTATTCAAATAAGGCCTAAAGATTCTGTTCATGTAATCCATAAATACGGCTGGAGCATTAGTTGGCCCAAATGGCATAACAAGAAACTCATAGTGCCCATATCTAGTTTTGAATGCAGTTTTCGGGACATCTTCATCTCTGACCCTCAACTGGTGGTAACCTGATCTCAAATCAATCTTGGAGAATATGGATGCTCCGGTCAACTGATCAAGTAGATCATCAATCCTAGGCAAAGGATATTTGTTCTTTATGGTTGCCTTATTTAATTGGTGGTAATCAATACATAGCCTGAGACTTCCATCTTTCTTCTTCACAAAAAGCACAGCCATGGGGATACGCTAGGCTTGATGAAACCCTTTTCCATCAACTCCTCAATCTGCTTTTTCAATTCTGCTAGTTCCAACAGAGACATTCGGTAAGGAGCTTTAGAGATAGGCCCCGTCTCGGGTGCAAGATCAATAGAGAACTCTACTTCTCTCTCTGGGGGTAAACCTGTCATATCATCTGGAAATACTTCTGAAAAGTCATTCACCACTTCAATGTCTTCCACCCCTCCTTCCACTTCTGCTTCAATGGAGAAAAACACCATGTACGCGGGACAACCCTTACGATTAGACTTTTCAACTTGCACTGTAGATAACAATTGTGGTTTACTAGGACTAGTAGAGTCAACCGAGAGAGAAATGGTCTTCCTCTTACAACCAAGGATGGCATCATTTGCCGACAACCAATCCATTCCCACTATCACATCAATACCCTTCATGGGTAAACAAACAAGGTCTATAGTTGAGGTCCTACCACTAAACTTGATTGTACAATTCCGGCAAGCCTTAGAAGTTCTCACCGAAGCTCCCACCGGTGTAGAAATCGTCATATCAAAAGGCAATTCACATATACATAAATTCAATCAAGGCACACAAGCATAAGATATAAAAGAGTATGTAGCACCAGAATCAAATAAAGCTTCAATTTCAAAGCTTTGGAGTTTGATAATACCTTTAATCAGATTTGGTGAAGTACTGGCCTCCTGGTGTGATAGTGCGAACACTCTTCCTGAAACTGGAGCTCTAGCATCATTGGCTCATTGAGAGCCTTCCTCACAAAACCTGATGTTGGGATCCGTACACGCAGTGGAAGGAATCTCATCCATTTAAAATTTTACAAATCTCAAAGATGATCTATCAACGGCGTTTAAATCAAGGTTCGTTAGAAAAACTGTACCTATGCGATGTGGGACTCTTTCATTCAACAAATTTCTACTTTGATAAAGTTTTTGGACGTAATCTAATAATATAATAAATCACAACTACTATATATAATACAAATTGTTTTGTGACCTTTGATTCTGTTACGCTACTTCAACTAATGACGCCTTTATGTCTTAAGGTGTGAACCCAAACCATGACATTAAATCAGAAAATAGAAAGTTTGGTGTGACCTCTGATACTAGAGATGTAAATTCATACTCACGAAGCATGACCTCTGATACTGGAGATGCAAATTTGTACTCAGGAACCATGACCTTCGATACCGGAGATGCAAATTCGTACTCACGAAGCATGCCCTCTGATACTGGAGATGCAAATTCGTACACAGGAAGAATACCCTCTGATACCGTAGTAACAACACTTTCTCTCTCACGGATCTTACAGAAAACTTGTTTCTCTCTTGATAGTGACGACGAGCAATAAGAGGAATACGTGAATCTAATTTTACTCCAAAAATTTACAATTAAAATACTATAAAAGAGGACAAAATAAAAATACCTTATAAATGAGAAGATAGTTGTTGGGATTATAAAATGAGAAGACACTTGTTGGAATGGGATGAGACAGAAGGTAAAGGGGCATCCTTTTATATTGTAAGAGCTTTTTTTTTTGGACAATAAGAGCCTCTCAACATAAAGAAAGACACTTGCTAGGATGAGATGAGAGGAAATGTATAAAGAAAAATACTTGTTGGGATGGGATGAGAGGAAAGGTATAAAGAAAGACACTTGTTGAGATGGGATGAGAGGAAAGACAAATGGGCATCCTTTTATATTAAAAGAGCCTCTCAATATAGAGAACCCATTGATGTGGGACACTTTTATTCAACAAATTTCTACTTTGATAAAGTTTTTAGACGTAATCTAATAATATAATAAATCACAACTACCATATGTAATAAACAGTTTGTTGTCACCTCTGATTCCGTTACAGCTACTCCAACCGATGACGCCTTTATGTCTTGAGGTGTGAACCAAAACCTTGACATTAAATCAGAAAATAGAAAGTTCGGTATGACCTCTGATACTAGAGATGCAAATTCATACTCACGAAGCATGACCTCTCATACTCGAGATGCAAATTCATACTCATAAAGCATGACCTCCAATACTAGAGATGCAAATTCATACTCATGAACCATGACCCCTGATACTGGTGATGCAAATTCGTACTCAAGAAGCATGCCCTCTGATACTGGAGATGCAAATCCGTACTCAACAAGCATGCCCTCTGATACTCGAGATGCAAATTAGTACTCAAGAAGAAACCCTCTGATACTGTAGTAATGGCATTTTCTCTCTCACGAATTGTAGCGTAAAGACTTTTTTCTCTCTCGCGGATCTTGCAGAATAGTTGTTTCTCCTTCGATGGCGATGACGAGCAATAAGATGAATACGTGAATCTAATTTTACTCCAAAAATTTACAATTGAAATACCACAAAAGAGGAGAAATACAAAATACCTTATAAATGAGAAGACACTTGTTGGGATGGGATGAGATAGAAGGTAAAGGGACATCCTTTTATATTGTAAGAGCTTTTTTTTTTGGACAATAAGAGCCTCTCAACATAAAGAAAGACACTTGTTGCGATGGGATGAGAGGAAAGGCAACGGGCATCCTTTTATATTAAAAAGCCTCTCAATATAGAGAACCCACTGATGTGGGACTTTTTCATACAACAAATTTCTACTTTGATAAATTTTTTAGACGTAATCTAATAATATAATAAATCACAACTACTATGTTCAATAAACAGTTTGTTGTGACCTCTGATTTCATTATAGCTACTTTAACCGATGACGCCTTTATGTCTTGAGGTGTGAACCCAAAACCTTGACATTAAATCAGAAAATAGAAAGTTTGGTGTGACCTCTGATATTGGAGATACAAATTCATACTCACGAAGTATGACCCCTGATACTGGATATGCAATTCGTACTCACAAAGCATCACCCCTGATACTAGAGAAACAAATTCGTACTCAGGAAGCATGCCCTCCAATACTAGAGATGCAAATTCATACTCAGGAAGAATCCCCTCTGATACTGGAGATGCAAATTCACTCACGAAGCATGACCTCTGATACTGGTGATGAAAATTCGTACTCACGAAGCATCACCTCTGATACTGGAGATGCAAATCCGTACTCACGAAGCATCACCTCTGATACTGGAGATGCAAATTCATACTCATAAAGCATGACCTCCAATACTAGAGATGCAAATTCATACTCATGAACCATGACCTTCGATACTGGAGATGCAAATTCGTGCTCAGGAAGCATGACCCCCTGATACTGGAGATGCAAATTCGTACTCATGAAGCATGACTTCCGATACTGGAGATGCAAATTCGTACTCAAGAAGCATGCCCTCTGATACTGGAGATGCAAATTCGTACTCAACAAGCATGCCCTCTGATACTCGAGATGCAAATTAGTACTCAAGAAGAAACCTCTCGATACTGTAGTAATGGCATTTTCTCTCTCACGAATTGTAGCGTAAAGACTTTTTTCTCTCTCGCGGATCTTGCAGAATAGTTGCTTCTCCTTCGATGGCGACGACGAGCAATAAGATGAATACGTGAATCTAATTTTACTCCAAAAATTTACAATTGAAATACCACAAAAGAGGAGAAATACAAAATACCTTATAAATGAGAAGACACTTGTTGGGATGGGATGAGATAGAAGGTAAAGGGGCATCCTTTTATATTGTAAGAGCTTTTTTTTTTTTGGACAATAAGAGCCTCTCAACATAAAGAAAGACACTTGTTGCGATGGGATGAGAGGAAAGGCAACGGGCATCCTTTTATATTAAAAAAGCCTCTCAATATAGAGAACCCACTGATGTGGGACTTTTTCATACAACAAATTTCTACTTTGATAAATTTTTTAGACGTAATCTAATAATATAATAAATCACAACTACTATGTTTAATAAACAGTTTGTTGTGACCTCTAATTTCGTTATAGCTACTTTAACCGATGACGCCTTTATGTCTTGAGGTGTGAACCCAAAACCTTGACATTAAATCAGAAAATAGAAAGTTTGGTGTGACCTCTGATACTGGAGATACAAATTCATACTCACGAAGTATGACCCCTGATACTGGATATGCAAATTCGTACTCACAAAGCATCACCCCTGATACTGGAGATGCAAATTCGTACTCAGGAAGCATACCCTCCAATACTAGAGATGCAAATTCATACTCAGGAAGAATCCCCTCTAATACTGGAGATGCAAATTCACTCACGAAGCATGACCTCTGATACTGGTGATGCAAATTCGTACTCACGAAGCATCACCTCTGATACTGGAGATGCAAATCCGTACTCACGAAGCATCACCTCTGATACTGGAGATGCAAACTCATATTCATGAACCATGACCTCCGATCCTGGAGATACAAACTCATGTATGCCCTATAGTACTGGAGATGCAAATTCGTACTCATGAGCTATGACCTTCGATACTGGAGATGCAAATTCATACTCATGAAGCTTGCCCTCTAATACTGGAGATGCAAATTCGTACTCAGGAAGCATGCCCTCTAATACCGGAGATGTAAATTCGTACTCAGGAAGAATACCCTTTGATACTGTAGTAAAAACACTTTCTCTCTCACGGATTGGAGAGTAAAAACTTTTTTCTCTCACGCAGATCTTGTCGAGTTGCTTCTCTCTCGATGGCGCGACGAGCAATAAGAGGAATACGTGAATCTAATTTTACTCCAAAAATTTACAATTGAAATACTATAAGAGAGGACAAAATATAAAATACCTTATAAATTAGAAGACACTGGTTGTGGGATTGTAAAATGAGAAGACAGTTGTTGGGATGGAATGAGAGAAAATGTAAAGGGGCATCATTTTATATTGTAAGAACATTTTTTTTGGACAATAAGAGCCCCTCAACATAAAGAAGACATTTGTTAGGATGCAATGAGAGAAGACACTTTTAGGATGGGATGAGAGGAAATGTATAAAGAAAGACACTTGTTGGGATGGGATGAGAGGAAAGACAAAGGGGCATCCTTTTATATTAAAAGAGCCTCTCAATATAGAGAACCCATTGATGTGGGACTCTTTTATTCAACAAATTTCTACTTTGATAAAGTTTTTAGATGTAAACTAATAATATAATAAATCACAACTACTATATTTAATAAAAATTGTTTTGTGACCTATGATTTTGTTATGCTACTCTGACCAATAACGCCTTTATGTCTTAAGGTGTGAACCAAACCATGACATTAAATCAGAAAATAGAAAGTTTGGTGTGACCTCTAATACTGGAGATGCAAATTCATACTCGAGAAGCATGACCTCTGATACTGTAGATGCAAATTCGTACTTAGGAACCATGACCTTCGATACTGGAGATGCAAATTCGTACTCAGGAAGCATGCTCTTTGATACTGGAGATGCAAATTCATCCACAGGAAGTATACCCTCTGATACTGTAGTAACGACACTTTCTTTCTCATGAATTGCAGAGTAAAGACTTTTTTCTCTCTCGCGGATCTTGTAGAAAACTTGCTTCTCTCTCAATGGCGACGACGAGCAATAGGAGGAATACCCGAATCTAATTTTACTCCAAAAATTTATAAGTGAAATACTTTTAAAAAGGAGAAAATGCAAAATACCTTATAAATGAGAAGACACTTGTTGCGATGGGATGAGATTGAAGGTAAAGGGGCATCCTTTTATAATGTAAGAGCTTTTTTTTGGACAATAACAGCCCCTCAACATAGAAAAAGACCCTGGTTAGGATGAGATAAAAGGAAAAAGTATAAAGAAAGACACTGGTTGGGATGGGAGGAAAAGTATAAAGAAAGACACTTATTGGAACGGGAGGAAAGACAAAGGGGCGTCCTTTTATATTAAAAGAGCCTCTCAATATAGAGAACCCACTAACTATATTTAATAAAAAGTTTGTTGTGACCTCTAATTCTGTTACAGCTACTCCAATCGATGACGCCTTTATGTCTTGAGGTGTGAATCAAAACCTTGACATTAAATCAGAAAATAAAAAGTTTGGTGTGACCTCTGATACTGGAGATGCAAATTCGTACTCACGAAGCATGACCTCTGATACTAGAGATGCAAATTCATACTCATAAAGCATGACCTCCAATACTAGAGATGCAAATTCATATTCATGAACCATGACCTTCGACACTGGAGATGCAAATAAAGAGTATATATAATTTAGTTGGGAGAAAAAGAAAGTATGATCTATTATAAATTTTTATTTTATGTTCATTTAATTAAAAATATGAATAATAAATCTTGTATAACTAATGAAGAGTGGATCATGAATTTAGGGAAAATCCATCTCAGGGCCCATGTTAGAAAAAAAAAAGACAACAAATGCCTCAAAAAAAGTCACATGTCAAGAAAGGCCCCAGAGCCTTTTCTGGTATTATTTTATAACCGTTAACAACTAAATCAATCTCATTAACAACTAAATTAATACTCGTTAACAACTAAATCAGTAGCATTAACAACAATATCCTGACAACTAAATCAGTTCTATTAACAACTATGTCAGTACCCGTTAACAACTATATCAGTAAGCATTAACAACTAACATTTTATGAAATAACACCAAAAAAGGTCTTGGGGCCTTTTTTGACATGTGACTTTTTCTTGTGCCTTTTTTAATATTCTTTTGTTGATATGGACCCTGAGATAGATTTTTCCATGAATTTATGTTTGTAGTTTGATATATCCGTGCACATGCTGACAAACACACCCACCTCACATCCATATTAGCAAAATAGACTTCTCTTCATTATCTTGCGAAAATATATTTGAGTGGAGATATTTAAAAAAATTATTAACATGTGCATATATATAATACAACAAACCTTTTTGTTTTTGTTTTTTTTTTTTTGTCGATCTCCTTTTCAATTGCATTAAATGGTGTCACTTTTAGTAACCATAAAAGAAGCAGGACTTCGTATATAACATGTCTATAGCAAAATATTTCTGAATATGAAGAAAATTCCAAGGACACAAGGCAACACAACCACCAGAGTTTGGGTGGATAGGGAGAAAAAAAGGTATTGTTATTATTATTTAGCAACCTGAAGCCTAAAACAAATAAATCTCTGTTTTTTAATTCTTTTCCTTCTCCCCTCTTCCCACTTCTCACATGGCAAAGCTTTGAAGTCCCTTTCAGACTTGACCCCACAATGTGCAACTTCTAGAAATATCTACCCACTTGTGACTATTGGATCACAGATGAGTTTCATAAGTGAGAAACATCTGGCCTAATAGTGACACCATGAGAAGAAGAAGAAAATGGGGCAAAAAAAGATACTCATAGATGCAAAACTAAATCCAAACTTTCCCCTTTTTCACCATTGCAATTCCCATCTTTGTTTGTCTCTGTTGTTTGGACACTTTGTGCTTCTTCTTCTTCTTTTGTTGGGACGAAATTGTGTAAACGTGGTTGCTGGCCATGAGGAATTTGATCTTCTTCAGTTCCCTGTAGAAAATGAATCATTTAGATTCTACAGAAAAGAACAACAACTTTGCTTAATTCAGTTCTTGGGATGTCACTTTAAGACGTGAGAGTATGACTTCATCTCACGATTCCCCTTTTTTTCTTTCTAGAAAGATGGTTTTGATATATCATTTTAGTAATACTAAAAGGGTGGACATTGAACGATTAGATTGAGTCTTCTGTAACTTAGATTTAGGCCTTTGGTGTAATTTTCAAAGTTTAGTGCTTGCCTTTGTAAACCAGGAAAAAAATGGTGACATTGGAATGAGATTACACTCTGAAATAAAAATAATAATGAACAAAAATGCCATATTTGAAGGATGAACAGAATAAGGTTTGACTGTCAAAATAATTAGGGTTTTCTAAACCTGAGAAGGTGGAGGAAGTTCCTGGTTGTGAAATGCTGCTGGGAAAGTTGAGGTGGACTCGGACTTGGAAAGTGAAATGGGTGGAGCTAAAGACGAAAAATCTCCATTGAGATTCTCATTCTTCTTAGAATTTGGCTCTGATGGTGTTGTTGAACAGGAAGGTACTTGTCTACAGCAGATGTTGCAGAAACACATGATGTGAGCTAACAAAATTTACAATCAAAATGCAAAGAGTCAGCCAACAACAGATTCAAACCGAGACAAACCTAAAAGCTGAAGGGGCATCACCAAAGTTCAGGTAATTAGTACTTTCATTTGATTTGAAATTGAAAGAGGAGGAGGCTGGTGGAACACCCTTAGCCTTAGACAAGGGGTATGATCTTGATCTTTGCAGGATAATCATCTGCTTCAAATTTAAAACAGAGTTTTATGATGATCAAGTTAAAATGCATCAGTCCAAAATTTCAGAAGATACCTTATCCATTGGCACCACCATCATAGGCACAACAAAGCTGCTACTATTGTTTTGGTTTGAAGGGGGCTCTTTGGAGTAATAATCTACAGGTACTGCTAAGTTCTCTGATGGGACATTTACCTACAAATTCCAACAATACAAAAATATGCCAATTGAAAAAACTCCAATCTTAGAAAATCATATAGAAAGATTAAAGTTGAAACTTGAAAAGTAAGTAACTTACCATTGATGAAGAAGGTTGCTGATATTGTCGTGTTCTTGGAGTACAACCGGAGGGAGGGTTGGATTCATAAGGAAAATTCATAGACACACCTGACACAAAATTCCATCCCAAAATCACACAAAACTGAATGCACATTTTCATGCCCATGAACTTGAATAGAAGGCAAGATAGAGTAAAATTAATTACCATCACTACTGCTTTGCAATGGAACAGGGGATGAAGAGGAAAGTTGATTAGAGTGATGAAAACCAGGAAGTTGCAGAGGTAAATAAGATATTCTTGGTGGTGGTGGTGGTGGTGGTGGTGGTGGTGGTGGTGGTGGTGGGGTTGGTGAAATTGCAGCAGCAAGTAGTCTTCTTTCTTCATTTTCGATTCTTTCTTTCTCAAGAAATGCAATCCCAGGTCCTCTCTTTGGTACCTTTGGCACGGGAGCTGGCTTCTTCCCTGAAGACCTTCCACGACCTTGGCGTCCGCCGCCGCCACTGCTGTTGCTCCATTTCTTGGTTTGATCTTGCTGAGTCATCTTCTTGCATGAAAAATGGTACACACACCACAAATGGAACAAAAACCCAGAAACCAAGCCAACAATTCAGCAATTACTGACAAGGAAGAGCGCAAAGAAGAAGAAGAAAGCAGAGTGGGATGTAGAGAGACTGAGAGAGAATTGAAAGATATGGGATTTTCTCTCAAATCCAAGAGCTTGTCCGAGGGACAGACCAGAGACACAAACGGACTGAAAGGATTTTTGTTTTTTTTTTTCGTTAACAAGGGACTGATCAGATCAGATCAGTAGAAATTCAGTCAAACAAGATCACCTCAGATCGGGGGCCTGCTACATCGACAAAGGATTTTTGTTTTGATCTGAAACATAGTTGAAAGATTTAAACAAGAAGCCAGAAGGGAGAAAACAATTGAAAGAGAAATCTTTTTTTTTTTTTGGCTCAAGATTTTAAAGAAGGAAAAATCTAATGGTATAATGCATTTAAAAATATTAGATTAACCCATTTGTCGCCCAAATCCTCGCCGCTTTCTCCTCATAATCTTGCTGGCCCAACTCTCTCAGCCTTAATGCAGAAATGGCACAGAGTGGGAGGTGGTTGGTTTGGTTCATTTGAGCATGGTTGGCTTTATTTGCAGGTAGTGGACCGAAATAAGGTGGGGCCCACCCACAACACATGCATGACTCTTTCCTTTCCTTGCCTGAGATTGGAATGGGATTTGCCTTCGGTTTGGGCGCAAGAACGGGAGGCAAGTCATATCACAGCCATACACATCTGAAGAAATGAAAATATGGGGGAAAAGTATTTAAATTGTTTAATATAATATTGATGGTTGAAATTTGAAACGTTGCTGTAAGTATTATAAAAATGAATTATAATTAATATTATTTAAGAGATAAAATTAATTAGTTTAAAGATTTGTGGTTTTATTTTTTATTCTACGGATATTATTTTTTTATTATGATCCTACTAAATTCAAGGGGTAATGAAACTATTCTATCCTTAAGTTTCTCTCAATTATTGATTTGGTACTTGAAATTTATTTATTTTTATTAATTAAGAACCTAAAATTTCATAATTGTGAATAATTTGTCCTTATAATGTTATTTTGCTTTCATACCACAGGACCATGGTGTATGGTTATGAAATTTTATTGGCTTGATGGTACAAATTGTACTTTATGGACCAAATTAATAACCCAAATAACTTTGAAGGACAACAAAATTCAGGGAAAATAATAGAAAAATACCACTTAAACTTTAAAATTCTGTTATCAACAACATTAATGAGATTAATAAGAACGGTAAAGCAATTGACAACCCGCTTTATTGGAAAATCACCTATTTAGATTTTGAAATTCAAATGGTATTTGGTTGCGATTTTTCCCAAAATTCATTATCCTTAATTAATGCAAAATATTTGGTCATGAATTAATGCAAAATACTCAATGAAGTAATTTGATGAAGTATTAATAATAACTCATTTTTATAATTTTGAGAAAATAATTGAATTATTTTATTGTAAATATGACACTTTTAAACTTATTGTTTTTAAAATTACAGATCTAGAATTTTTTAGGATATCATAGAAGTTATAATTTTAAGAAACGTGGATAATAACCTTAAAAAAATGCTAATGGTGTTCCTATTATTAGTCATTTAAATTTACATAAAGTATATTTTTAACCCTTTAACTTTATAAAATATATTTTTGGTCTTATAATTCAAACACAGTTAATGTTATTAACGGAAATTGTTAATGCAACAAACTCATCAAGTGATGATTGTATAATTAAATGCTATTAATCTTAACTTTAAAATATATAAAATTAAAAAATATGTAAAAACCTAATGAAACAGTCAATATATATAAAAATGTGGATTGTATTAAAACATTATAGTTTAATAATCTAATATATTAGTTTGATTATCTAAATAGCAAAACCTCGATTTTATTTGCAGCAATTTATCAGTTTATTTTAGTTTAATAATCTAAATATATTATATTGAAAAACTAAAAGTTAAAAATGTTTTGTTAGCTGCACAGTCATCACTTGAATTTGCTGTGTCAACATTTTCCATTAGTAACATTAACAGTGTTAAAAATATAGGGTCAAAAAGTATACCTCGTGTAAAACTTAAAAGACTAAATTAAAGTACAGTTTTGCCAATTAAAAAAGGTAAAGTAACATCTTATACTATTGTTGTTTTTCACTTGCGTTCAACACCTTAATGCTTGGGGTAAAAAAAAAAAAAAAAACTTTACCTTATGCCCCATAAATAAGATTAGTATATTGAATACTATTGAGAAATAACATCATAGTGCTACCCTATTAAGAATTTTCACCTTAATTAATTCTCATAACATCTTTTTCTCAAATTAAAATGCAAGTCTCATGTTTTGCACATAATTCAGGGTGTACTACATTATTTATGTGTAATACCCTAAAAATCCTAATTATGATAAGTATCATAAATTAATAAATAATACCTATTGGAAATAGGTGAATATGTGGTATCAACCCTTAATATATAATTATCTTATTTAATGGGAATTTCTATTGAAATTAAAAGGCATAAAGGGCCGAAAATCCCTAAAAATGCAATTATGGGCCATAAAATGCCCGAAAATATTGTGATAAATCATAAGAAGCAGTAAAATAATTATTAAAATTTAGAGAGTATATTGTCTCTAATTTTGGTAATTTAATAAAATATAACCTTGGAAAAATAAAGGGGGAAAAATCAAAAAGTATTATAATGACCAAAATACCCCCGTGAATTTTAATATAATGCATTAGACATAGAAATACTAATGTCAGTGCAAAAGTTGTGAGGTAATGAGTCATTCTAATTAAGAAAATTATCCACAATTAGTAAATGATTAATTAAATAATTATTGGCTAATTATTTGGGCTTAAACAAAGGAAAATCCAAAGATAATTATGTAAAACCCTATAATTAGTGGTTTATGGCTAAAATTAGCATAAAATATATTTTCTAATTATTGGAAAAATATTAAGAAAAATATTTGAGATTAAGTAATTTTAAGCCTAAAAACATGTATGGACCAATAGGAAAATTTTGTAAAAAAATTATATAAAAAAATTATTAAATAATTATTTTATATAATATTAATTAATTAAATAATTAAAAAACGAAAATAGAAACAGAAAATAAGGAAAAGAAGAGGAAGGAAAGAAAACTTAGTGAAGAAGAAATGTGGGGCCCACAACTATTGAACAACCAATAGGAAAAATCAAAAGAAATGCTCCAAATCCTAAGTAATTAAAATGAAGGGTCAAGGAGCAATAATACACATGAAGTTTTCCTCAGGGAGTGTCCACCACCACAATGTTTTTTCTGGACCAAAAGTAGACACAAAGTTACAAATTGGGAGCAAAAGTGACACCAGCCCCTCAGACCATGGACGTTGACCGTTAAGTGGCAGTAGTTGACCGTTAATGATGAGGTGGATGATGACTTGGACTGCCCTGGAGCCAAATAGGAATGTTCATGCTGACTAGGATCTCATAAAATAAAAAATAAAAAAGTGAAATTTTTCCCCAACTCCATCGGGCAAAATAAACAGATTGGGGAAAAACTCAGCCCTAAAATCTATCTAAACAGAAGCTCAAATCGAAAGAACATGGAAGGAAATTGCAAGAAGCAAGTTCACGAGCTGGGCAAATCGAAGGAAGACGAACCCTAATCCAAATCGACCCACACCCATCTGCTTCCAGATCGACCCACACCATCTGCTTCCAGTCGACCCACGAAAGAAGAAGAAGGAACCAAAAAGGCGGACGAACAGATTTCGAATAGTGAAGACGAACCCTAATCACAAGCTGGGAAACTCGAAACAAGGAAAAACAAAATTGAACGAAATGAAACAAGCTGGGCAGATCGAAATGTAAGGAAATCACAGAGAAGCGACGATCGATTGGGGATGAGGGATCTAGCAGAGGGTTGTGCCGATGGAGTTGCAGACGAATAGAGGGTTGGCGTCGGAAATTTCTGGGTATGTTTCTCTTGTTGCTTATTGTTTTCCTTTTTCACTCGATTCGTTCGGTCCTTATTTCTTCTCTGTATATATTTCACCTTGATTTTGGAGCTTGAAGATGGACCTTCACCATCTGTAATTGTTGGAATCCCTTTTTCCATTTTTATTCAATCTCATGTACATATCGTTTTCCATCTTTCAAATATCTCTCAGACTCTAATGCTATTTGATTCGATGGTTGATTTTCTCAAACAATGCTGAACTTGAACTCCATACTCAATCCTTATACCTTAGTACTCCAATTGTTAGCATTAGAAGTTTCCGTATGAGAATTGAAATTAACAATTTGACATACTACTTAGTTATAGGGGTTGACAGTTTAAGAATACAAATTAACAAGTTTAGTATTAATTTTGACTAATTTTCTGACTTATTCTTTTGGAGCCACACATGTTAAGGATAAATAACAATTTAGGTTTAGAACTTAACAACTTCACATCCTAAAAATTAATAACACTAAATTGGAAGCTTGTTGACAAATAATATTGCATTGACTGTCATATGTTTGTGTTTGGCATGTGTTTCTCTATGTACGACCTTAGAGGGGATTGAAATCGAGAAGCTGCTGGATGGCTTCGTCTTCAACATCGATGACAGGAAGAAACAAGAAAGCAAGAAGAAAAGTGGTTCTTGTGAGAAGACCCAGTCGCGAGGAACAATACGAAGGTCCAGTGCGATATTGCTATCACAATTTGTTGGCTCCTAGGTGGACGTCATGGTCAGAAGGAAACCCAGGTAGGAGGTTTTATGGGTGCCGAAATTACTACGAGGTAAGGTTTGTTAGATGTGGGATGAGAATTTCCGTTGTTAGGGTTGTTCATTTTTAACTGATGGTTATGAAATTTCATAGGATGGTGGGTGTGGATATTTCCAATGGCATGATGGTGTGTTTGGGGAAAGGGAAAATGAAGTTATCAAAGATCTACTCAATGACATAGACAAGCTATATGAGGAGAACAAGCAACTTCGAAAAGGGAAAGCATGTGGGAAATGTGAACATTTAGTGAAAGAAGGTGCAGTGAAGAATGTGCAATGGAAGTTCAAACTTGCATTAACAACATTGTTAGTGACTTGGATGTTGTTATTGTTAATGTACTTGTAAGGGTTAATGTTTAGACAAAATTCTAGTGATGTAAACTATATGTTCATGCTAATATGTTGTCAGTGGATTTAGTGTAATGTATTTGGTTCATTTTAATGTACTTTTTGATGCACTGCTCTATGTAGGCAAGTGAATTCAGGATTGTAATGTATTTGGTTCCTTTTGGTTTCCCTTCTTGTATATTCTGTTTGCTATCAAAATGTAGACAAACCAGTTTTTATGCTTTACATATAATAAAATCATCTAATTAACTGAAGGAAACAAATGCTTGGTGATGAATTATATTATTATTATCAAGATTCTTTTAGTACAGCCATATATTTATATTCAACAATATAAATTGAAACCTGTTTTACACTCAACATCTTTTTTCAAATAATCAATACGGACGAGTAAACATTCTCGTAAAGCTGACCTGTACATTAAGACTAAGCACCTCAAAGTAACCAAACAAGGTCTATGAGAATAATCATTATGACATACATACATTGAACTCGATGTCAAACAAACAAAGTAGCAAATTTCAAATTGAAAGCAGCCAAGTCAGGGAAACAAAGGACATGCCAGAGATAAAGTCGCAAATATCCATCTTTAAAAACCCACGGCTAACAAACTGGATCCTGCATTGTACTCCTCTATCCTATAAGTTGAGGAACATATACAAAATGCTGCTTTGCTAAGCTACAAAATGCATCTAAAGTCTGATCCAGTTAGTAGCCTCCAAAACAGGATTGAGGCAAACTACTTTGGCCTATACAGTTTAATAATCAAAATAATTACACATTTACACATAGCACTAACCAAACCCCTTATACATTAACACATAGCCCTAATTAGCAGCCCCCTTTCCTTTATCCTTGTTGGTCTGAAGACGTGATATGAGCTGTGAGGTTGTAACACACGGTTGGCCTCGCCATTGTAGACCATGCGGCTGAAACAGAAGGTCTGAAGGTGGAGGAACCGTGTGTGATTCGTGTGTGATTCGGCTGAAACAGTCACTAAAACAGTATATTAACTATATATATACACACATATACACACGCAAGTGAGAGGAGATAGATAGATTGAGAGATGGGAAGAGGTGGAGCAGTAAAGCTGATCAGGTAACTATAAATCAGACCTTTCATTCATATCTAATTACTTGCATATTTTCTTGACAGCAAACGCATAGCACTAAAGAATAACTATTGATTCCTATCAGGAGCCACAGCTTGAAAAGTGGAGACGACTTACATTATAAACAGCCCGCCCTGTGGTCTCGTCAAATCTTACCCCAAACCCATATCCACCTCTTGCATGCCTAGTTGAGGGTCGTGAATGGGAGGGTGCTGATTGGGAATTCTGAGTAGTGTTGGTTTCTTCTTGTGTTGGTTGAGGGGGCTGTTGAGAGTTGAGGGGTTGGGATGGTGATTCTTGTTGGGTGCCTTCCGTTGGTTGATGGGGCTGATGGGTGGATGTGCGCCTCGCTTTTGCAGCCTTCTATTGATGCTGACCACATGGAGGCTGTCATGGTAAGATTTGTTAGTACATAGACAAGTGTAAACATCTTAAAGTAGCGACAAATGCGTTAAAAAATTACCTCCTTACAACTTTTCTTGTTGTGTCCTGGTTTATTGCAGCGGGAGCATGTCTGAGTCTTTCCCCGCTTACTTAACCTTTCAATTCCCCTTTGTTGAGGCATTTGAGCTGAAGACGAATCAGTTCTGCGGCGTCTAGACCTTGATTTCTTCCTCCTTCTGTCTGCTTCTTCAGTTCTGGTCCTTTTCGTGGGAGGCCGACCAGGCAAAGTGGTTACAAGTGGAGGCTGCAATGGTCCAAAATTTGTAGTGTCCCAAAATTTCTTACCCCTAATTGGTTGGAATTTTGTTCTATATGCTGCAATGTAACCACTTTGCCGACAGCCTTCCATCCACCCAACTTGTAATATAAGAAATATTGAACTCTTAAATACCACAGCTCATTGTTGAATCAAATAGAAACATGTATAGCTTATTGCAGATTTCTTGTATGCCATGACAGATTATTAACTACATTAGTAACAATAATAAAATAAGTAACAGAAATAGTATATTAACTACTTCTATAAAAAGAGCAGGTTTACATGTTTTCTAACAGGACAGGGTTAAATGGTAGTAATACCTTCGAGGCATTGAAGCATACGTACATCCGCTTGAATATTCTACGTCCATGTTCCAAACCCTCTTCGCTCACTTCAACACACACATCCGAACCAGGGTTCGACACCTCAACTCATTACAGTATGCTTCTAAGTTTGCAAACTCATCCCTGAAACCCCCTTCCATTTCCTCCATTATGATTTTCTTTGCTCTCTTACATTTAAACACACTAACATTGACCTTTAGATCCCTCTGGACCTCCCTCTTCATCTCTTTGGACTTGAATTTAGGGTCTTCTTGCACCTTGGTCTTGAAATACTCCGCCAACCACTTTGTAGAAGCTCTTGGATTTTCAAACACAAGTGCACACATGTGTTCAAAATACAATGACTTAACTTGCCACCCCACACTCTGCCCATGTGTAGAGGCATATATCATAAACGGGCATCCATCTTGACACACCACCCTAAACGTCTTCCTATCACTACGCACGACTCTATGATTAACCCCAAGGCTTATAGCATACTCATCTACAGCCCTTTTAAGATCTTTTTTATCTTGAAACGTCATCCCAACAACAAAAGACGGCATTGTAGACTTTGCCTCAGGGAGGACACAAAGCTGTTGGAGGGGCACATCTACATTTTCGCTCCCCAAGGAATCCTCATCAGCATCACTCTCATCGTCCAATTGTAACTCCCCAACTTCTGATTCATCGTACATACTTTCTTCTGTATCTACACTACTACTTTGCCCCATGTAGCTGTCATCATCACTACTATCATCATCACAAGACCTATCGCACCGTTCATCATGCACATTAACATCACTGCCCTCCTCATCCAATGGACAATCGTACTCATAACCTAGGAATTCTATTTCGTCATAGTAATCAGGAGGTAACGTTTGTTCAATGTACCCTTCCACATTTCCTACACTTTCACCCTTCTCTTTCACCTTATTTTGACTTCCTTCTTCGTTTACTAGTTTGTTCTTGCCCTTTGACGCCATTGCCACTACACACATGCAAAGGACCAAAATGAATAAATGGTCAGTTCATAATTTACTCAATACAGCTCTGAAAATGAGCTTGTAAGAATCAACAAAGAGGCACAAGTAGCAAGAGTGGTACAATAACAATAGCATTTCAAATCAATAACGCAGGTACAATAGGTATTCATCAGCTTTAAATAACTCACAATACTATCCACCTTTCATTTCATTTCTCGATTTCCTTTTATTCATAAGTAGCAACAAAGAGGCACAAGTAGCAAGAGTGGTACATATAATGTTTTCTTCAAGGCAAACAGAACAGTGAACTGATATGTAGGGTATGATTGGCTTAGATTCTAATAAATCAGAAAAGAAAAGGGGAAGGAAGCATCAAAAGAAGAAAAAGCTAGAAAAGATCTGGTAGCTTCGAATCAGTCTCCAGAGAGAAGCTATTCGGTTGATATAAAAGACAACAACAATTGGAATAATGTTACAGAACATAAAGGTAAAGGATTTTTACTTTAACATATCAAACTATTGTAGTCTCTATCAAGTTCCTAACATGTTCAGACTAATTTGAATATCTATATATGTGTGTTTATTGAACCAAAATTAATACATGTTCTTGCAATGACCTTTCAACTAATGAGTTTCACTTTGGAGAGAATCTATAATCATTTCTGACAAACTATTTTTTTTGTTATTTGTAGACCAGGTTTAAAACCTTCAAATGTCATTATCATGGTTTGACAAAAGCCACCATTTTGTTTGTTCTTTCCATTTGTTAGGAGTGGCATGCTATTAACACTCAATTAACCCAGAAAATAAAAAATTGTGCACCTCGCGTATTTGCTGCCTCTCCGACGACGCTAGATTAGGGATTAGGGTTGCTCCTCCTTTCTTTCTTCTTTTGTCGGTCTATGTGCGTAGATTTGCAGGCCGATCTTCCCTGGATTCGGGTTAGGGTTCGTCCGCCTTTTTGGTTCCTTCTTCTTCTTTCGTGGGTCGACTGGAAGCAGATGGTGTGGGTCGATCTGGAAGCAGATGGGTGTGGGTCGATTTGGATTAGGGTTCGTCTTCCTTCGATTTGCCCAGCTCGTGAACTTGCTTCTTGCGATTTCCTTCCATGTTCTTTCGATTTGAGCTTCTGTTTAGATAGATTTTAGGGCTGAGTTTTTCCCCAATCTGTTTATTTTGCCCGATGGAGTTGGGGAAAAATTTCACTTTTTATTTTTATTTTATGAGATCCTAGTCAGCATGAACATTCCTATTTGGCTCCAGGTCAGTCCAAGTCATCATCCACCTCATCATTAACGGTCAACTATTGCCACTTAACGGTCAACGTCCATGGTCTGAGGGGCTGGTGTCACTTTTGCTCCCAATTTGTAACTTTGTGTCTACTTTTGGTCCAGAAAAAACATTGTGGTGGTGGACGCTCCCTGAGGAAAACTTCATGTGTATTATTGCTCCTTGACTTTAAAATGAACCAATGAGAAGCTTTCTTCATAAAAATGAGTCTTCAAAGAAGACCAAGTCCCATGAGCCATTGATTAAGAAGGATGATCTAATGGTTTAGGTTCATGGACTTTTCCTATAAATAGAGGGAAACCCCCTTCATAATTCTCACACCAAAACACAAATCACTTCTAATCCTTTGGGATAGGGAGTGAGATGTGAGTTCTTTTTGGAGGTGAGGAGCAAGAAGGATGAAGGAGTTATGCTTCAAGAGGTAAGCAAGCTTTTAGTTTCTAGTCTTTAGTTTTTGGTAGTTCTTAGAGTTCTAGGTTAAGTTCATAGTTAGTTTATGCTTTGATCTTAAATATTCAAGAGCAATGTTGTTTTCATGTTTTTATGGTTAAAAGTGTTAGTTTAATCTAGGAAATTGTTAGGAAAATTTCTTTACTTGATTTTAGGCCTCCTTGCATTGAGAAATGCCTAATGAGGTAGAAACTTGTGAGGGAATAAGTTTTGGAAAGTTATAGATCAAGATTGTGAAAATTGTAGGATTTTCGGTTGTGAATCCTGTTCTAGCAGCCGACGTTTAGAATATTATTTTATATATCAAATGATCTTCAAAAATCATGATATTTTACATGAATAAATTAGACATGTAGGGCTTTCCAAATATATAAATTATGTATCATTTGGAGTTCTACATCAGGAGATAAAAATCCTTGAAGTTAAGCTCTTGAGGAAAACAACCACGTCATATTAAAAAAAATGACATGACATCTAGTATGGATTAAAAAATTTAAAACATTAAACATGTTAATTAAATCTAAATTTGCAATATCAAGAGGATTATATTATATGCATACAATTGGTTTTAAGTTTAAGAGTGTTGTGTACGTTATATCGTAAATTTCATGGGGAAAATTACGTGTAAGTCCTAAGGACCAGAAATAATTACAAAAAAGTCTCTTGAAATCACCAAATTACACAAAAATCCCTAAGAACTTTTTTGATATTATTTGTATGGAAACAAAAACCAAGTTTTAAAATTTTGTTGTAAATATGGCACTTCCTATTGTAAATATGACTTTTTCTGTTGTAAATGGTCAGATTTTAAATTTTGTTGTAAATACAGCATTTACTATTATAAATATAGTCTTTTTCGGTTGTAAATGACATCTCTACGTTTAAAATCTAGGTGTTTAAATATTGTTGTAAATATAACACTTTCGGTTGTAAATATGATTTTTTTTTATTGTAAATGACCAGATTTTAAATTTTGTTGTAAATACAACACTTCCTATTGTAAATATAGTATTTTTCTGTTATAAATGACATCTCTACATTCAAAATCCAGGTATTTAAATGTTGTTATAAATATAATACTTTTTGTTGTAAATATAACTTTTTTTATGTAGATGGTCAGGTGTTTAAATGTTGTTGTAAATATGGTATTTCCTGTTGTTAATACAAATAATATCAAAAAAATCTCTTAGAGTTTCGGTGTAATTTGGTTATTTTAAGAGACTTTTTTGTATATTTCTGATTCTTAGGACCTGCACGTAATTTTCCCAATTTCATGATCCATGTCCGATGCCACGCCATCTTCATTAATTTGACGTGATAGTTTCCATCCATAAAAAAAAAAAAAAAAAAGTAAGGGGTTTAACGTGAAAAATTAAAACGTTAGGGGGTTAAATTTAAAATAAGAGTTATATACAAGTACCATAAAGTTCAAGAATTTTTATGGATTTAAGCCAAAAATTTATATATCATCCTCATGTTTTAGTTCAAGATTGTTGTTATTCCCATGGAAATAGAGGGGCAACGTCCAATATCCAATGCTCTGTTATTTCCTTTTAAATTTTGCAAAGTCCAAGTTAAATCATACATACAAGTACGTCCCAAATCCAATCCGATGATACTATGCCCTGTTTGGCCATATTTTAACACGTAATAATCAGATTATTATTTCCGGGGGGAAAAACAGAGAGAAACAGAGAACTAGGTCTGTTCCAGATTCACTTGCTATTCTGAGGTCGGTGGCGAGACTTGCCATGAAAGCGACGGCGCTCAAAATTTTCAAGAAGAAAGAGGAGGGAGAATGGAAGAGTGAGAAGCTGAAATTTTTGCTTATGTGGCCCTCCCAAATAAGCAAATTTTTACTCTGACAGTGCCACCTAGGATGAGTCTAGGGGGACTCAGTTTTTTCATAAAAGAAGCAACAAGTCAAAATATAAGGATTTAGTTGTAAGGTCCATGAAAATAAAAGAATTAAATAATTAATCTTAAAAATATTAGTAAGAATAGGATAAATAGTGTGTTGGTATTTTATAAAGGGAAAATTTTCTCAGTGCCCAAGTAACCAAAATTTTGTCTAAAAAGGCTTTAAAAAAAATCACATGTCAAAAAATATCCTAGAATCTTTTCTAGTATTATTTTACAAACGTTAACAACTATATCAGTACAACATTAACAACTAAATAAGATACTTTAACAATTATATCTTAACAACTAAATCAGTACACGTTAACAACTAAATAAGACAACGTTTTCTAAAATAATACCAGAAAATGTCTTAGACATATGACTTTTCTTTGCGTTTTCATTAACAATATTTTGATAACTTTAGCTTTAAAGGGGATTTTCCCTATTATAAATGTCTGGTCTGGTCCCCTTGCTCATTCGGTTAGAGCGTTGGTCTCCGGGACCAGATTTATTATTTATTTTGCTACCCAGTTTTTCGGCCATCTTATATTCTGACTTATAGGCCTACGGAACTATGGGCTTACTGTTTTTTTTTATTTTTATAGAGACTATGGCCCTATCTTCTAAAAGAAGAGTTTTGGGCATAGATATAGAAAATAACAAAAAATTATAGATGTAGATCATTCCCATCGAATTGTATCCCAAAATAGAAGATTGTTCAGATTGAATCTCGAAAAATGAAGAAGTTTTGGATGAGATTTTGACGTTTTGTTCTTTTTGGTTTTGAAAAGGATGAGCATATCCAACAGCGGAACATCATGATGCCTGACCCCAACTGATCTTATAAAATTTATTAATATGTATATATGATATTTTATTTGGCCATAAATTTGGCCCCAACTAATTTTTTATCTTCTCTGTAAGAATAATATTTGTTTTATTACTCATTAGGTTGTGAAAGGAAAGTAAAATTCTTGTTTGAGATACCGAAAAAATTAGTATCATCTTATATATTGTTTTAATTTATAATTATCTGTTATTATTTGTTTGTATTTTCCAGGTTATTTGATATTATTTAGTAAATATTCCCTCTGGTCCTTATTTAAGGAACCAACTAACAATTCTCATAAGTCAATAAAAACAGTTAAAGTCATTAAATTTGTTCTAAAATTTAAGTAATTTTCAATATTATCCCTATTAATTACACTAAACTCTAATATCATATTAATTATTACTCTCATTCACTACCTTTTTAATTATGGGTATACATGAAAAAAATATCTAATGCTATTTGGAAATAAACAAGTGTTTTAAAAAAGAACCAAATATATTTGTTAGTTGGTGCCTTATAATAAGTATTAAAGAGAGTAGTTCAATATGTTTATATTTTGGCCCGGGCTAAACTTTATTTCTGGTTCCGCCACTGAGCATATCTAGTTGTGGTTTATTCATTGGATGACTGGATCCTCATAAGGATACATTTACTATTTTTTAAGTTCTTTTATTCTCTTTAAAAAAAAAAAAGAATTACTCGTATTTTATAAGTTTAATTTCCTCAATTTAAATGTTTAGAAACACCCAATACACTTTCAAAAGCCTGCATTTTTTCTCTTGAAAAACCATGAAGTATCTTAAGATAATACAGATACATACAAATACATTTCCTCAACCAAAAGAAAAACAAGTATACATTATCAAACAGGTATATGTATACGTACACAACTCACCCAAGAATTTTTGTTTCCATTTGTGATAATGATTTTTTCCATCCTTATCTATTTGAGGAAGAAGAAGAGTGTCATTGGACATAGTGAGAGGCAGTGAGATTCACGGAGTAGAGGGACCAAAATGTTCATATCATATTATATGTCCATACAATGGCGGACTCAGGTTTTTATGTTTATGTGTGCATAATTAGTGGGGGATTTGGGGGTTCGGGGGCAACGCCCCCGATTTTTTTTTTAAAAGGGAAATTTTAAGTGCATTAAAAAACAAAAGAATATAGACAAAAAAAAAAAAAAGAAAAGAAAATTTCAACTTAACATAGAAAAATAATAATCAAAAGTCAACTAAGCTATTACAATAGAACGATTGCAAAAAACATTCTTCGATTCTTCATTTCTTGAAAATATTGCATTATATCTTCATCATTAATCTTATCAAATATATCACGTTCAACATAAGTGTGTCAAGAGTTCTCTAACATCATGCAAGGTGAGTTTGAAATGTCTACGATAGGAGAATTAAATTTCTTCTTATAACTTCAAATCAAGTAAAAGAAGAATGAAATATTTATTTTCCAAACCAAATATCTGTGAGAGCTTCTTAAGAAATATGGAATGGATCATTGCAACAGAGCTGATACCCTAAAAGCTCAACGACTTTTGTAATATCCTAATTTTTACTTTTAGGATTTATTTATAATCAAGAGTGAAATTATATATGATAAATGTATTTAGTTTATAATTTTTAAAAATATAAAAAAAAAATGGAAACAGTGGGTATGTTGTTGTAATTTTTTCTCTATAATACGTGTATGAGTGTGGTTTCGGTGTTGGGGAAATTAATGAGTGTGGGGTTTCTACCACTAGACCACAAGGGTTTTTTTGATAAAAAGCTCCTTCAAAATATATATATATATTTTTATACTTTTATGTCAGCACTTGCACACACATGGACAAGTGTGAGTCCGCCACGGTGTCCATATATATTTCAGACTTCCACCAGCATCAGTCAATATCATCTATCATAGTCTTCAAGATATTTTTTTTTTCAATGATATTTGCTTAGTTTTTCATGGTATGAATTATTTTAGAAATTGATTCATTGTTTTCCTTTTTATAAAAAATGCCATAATTTTTTTAGAACGATTGAAGTTACCAATCAATGGATATAATGTCATTCTCATAAGGAGATAAAGGAGAAAACATGGAAAACGTGCATTGGCCAAAATGAGTATAAAAGTTTGTGCCTTTTTTTGATACTTTTCATTTACAGTGTACTCCCCCTACTCCTTAATACTATATACTCCCTCCGGCCCTAATTATAAGAACATTTTTATAATGCAAATTTTACTACAAAAGTATTCTTGTAATTAGGACCGGAGGTAGTAAGACATATGTGCCTAATTTTATTTGATTAAAGAAGTTAGTTAAGTTAGTTAGTATGATATGTACTCCTCTGATCCTTAATATAAGATATATTTGAGGAATTAATATTGATCATAAATATAATACATGGTTTTTATATTTGTCATTCTTTTCATAATTTAAACCTATTGATGACCCCTCAACAATAATTAAGGAAGAAAGGAAATGAGGGAATAAATGAAGATGGCCATGGTGTTTTAAAAAAAATATATCATATTAACTAAATGAAGGAATTAAGGAAAATGACTATGGTGTTTTAGAAAATATATGTCATATTAACTAACTTAACTAACTTCATTAATATAATTAAATTAGGTAAATGTGTCTTATATTAAAGACGGGAAGAAGTATTTTCTAAAATATCATAGTCATATTCCTTAATTTCCTCACTCCTTCTCTTTCTTTGATTATTATTGAGAGTAAATTAAGAGATAGTAACACAAGAAAAATAAATAGAATTATGTATAGAACGCACACATCAACATTATAAGGTATAGTATCCAATCAACAATTTTTAAAAGGTCGCACTACTCATTTGCTCCATCTTGCCTTTTTATAAGCTATAGTTAACTATTACAGGTAAATTAAGAAATTTGGTTAAAATTAATTATTTTTATTACATCTTAAAATTGCCTTCAATAATAATTATTAGTTGTTATAGCTAGTAAGGGATAATAAAAGAAAAACGATATTTTAATTAATATATATTCCTCTAATCCCTAATATAAGAGTCAATTTGTTAAATTTAATCCTAAATATAATATCTAAATTCATTTTGCCTCTTATATTTATCATTTTAAAACTAATTTACCAAACCTATTAATTGATATATAATCTAGAGGGTGAGTTTTGGAGTAATAGTATAGATTATTGTCATGTGATCAAGAGGTCACAGATTCAAATATTGAAAACAGTCTCTCCCACTTTGAGGTAAGGTTGCATGCACATAACCCTCTACAAATTTCACTTAGCGGGAGCCTCGTGAATTATACATGAGTATTTTAAAGAGACCATATAATCATATCCTAATTCTACTCAAATTAATTAAGCATAAGAGGTAGTATTATTGTATTACAAAACATACAGAAAGTCCATTTTTTTCTGGTCTGAACATACAAAAAGGGGAAAATCAATTTCAGGGCCCTTTTAATTGAAGAAATTGTAAAAAAAACCCTAAGATTCTGACAATCCCAGAGATTTTCAGAATCTTGGGTGAGTTGTTAGGGGGCTGATATAGTTGTTAACGGGGTACTGATATATCTGTTAAATGTACTGATTTAGTTGTTAGCAAAAGTGTTGTTAACAGGGCTGATTTAGTTGTTAAAAACCTACACGTTAACAACTATATAAGTCTCGTTAACAACTCACTCAAAATTCTGAAAATCCCAGAAAGGATTGTTAGAATCGGGGACATTTTTTATAATTTCCCTTGTTAAAAGGGCCTTAAAATGAATTTTCCCTACAAAAAGTCCTTACTCCTTGTACTAAGAGGCGAAGGAAATAGCCATTAACAAACATGGATAGTTGGTAGACATATTAACTATAATAGAGATTATGGACAATTATTCTCGAATGTGGGGAAAGCAAAGAGGAAGAAGTACCATAATTGAGAAGACAGAAGTTTGAGGTGGAATTATTAAATTAAATTCACAAGCTGTATAAAGTGGATGTGGAAGTGAGAAAGTAGGCGGGTGGGTCCTAATTCTAAATTCTTATCTTATTTATAAGTTCATTTTGACTAAAAAATTTGATCCTATTTATAAGTATTCTTTCAAGTAATAAATTAAATTGTGACAATTTCATCCATATTAATTGTATCAATGAAAATAAAGAGAAAAGAAAGAGTTAAAAGATACTCATTTATAAATGAAGGGAAAGTTGAAAATTTAGCCAGTAATCATTGAGCTAGCTATCTCTCATTGGTATATGTGATTTAGTTTTAAAAAAAGTTTATAAATAGGACCAGAGCGGTATTCTATTGGTTTTTAATATAAGGCACAAACTAACAATTCTCACAAAACCAATAAAAGTAGTTAAAGTCAATAAATTTGTACTATAATTTAAGTAACTTCCAATATTACCCCTACTAATTGCATTAAACTCTAATATTATATTAATTATTACTCTCACCCACTACCTTTATTTATTAATTATAGACATACATGGAAAAAAATAATTAATGCTCCTTGGGAACAACCAAGTATCTTATAAAAAGACCAAATAAACTTATTAGTTGGTGTTTTATAATATCCTTCATTTTCTTTCCATCCCCTCCCCTCCATTCTCCTTCATCCTTTTTCCTTCCAAACTCCTAAACAAAGGCTAAGATGCCTTATATTTCTTTCTAATCAATCTTTCAATCACTGTCCATTTAGCCTCAAACCCCCCACAAACCCATTAGACATCTTATCAAACCCAAAATAATTGTAATTAGATGCACTTTGAAAAAAATATATGTGTATTTTTGTATTTTAACCTTAAAACAATTATAAGTTTGTAAAGATGAGAAATAAAAAATATTCTAAAGCTTAATAGATATATAATTCAGAAAATAAAAATAGAAAAGGTATCTATTTAAATATGATGAGTGTGTTACAATTATTAATTGGAAAAACTATAATAATAAAAAAATCAATTACAAAATTTAATATCCAAACATGCCTGGATTTTTTAGACCCATATCTAACGTACCTTTAACGGGTGTAACTCTTTTCACTAGTGTACAATTTGTCTTCGACCGTGTACAAAACAGAATACATTTGCAAATAATTGAAGATATATTTCACATAGTTGAGAAAGAGCGGAACTGGCTTAAGGACTTCTAGACATGAGTCCATAAATATCTTTGGATGATAAATTTTGTAATAAAGATTTTTTCAACAATTTTATTGTATTAATTTAATAATCCTATACATATATTTCTTTGAAAGAAAGATATTTAGATACCATTTCAACTTCCAAAACTCAGAAAACCCAATTAAAACTTGCAAAGAGCAGAGAAGGGATTGAGTGAGAATCTGAGTTTTTATGTTTTAACTTAAAGACCAAAATGTCTCATTTATACATTTTTTCAGTACCTAACGATTTTGTCAAAATCGTTACGATATTTGTCAAAATCATTTAAGTTTTAGTCAATCTCATTACTTAATTAGTTACAGCCCACAAAAATAATAATAGTTTTGATAAAACTTGAAATGATTTTGACAAAATCATTGGGTATTGAAAAAATGTGTTAAATAGGTATTTCAATCTTTAAGCCAAAACATGAGAAAACCAAATTCTCACCCTATTCATTCTCTGTCATTTAAAAATTTTGATGGTCTTTTCTAAGTTTTGGAAGTTGAAGTGGTATTTAGATGTCTTTCCTCTTATTCCTTTCTTGCTCATTACCATTTATTCTTTTTTCAATTGACGTGAGAGGCATGCATAAATCATAGCCTATAAAATAGAAAATTACTATGAGGTCTAAACAAAAAAATATAATCATTTAAAAGCGTTAATAATAAGTGAACAGTAATTATTGTGATTTCCTGTACCATAATCCGTCATTATACATCGCTTACTTTTTCTTTTGGGTCAAAGATTATGCATACCACTCTGATCCTATTTATAGTCAATTTTGACCAAATCACACATACCAAGGAGAGATAGTTGACTCAATGATTATGGGGTAAATTTTCAACTTTACCCTCATTTATGAATGGGTATCTTTCAACTCTTTCTTCTTTCTCTATTTTTATTGGTACAATTAATATAGACAAATTTGTCACAATCTCATTTATTTTGTTAAAATGGACTTATAAATAAAACCAAATTTTTTGATTTAAATAGACTTATACATAGAATCAGAATGGTATTAGCTTACTTGTTGCGAGAATTTTTAGTAATTATATTGGTACCACTCTGGTCCTATTTATAAGTCCAGTTTGACCAAATCTCACATATCAAGGAAAGTTAGGTATCTCAATGATTATAGAGCAAATTTCCAACTTTACCATTATTTATGAATGAGTACATTTTAAAATTTATTGTCAAATCTCTCTTATCTTCTTCTCTTCCCAACATAGTTAGCCAATCTCTCTCATCATCATTAATATGAGTAAAATTGTCATAATCTCATTTATTTGGTCAAAATAGACTTATAAATAGGACCAAATTTTTTGGTCAAACTGGACTTATAAATAGAATCAGAGTGGTTTTCTTGAGACTCATAGCGACTCTTCCTTGAAAAATATCTGATGAGTTGGAGACAGATGTGACAAAGTATCAAATCATTCGATTTGCCCTCTAATTCAGACAAATCTTGCCTCCATTCAGCAAATTTCACTTCTCGAGGTTATGGGACTTGCTTCTAGGAATCTAGAATATCGCCCTTCCCACAAGCTCTGCTTCCAACACATACATATATTTATAGTTTCTTGTGTTGTTGAGATGTTCATAGACAATGACCTCACAGTCAATTTGCTCCCAAAATTGAAGCACCAAAATACTCATTTAAAAACCCCAAGACGCAACCTAGAAAGCAGTAAAAAAGACACCCCGCAATCATTCATTCTCACCCACGTTCACAACTCACAGCGACCCACAAAAAATCCTTTAATTTAATATTGGTTTCATGATAACGTCAGCCTTTTTAGTTTTTACCATTTTCAAAACTAAAAACAACTCATCCCTTTCTCTTTCCCTCGATTCAAAATCATCTCTTCACTATTAGCCTTCAACCCAACTTGTTCTCTTAACCATAAACATGAATGATTCAACTTAAAACATGATCCAGTACTGTCATGGTTAACAGTTGAATGTCTGTATAATTTAGACAGCGAATTCAAAGTGGCACAGAGGTAAACATAATGATCCAACAATTATGAAAACAAACAAACAAACATAGTCTCCGGTCAAACACAGGTCAAAGAAAAGTTGACTCAAACAACACACAATACAAACCGTGGATTTGGAAACCTGGAAAATTCGCCCCAGATCTTATTCTTTCCCACAGCATAAACACACCATTGAATCAGACGGACTGAAAAACCGAATCCAACTCCTTCAACTTTTGTTGAACTTCTTATGCTTCTTCAAACTTGATACCCATGGTAGCTGGGAATTTCATTATTGGTTCTCTATGAATTCAGCTTGCATATAGTTTGTGAATCCTGAAGGAGAAAAAACAGGGTGAAGATTGCATTGTGACAGTGAAAGTGTAGAACAGAAAGATAGGTTGATGGAATTTGAAGGTGGTACCTGAAAGGAGAGGGGAGTTCGGAATTCTCTTATGCGTTCAATGGCGAGAATCAGAGGAAGCAGGGGACGGCTTGTCAGATACGACGTCGTACAACTCTTCACCCTGGATTCGTGCTGGGATACGAAAACCGGTGAAGATACCGGAATCAAACCCGATGCCGCCGGAGATGGAAGATTGCTGATGAATTGTCGGCGGAAGATAGTGGTAGTGGTTTTGGTGATCAGGCGTGGCGGCGATTGAGGAATCTATCCAAGCACGAATCAAAGGAGTGTTACTGGACTGAAGGGGACCCCTCTGAGAAAGAAACTGGCTCTGGCCAAACGGTGGCGGCAGCACCGGAATCGGCGACGGTGAGTTGAAGATAAACCCTCCTCCTCCCCCACCCCCGTGGCCATTATTACCCGTATCAGCAGCACCAGCATTCCAAGCTACCATTCTATGAAATCGATCATGTTCCTCCGGAAACGAAGCCACATCGAACCCCACTGGAGTCGTCACAGAGAACAATTGCTCGTTCTGGTGGTGTTGGGTCTGAGCTTGAGCTTGGTGAAGCAGAATCGGGTCCTGCAACGACTGAAGCGAGAGCCGTAGATCTTGGTTCTGGCAGGCGCTACTAGTTCGCGAATGCAAATCTGATGCGTAATTCTGAAACTGAATCGACGGAGAATTCGTCTCCGGCGCTGACACCCCAATCGGGAATAAAGACTTCATAGAATCAGCAATGTCAGTGTCAAAAGTCGGCGGCAGAAAATCCAACCTACCACGGTTAGGGTTTTCATCCAATTGTTCCAAAATTCTCCCGCCACTATCCGCCACCGTACTTGTTCTCCGGCCACCAGAATCCAAAGCATCCACCGCCGGACGGTGAACTCCAATAGGGTTCTCGTTCATCTGCTGATTTTGCTGTCGATCCTTCTCTTGCTGGGCATTTTGATTCACCGTATTGGGGTTCCATGCCGGAAGCTTGGAAAGCTTATCTATGGCGGCTTTGGCATTCATAATGAGCCAATCGACGGCTTTGCTAGGGCGGTCGTAGCCGAGGCGGTCTTGGACGTCGTAGAATTGAATGGCGGTATGAGCGGATAGACGAACTCGCCGATCTCTGGGTCCCTTGGCGGTACACACCTTACTGTGACGGTCTTTGCGTCCGGTGGAGCGAACAATGTGGCCGCCTTGAACCTCCACGATCTCTCCCATTCCACTCCTCACAGCCAATCTCGACGACCTCGTTGCCGGTCGCTGGTGATGATTGCCACTCTCCCCCATCTTTGTCGCATATTCAACGGAAAAACAAGTGGTCGGCCACGGCGACGGCGACGGAGGAAGGAAATAAGACCGCTTCTTGGGAGGATGAAAAGAGTCAAGCTCTGTATCTAAACCAGCAAAAGAGTGGTTTTGTTGCAGATATTGAAGATGAAAACGAAGAGCTGGATCGACGCCTTTGTGAGAAGGAGAAATTGTTGAATCCTGATCCTTCTCGTCTTCTCCATTCAGATGAAGGTAATGGCTGAGGTGGTACGAATCCAGACTCAGACTCTCGTGGAATTCCTCTTCTTCCAGCTTTGTTTGATCTTGTTATTCTTGGGGATGAAGATGAATTGTTGTTGCAGAAGAAATTAATATCAGTCATTCAATAATACCAGTGGTTCCATGAAAAAAACGAAAAAAGCAAAGCTGAACTCAGAATCCCCAAACCACACTCGAGAGGACTTAGTTCCAGAAACCAAAGTCTCTCCTCTCACCCTAACCCATCTCCTTCCTCTCTCTCTCTCTCTCTCGTGGAAGCCACTCTATGGCTTTGTGTAATTGTGCGTCTGCTTTATGTACTGCTACGATTCACGCACCCAAGTGGCCAAAAAAAAAAAACTGGAAAGAGCGATGCAGTTGGGTCGGTTAAAAGATGATGGTTAACAAGAGTAACGCATCTTATAAATAATTAAGAGAAGAGGGGCTCTTTGATGGTGATGGTGACGACGACAGTGTTGGGCCAGAGTGGGGAGGGTTAAAAGTGAACTCATATATACAGAAGAGATGTATCAAAAAATATATATATACAGAAGAGTACATACTATACAACATGAAGGTTTGCTTAGTACAATTAATAACATTAATTAAATAATTAAATATCAACGAACTTTATATCTCAGGTGAAAATGTAGGTTAGGGCATGAATAAGGTGCTTTTATTTTTAAACAATTATTGCACGATTTTGTTACTAATAAGGTTTTTGGATAATCCAATATAACCCCCGACTATATCATATTATAAGAAATCAAGTAATCCCTGCTACAAATGTAATCCAAATTCAAGCGAAACACAGCGAAGTTAGTTATTTGTAATAAATGTTTACAGACTTCTCCGTAATACTTTCTTTAATCATATACTCCTTTCAGTTCTAATTATAAAATTGAGTTGATTTTTTTAGAGAGATTAAGTAAACTAAATAAGTTACATAATTATATAGTATTTTGTGCATTTTTAGATTATATATTAGTTTATTAGTCAAACTAATTAGTTTGGAGAAAAAAAAATAAAAATACTCTAAAGTAATTTAATTAGCTTACTTAATTTCTAAGGAAAAAAAATCAACTTAATCTTATAATTAAGGTAGAGCAATGGGTGGGTTAGGCAACCCGAGGCCAAACCCATAGCCTGCCCATTTAACTTTAAATGGGTACGAATTAGCTCATACCTGTACCTCAACCCATTTAAACTCGTGTAAACGGGCTAGCAGATAAATGAGCGGGCTAATCGAGGTTTGGGTAACCCATTTACATTTGAATTTTTTATTTTTTAAAAACATATATAAGCATTAAGCATCCATCCAAGTTCATAATTCTAATTTCTGAAAATCTGAATCTTCAAAGTTCAATAATTATAATTCACATAAAACAACATAAATTTAAACAAGTACCATCATATCATAATTTTGATGTTCAAACTCCAACTTTTAAATTAAAACATTACAATTACAACTCTACAAGTTCATAGAATAACAAAATGACATGCTTCCATTGAATCTGCATGCTTCAGTTTTCACCATCATCTTTAGATTCACTTAGGCTTTGTTTGGGAGTTTAGAGGGTAGGGGAAGGAAGGGGATGCAAGAAGAGGGGATGGAAGGAAAATAGAGGATATTTCCTCCCCTTGTTTGAGAGTTAAAAAAATAGTAATGGAGGAAGATGGATGATTAATGAGTTACTTTTACCATTTTATCATTTTCTTTAAAAATTAATATAATTATTATGCTTTACAAATAAATTTTAATTTAAAAATTTTCTATAAAAAAATTTATGTAATTTTTATATTCAAAAAATATTTTTCCCCTAAAAAATATTTTCTCTCTAAAAATTATTTCTATCGTGTGCATTCCAACGATAGAAAAGAAAAAAGAAATCAGAAATAACGAGAGTGTTTTATTTGAACGAGGGTAAAAAAGTAATTAATTTATTTTCCCTCTTAAAACCCCCTATATTGGGGAAACTTTATTTTTTAAAAGAAAAAGGGTTTTGGGGGATTTGTAAAAATCCCTGATTTTCTCCCCTCTTATTTTTAAAACTTGCAAATAAAGGAAGGGACTACCAAAACCTTCTCTTTCCTTCCCTTTCCCTCCAAAATGGAACTCCTAAACAAAGCCTTAAGAAAGGGACTATAGCTCTAGACGCTAAATCTTCCTATGCAAAATAAGTAAAGGGAAAACATATCATAAATAATCTAATATGAAATAAAAAAAATGAAACAATACAAATTGAGAATGTTATTGAAATAACAACACTACTATCATCAAAATTATCAATATCAATATCAAGATCCTTAAATTTAGGGGGTGTTTTGAATAACCAATTTTGAATACATACGAGTACCTCAACTATCTTTGAAGACAAGGAACTTCTGAAAGAATCTAGTATCCGACCCCAGTACTAAAAGCTAATTCTGAAGATATTGTAGATACTAGTATAGCTAACAAATCACGTACCAACAGATTTAAAATTTATACTTGGAAGCATTCACTCACCACCATGCCAAACATCAAATTTTGGATCACGAAAGCCAACTAATTCAGTTTAAAGATAATCATCAACTTTTAAAATCTTCTCAACATTACATGTAGACTCAGTAGCAATTCACAAGTTCAAATAAACAGAGTCAGAGAGAGAGAGAGAGTGAGTGAGAGCGAGATTGAGAGTCAGTGCCATTATGGTTAGAAATTAGTGGCGGTCGAATACTCGAAATCTTGAATAGGGAGGGAGTCAGGGAATGACTTTACCTTATGGCGGAATGCAGGATAAGATGGATAGTTAATAAAAAAAATTTATAAGAAATGGGCGGATATGGGTAGCACGTAGATGTGCCCATAGCCCACCCATTTAAATCTTAAATGGGCGGGTTCTAACTCGTTTCGTTATGGGTCTTTTTGGGTGGGCTAAAAATGACCCAATTATACTAGATTATAACCGAACTCATAGGTTATAGATTTCACGCTCAACCGTTATAATTATGACTGAAGGGAATATATTAAAATTATCCTGTATAGGAACTCCCTTCATATATGCAATCCGTGTGAATATTAAAAATTATAAAGTTGGGGGAATAAAATGGATTGAGTCTTTATATTTACTCTCTATCATTACATTCTTACAGACTCCATAAACCAAACAAGCTATTAGTGTGTAATTAGAAACTAAATAACTAACAAATATAGGTGTTGGTCATAATAAAAGGTGTTTTAATTCTTTAAATTTCGAATTCAAATTCGCGTCAACGTATAAAGGCGACCTAAATGTAGCACATTTTTTTTTTTTTAAATAAGCAGTAATGTCGTTGCGTCATCAAAGGGTTACGTGCCTCATTTTATTACCAAGAAAAACGTAGCTTTAAAGAGAGCTTATATATAAGTTCAATTTTGTAAAGAATTTCATATTTTGAGTATTACAGGTCTAAAGATTTAATATAAATATCTAAAATTTAAGATATTTTTCATATGCCCTTCAATAATTCAACTCTCCTGCAAAACAAACATAATTGGATCGATATATATATAATCAATTGTGCGGGGTCACTGTCAACTAACAAAAAATAATTATTTTGATGAATAATTATACTTGTCTTATATATATAATACTCCTTTTAGATTGATTTTGCGCCAATACATATAAGCTTCATACTATATATATATACGTCAAATTTTTTATATTTATTATATTAAGTGCTCCAATTATACATAATTATATATATTTTTTATATGGGTTTATAATTAAATGATAATAATTTAAAAATATGACATATAATCATATGTGACTGAAAAATTTAAGGAAATGGATATGAGAAACTTGCTCCAAGTATTTCTTGAGTTTGGTCCTAATCCTCAGACTCATTTTTTAATAAATTAAAGAATCCATGTTTCCATCTATATATGCCTCTTTAAATGCGTATCACTATATATATTTTCTTAAATAAATAAATAAATAATTTATTCAATGACAAAATATAAATACTCAATGATTAAATTGTATATTATTTAATTATTTGTTGATTATGTTTGAATCATCAATAATAAATTATTTCGTAATACACTCTAGTCTTGTTTATGCAAGACAGAGAGAATGTTTTGTGTGGTCCTGTTTATTAGGCATATGTTTTTTCTTTTTTCTTTTTCAAATGAGTCATATGTAAATACAGTCTTATCCTTCATTTAATATTAGGTAGACTTTGTACTTTTAGGATCTTGTTTGGTAGAAGGGATTTAGATGGAAAATTTTATGCATGAATGATTTTTTAAGGGGGGAAAAATAGAAAAATGGGGTTGAAAATTTTTAATTAATTTTTCTTAATCTTTTGTTTTACTTCATATCTTTATTAAAAATTTATAACCTTAATTTTCCAAATTTTTTTAAATCAAACTCTTAAAATTTTTCTTTCCCCTCCATTCCCCTTGCCAAACAGATCCTTTTAGAGTATGATACTACTATATACTACCTCCGTTCCTAATTATAAGACCTAATTGATTTTTTTTTTGGAGGTTAAGCAAGTTAAATAAGTTACTGAATCATTTCATATGTTGTATATCCTTAGATTATATATTAGTTTATTAGTCAAACTAATTAGTTTGAAGAAAAAATAAAATTAAAAATACTCAAAAGTAATTTAATTAGCTTCCTTAATCTCTCTCAAAAAGTCAACTAGATCTTATAATTAGAATCGAATGGAGTATTTAGTATGGGTAAAGATGAAAAGTTGCCAACTTTTAAAGCAATGTTAATGAGATTTAAAGTGTTTTCGGTCCCAAAGAAATATTTTGGATTTGAATTATGAATAGGACCAGATGAATAAGTCTAATTTGTCCTTGTTATCAATATCTCCAACAAGCTTCTTTATACATATCCAAACCACCACCCTAGTACCTAAGTGATTTTTAACTTTTTTTTTTTTTTCAAGGTGACATTAACTCTTTTGTGTGTGTATGTGGGAGTGTGTGTATATATATGCATGACATTTGCAAATAACGGAAATCGTTTATCAAACTTTATGAAAAATTTCACCTTTAAGATTCACCAAAGGAAGAGACAGTGGTGTTCTGGATTGGACGCCATTTGATGAAGAGTTTCATGCATGAATGACACTGCCATCACCCACGAGTACACATGAGGTGTCTATTAGGTGCCTAATTATGTGCTCATACCTCTATTAGAGGCATGAACATTTTTTTACATATATATTGTATTTATTTAGATTTAAATTAGAGTAAATACCCTTTCTGGTCTCTGACAAAAAACACGGACTTTTTTTGGTCCATGATAAAAAAACCGACCCTTATTCGTACTTTTTATGGGACGAAAAAGGACATTTTGAAAATTTGTGAGGGATAAAAATGTCCACCAATCGACTTTTATTTGTCATTTTTATAGACTAAAAAGGACAATTGTTTTGTCAGAGACCAAAATGGGGTCATGTTTTTTGTCAGGGACCAGAAAGGGTATTTACTCTTTAAATTATATGCTACTTTCTGAATTTTTTTTGTACCCAGTATCTCAAATTAATTAGTTTTCAGTCCTGTATTCATCTATAACACTAGTATCATGGAAACTACTCCCTCCAGTCCTAATTATAAGACCTAGTTAACTTTTTTGAAGAGATTAAGGAAGCTAATTAAATTATTTTAGAGTATTTTTATTTTTAACTTTTTCTTCAAACTAATTAGTTTGACTAATAAAGTAATATTTAATCTAAAGATATACAACATATGAAATGATTAAGTAACTTATTTAACTTCCTTAATCTCTCCAAAAAAAGTCAACTAGGTCTTATAATTAAGAATGGAGGTAGTAATTAATTTGAGATATTGGGTGCAAAAAAAATCAGAAAGCAACATATAATTTAAATCTAAATAAATACAATATATAAAAAAAAAATATATGTTCATCCCTCTAATAGAATTAGAAGTATGAGCACATAATTAGACACCTAAGAATGGGCCTCTAATGTGGAATCCATCACCTACTCCTTTTTTTTTTGGTCAAGAAAAATATGTTCATCCCTCATCTAATGTGGATTCCACCACCTACTCCTTGAAAGAGACTTCTTCTCAACCTTTTTATTTTCCCCTCTTTTTTTCTGTTTGGAATTTTGTTTCCCTCTCTTCCTCTTGTTGTGTCATTCTCTGAGTGTCTGAGAGTGTTTGTCATAAAGCTGACTGTGTAGGTTAAATGAATGAAGGAATTGAAAAGGAAACAAGGAACATGTGTGTGGGGATTGTGATGTTCCAAACAAACCTTTGGGGACTACTTGAGATGGCATCTTCACTCCTTCACTTTCTTCATCTTTTCCTCTTTTGTAGCAACATCCTGCTCCTCTGCTCCCCCTCATCATTGTCCTTTTTCCTTCCCCCTTCCCTCTCCTTTTTACTCTTTTGCCCCTCCCTTCCTCTCATTTTTCATTCCCTCTTTTGCCCTCCACTTCTTTTCTCTTTTATTTTTACAAGGCAAGTATATCTTCCTATTGAATTACATTTGAACAAGTAGGCATTGACAAAAAACTTATTGAGTGTTTGAATTAGTATTTGAAGAATATCTTTTAAAGAAAAAGTGGTAAAAGAGTTTTTTCAGAATAAATTCTGTACAAAAAAAAAAAAGTGATTTAAATAGAATGAATATTATTATAAGAATAGCTTTTTCATGTTTAAATTACCAAAAAGGACATTAGCTTTTTTGATAATTGCATATAAAGATAAGATTTTATTTTAAATATTTTTAACATTTAAATTTCAAAATAAATACAAAAAATTAAATAAATTTGTCTACAAAAGTAAAATTATAACATTAGTCAATTATGTAACATGATAAAAAATAGCTCAAACATATATGTATTAATAAATTGTATAGACTAAAATCATTTATAAACCGTAATTATCCAAAATAATACTATATTTTAGATTGAAATGAGTACTCCCTCCGATCCTAAATATAATACATAGTTGATTTTTTTTTTGTAAAGATTAAGGAAATTAAATAAGTTACTTAATCATATCATATGTTGTGTATCCTTAAATTATATATTAGTTTATTAGTCAAACTAATTAGTTTGGAGAAAAATTAATTAAATTACTTTAAAATATAAATATTCTAAAGTAATTTAATTAATTTTTTTAATTTTTTCAAAAAAGTAAACTATATCTTATATCAATGATATGGCATAAATGAGAAAATAGGAACAGAGATTCTAAAAAAAGGGGAACATAGAGGATGATGGAATGAAGGAGCAAGAGAAAAAAAGGAGAAGAGAGAAAAGGTTGCTGGGCCCACACATGAAAAATGAGAAAAATCAGTTTCTTCGAAACTATGGTTTTGGCAAAGAAAAAAAAAAAAAAAACTTTTGGCTTTTCTTAAAGTGTTTGGCAATTTTTTTTTTGCAAAACCAAGGTTTTGCCATGAGAAGCACTTTTTTTGTATTTAGCCAAACACTCACTTAGTCAAGATTTAGAAGCAAGTTGAACTAAGACAGCACTAGAAAAGACCAAACTTGAACCAGAGATTTAGCCAAACACTCACTTTTGTATTTCGCGCTTGTTTAGATTAGTGATAGAAACTATTTTTCTAACGTGAATTACAATATACGAGGTAGTAAGTTCGTAAGAAGAGTTTTGTCTTGACTTATATGAACGCGCTTCTCCACCACTACGACTATACTGCTTTTTAGTTAATTGCTAAATGGGTTAAGGTGCGATTTTACCAACGAACTATTGACTCAGGAGCGTCCAGCACAATTAACTATTAAGTGGACCAAAAATACCAACAAACTTTTTAAAAAGGAGCACTCAGCACAACGCCATTAACGTCATTAACAAAAAGTTAACCTCCGTTATCTAAGGTGCAGATTGGCCAACGAACTCTTATTCTAGGAGCGCCCAGCACAAAATTCTAAATTTTACTAAATTAAATAATTTTTTCTCAATTGTCATTATTCAAAACTACTTGTATAGATATCTATGGACAAAAATTATTCATTCTTTAATTTTGTCAAAATTATAATTTGCTAAAATAAACAAAATTTTTAATTAAAAATATAATTATATGATTTAAATAAAACTCAAGGTGTTTTATAATTTATTATATATGTTAAACAAAAAATAATATGATTTATTTTTATAATAAAACTCACATAAATTTCTTCTAAAATAAAATAATAATTTTTATGAGAAAAAGAATGTATGATAAATGATATGAGAGAATTAGAGTAAAATATGTAAAAGTGCACTTATTAATCAAATAAATTAGAGTAAATTTATGTATGTATTTTTACTCTATCTTATTTTTATTTTATTTCTAAATATAAGTCTTATTAATCTAAATTTATAAGTATAATTTGTTTCCCTCTTTAAATTATAGCAAGAAATTTAGGTTAGTAGTTCTTAAAGCTCAATTGTGTCAATTTCCGTATACATTATCTATCTTGAATATAATGATATTAAGTTAACGGAAAAATCGAAAGAAAAGAATATAAAACACCTTGAGTTTTATTTAAATCATATAATTATATTTTTAATTAAAAATTTTGTTTATTTTAGCAAATTATAATTTTAACAAAATTAAAGAATGAATAATTTTTGTCCATAGATATCTATACAAGTAGTTTTGAATAATGACAATTGAGAAAAATTATTTAATTTAGTAAAATTTAGAATTTTGTGCTGGGCGCTTCTGGAATAAGAGTTCGTTGACCAATCTGTACCTTAGATAACAGAGGTTAACTTTTTGTTAACGGTGTTAATGGCGTTGTGCTAAGCGCTCCTTTTTAAAAAGTTTGTTGGTATTTTTGGTCCACTTAATAGTTAATTGTGCTGGACGCTCCTGAGTCAATAGTTCATTAGTAAAATCGCACATTAACCCTTGCTAAATTGAACTAGTTAATAGCTAGTCCATTGTTGGTAATGATACTATGTTATATTCAATGTATTTATTGAATGCTAAACAATCATGGTAAATAGCTAATGATGTATGGGGAATTGTCAAACAAAAGTTGTAAATTACCGGAAATTTCATCCACCTTGCTAAAATTACCTTACCTTACCTTCTTCCCCCCACCCCCACTGAAAAAAATATATTTTAAATTTCTCCATAATAAAATTTAAATTAAGTGGCATCGTTTTCTTTTTAAGAAATTAATTATATGATTGATTTTTAAGTTTACATCAAATTTCAATTTAATCCTTTAAGTTTCTTAAAATTTGTTTTCAGTCTCTTAATTTTAAGGCTGTCAGTTTCATTTAATGAAAAATGTTGGCTCATCGAACTTAAATGTTGACTCTACAATTCAAATTGATAAAACATGTGCATAATCATTTGTATAATATAAATTTAAAATAAACATGCTTTTTAGTAAATTTATTATAATTTTAAAATATAAAATAAGTATATTAAAAGGATTAAAATTAATATATACTATTCTCTAAAAATATTTGTATTTTAAAAATATTTTTTTTGGTAGAATAAATAAAGACAAGTTTTAATCATGCACATTGACTCACCCACTTTCTGTTAATCTCTCTCTCTATTTTCTTCTTCATCTCATAACCCCTTCTACACTCACCTCTCCCCACCATAAAGGAAAAATGCTGATATTTAGGTGGTTTGAGCAAGCTTGACCAGATTTTTATAGCCTATTCAAGCTAACCCGAAAATTCGGATTATAAGAAAATGTAATATACTATCTATTGTTCTTAATACTATGTCCAGTCCTAAATATAAGACATAATTTGTAGTGCAATTGATACGACAAACTATACCCTATATTTAAGACCAGAAAAATATAAGGTTTCATTTGTAGTGTAATCCGTGGTAGTATTATTTTCACAAGCATAACCCTAACAATTTTTCGAGCTTGCTCATTCTGACATGTCGAGATTGATCCAAGTTTTCGACTCTAGTCTAAAGTATGAGTCCACAATTTTATTTTTTATTCATCTACACATTAGTTACCATGATCATTAAATATAAAATCTAAGAGCATGTATCTTATATTGCTTTTAACAATTTTCCTTTTTTTTTTTGGGAAATACACACACACTCTCTATGCTTTATTCTACACTATGAAACATTGGATTGCATTCAGATTGACCTCAATAAATGAACATCCATCAGTTCAACCTAAAAAAAAAAAAATCGCATCCATGATGAAGACACAACGTCGGACACTTCTTCAAAATCTTTTTTTGAAAAAAAATTAATGATAGTGATACGTAACATTATGATATTAAAATTAAATACGATCACAAAAGGAATGACGCTGCTCCTTTAAGTTTCATGTTCTTTCAGAGGAAACTAAGAAAAAATATAATAAATTGAGAATAATTGGTTGAGTTCCTTTCACACTACTATTCAAGAGTGAGGACCATCTTTTGTTTTGTCATTATTTTTGCATCACCGTTTTAGTGGTGACTTGAAAAACTTGAGAATCCCCCAAGTTTCACCCTTTTCTCTTTGTTGCATTGTTCATGCACATATATGGACCACAACACACGCACACTTTTCAATCAATCAATCAACAGCTTATTGTGGAATTTATATAATTGGAACATCTATTTCTGAAGAGAAATTAAAAATAACAAAGAAAAATTTTGATTTTGAATAATTCCTAGTGTACCCTACTTTGGAACTGCTATATATGATCTCTGTGTGTGTGTGTAAAAGATGTGTTTGCACACTTATTGTGATATTTGATAAAGTCAATGTAAGAATAATATTAACAGGAGGGAAGAATATATTGAAAAGCAAATGAGGAAGACATAAAGCAAAGTTGGGTGTGTGAAGCAGCTAGCTAGCTAGGGTTTTGTGAGTTGAAGAAGAACGATGCAAGCTGTGAAGTTTTGTTCTGCGATAGCTTTCTGGTTTTACCTTGTTTGGAATCTGCTAAAAGTTACAAAGATGAAAAGGTAAGTGGGGTCCAGTGAGTTCTCTTTCTTACAAGGACATGTTTTGACTTTTATGTGTTTGAACCTCTTTAATTAGTACAATAGTAGAGAATCTAGTTCCTTCGCGTGCGCGTGTTTGTGTCGCAAATTTCAAACGAAATAATGAAATATTAGTGTTAATGGTATGGGACATTTTGTTTTTGTTTTTGAAGCATGTCCGTGGTTTGCATCTGAAATCTCTTAATTGAATGTAATCAAATTGGTCGTTTAGTATATTTATGTTTAATTATATTGGACCCTTAGCTTCTTCAATGTGGCCAATGGTGAGTGTCAGTGGCGGAGCAAGGAGTTATAGTTTATGTCTGCACAATTAGTAGGGAGGATTCAGGGGCAATGCCCCCGATTTTTTTTAAAAAAGAAATTCTTAAATGTATTAAAAAAATAAAATAATATAACCAGCATTAAAATTAAAAGAGGCAGGCAGGCTTGTTAATGAACAAATGTGCCTTAGCAAAAATGGAAGTGGAGATTCTGAGACTCAAAATTTTGATATTCATAACTCAGAAGCATAAGAATCATGCGGATTTGCAACTACTCCTGATCTTCCTGCAACTGCTGTAGGTGCAACATTCAAATCGGTCAGTTGAAGCAACAATTGTAGTAACAGGAAGTGGGTTCATTTATTTTTAAAAAAATTGAAAGAAATAGGATTCGAACAAGCAACATGCGACTTTTATATAACACGCCTCATCCATTGAGCTATTGGCTTTTTTGTGAAAAAAAGTTTCAATGTAAGCAATATTTATGTCTGCACTTGCAGACACAGGCACCAACGTGGCTCCGCCACTGGTGAGTGCAATTCCTACATTCATATTGATATATCATTTCATTTTATTATTGATATTAAATATGATTACTTCAATTATGGTTTCGCATGATTTCATCCTCCTACACTATGAAAAGTGGTCCAAAATTGTCCACGATCAATTTAAAATTAAACATGCAAGCCTGTAAGGGCACTCTTGAGGGTCATGGGCGTTGATGGATTATTAGGGGACACACACACACAACAATCCTCATTATAATATTAAGGAAAAACTAATCTGTAAACACTCATAATTTAATTATCTCAATTTTGAATCAGTTCCATGTTTTTTCTTTGGTTTGAATCGGGCCTTTAGTATTGATATGTTAATTTTTAGTTATAGATTTTATGAAATGTCAGCTATAGAATTACATGGAGGTGTAAAATGAATTAAAGGAGATTACATAAATTCCATGAAATTGTTTAGATTAAAATTAACAATACATGTTGAAATATTTTAAAATGAAAAGATGTGATTTTGATAAAGTCATGTTCTGGTAAATTAAGGAATTTATATGAAGTGTTATGTAAAGAGTTATAATACTAAAAGTCATCAAAGTCATATCTCTTTAGCTCCTAAAATCACATGTGAAAGGTTATAACTAAAGTTGTGATAGCCATCACTTAGTGAAAGGTTGTGTTATTTGCAAGAGAACTCTAAATGTTATAAATATGTAACTCTTCATATGTTTGTTTATTAATATAACAAATAGCTATGACTTTTAATTGAAGAGGTGTTGTTTCAAGAAGTACAACTTCAAGACATCACTTCATAACCTATAAATAATCATCACTATCAATCCATTCACACATCACACCATACAACAACAAGACCGATCAAACTAATTGCCTTTGTATTTAAGTACACATAGAGATAAAGTCAAATTATCACTTTGTAAAAATCATTGTTATTTTTCTTTAGTGTTGGGAGTGCATACTCAAGGGACTTCATTATATCTGCATGCAGGAAATTCATTTGTCAATTCAACTTGTGCCCTATGAGATATGAATATGCGGGGGTGGATTAAGTTTAAAGAAAAGTTTTACTCATGCCTCGAAGACATTGTGCATTATTTTTTTCTTCATCTCTTATTGTACTCCTCATAGAATCACTTCCACCAACAATACGAGAATAATACCCACAACAAATTAAACTATTTAATCTAATTTAAACAAAATAAATTATTGATAAAATGATATGAAATTGAGGCAAACTATAAATAAATAGTATATCACTTTCTCATATTATACTATTCATCATATTATCTATCATGAGAAAATAAGGAATAATCATAATTGTTATTAGAGAAAAAGAAGTTTAACTACTCCGACTATAGGAATATACTAGAGCAAATTACAACTGAATTTTTTTTCACAAAGGATATAGACTGTGTTTAAATTTTTCTCCCTCTTTTCATTCTCGAATGACGTATACACATTCAAAGTTCTCGTACTCCTTTAATTGATTAAATATTATTTATAATTAATTAATTAGATTCTTGATGTTACCTATTTTGAACGGAAATTGAAGAGAGGATGGCCCTTTCAAACATGAATGTATTACAATTTACAAATATTTTTTCTTGTAAAAATCTAAAAGAATTTTTTAGAGGCTCACGGCCAATAAAAATTATTTCAGTTGATAAAGAGTTTACTTATAATTTATAAGTTGGTCGCGAGTTTAAATTTTGTTGTTAATGTAAGGACCTTAACTTATTGGTAGGTGATTTGTATACACTCTTTAAATATGAAGGCATGTCCTACATGTCAAGGTTATCAAACTCACGAGTTTAAGCAAACTCGTGACAGTGACAAATTCGTATCGTAAACTTGAATCGGTAAACTCGTAAGCGTTTACTTTTATCATTAAATATGTATTAACAATGTATAATTAAATAATTTAAATATAAAAATGACAATAATTTGATTTAAATATATTTTAAATCCAAATAATTGAAATTAAATATATCAACATTCATTATTTATTATATTTAATAAAGAAATTTCTATAAAATTCATATATAAAGCCGTTGAGGATGACAAAATTGAAAAAAATTAACACAGTTTTGTAAGCTACAAACGTAAAAACGGTAAATTCGGTGTGTAAACTCGTGAGTTTATCTGAGTTTACGGTTAACATGATTTTACTAGAGACTTAACTTGATTTAGTAAGGTAGGGACGTAAAAATGGTAAACTTGGAGAGTCAACTCGCGAGTTTGATAACAATGTCTGTCTACCTACCACCGATGAGTCTAGAAACGTAGCTCACCTAAACTTTTTATTTTTAAAAAAAAGTTTTAGAAGCCCGCAAAAATTAAAACAAGTAGACTATTTAGTAGTGTTACAACAACGACCAAAGACAAAGTTCCACGTAAGAGGAGATCGAGGAAAAGTCGTTGTATAGTATTTTGTATTTCTATTATTTACGTGAGTGGTTTTTAATATTATTTTGATCAACAGATTATATTTTTAATTTGGATATTGGGATTTTTTTCTGTCCTTGTTTAAGAGCCATGTCTTTTATGTTGTCCACAAATGTGGGGGACTAAAATTTGATTGGGTGTTATGCAATTAATTCGGATTCGCATTGATTTAAGTAATAAAGAGATTATATCTTAGATCTCTGTATGTATCTCAGATGATTATTCAAGCGCCATGGTCAAAAGCATAATTAATAAATAAGCAAACATGTTTTAGCACATGAATAAGCAATTACTCCCTCCGGTCCTAATTATAAGACAACATTTGTGAGTTTGTTTTGGTCCTAATTATAAGACAATATTTTATTTTTTGTCAATTTCTTCCTAAAATACCGCTATTGATATAAATGAGGGATTATGTGAAATCAATAAGGTAATTGAAATGTAAAATTTATATAAGGGCATTTTAGGAAAATGAGTAAAATTAATTAATTTAACTTCTATCCTTAATTCCTCAAAAATCGGTTAAATATGTCCTATAATTAGAACCGGAGGGAGTATATCATACTTTTTTTTACCTCCAGTCGACGAAAAAATATAATCATTTAAATTTTAATTTCGTCACTTTATTTTGAACTTATGTTATATAAATTTGGGTTAAGGAGCAAAAATAGACATGTGCCCCCGGGAGCACCCAGCACCATATGCTTTTTTTGGGAGCAAAAATACACACGTGGTTACCATTTTGGAGCAAAAGTCACATCTCACTGTTATATTATTGTTCACCGTGATGAGAGAGAAAGAGCTGAAGTGAACATTAACATAATGGTGAGATGTGACTTTTGTTGCAAAATGGTAACCACGTATGTATTTTTGCTCCCAAAAAAAGCATATGGTGCTAGGTGCTCCCAGGGGTAAAGCACATGTGTATTTTTGCTCCTTTACCCTATTAATTATATATAAAAAATTTAATAGATTTTGATCACTTAAGCAGTCTCAAGTTTAAATCCATATGAATGTAAAAGACCCATATTTCAAAAGCTGGTTCTGAATGTTTCAACGGGGTCCAACATCTTACTTGGTCAAAACATAAAATTACGAGCCGCTGGAATCACCTTTTTCCTCTTAATATCAGGTTGTAATATTAGTTTTCTGCTTTAGGTGAATTATAAGTTTGTGTCTGAAAAAACATTAATTTGTTATAGGGTTAATGAGCAATTTTACACATGAGCTTTTCCCCAGGAGCGCCCAGCACCACGAGCTTTTTTCTGGAGCAAAAGTACACACGTGGTTACGTTTTGGAAGCGCCCAGCACCACGGCAGTTAGTTGACCGTTAGTCAACTGTTAAGTTGGATGGAAATGAACAGTAACTCGGGTGAAATTACACTTTTGCCCTAAGTTTTTTTAAAAAAAAAAACTAAAAATACCCCCTCCTTGGTGGGCCCCACCACTGGCGGCCGACCACCTCCGCCGGTGGTGGTCGGCCGCGGCGGCGGCGGTGGCCGACCGCCGGCGGCGGGGTGGTCGGCCGGCGGCGGCGGGGTGCGGTGGTGGTCGGCCGCCGCCGGCCGGCGGTGGTGGGGCCGGTGGTGGAAGGGGTATTTTTAGTTTCTTTTAATTTAAAACTAAGGCCAAAAGGGTAATTTTCATTTAAAACTAAAGGCAAAAATGTAATTTTCATTTAAAACAAAGGGGCAAAATGGTAATTTTCCTTTTTTCCTACCATCAGCGTCACGTCGGCATCACGTCGGCGTCCATGTCGGCGTGTCAGTCCAAATAAGTGCCACGTCACGCCACATCAGCGTTCCATCCAAGTTAACGGTTGACTAACGGTCAACTAACTGCCGTGGTGCTGGGCGCTCCCAAAACGTAACCACGTGTGTACTTTTGCTCCAGAAAAAAGCTCGTGGTGCTGGGCGCTCCCGGGGGAAAAGCTCATGTGTAAAATTGCTCCTTAACCCATTTGTTATATTACTGGCTTTAAAGTTGGTTCATTATCAATGCCTATGTGTACCTTGTTATTATTATATATCCTATATATAACATTAAATCCCTTGTAATTTAATATTCTTATCCTCAAGCGATAACACACACATATATATAAAACATATATATTTCATAAGCAAAATTATTTTAAATAATCAAATTTTTGGCCGCCATTTTCAAATAAATAATTATTTATTTGAAAAGATGAACATTGTGGATTAATTGAAGGACCACCATAATTTGCAAATGCGATGGTGAACTTGGTTGGGAGGGTGATGGCAATGGAAAGTGCGTATATTCAGAGTGCAATGAACAGGCATACTACTCCATACTACTCATTTGAAGCTTTAAGAATTTTTAGGGATAACTCAGTTGCCTCACAAACAACCACTACTATAGAAATAACTTTTAACGTTTGTTTTTATGCTCTTTTTACATCCTTTTCCAGGGGAATGCATATGTAAACGACATAGTAAAATCTGGGAACAACGCCATTAAAAAAAGGATGTCGTAAGTCTTTTTTAAAACAGACATTGTAAGTTTGTAAATTCCGGCTCCCTTTTCTCCAAAAGGGACACCATAAGTGTCTTACGGCATCCTTTTTTCCAAAAAGGATGTTATAAGTGACTTACTATCGTTGTTCCTTTTGTAAAAAAAGAATACTATAAGTCTCTTACAACGTCCATTTTTAAACAACAAATGCTGAAAGTTTTTTTTTTTTTTTTTTTTAAAAATTGTTTTATATTTTTCATTGCTCATCAATTAAACTCTACACAAACATCATCAAACAATTCTTCATAAACCAAAATGTCCCTACCAATAGTAAGGAAACATCCAGCACTTGTAATACCCTAAAATCTGACCTATGATAAGCATTATAGGTTGGTAAATAATACTTATTGGAAATAGGTGAATATGTGGTGTCAAAACAGTGTAAAATACTTATTCTATTTTTCTAAGGAAAATTAGAAGAAATAAAGGCCAAAAATACATTTATGGGCATAAATAGCCTAAGAAAAATTGTGATAAATCCTTAGAGGCAATAAAATAATTATTAAAATTAAGAGAGTATATTGTCTCTAATTTTGGTAATTTAATAAAGTATAACCTTGGAAAAATAAAGGGGGAAAAATAAAAAAGTATTATAATGATCAAAATGCCCCCGTAAATTTTAATATAATGCATGAGACATAAAATATAAATGTCAGTGCAAAAATTGTAAGGTAATGAGTTATTCTAATTAAGAAAATTATCAATAATTAGTGGGTAATTAATTAAATAATTATTGGCTAATTATTAGAGCTGAAACAAAGGAAAATCCAAAGATAATTATGTAAAACCCTATAATTAGTGGTTTATGGCTAAAAATAGCATAAAATATATTTTAAAATTAATTGGAAAATATGAAGAAAAATATATGAGGAAAAGTAATTTTAAGCCTAAAAACATGTATGGACCAATAGGAAAATTTTGTAAAAAAATTATATAAAAAAATTATTAAATAATTATTTTATATAATATTAATTAATTAAATAATTAATTAAAACGAAAATGAATAAAAAAAATAATAAAAAGTACAGAAAACCTCAAGAGGATAAGAGGATAGGATTTTTGTAATATAATAATATTATTTGTGAAAAGCAAATAGGATAAATGACCACCGATAGAAATTAAATCCTATCTGGAAAACCATGAATCAAGTTTCTAAAGTCAGAGTATATTACTAATGAGTGAATTTTTATCTCGGACTGGACTGTTTTAAGTCATTTCGAGATCGATGGAATATTTAGAGAATAAGACGAAAGAGGGTAATCTGTGAAAAAGGCAGAAAGCCACAAATTGGAATTTGAAGAAAATAAATTATAACTCAATATCTGGGGATGAGTGGGTAATCAACTGGACAAATTATGAATCAGTGAATTTTTGTCCCGAAGTTGATGATTCCGGAAATGATTTCCGTAACCGAGCACGTTTTTCGAGAATATTCAGCGGAACCGATGAAACCCTGAAAGGGATCAAAAATTTAGTTAACCCAGACATTTCTAATGAGTAGGAAAAGATCTTCAAAGTTGTGATTCCAAATTTTGAGATTTTACAAGATTACACGATTAGGACACCGGGTAAGTTCTTCGGTCCTTAGTCTTTAGTTCTTTCGGTAGTTTTAGTAGAAATGTTAGTTAGATCTAGAAAGTACGAGATGAAATTCCTATTGTTGTTTTTAGGCCTCATTGCATTGAAAGATGCCTGACGAGGTAAAAACATAGTAGGGATTGAGTCTTTGAAAGTTGGGAGTTAAAAAATAGCGAAGCTCTGGCGAAATTCCGTCAATTAGTAAGGGTAAGGGCAAAATGGTAATTTGTACCTAAAATGCCTGTTATGATATTTATCACTAATAAATGTGATATTATCCCTATAGGATATCCGAGAACAAGTACTGCTGTTGTGCGCCGACATTCCGCTGTCAACCCGCTGTTTCCGTCAAAAGTATGATTTTCCGTAAGTGAAATTTCAATCTCCGGTCTTGTATAAATACAGTCTATTTTCTAAGTAGAATTTCTGCAAGAAATTAGGGAATTTAAAGGCCAAAGTGCCAAAATGACCAAAATGCCCCTGGAAGGGGTAATTAACTTAGAAAATTTATGGAAAAATCCTAAAAGACAGTTAAATGACCAAGTGAGTTAGGAGAGTATATAATCTCTAATTATTGTAATTTTATAAATTATGAAATTGGAGAAATTGTTGGAAAATACTCAAAAGAAGTGAAATGACCATAATACCCTTGTAATTTCTAAAGATACAAGAGGCATGAAAATTCTAATGTTAATACAAGAGTGTGAAGATAATGAGACATTATAATTAAGAAAATTATCAACAAGTGATAAAGGAGTAATTAGGTAATATTGAGCTAATTACTTAAGCATAAACAATGGAAATTCAGTAATAATTATGGGAAGCTCAAAAATTAGTGGAAATTGGTTGAATATTAGTAAAAATATATTTACTAATTAATTGAAAATTTTTGTGAAAAATAGTTGAGTTTAGGTATTTTTAGGCCTAAATGCAAGAATTGACCAATCAGGTAATTTTGTGGAATTTTTGGAAAAAATTAAATAAATAAATCATTAAATAATTAAATAAATTAAAAAATAAATATTTATTGGAATTAAAAAAGGGCCAGCCGATTTTCCCAAGAGAAAAAGAGAAAAAAAATGAAAAATGAAAATATATATGTACATATGCAAGTGGATATTAAAATATTAATATAATTAATTAAAGTAAAAAATGTGAATAGTAACTTTAAAATTAGGAAACGGATCCTATCTAGAGATCTAGGAATAGGAATTCCAATGTCAAGGTAGATTATTGATCAGTGGAATTTTATCTTCCGTTTAGACTCTACTAAGTAAATTTGAGTCCGTTTGTGCATTTTCCTAATAAAACAAAATAGGGAAAAATGCATATAGGCATATTTTGGAAATGAAGAAAATAAATTCTAACTCAATATCTAGGAATGAGTTTGAATTTATTTTGACATATTTGGAATCAGTGAATTTTTCTGAAGAAGTTGGTATTTTCAGAAATGCGTTCTGAAACCGGACGCGATCGGACACGTTTTTCGAGAAAACTTCAACTGGACTGTTGGAGGCCTATATGGAATCAAAATTTAGGTTAACTTGGACATTTCTACTAAGTGAGAACATGTCTTCAAAGTTGTAAATCCAGAATTTTGAGATTTTTCCGAAATTACGCGAATCGGGTACCGATCGGAGAAATTCATCCGGGTAGGCTTCTAGAAGGGCCACATGGCCACTTCCCATTGGCCAATTGGTGCCACCTCAGCATGTGGGCAGGTCGGCCAAGAGGAAGGAAGAAGAAGAAAAAACTTTTTGGAAAAGTTACTTTGGACGGTCCAGATCGATTCTCACAAAGTTGATCCGACGGCCGAAATCCTACACCTTTTCTTATAAATACCCCCTCCCCCCTTTGGTTTTTTCACCCCATTCTCAAGAGAGAATTCGAACCTAGAGAGAGAAAGAAGAGAGAAGGGCTCTGGAGAAGTTCTGCAGAAGTCTTCAACGGGTAAGTCTTTTGGTCTTTAGTCTTTAGTTCGGTAGTTAGTAGAATTGTTAGATAGTTTTAGCAAGTAGGGAGTGAGATTCCTACTATTGTTTTTAGGCCTCATTGCATTGAAATATATGCCTGACGAGGTAGAAACATGGTAGGGATCGAGTCCCCGAAAGCTGAAGTCTTCGTAGTTCTTTCAAAAGTAGGTGTTATAATGCTAGAATAGCCTTTAAATTTTCAAGTATGTTTGGGTATCATATGGGAGGGTTATTTTAGTCATTATTCTGTTTGAAGTTCACATTTTTCCGTGAAAGTACGTTTTCCGCCGGTAGTACCTAACGTTGCCAACGAAGGTACGGACGCGTACTGTAACACTAATCTTGTGCTTCTTAAATGCATATATGTCTTGGATATGTCGTAGACCGTTATACAGACAGTTTTAAACGGGTTATGTTTGGAATGCCGTTATGTTTTCCTAGCGCTGAGGACACGAGTGTTTATCGTGGCACTGGTGAATAGTGCAGGCTTTTGTTGTTATTTACCTTATGGGGCTTTACATATTGCTCTGTGCTTATATTTTGTCGGCATAATGATCATGCATCTCTAGTATGCTTGTGATATACTGTTGTATTAGCTCTAGAATATCTGTTGGTGTATCTTTGTATTGTTTGGGTATGAGGTTAACAGTTACCCGAGATTCAATGCGTTGAATTGAATCTCATTTGTAGCTTCAGTGGTCGGGAGGACCACGGTTTGTGGATCGAGGCAAGTACCGGAGTAGGCGTGCACTGAAGACTATCTTTATCTTATCGTATTCTGTTATTACACTATTTCCTTTCTAAACCTTAGGATTACTGTAATCATTACAATGTTACGCAATGGTTGATGTTTTGGCTAAGAATCCAATTACTCTTGCGCTCTATTGCTCCACTCTGATTGCTTGTTTGAAAAAAAAAATTTCCGCGTTTCAAACATGGGATGTTACATTTATGGTATCAGAGCCTGAAATTCTGGCATGTATTTAACTATGTTACCACGGACAGTTTGGTGCCGAAGGCAAGGCTAGTCTACGTGGGTGTGCCATAAGTCACTGCTAATCCGGTGAGGTCCCCATGGTAGACACTTACCTGGCCATTCTGTTCGGATAACGGAGTTAGGTTCTTAAGCCTTTTAACTTGAGCATATTTTTGAAAATGAGTACTGATACGACCATTGGTGTAAATGTGTAAAGATGAACAGAGATAATGGCTAGTACGCCTTTAGAGCCGGAGAAACCCTGTCGATCGATCATTCATCGATGATGACAATCTGTAAGTATTTCCAGTTGTTAAGTTTGTCAAGACGATTCGAGAGTGAATCTTTCTTTGAACTTAACATCCTAGACAAGTTCTAGCTACGAACGTAACGCGATAAGCACTATACGATCAAAGCATTGGATGGCGGAAGAACGCAAAGAAGACTATTAGAAGAGCGTACTTCCGATATGAAGTTATGAATTACGAACGCGAAGGATTTTAACCACTCGGTCATAAACCAGCTGGATGATGTAATATACGTTAACATGTACATTACATCTAATATGAAAATATATAGGTTTTGATGCCACGTGTTGTGTTATTTTTCTGACACATATATCCGTTGTTTGATAAAGGAAAGGAATTAAAACATGGCGATACTAAGAGGTGCTGGTGCACCAAGAGGCCGAGGCCGAGGTCGAGGTAGAGGCAGAGGAAGAGGCGCATGCCTCAGGATGAACGGAATCAAGTACCGAATCAACCCGGACATGAAGAAATGGAAGAGATGCGTAGAACTCTACAAGAACAAAGAGTATTGATTGATGCTCTCTTGGCAAGACAAAACCAACAGGACCAGGAGGCACAAAGACAATTGGAAGCACGTCAACATGAAGAGGAGCGAGAAAATGAGGAATATAACAACAACAATGATGAAGAAGAATATGATGACAATGATGACAACGACAATGATGAAGAGCCTGAGGGGTCTGAGAGATCCCAATCACCACCTAGGCGCGGTTAAAAAGAGAGAACCACTGAAAACTGGGTAAACCAGTTCTGCAAGTTGAAACCACCTGGTTTCCGAGGGAAGAGTGAGCTAGGCGAGGATTGGCTTCGAGTCTTGAGAAGATTTTGAAGTCATAGAATGCCCTGGAAATCGGATGGCCCAGCTAGCAATTTACAAGCTTGAGGGAGATGCCCACAGGTGGTGGAAGAGTGTTTCCACAACCCTGCCCAGTCCTGTTACGTGGGAGATGTTCCTTGAGCAGTTCAATGAACAGTACTTTCCTCCATCAACACAGGTAATTAAAGAAGAAGAATTCCTGCAGATCAAGCAAGGAGCTGAAGAGTCATTTGACGACTACTTCGCCCGTTTACCAACCTGTCACAGTATTCATCATACCTAAAAATCTACAAGAATGAGAGCTGGAAGGCTAACCGACTAGTAACCGGATTGAAGTACGATATAAGGGCAATGTTAGTATCTCAACAATTTCCAAGAATGGCCCAAGCAGTAGAATCCTGCAGGATGACGGAGCGCAATTTAAAGGAACTGCGCAAGACCCGAGGCCAGGAAGGTAACAATACAAATCACGGTGGATCAAACTGAGGTGGAAACAAGAGACCCTACCAACAGTATAGTCTCAAACAGCAGGGATCCCAGACGTGTCAGAAATGTAAGAAGTACCATCCAGGAGCCAACTGTGATGGGAAACAAGTCTGCTTCAGGTGTCAGAAGCCTGGACACATTAGCCGGGATTGCCCCGAGAAGGCTGCAGAGGCGAGACCTCAAAGCGCTGGCCGGATCTTTGCGTTGACAAACACAGAGGCCAAGAAGTCCCCAGAGATGGTTCAAGGTACCATCTATCTCAATGGAAATCTACTTGAAGCATTGTATGACTCGGGTGCTAGTCACTCGTTTATTTCCTATGATTGTGCAAGTCGGTTAGGATTGCATGCCTGTAGATTACCATTTGATCTTGTTGTATCTACACCGTTGGGTGTAAAGTCTTTAACTTCGATGCGTGTATGAATTGTACTGCTGACGTGGATGGACGAGTTTCTAAAGTGGATCTTATCCGTCTACCTCTTCACGGCATTGACGTCATATTCAGTCTGAACTGGTTAACGGCCAACGGTGCGATGATCGACTGTGGCAAAAAGGAGATATCATTTGCCGGAGACAAGGTTGAAGTAAGCCTGAACTTTCTCTCCGCTACAGAAGCTGATCGATGCGTGAAGCAAGGATGTCATGCTTTCATGGTATTCTTTTCTGTCAAAGCAGAAGCGACCTTTCACCCGGGATATCCCCGTGGTAAATGAATTTTCGATGTATTTCCGGAGGATCTCACCGAGTTACCTCCTATCTGAGAAGTGGAGTTCAACATTGACTTGATGCCTGGCACAGGATCAATATCAAAGGCGCCGTATCGAATGGCTCCTAACGAGATGCAGGAGTTAAAGAAGCAGCTAGAAGATCTTTTGAAGAAGGGGTTCATTCGACCCAGTGTATCACCATGGGAGCCCCAAGATTTTTGTAAAGAAGAAAGATGGAAGTTTCCGACTCTGCATCGATTACCGCGAGCTCAACAAAGTAACCATAAAAAATATGTACCCACTTCCCCGGATTGATGATCTTTTGGATCAGTTGTCTGGTTCCACAGTCTTTTCGAAAATTGACTTGCGTTCGGGATACCATCAGTTGCGAGTTAAGGATGGCGATGTTCCCAAGACAGCTTTCAGAACCAGATATGGGCATTATGAATTCCTTGTGATGCCCTTCGGATTGACAAATGCACCTGCGGTATTCATGGATTATATTAATCGTATTTTCCGAAAACACCTAGACCAATTTGCGGTGGTGTTCATCGACGACATTTTGATATATTCTAAGAGCAAAGAAGAGCACGAAGAACATCTGCGAAAGGTATTGAGCATACTCAGGGAAAAGCAACTATATGCTAAGCTGAGCAAATGCAAATTTTGGCTGCCGGAAGTTAAATTTCTGGGCCATGTTATATCTAGCGGCGGAGTTGCAGTTGATCCAAGCAAAGTAGAAGTAGTTCTGGACTGGAAACGGCCAGAGACTGTGACGGAGATCCGTAGTTTTCTTGGTACGGCGGGATACTACCGCAGATTTATACGGGATTTCTCGCCTTGCCCTACCATTGACAAAGCTTACGAGGAAGAATCAACCCTTTATATGGGAGATGATTGTGAGGAGAGCTTTGAATCCGAGGGAGAGGTTGACTACAGCACCGGTATTGATTATCCCCGATCCAGATGAGACCTATGTTGTCTACAGTGATGCCAGTGGGCAAGGATTGGGATTTGTCCTAATGCAGCAGGGCAGGGTGGTGGCCTATGCCTCACGTCAGCTGAAACCTCACGAGTTAAACTATCCTACACACGATTTAGAGCTGGCAGCTATCGTGTTCGCTTTGAAGATATGGAGGCATTACCTGTACGGTGTAACCGTAGAAGTGTATTTTGACCACAAGAGTCTGAAATACTTGTTCGATCAACGAGAACTCAACATGAGACAACGTCGTTGGATGGAGCTGATTAAAGATTACACCCTGGAGATCAAGTACCATCCGGGTAAAGCAAACGTTGTTGCTGATGCTCTTAGTAGAAAGACAGTGCAGGTATCATACATGATGATACAGGAGCAGAAACTGCTGGAGGATTTCAGAGACCTGAATCTATCCAACCAAATCTGCATGGGTCAGCACGCACCAGCTGATGCCTATCTTGCTACACTTCTTGCGAGTCAAGGGGAGTACGATCTGAGAGATGAAGTGGAGAAAGCTCAGAAGCAAGATGATTGGGCAAAAGAGATACGTGAGAAGATCACTCGAGGTGAGACCCAAGACTATGACCTATCACTTAGTGGTTTGGTCAGGTATAAGCAGCGAATCTACATACCGCCAATTGATGAATTAAAGCGGACAATAATGGATGAGGCTCATAAGAGTAAGTATACTCTACATCCAGGCATGGTCAAAATTTACCAGAGTATGAAATCCAAACTTTGGTGGCCTGGGATGAAGAAAGACGTTGCAGAATACGTGGCCAAATGCTTGACCGTCGAAAGTAAAGATTGAACACCGTCGACCCCGGTCTTTTGCAAGGACTAGAGTCGCCGGAATGGAAATGGGAGAACATAACCATGGATTTTGTGGTAGGTTTGCCCAAAATCAGAAATCATGATACAATTTGGGTAGTTGTTGACAGATTAACCAAGTCAGCACACTTTATTCCCATCAGTATCCACTATTCTCCGGAGCGATTGGCAGAGATTTATATCAAAGAGATAGTGAGATTACATGGTGTTCCTAAGAGCATTGTCTCCGATCGTGATACACGATTCAAATCCCGTTTCTGGCAAGCGTTACATGAAGGTATGGGGACTAAGTTGAAGTTCAGTTCGGCTTATCACCCACAGACCGACGGTCAATCCGAGAGAACCATACGTACGCTTGGAGGATATCCGCGAGCATGTGCCCTGGATTTCAAAGGAAGTTGGGATCAACATCTTTCGCTAATGAGTTTGCATATAACAACAGTTATCATGCTAGTATACAAATGGCCCCGTTCGAGGCATTGTATGGGCGGAAGTGTCACCACCATTATGCTGGACAAATTCATCCGAAAAGCAAGCACTTGGGCGGATATGCTTGAGCAGACCTCCGAATGGATCGCGTTAATCAAGAAGAGACTCCTAGCGGCACATAGTAGACGAGAAGAGCTATGCCGACAAAAGGAGGAGACCTCTAACGTTTTATGTCGGCGACCATGTATTTCTAAAGTTATCCCCGAATCGGGTGTCTGAGAACGCTTAAGAGGAAGAAACTCACCACGGTATGTTGGACCATTCGAAATTCTGGCTAAGCGCGGAGAAGTAGCTTATCAGATAGCCTTACCCCCGAATCTGAGTAATCTCCACGACGTTTTCCACGTGTCGCAATTGAAGAAATACCAATCAGACCGTGATCATGTCATCAAATACGAGGATGTTGAAGTACGGCATGATAATACCTTCATAGTCGAGTCGGAGCAGATCATCGATCACAAAGAAAAACGGCTCAGAAACAAGACAATACTATCAGTAAAGGTAGTCTGGAAGGGTTTGTCACCAGAAGAAGCGACTTGGGAAACCGAGAGTGACATGAAAGAGAAGTACCCAGAGTTCATGGCCCGAAGTTTAGTTAGTATAGATTAAATTTCGAGGGCGAAATTTTGTGTAAGGGGGGAGAAATGTAATACCGGATATTTATCCGGAATATTATAAATAAAAGTTGGATATTTCTGATAAGTGAAATTTCAATCTCCGGTCTTGTATAAATACAGTCTATTTTCTAAGTAGAATTTCTGCAAGAAATTAGGGAATTTAAAGGCCAAAGTGCCAAAATGACCAAAATGCCCTGGAAGGGTAATTAACTTAGAAAATTTATGGAAAAATCCTAAAAGACAGTTAAATGACCAAGTGAGTTAGGAGAGTATATAATCTCTAATTATTGTAATTTTATAAATTATGAAATTGGAGAAATTGTTGGAAAATACTCAAAAAGAAGTGAAATGACCATAATACCCTTGTAATTTCTAAAGATACAAGAGGCATGAAAATTCTAATGTTAATACAAGAGTGTGAAGATAATGAGACATTATAATTAAGAAAATTATCAACAAGTGATAAAGGAGTAATTAGGTAATATTGAGCTAATTACTTAAGCATAAACAATGGAAATTCAGTAATAATTATGGGAAGCTCAAAAATTAGTGGAAATTGGTTGAATATTAGTAAAAATATATTTACTAATTAATTGGAAATTTTTTTGAAAAATAGTTGAGTTTAGGTATTTTTAGGCCTAAATGCAAGAATTGACCAATCAGGTAATTTTGTGGAATTTTTGGAAAAAATTAAATAAATAAATCATTAAATAATTAAATAAATTAAAAATAAATATTTATTGAATTAAAAAGGGCCAGCCGATTTTCCCAAGAGAAAAGAGAAAAAAATGAAAATGAAAATATATATGTACATATGCAAGTGGATATTAAAATATTAATATAATTAATTAAAGTAAAAAATGTGAATAGTAACTTTAAAATTAGGAAACGGATCCTATCTAGAGATCTAGGAATAGGAATTCCAATGTCAAGGTAGATTATTGATCAGTGAAATTTTATCTTCCGTTAGACTCTTACAGAAGTAAATTCTGAGTCCGTTTGTGCATTTTCCTAATAAAACAAAATAGGGAAAAATGCATATAGGCATATTTTTGGAAATGAAGAAAATAAATTCTAACTCAATATCTAGGAATGAGTTTGAATTTATTTTGACATATTTGGAATCAGTGAATTTTTCAAGAAGTTGGTATTTTCGAAATGCGTTCAAACCAGGACGCGATCGGACACGTTTTTCGAGAAAACTTCAACTGGACTGTTGGAGGCCTATATGGAATCAAAATTTAGGTTAACTTGGACATTTCTACTAAGTGAGAACATGTCTTCAAAGTTGTAAATCCAGAATTTTGAGATTTTTCCGAAATTACGCGAATCGGGTACCGATCGGAGAAATTCATCCGGGTAGGCTTCTAGAAGGGCCACATGGCCACTTCCCATTGGCCAATTGGTGCCACCTCAGCATGTGGGCAGGTCGGCCAAGAGGAAGGAAGAAGAAGAAAAATTTTTTGGAAAAGTTACTTTGGACGGTCCAGATCGATTCTCACAAAGTTGATCCGACTACCGAAATCCTACACCTTTTCTTATAAATACCCCCCTCCACCCTTTGGTTTTTTCACCCCATTCTCAAGAGAGAATTCGAACCTAGAGAGAGAAAGAAGAGAGAAGGGCTCGGAGAAGTTCTCGAAGTCTTCAACGGGTAAGTCTTTTGGTCTTTAGTCTTTAGTTCGGTAGTTAGTAGAATTGTTAGATAGTTTTAGCAAGTAGGGAGTGAGATTCCTACTATTGTTTTTAGGCCTCATTGCATTGAAATATATGCCCGACGAGGTAGAAACATGGTAGGGATCGAGTCCCCGAAAGCTGAAGTCTTCGTAGTTCTTTCAAAAGTAGGTGTTATAATGCTAGAATAGCCTTTAAATTTTCAAGTATGATTGGGTATCATATGGGAGGGCTATTTTAGTCATTATTTTCGAAATTCATAGTTGCGTCGAAGTTCTGGCAAAATTTCGGGAAGAAAATTTGTCAGAGTAACGAAGTGCTGGCGAAATTCCGCCGATTAGGGGTAGAAGGGCAAAATGGTAATTTTTACCTAAAATGCCAATTATAGTGTCAAATCACTAATAAGGGTGATATTATTCTTATAGGATATCGAATCTCGATTTCTTTGCCGTCACGCTGCCCGACGAGCCGCTGTTTGAAGTTCACATTTTTCCGTGAAAGTACGTTTTCCGCCGGTAGTACCTAACTTTGCCAACGAAGGTACGGACGCGTACTGTAACACTAATCTTGTGCTTCTTAAATGCATATATGTCTTGGATATGTCATAGACCGTTATACAGACAGTTTTAAACGGGTTATGTTTGGAATGCCGTTATGTTTTCCTAGCGCGAGGTGTATTGTTTGGGTATGAGGTTAACCGTTACCTGAGATTCAATGCGTTGAATTGAATCTCAGCTGTAGCTTTAGGGTCAGGAGGACCACGGTTCGTGGATCGAGGAAAGTACCCGGAGTAGGCGTGCAGCTGAAGACTATCTTTATCTTATCGTATTCTGTTATTACACTATTTCCTTTCTAAACCTTAGGATTACTGTAATCATTACAATGTTACACAATGGTTGATGTTTTGGCTAAGAATCCAATTACTCTTGCGCTCTATTGCTCCACTCTGATTGCTTGTTTGAAAAAAAAAAATTCCGCATTTCAAACTTGGGATGTTACAGTTTCCAATGCTCTACTCTGATATATGAAAAAAAAAATTTATACTGCTTTTGAAAATGGGATGTTACATCACTAACTAATTAAAGTGTTAACTACTACTACTATGTACAACAATCACCACAAAGTGTCAAAAAGTTGTCTACATGACTACTATTTAATATAAAAATAAACTTTACTCATCTTTGTGTTGAAAAAGATGTCCAGCCAAAAAGGTCTCGGATCAAATTAATGTCTTCATCTAAGTAGACATTGTCATTACCAAAAATCTGCAAATTGGAAAATAAGCTAAGATAAATCAAATAAGTGAATGAATTAATTAACAATTTAATTACAACACCAAAAATATTATCATTTGAAAATGAAGAAATAATTACTTGTTCAACAATAACTCTGCTTTGAATGATGTTTTACATATAAAGTATAACAGAGTATCCGCACTCACTGCTCTCTGATTGTCGAGGGCATTATAAATCAAAAGCAAATAATTATAATGAAATAAGGCATATATGATTACTTCAATTATGGTTTCGCATGATTTCATCCTCCTACACTATGAAAAGTGGTCCAAAATTGTCCACGATCAATTTAAAATTAAACATGCAAGCCTGTAAGGGCACTCTTGAGGGTCATGGGTTGATGGATTATTAGGGGACACACACACACAACAATCCTCATTATAATATTAAGGAAAAACTAATCTGTAAACACTCATAATTTAATTATCTCAATTTTGAATCAGTTCCATGTTTTTTCTTTGGTTTGAATCGGGCCTTTAGTATTGACATGCTAATTTTTATTTATAGATTTTATGAAATGTCAGCTATAGAATTACATGGAGGTGTAAAATGAATTAAAGGAGATTACATAAATTCCATGAAATTGTTTAGATTAAAATTAACAATACATGTTGGAATATTTTAAAAGAGTAAATACCCTTTTTGGTCCCTGAAAAAAACACGAATGCCCTTTTTGGTCCCTGAAAAAAAATAAGTCACTTTTAGTCCCTAAAATGGAAAAATAAGGTCCCTTTTAGTCCTTTTGATCAATTTCTTTGCATATTTTAATCCCTCAGAAATTCCCAAAAAGGTCCTTTTTAGTCCCTAAAAAGGACCAAAATGACATTTTTTTTACTCAGGGACGAAAAAGGGTCAAATGTGTTTTTCCAGGGACCAAAAAGGGTATTTACTCATTTTAAAATGAAAAGATGTGATTTTGATAAAGTCATGTTCCGGCAAATTAAGAAATTTATATGAAGTGTTATGTAAAGAGTTATAATACTAAAAGTCATCAGAGTCATATCTCTTTAGCTCCTAAAATCACATGTGAAAGGTTATAACTAAAGTTGTGGTAGCCATCACTTAGTGAAAGGTTGTGTTATTTGCAAGAGAACTCTAAATGTTATAAAGATGTAACTCTTCATATGTTTGTTTATGAATATAACAAATAGCTATGACTTTTAATTGAAGAGGTGTTGTTTCAAGAAGTACAACTTCAAGACATCACTTCATAACTTATAAATACTTATCACTATCAATCCATTCACACATCACACCATACAACAACAAGATCGATCAAACTAATTGCCTTTGTATTTAAGTACACACAGAGAGAAAGTCAAATTATCACTTTGTAAAAACTATTGTTATTTTTCTTTAGTGTTGGGAGTGCATACTTAAGGGACTTCATTATATCATGCAGGAAATTCATCTGTCAATTCAACTTGTGCCCTATGAGATATGAATATGTGGGGGTGGATTAAGTCTATAGAAAAGTTTTACTCATGCCTCGAAGACATTGTGCATTATTTTCTTCTTCATCTCTTCTTGTACTCCTCATAGAATCACTTCCACCAACTAGGGGTGTTCATGATACCCACCGCCCTATTCGCCCGTCCGCGCCCAATGAAAAATTGCCCTACCCAGCCCTAAGAAAAGCAGTCCAAACAAAATTGGGTACAACTGGGCTGGGCATTTTTGCGGGCAGGGCTGGGCATTGGGCAGGGTATGCCGCCCTGCCCATTTGGCCCTGCCCAGTAGTGTATATAATTTTTTTTTATATTTTTAGTAGAATAAAAAATAAAAAAAATATTATATACAATTAATTGTTACTTTTACATGTAAATGATGTAATAATATGTTTTTTTTTTTGGCTTTCTTGTAGGTGATTCTATATGCTTCATCCTTTTGACATTTTGGGGCCTTGATGCAACCTCTAAGAGTTTTGGATGTCTACAAGGCTTTAATTTCTATTTTTTGATGTCTTATATTTAATGGATTATGCACTATTTTTTGATGCATTGTTTAGACATATGGTTGCCTTTTTAATTTTTGGACTTAATTTGTAGACTTATATTGAAATATTTAAAAGTGTACAATTATGGATGTTATTTAATTTTTCAGTTATTTAAGTTGTTTTTTGGGAGAATCCCTGTCAAGGCCCAATTAAGGCCCAAAATTGCAAAAAAGGCCCCAACCACTTTCACATACCAAAAAGGGCCCTAGGGCCTTTTCTGGTATAAACGTTAACAACTAAAACAGCCAAATTGACAACAAAATCAATACCCGTTAACAACTAAATCAGTCGCATTAACAACAATATTTTAACAACTAAATCACCACTTTAACAACAATATCAGCCCTTGTTAACAACTAAATCAGTCATATTAACAACTAACATTTTAATGAAAAATCTCAGAAAAGGCCCTAGGGCCCTTTTTGGTATGTGAAAGTGGTTGGGGTCTTTTTTACAATTTTGGGCCTTAATTGGGCCTTGACAGAGATTCTCCCTTGTTTTTTTCACATAGAGTATGACAGGGTATCGCCACTTGGGTATAGAAGGGCCGCCCTGCCCAGCTCATTATCACCCTGCCCAAAAATGTTGGGACTTCTATCGGGTAGGGTTGGGCACTAGGCTGCATTTTGCTGCCCAATGATCTTTCGGGCAGGGCATCGGGCAAGGGTCTCGCCCTGCCCAACCCTGCCCATGAACACCCCTACCACCAACAATACAAGAATAATACCCTCAACAAATTAAACTATTAAATCTAATTTAAACAAAATAAATTATTGATAAAATGATATGAAATTGAGGCAAACTATAAATAAATAGTATACCACTTTCTCGTATTATACTATTCATCATATTATCTATCATGAGAAAATAAGGAATAATCATAATTGTTATTAGAGAAAAAGAAGTTTAACTACTCCGACTATAGGAATATACTAGAGCAAATTACAACGGAATTTTTTTCACGAAGGATATGGACTGTGTTTAAAATTTTCTCCCTCTTTTCATTCTCGAATGACGTATACACATTCAAAGTTCTCGTACTCCTTTAATTGATTAAATATTATTTATAATTAATTAATTAGATTCTTGATGTTGCCTATTTTGAACGGAATTGAAGAGAGGATGGCCCTTTCAAACATGAATGTATTACTATTTACAACTACTTTTTCTTGTAAAAATCTAGAAGTTTTTAGAGGCTCACGGCCAATGAAAGATTCTTTAGTTGATAAAGAGTTTATTTGTAATTCATAAGGTCGTGAGTTTAAATTCTGCTGTCAATGATAAGACCTTAACTTGTTGGTAGACGATTTGTAAACACTCTTTAAGTCTTAAAGTATATCCTATCAGTCTACTATGGATGAGTCCAGAAACCTTGCTCACCTAAACTTTTAATTTTAAAGAAAAAAATTAGAGGCCCGCAAAAATTAAAACAAGTCGACTATTTAGTAGTTACAACAACGACCAAAGACAAGGTTCCACGTAAGAGGAGATCGAGGAAAAGTCGTTGTATAGTATTTTGTATTTCTATTATTGAGATTGTACGTGTGTTTTCTAATATTATTTTGATCAAAAGAATATATTTTTAATTTGGATATTGGGATTTTTTTCGTCCTTGTTTAAGAGCCATGTCTTTTATGTTGTCCACAAATGTGGGGGACTAAAATTTGATTGGGTGTTATGCAATTAATTCGGATTCACATTGATTTAAGTAATAAAGAGATTATATCTTAGATCTCTGTATGTATCTCAGATGATTATTCAAGCACCATGGTCAAAAGCATAATTAATAAATAAGCAAACATGTTAATTAGCACATGAATAAGATATTCTCTTATCAAAATGTCATCTCAATTTCTTCGCTTTTGTTGTACTTACAAACAAACGATTAAACCACGGTATTATTGGAAGACATCACAAAACCTTTAAAGATTGCATTTCACTTGTCCCATTGCCAAAACCACAATTTTTTTTCACTTTCTATCATGAAGTTTTACACTTTGGACACTCACTAAGACCTTCATACTCTTTTTTGTACAATATGTAGTCATTAGGAAAAGCGTGTATCTTCTTATACTTCATACCCATTATAGACAAGATTTTCTTGGCCTCATACATATGATTTGGAAGTACATTATAGTATGGAAACATATCACACAACAATTCAAGCAACATTTTGAAACTACTATCGATCCACCCACAAATTGTCTTCAAGTTGACCAAATGCAATGTCAAGCCTGTATACTTACTCCCAGGGTACAATGGTGTCTTTGCGTCACTCTGCACGCCGTCATATACATGTGATTGCGCAAAGGATTCTACCTCAACATCATGAATCATTTTCTCCATTCTATATATATTTAACTACGACATCCACAACTTCCTTGACACACAAACAATTACTTCCTCACCATGCCATATCCACCTTGTGTATCGAAGGTTTATTCTGTCACAAAGTAGGTGATCTCTTATATCATCAATATCCCATTGGCTCTCAATTAAACAATTGATACAAGGATAAAGATACATCCCATTTTTTGTAGGGGCATTCTTTCTAGAAAATTCAATAAACCCTCCCACCCATTCTCATATTCTTCACTAGTTCTCAAAGCATTAATCTAACTATGATCCATTTTATTATCACCTAAGTCATTTCCAACAACAATCAAGTTTAAAACAATTGTCAAGGAAGGGCTTGCCTTTTACTCATTTTTTAAAAAAATTCGGCTGCATATCCCATTATAAGTAAGACATCCCAAAAATTCAATAACAACCCATTTCAGCTTAATTCATACAAAACTAACTAACAGAAGCAATTTAGGACAATATCAGTAATTTAATCTAGCAATTTCATCAACACAAAATATATTTAAAAAAAAACATAGCTAAATTTGTCTAATTGATAAACTAGAAATCATGGACTTCTAAGCATCCACATTCATATAAATTTACAAAGTTGTCTAATTCAATGCACATAAACATACTTGCAATATATTACAAGCATTATGTCATTAGAAACTATATTGCAACTTTTAATCAACTATTTAACCTTTATTAATTTTTAAATCATGCTTTACATTCAACTCTAGATCATGCCTCTTATATTTCCTACATCCCAAAATTACAAAATCTCAAGATCAATACAAGTCTTCATCAACATCAACAACAACAAAAATGTTTAACTATAATTACCTCAACTTTAAATTTGGATGGTTGAAATTTCTTTTATCTACTTAACCCTAATGTAATATCCGGATTGTATTATCTGGAATATTAAGAATAAAATGGATATTTTTGATAAGTGAAATTAATGTCTTATGACTTGTGAAATTGTAGTCTATTTTCTAAGTTGATTTCTGTAGGAAATCAGGGAATTTAAGGGCCAAAGTGCCAAAATGACGAAAATACCCCTAGAAAGGTTAAATAACTTAGGAAAAATTGTGAAAAATCCTAAAAGACAGTAAAATGACCAAGTGAATTAGGAGAATATATTATCTCTAATTATGGTAATTTAATAAATTATGAACTTGGAGAAATTGTATAAGAATGTTCAAAAAGTAATAAAAAGACCAAAATACCCTTGTAAATTATGGAATAATGCAAGAGGCATGGAAGTCCTAATGTTAATGCAAAAGTATGAAGACAATGAGGTGTTCTAAGTAAGAAAATTATCAACTAGAGAAAAGAAAGTAATTAGGTATTTATTAGCTAATTACTTAAGCATAAGCAAGGGAAATTCATGGATAAATATGTGGAACCCTAAAATTAGTGGTTTTTGGCTTAAAATTAGTAAAAATATATTTGTTAATTAATTGGAAATTTTGGAGAAAAATAGTTGAGTTTAGATATTTTTAAGCCTAAATGCAAGAATGAACCAATGGGAAAATTCTGTAAAAGATTCTGTAAAAATAATTATTTAATTAATTAAATAATTAATTAAATAATTAATCAAAATTAAAAAAAAAAACGAAATAAAAAAAATGGGCAGATAAAAAAAGAGAAAAAAAAATGAAAATAGGATAAGAAATAAAATGAAAATATAATATATTATGTATTATTATATAATATAATTTAATATGGTGAATAGTAATTCAATAAATAGGAAACGGATCCTATCTGGAGATCTAGGAATGAGAATTTCAAAGTTAAGGTAAAATATTGATCAGTGGGTTTTTATCTTCCGTTAGGCTTTTCCGGAAGTTAATTCTGAAGCCGATTGTGCATTTTCCTAATAAAACAAAATAGGGAAAAATGCTGATAGGCACATTAGTTAGAGCCCTATATGGAATCAAAATTTAGGTTAACTTGAACATTTCTAATGAGTGAGGAAATGTCTTCAAAGTTGTAAATCCAGAATTTTGAGATTTTTCCGAAATTACGCGAATCGGGTACCGATCGGAGAAATTCATCCGAAAGGCTTCTGGAAGGGACACATGGCCACCTCCCATTGGCCAATGGATGCCACCTAAGCAAGGGGGCAGGTCAGCCAAGAAGAGTAGGGAAGGAGAAAAAGCTTTTTGAAAAATTTGCTTCGGACGGTCCAGATCGATTCTTACAAAGTTGATCCGACGGCCGAAATCCTACAGCTTTAACTATAAATACCCCCCTCCCTTGTTTTTTTTATCACATTTGGAGAAGCAAGACCGATTCTAGAGAGAAGAATTAGAGAGAGGTGCTCTGGGAAAATCTGTAGCGAAGCTCTGGGTAAGTTTTCCGGTACCGAGCTTCTAGTTTCCGTAGTTCTTTCGATAGTTTTAGTAGAACTGTTAGTTGGATCTAGGAAGTAGGAGATGAGATTCCTATTCTTGTTTTTAAGCCTCATTGCATTGAAAGATGCCTGACGAGGTAAAAACATAGTAGGGATTGAGTCTCTGAAAGTTGAAAGTTAAAATAGTGAGCTTTAAGCTTTCGTAGTTCTTTCAACAGTTAGAGTAGTACTGCTAGTATATCCTTTAATTTTTCAAGCATGATTGGGTATCATATGATAGGGCTATATTAGTTTAGAATTTCGAAAATTATCATTGGGTCGAAGTTCTGGCAAAATTTTGGAAAAATCGGAGCCAAAGTAACGAAGTGCTGGCGAAATTCGCCAATTAGGGGTATAGGGAAAAATGGTAATTTTTACCTAAAATGCCAGTTATAATGACGAATCACTAATGAAAGTGATATTACCCTTATAGGACATCGAAACTCGATTCGCTGCCGTTATTGTTGTCCAACGTGCCGCTGTCGGACAAACCGCTGTTTTTTGTCAGAAAGTACAGTTTCCGCCAGAAACATCTACGTACGTCAACAAAGGTACGGACGCGTACTGTAACACTAATCTTGTACTGCTTAAATGCATATATGTCAAAGATACGTTCGTAGACCGTTATACGTACGCTTTTATACGGGTTATGTCTTAGTAATGCCGTTATGTTTTCCTAGCGGCCGAGGACACGAGTGAGTATCGTGGCACCGTGAATAGTACTGGCCGTTGTTGTTATTGTTTACCCTATGGGGCTTTACATATTGCTGTGCTTATGTTACGTCGGCATACCGATCATGCATCTGCTATATGCTTATGTAGTGATATACTGTTGTATTTGCTCTAGAATATCTGTTGTCTGTATACTGTATTGTTTGGGTATGAGGTTAACCGTTACCTGAGATTCAAAGTGGTAAATTGAATCTCAGCTATAGCTTCAGGGTCCAAAGGACCGCGAATCGAAGACCGGGGCAAGCAGCAGGTGTAGACTTGCGGACGAAGTCACCTTTATCTTTACCGCCTTACGTATTACCTTATCGTTTCTCTGTTTTCTTTCTGTTGTTTACTTTCCGAATCTTAGGATTACTGTAATCAATACAATGTTACACAATGGTTAATATTTTGGCTACGAACCAATTACTCTTTCGCTCTATTGCTCTACTCTGATTGAAAAAAAAAAAATTCCGCGTTTCAAAATGGGATGTTACACCTAACATTAACAACAATAACAAAGAGAACATTAGAATCAGCCCCAACATATGCAGAGCATTGTATTTTTTTAAGAAAAAAATGCCACAAACCAAGGTTCTACCACTAAGGAGGGAGGAGCGACAATCGACGGCTAAACAACGATAGAGGGAGAGAGGAGGGAGGAGCTACAAACCAAATGATGACAGAAGGAGGGGTTGCCATGGATGACGACCCACGAAGGAGGAGCAACAACAATGACAAACATTGAGGAGTGACAGAGGACGACGAGTAGCGATGGAGGGGAACACGATGGAGGCCGAGAGCTTTTGGATGGATGAATTGCGATAGACGACGAGTTGCCACAGACGAGGACCCGCAAAGGAAGAGGAGCAGCAACGATGAACGACGAGGAGTGACAGAGGGAACATGATGGAGGTCCTAAAGCTTTTAGATGGAGGAGGGAGTTGTCAAAACTGAAGTTTTGAAGTTTACTTTATGCATCACTTTTTAAAAACGTGATGCCAAAAGCAACTTTTGGCGTCCCTATTTAAAAAAGGGACACCTAAAGCTTTGGTGCCAAAGGCTTTGGGTGCCTATTTTTAGGCTAAGGTCATTTTGGCGCCAAAGATTTAGGCATCCCTTTTGAGAAAAATTACGCCAAATGCTCCAAAGTTCCAGCGAAAAATTGTAAAAATACCACTGCCTACTCTTTGACGTCCCTTTTTTTGAAAATGGACGTTTAAAGATGGATGCTAAATCCTTCCTTTGTAGTAGTGAACTATTATTTATTTGGAAACTAGTCCACTTTGCAATATCACTACAAAAAAACGCTGGATTATTGATGGAATTATTTCCATTGGTAATTCCGTCCATGATCTGAAGTTTTTTTTGCAGTGTATCTGTTAGAGACACTTGTGGAAAAAAGGATTTTAAGACCGGACAAAAAAGGTACATTAGGACCGGACCCGCGAGCAGTCTTGTTCCAGGCGGTATTAAAAGTCGATCTTTAAGACCGGACTTTTACACGGTCTTAAAGATTTTCTTTAAGACCGGGACATTTTAAACCTTCGGTCTTAAAAGTCGTACTAAATAAATATCGACCGCTCTTAAAAGATCCAAATATTAAGACCGGACAAATATCAATCCGGTCCTAAAGATAGAGGACTCTAAGACCAGAGGACTAATTACCCGGTCTTAAAAGACTGACTTTCAAGACCGAATTTTTCAATGGACCGGTCTTAAAAGACCAACTTTTAAGACCGGCTTAACACCTTTAAGAGCGGTGTTATATATACATCCGGTCTTAATATTTGAACATTTAAGAGCGTATTTTTATTTGCGGTCTAAATTTTCCCGTATTTTTTCCTGTTCTGTTCTTCCTGATCAATATATATACACAAATCCACCATCCAAAACAGCACATAAAAATCGATATACTTTAAGCTACAAGCTATGAACATGAATAAATTGAATTGGGAAAAAGAATACAAATATTATCCACCATGAGTTATGTGGCCTCTTAATTAAGTCTAAAACAACTAAAGTAATTTATACAATAAGCTAACATATAACTAATTACAAAGGCAATGAGTTACAATACATGCAAGACGTAATTCAACATACAAATGTAGTCCAATATATTATTCACCATGCCTTCATTTGATTCCCACCCAACAACGTAACATGCATCCTCTTTTATAACATGCCCCTTTGAAACGGATCCTGCCACAAAAACAAAACAAGAACAAATTCATATTCAATGATGACATTGTTTAATTAAGAACATAGAAGGAATATAATAATAGTTAAAACATTAAAGTTTTCTAAGAATTCTGCATATGAATATTAATTACCTTATGAATTGACACTTTTATAAAGTGATATCCTCCCATATCCCTTCTTGATGATCATTTCTTATGCCGGGTTCATTATCCGCTTCATCTTCTTCGTTCATGTCCGGGTAGACCCCTTGTAAAAGGAGTACTCTCGGGAAGATCACCATAATTTGAATGACTTTCCTCATCAATATCAATGACCCTCTTTCCTTGGAGAGCTACGGACCACATTTTATTTTCTTGATCGGTGATATAGAACACTTGTTTTGCATGATCGCCATAATAAAAGGTTCATCTCCAAAACTTCTACTATTGACATCGACTAAAGTGAATCCTAGTCGATCGATCCGAACACCATTATTGACATTAACCCACTTGCATTTGAAGATGGGAAATCTAACTTTGACATAGTCCACCTCCCAAATCTCTTCAATAACCCCATAATATGGCATGACTGCCAATTTAGGCCTCTTGTCTTTCGAACTGGAGAAGTGCATAGATTCAGCCTCTAACATAACACCACTGTTCAGGACTGTGCTCCTATCATCAAGGGACTTCGTGTAAAATGTATAACCATTGATCACATACGAATTCCAACTTATGACATCAACCTCAGGACCACGTGCTAACCATTTCATTGTCTCAGAAACACATTCAGATCCCTCGACCTTTTGTTTGAACCAGTTTGCAAAAGTTCTGTTATGCTCCCTAATCAACCTTTGTTCGGTCATTCGATGGTTCTCTTTCCTTACAGCGTCTTTATGTGCAGATATGCTGGCTTGAACTTCATCAACATTATTCAAGATGTATAAGTGGACTTGTGACAATTCATCTGGATCCACACTCTTTACCGAAGCCCCACGTCTACCCCCTTCAAGATGCCGACGTTTGGAAGCCCAATATGTCTTACTTTGGCCAAATAATTTTGACAAAATTCCATGGCCTCTTCGAAACATATTTCGAACAATTGATGCTTCGGCGGTGCAGCGTTCTTCACATACCCTTTTAGGAATTTCATAGATCTTTCAATAGGGTACATCCACCGTAAATGGATAGGGCCGCACAACTTTATCTCCTCACTAGATGAATAATGAGATGAACCATGATGTCAAAAAATGAAGGAACAAAAAGCTTCTCAAGGTGGCACAAGATAAGATATCCTTCATTCTCCAATTCATCCAACTTTTCAATCTTGAAAACTTTACTACAAACCGCATTGAAGAAGAAACAAAGTCTAGTCAAAACGACCCGAAGATCATATTCGGCAATCCCTCGAATAGCTACTGGGAGTAGCTGTTGCATCAAGACATGACAGTCATGAGACTTTTGGCCTACTAATTTCAAGTCCTTCATCGAGACAAGCCTCTTAAAATTTGAAGAATACCCCGATGGAACTTTTGTGCCATGTAAACACTCACAAAAGCTTCGTTTCTCATCCTTAGACAAAGTATGAGAAGCCGGGGGACAATAAGTTCTCTTCCCATATGGCCTTGGATGCAAGTCTTCGCGTATTCCCATTGCTTGCAAATCCAATCTTGCCTTCACACCATCCTTGAACTACCTTGTATGTTGAGAAGCGTGCCCACAATACTATCACATACGTTCTTCTCCACATGCATGACATCAATACAGTGTCTCACATCAAGATTGCGCCAATAGGGAAGATCAAAGAATACAGATCTCTTCTTCCATATATTTGTTTCTTTTCTACTCTTTCCGGAGCTTACCGAAGATGACACTGATATTTTTAACCTTTTCATACACTTGCTCCCCAGTCAATGCCACCGGAGCTTCTTCATACTCTTGGCCACCAAAAAAGGCCTTCTTTAATCGACGATATGGGTGGCCCCGTCTAAGAAATCTCCTGTGTCCAAGATACACCGTCTTTCTTCCATGTTGAAGTTGATGGTAGCATGTGCCTTCTTCACTACGGGCCATGAGCTATGTATGCTGCTAAGGCTTCCATAGGGATTCATTCCATCCGTGCTAAGGGCAAGCCTGAGGTTCCTAGGTTCTTCACCGAAGTTCGGAAATAATTGATCGATCTTCTTCCATTGAGAAGAATCGGCCGGATGTCGAAGCTGTCCATCCGAAATCCTCTCATCTGTATGCCACCTCAGATTTTTTGCATCATTTTCATTTGCAAACAACCGCTTGAACCTTGGTATGATTGGAAGATACCACAACACTTTTGCAGGCCCCTTATCTGACTTGTACCGTGGGGTTTCACATATCGGACAACTCTGCTTCTCTTCAAACTCTTTTCTATATAATACACAATCATTCGGGCATGCATGGATCTTTTTGTACTCCATCCCAGTGGACAAAGTATCTTCTTAGCATCATAGTAGCGATGCATCACTGCACATATTACCATATGCATGTGATCGCTCAAAAGCCTCTTCTCCTACATCACGGATAATGTCCTCTATGCGATCATCCATATCCGTGTCATTATCATCAAAGGCCACTTCCCCATGTTGTTTCCCACTTGATGGCACTTGTTCACCATGCCATACCCATCCGTATAAGTCTTACAAAATCCGTGACAAATTAAATGTGTGCGTATAACTTCGGGACATAGTCGACACTCATTCAAACATTTTACACAAGGGCAATAATACTTCCCCATCATCATGGGCATTTTGTTTAGCAAATTCTATAAATTCCCTAACCCCATTCTGATATTCAATACTCGTTCGTAAAGCATCTATCCAACTGTGATCCATAGTAGAATTCCTATATATTATTTAGATGAATTAAGAATTACTTTTGGTCATAAATGCATCACAGTGAATCCAAGAACCAAAATAAATGCAAGACGAGGAAATTAAATGCAGGGGATGAAGGTCTTGTGGACTAACCTGTAGCATATGCGTTTGTTGAGTCGTCTTACTTCTCTGCTCACGAACGTTGATGTTGCAGACAAGAAAGCAAGAGTAACCTAAAAACACTTGTTGGTCAGTTGGGTAGGTCTAAAGTGCAAATATAATCTTCAAAAAACAATATTCGTTAACAACAGAGAATACCCATAACAACATTACACCGATTTCGTTAAACCCATGAAAAACCAAGAACGATAAGTTGGAAAGTAATAAAGTTTTAACCGAAACATCTCTTACAGCTTCGTCTATAGACGTTTAGCTAAGGAACCAGAGAGTGATTGTCGAGAAAGGTACGCGAAGCGGCGACGAAGCCGAGAGGAAATTTCGAGTCGGAACACAGTATTCACTTTCGGCGCGACAAGTTCAGAGAGGGAAATTTAATTTTTCCGCGCGACAAAGATACCTTATTTAGCTTTTTGGATTTTATTAATACCGGTTATTAATTAAATGTCCGGTCCTAAAGATACAACTAACATTTTAAGACCGGAGTTTTAAAATTATCCGGTCCTAAAATTTTATTAGACTTTTAAGTTTTAAGACCGGAGGTTTATAAAACATCCGGTCCTAAAATTCAAATTATCTTTAGATCCGTTACTTATAAAATAAAATGTCTGTCTTAATGGCCTTCGTGATTGCAATATTAAATCAATAAAATAAATGATATTTTTGGACAAAAAATAAAGCAAAATTGGAGAATAAGTTTCTTTAATGAATTCTGGAGAAGAGCCAAAAATTCATACGGTGTTCTTAATGTTTCTTACATTACTTCAGAATATATACACAACAACAAAAACACAAATGAAAAACAAGCTGAATATTATCATCCACAAGAATCTGACTGAACAACCTCGGCGATTTCGGCGTGAAGAGCATTAATTTCCCCACGGAGATCAGCAAGTTGTTGTCTTATTCTCTCCACCCGCAATATGAATGGATCATTACGGGAGAGCGGAGAGGGGTCGAGGTAGGCGCGCTGGGGCTAACAGTTGGAGAGGGGATTACGAACATCCGCATGGCCGGCTTCAAGATGACGGTTGAACTCAGCAAGGACAGGATCGGCAGAAGGATCGGGGGGGTGCGGCATGAGCAATCTCTTCATCATCCGAAGAAATAACAATGGGTCCAACGACCCGAGAGTCTTCGGAAACAATACGACGCACTGTCGCTGGAGGAGGCGCACCATATAATGATCTAGCCATGGAACGAGCATGAGGCGTGTATGCACCCCTACGAGCAGTTTGCTTGTATCTAACCATGGTTTGAGGATTTGAGAAGTTGGGGCAGAGCTAGGAAGTGAGGAGTTAACAAGGACAAAGAGGTAGTGTATGGAGTATATAAAGACAGATGGCGGGAGAGATAAACATCGATGATGAATTCGTCATTTTACTTTTATACAAACTTTTAAGACCGGACTTTTATCTTATATCCGGTCCTACTTTTAATTCAATTACTTTTAAGACCGTCCTTTTATCACATATCCGGTCCTAAAACTCATTTAAGACCGATATATTACTTGGTATCCGGTCCTAAAACTAATTTTTAATTCAATTACTTTTAAGACCGTCCTTTTATCAAATATCCGGTCCTAAAATTCATTTAAGACCGATATATTACTTTGTATCCGGTCCTAAAACTCATTTATTTTTATATTTCAATTTATTTTTTCAAGTAAAAATCTTTGGTTAAAAATATTACTTTTAAGAACGGATCTCACACAAGATCCGGTATTAAAAGTTCATTCTTTTCAAGAGTCCCTTCCCCATTGTTGAAATGAATTCAGAGTCTCTTCGGCTTCCACATAAACTTCCCAACTAGGCGTCTCCTCGTATTCTGAGCAAATATGCGTCTCCTCGTTAATGTTTCCGGCGTTTCACATTCTTCAGGATGGGTTCTCTATTTAAACCCGTTGTTACTTTCTTCACATTCATCTCCATCTCCTCCTAGAACCTCCACCGTAATGGCTTCTCCACCACGACGAGGTCCTCCTCAGGCGAAATCCCGAGGCACCTCCATATCCTCCTCCGTTGCCTCCGAAACCGAACTTCCGCGAGATGCCGGAGCACTGATAGCCCGCGTCGATCATATAGACCAAAGCTTGGGCAAGCTGTTTCAGTCTATCACGCCGTCAACAACAAGCCGAAAGCGGTACTCGACGCCAATGACGTTGAGTACCATACCTCGATGACGACGTCTCAGACCCTTCCCCCCCTCCGACAACGATGGGGAGGATTAGAATTTTTAAGTTTTTTTTTTGTCTTCTTTGCCTTACGAGGCAGCGAAAAAAAAATTATTAAATAAAATTTTTATTTCCCAATCGCCTTCCTTGTTTGTCTTTAACTTTAAGTTCTTTTTTCTCCGACAACAAGAACAAACAAAACATTGTCCTATTCGTGGTGATCAATCTTAAAAATTTGCAGAATAAAGTTAACATTGCGACCATACAAAACAAAACAAAAAAACATTATTTACCTTTTTCGAATAAAAACAAACAGAGTGACGACTATTCTCAAGTTTGGACCATCGTTGTCTTCCCTCTACTTTTCCGGATGTGATGAAAATTTTCAGTGTCGTTTTCGTTATCTTCTTTCTTTTTCCGACAAAAAGAAAAGGGACACCGATGACGTTCTTCACATCCAGAAAAGTAGAAACGAGAACAACGAAGCACAAAACTTGAGAAGAACGCCGGAAACATGGTTGCCTTGAACCCTAACGATATGTCTGAAAATCGAGTCACCAACTCTATTTAAATGAAGAATATTAGGACCGGACGTATAATAAATCCTCGGTCCTAAAAATTAAGCCTTATTTTAAAATTTAAAGTTAGGAGCGGACAACTAACAAATATACGGTCCTAAAGGTTTCGGCAATCTATTAAATAAAATGAAGACTTTTAAGACCTGACTACTAACAAATATACGGTCCTAATATTTTAGCCGTATATTTTCTATACTTTTAGGACCGGATATTTGACATACATACGGTCCTAAAAGTCTCTACCCATATTTTTAGAATTAGACGAAGACTTTTAGGACCGGATATTTGTTAAATATACGGTCTTAAAATGGACGAAGACCTTTAGGACCGTACTTTTAACAAATATACGGTCCTAAAAGTCTCTACCCATATTTTTAGAATTAGACGAAGACTTTTAGGACCGGATATTTGTTAAATATACGGTCTTAAAATGGACGAAGACCTTTAGGACCGTACTTTTAACAAATATACGGTCCTAAAAGTCGCGAATACTTTTGAGCCTCTTCTGGCTCATTTTCAACATCCGCATGTACCTCAAATTTCAAGCACTAAATAGCTTTATCAACCATCCCATTCATTCAGAAACCAAAATGGACACACACAAATTGTTCGAAAAAATAAACAAATTTATTATTGAATTACATTGCTATATTTACAAATGAATGAATTAGCTAGTCGAAAAAATAAACAAATGTACAGAAGGCTATTGTTGAGACAACATCATATATTATTTACAAATGAATTAATTAGGACATTAATTATTGTCCTGACTTAGATTTTCTAAGACCAGTTTATACAGATATTTACAAAACAATTCGCGTATGTGCTCCACTTCATCATCAGAAAATGGCGTTGGACAGGAAAACTCTCGTAACATCAAAGACGAAATGTAAATAACATATTATTACGTGCATATTTCATATGTAACATTAAGCCATCATGATCGAATTCACCATAACATTATTTTACCTTTAAAGTGAATGTAGTCTTTCCTCCGTCACAATATCATATAAGTGTTTCATGACGTACGGGCCACATAAGTTCGATCCTTCCGGTTGCCGACGGATCTAAAAATAACAATATATATATATAAGAGCATATATAGCTTACTGACCAACTTCGAAGGCAATTATGCCATGTCCAATTATGTACTAACCTTAATTTTGTGCCATTTAAGATCCGTGAGCCGAGCACCACGCTTTTTTACCTCAACACGGAAGGTCTTCATGGCACTATCATCAAAATCACAAATTTATCGGTAATGTTCACCGAAAATTCACAACAGAGATTTCAGACAAGACAATCAAAATGACATTCTTACTTGGTGATCATCTCGCTTCAACGTAGTCGATGGATCGCCGTGAGTGGAGCATAAGAAGATAACATAATGCAACTCCATGTTCATGACGACCAACCGCCGGTGGTTGCTGAAAATTCACAGCAAGAAAGTACTCAGTGATATATATATATGTAGCATAATTAAGTGAATTGCAGCCAAGTATATATGTACCCGAGCCAGTGTGGAAACAAGTACACCTTTCTTTGCACTTTACACAACCTATTTGATATGTACTCCGTCTCAATTCCAGAGGTAGTGTTGTACTTGCATACACCGGGCACAAGAATCCAAAATCCGAAATTCTGCCCTGTTGAACCAGTTTCTCGTGCATGCACCTACAAGAATGACATCGATGAGGGAATTAGTATATATGTATATATGTGTGTCTAAACGGTGCATTTCAATTATGTAATCAAGGAAGAAGATACTTACTTCATAAATATTTGAACACATGGACTAGTAACCTCCTTTCCAGAAGCGGCATGGACTCTACATCTTCATTATCAATGTAAACCGGTCCAGGATGAGGAGGCCTATTACTTCATCGACAGGCCACGATTTATCTTTAAACCATTTTTGGGCTACCAAATCTTGTATTTTTTCCTTGGCTGTCAAGTTAGCAGTAGGGGGTGGAGCTTGAGGAGGGGGTGGAGCTTGAGGAGGGGGTGGAGATTGAGGAGGGGGCCGTGAAGCTTGATGAGGGGGTGGAGCTTGAGGAGGAGTAGAGACATCTACAAGCTTCACTGGCCAAGAGATGAAGGTTCCCTTGACATCACTCACAACCTTCAGCAAAGTATTGCTTTAGGCCTACCCGTCCTCCAATCCCCCTTACACGCCCTGAGTGATCTGGTTTTCCGGTCGCAGCGGTCAGAACATCATTCCTCCCGTCCGACGCAAAAGATCCATCTGCCTCTTTCTTTTTAAGATCTTCCTGTAAGATACAGATAACGAGAAGCTTAGTGATGAAACATGTTTAGTAAGTAAAAAATAACAATATCGATACTTATAATTCGTTCAGCAACTACACGAGTTTTTTCACTCGTGTAGGCGCCGCTTGGCTTTTGCCGAATATACAACCACAGCTCCTCGCGACGTATTGGAGATGGCGGCTGGTCAACTACCGTAGAAGGATTGGATTCAGCTTCATCTTCCAATCTCTTCCGTTTAGCTGCCATCAAATCTTTTTCGGCCTTTTCATATCCGCGCGAGAAGCCTGTGTGGGCAATCATTCTTTCTCCCAATCTCCCGATATTTTTCCCTTATTTTCGTGAATCAGGATTGAAAACAACTATATAGCAATTATGAATTCCAGCCATGTCACTAACAGAAATTAGAGAACTTCTTCTTGATATGAACGTCAAACATTAGTCAAATTCACTTCATCAAGTTTCAACATTTTACTTAAGGAAGATGTAGCATTGTAGAAGAAATTGGGAAAACCAAAGGAAATGGAGTTGCAGAAATGCTGCCAACTCAGTCAATTCATTCATTCATCATAAATGGTTCCTACACATATTAGAATAACTAACTAACTAAAAGCAACGTCTAACCATGGCCATTACACGTTTACATATCAAACTTGCATGGAACTAGGACATGCTCCTCTCATGCAGGACAAAGGCAGCAAATGTATACTTCTATTCACACACCAAACCATTTAACTAACAGGATTAGATGTACACAATAACATTCACATATCCTCACAGGTTAATAAGCAAACAAAAGTGCAAACAAAACTAAATATAACTCACCAGAGCTTTAGGAGTGGTCCGCTTCTGAACAAATTGTTGCCAAGTTTGTTCATCAATAAATTTGTACTTGTCCAGGGTTTATGGTCAGGCTCAACCTCGGCAAAAATATAAGTGTTAGCCGAAAGGTCTTAAACTTCCGAACCGCTCAGGACAATAAGACAATGTTGAGTCTTTCAACTTCTCGGACTGGGGACGGTGAATGTAAGCGGATAGTGTCCCACATAGGATCCTTTATTGTTTTTGGTCCACATTTTTCCACTCATCAGTCAAAATGCTAACCTTGCTGCGTACTAGAGCGCCGACAAAACTAGTATATGTGCTTTTATTAGGACCGAAAGGTTGCAAATTTTCATCAAAATACGCGGGGCGAGGAAGAGAGGTAATGGAACAGGAAGGGTTTTGCAACGTGAACAGGGGTTCTTCAGTGAGAGTGTGAGAGTGACAAAAGCTTCCGCGCGAAGTTAACGTTTGGCGCTTCATTTTTAAGACCGGACAAATACACATATACGGTCTTAAAAGATAACCTTTAAGACCGATCTCTATATATGTCCGGTCTTAAAATTAATTAATTTTTTATTCAAACTTTAGTACCGGCCAAATTTTTGTCCGTTCTTAAAAGTCTAACTTTTAAGACCGGTCATTCTGTAACTATGGTCTTAACATTTATTACTTTTTTATTTAAACTTTAGTACCGGACAAATTTTAAGTTCGGTCTTAAAATCAAAGTTTTAAGACCGGCTTTTATATATGTTCGGTCTTAAAACTTTAATACATTTATATTTATATTTTTCCGTATTATTTTGGAGTGTAGAAAATATAAGTCTGCCTTGATGAGATTTCTCCATAAAAGTATTTGATATTTCAATTTTTTTATTAACATTTTTAAGACCGGTTGTTATTTTAACAGGTCTGGATAAGATCTATGAAAAATTGATCAGAATAAGAAGTTCTTTATATTTACAAATATGCCACCGGTCACAGATTTAGGACCGGTCGATACTTAGTCCGGTCTTAATGAGGCGTCCTTCATTGTGTAAGAAGTTCTTTTTATTTACAAAACTGCCACCGGTCACACCATTAAGACCGGTGCTTCGATTATCCGCTCTAAATGAGGCGGTCTTATAGCCCTTCATTGTTTAAGAAGTTCTTTTTATTTACAAAACTGCCACCGGTCACACCTTTAAGACCGGTGCGTCGATTATCCGCTCCAAATGAGGCAGTCTTAAAGCCGTTTTTTGCACTAGTGAGAGATTCTTTGGAAACACCATATATATGTTTAGGTTAGTTGTGTCTTTGGTTCCCGGGCGGTTGAAACGGTTGACTACCTCTTCTCCACTTGCCCATATACGAGCAAGCTATTTGGTTTGGTTTATAAGCAACCTGGAACAAGTAATTCAAGATTCTCGAAACTTACTTCAATACCTCATGGAAATTTAAAATTGGTAAGGCCTTTCGTGCAATTCTAACTATTCAACTCTAGCTCCTACGTCCTTTTTACCTAGTTGTGATATTCACAACATTCTCATATCCACAGAGGAGGATTTGGACAATCTATGAGAAAAACTATTCAAACACAAATCTCCTGCTTTCCGACAATTTTCCTTCGTCTATACGAAATCCAGACTTTTATATAATTAAGTGAAACTACAATCTTCTGACCCTTGTCTTTTTTTGTATCTCCTGTATGAGATTGATGTTACACTAGGTGATCCAAGTTGCCTCAACTTTTTCTGCATCCTTAAACCATGTTAATGTTACCTCGTGTAAGAACAATTGAATTTGTTCAACATACTTCTTGTCCATTCTGAATTTAGAGTAACTTTGGAAAATGATGTCAATTCTATCCTTATTTCAATCTTTTGCTTGTCACCCCCTCTATAAAACTGATGTTTAATACTAATCTTACTATAATGTTTTTCATTTTAAAAGAGAAAAAGAAAAAGATCGAAGAAGGCGGCCTAGCTACCATGAGTGGGGGACGACAACACCTTATCATTATGTTATAACAAGTCGTTGTCCTCCATCCGAACAAAATTGACATATCTCCAAAAAATCCTTATTATGCAATTTGCGAGTCAATTTTCAGAAATATTGAAATGAAAATAAATAATACTAATTATTGCCCTTAATTGTACTTTCACAAGTAATATTCCTTCTTATCAAGAAGAATAAAAATTGATATTCTTCTTACTCACTCGGTTTAATTTATACCCTTCTATTTACGTTCGTCAATCAACAAAAAAAAAATTATGTTTATTAACAGTCTCATCGATCAAATTCATAGAGCTTATTATTAGAAAGTTATATTCATAGTGGTTAGACATGTTTTTAAAATAAACTCCCGACTCAAATTTTATGAACTAAAAAAATCACGTTAAGAGAAATAATTTTGATGTACAATTTTAAATATTTGAATATGGACCAATCAGTAATACCAAATATTAAACGACTAAACTACCTAGAAAGTTATTCAATACAAAGCTATGTTTCATTTCATATGTCAACAAATATTTACTTTGGTCAATAAATATAAAAAAAAAATTCATTTTCTAGTAAATAATTTTTATTTATAGGAATAAGGTAAGAAAATTAAATACAGATAGGCTCTTGAATTTTATTTGATATTAATAGGCTTAAAAAAATTAATATTTAGAATTTTTACTTGTAAATAAGTTTTTTATGTGGGACCTATGGGTAAGTAGGTTCATGTGAGTAAGAAATTTAATTTAATATTTCCTAAGAAATGCTTAATTTTTAAATATTTTCTGTTGGGAAAAAAATCAAGTTATCACTAATTGGGTGCTTTACAATATTAAAATAAGAATGAATTAATATTATCAAATAAATATCACGTAATTATATAAAAATAAAACATTTAGAAAGTTATTTAATGAAAACTACGTTTCATTTTATTTTTCATGATCTTTTTCAAGATTATTCCAACTTTATGTCGAAATTTTAAAAAAAAAAAATTCCTCCAATAATCGTACCAACAATATGTAGTTTGTTTTGGCATGCACATCAATACAGAATGGTCGACTAATTAATTGGTTTGAAAAATATAATTAGAGCATTAATAAACTAAACTTAAAAATTTATTTCAAATATGCATACTTAATTATGTGAGGGAATGCTATAAATTTTTCATTTTATCTTTGGTTTGAATTATGGAACCTGCAACATTTTCTTCTGGTAATTTAAGAATCCTATACGTCCCTATATAATGAAATGTGATCTGTCAGATATTAATTAAGTTATATGGATTAAGCATAGTCCAAAGAATAATAATACGACAGAAATTTGGTTTTTGTGATAATATAATAATTTTTTATTGGAAAAAAAGATAATATAATTTTTGTTTGCAAGTAATAATACGACATGAAGAGACATAAGCAATGAAATCACAATTGTTATACTTATATATATATATATATATATATATTCCTTCTAGACAAAAAAGCATATACGGATCAGATTTAGGCTCCCATTTTATTAATAATTATTTATTATTTATCAATGACACCAAAACAAATTAATCAGAGGATTTAGTCAATAGTGAATTAATAATGTCTAGGATATGTATGTGTGGGATAACAAATAGCGTCATTAGTTTTGTTCATTGGTGACAAAGATATTGCTAGCTCAATTGTACACAATTTGGTAAAATTACTAGTAAAGTCCTTTAACTTTACATATAATTTTCTTTTGGTCCCTTAATTTTATGAAATGCATTTAATTTATAGTTCTTTAACCTTAATGTCGCTAACAAAAAAATTGCTGAAATATTAAATTTAATTCTAAAAAGTAATAATACTCTCTCTGATCATTTTTATAAGTTAGATGTAATACCCCAAAAAAAAAAATACGTATCTTAATTTGGTAAGATTATACCTATAGAAAGTAGGTGAATATGGGGTATCAAATAATAAGATATAATTATCTTATTTTCTAAAGAAAAATCTCATGTTAAAGCAAAGGTTAAGAGGTAATGTGGTATTCTAATTAAGAAAATTACTAAGCAGTGATAACTGAGTGATTAAGTATTTATTAGCAAATTACTTAAGCACAAGTATAGAAAATTCGGAGATAATTATGTAAAGCTCCAAAATTAGTGATAAATGGCTAAAAATTAGCATAAATATATTGGTTAATTAATTGGAAAATTTGAAGGAAAATGGATGAGTTTAGGTATTTTTAAGCCTAAATGCAAGAATTGACCAATAGGAAAATGTTGTGAGAAATTATGTAAAAATAATTATTTAATTAATTAAATAATTAATTAAAAAAAAGAGAAAAGGCAGAAAATAAAAGGGGAAAAACGAAATAAATAAATAAATAAAAATGAAAATGAAATAGAACCCAAGTTGGCAACTTGCACATTTTTATAATAATATAATTTAATTAAAGTAAAATATGTGAATAGTAATATTTAAATTAGGAAACGGACCCTATCTAGAGATCTAGGAATGGGATTATCAATATCAAAGTAGATTATTGATCGGTGGAATTTTATCTTCCGTTAGAATCTTACGGAAGTAAATTCTGAGACCGTTTGTGCATTTTCCTAATAAAACAAAATAGGGAAAAATGCATATAGGCATAATTTTGGAAAAGAGGAAAATAAATTCTAACTCAACATTTAGGAATGGGTTTGAATTTATTTAGACATATTTGGAGTCAGTGAATTATTTCGAAGAGATTGATATCTCCGAAAACGAATTCCGACACCGGACGCGTTCGGACACGTTTTTCGAGGAAACTTCAACTGGAATACTGGAGGCCTATATGGAATCAAAATTTAGGTTAACTTGGAAATTTCTACTAAGTGAGAACATGTTTTCAGAGTTGTAAATCCATAATTTTGAGATTTCTCCGAAATCACGCGAATCGGGTACCGATCGGGGAAAACGGTTATACCGGGCATAAAGTGAGCTAAGTCACCACTTTTGGGCCAATGGGGGGCTGCCACATCAGCCCTAGGGTTCGGCCAAGAGTGTGTGTGTGTGGAAGAAGTGGCTTCTTGAACAAGTTGCATTAATGGGTTATTACAACCTTGATTTTCCAAACAAAGCCCTAATTTAGCCAAACAAGTCCCTTACTTTTTCTATAAATACCCATGCCTTCTCTTGAAAATTTCACACCATTTTCCAAGCCTTTGGCCGAAAATTAGAGAGAGGAAGGAGTAGAGAGAGAAGCTCGGGAGAAGTTCTCGCCGAAGTCTTCAACGGGTAAGTCTTTCGGTCTTTAGTTTTTAGTCTTTAGTTTAATAGTTAGTAAGGCTAGAATAGTCTTTATTTTTATGATTTGGGTATCATATGGGAGGGCTATTTTAGTCTTTATTTTCAAGAATCATAAATGCGTCGAAGTTCTGGCGAAATTTTGGGAAGAAAATAGCCTAGGTAGCGGAAGCGCTGGCGAAAATCCGCCAAGTAGGGGTATAGGGGCAAAATGGTAATTTTTACCTAAAATGCCAGTTATAATGCCAAATCACTAATGAAAGTGATATTACTCCTATAGGACGTCAGAAATCCTAATCACGCCGTTACGCCGAAGTGCCGCTATTGGACGTTTTCACGTTTTTCCGTAGAAAAGTACGATTTCGACGGAAGTGCCGTCTACCGTCAACGAAGGTACGTTCGCGTCGTAACACTAACTCGATGGTTATTGTATGAATATGTGTGTTTCCTCCGTCATGTGTGTACTCTGATTGTACTTTTGTGCGTACTCTCGATTGTATCGTTGTCGTATTTCGATTTATCGTTGTCTCGTTATACATCCGATTGTATTATTCTCTGTCATGTCATACATCCGATTGTATCACTATCCATTATGCCTTAACCTTACATCCGACCGTATTGTTCTGGCCGTGCATATCGGATTATGTACATTCCTCATTGTGCTTTAACCTTACATCCGACTGTATTGTTATTGCCATACATATCTGATTATGTATTCCCTATGTCTGATCATAGTAAATGTTGCCAAGATATTTGAATGTCTGTCGTACATATATGTTGTATATAAACATGAGGTTAACTGTTACCTGAGATCCAATGTGGTAAATTGGATCTCAGCTCTTAACATAGCGTCAGGTTCGGGAGGACCGAGGATCGAGGAGAAGGACAAGCAGCACGCTTAGGAGTAGCGGTGAAGACTTCTTTCGTTATACTTTTGAAACACTCTTGTACCGCTGTTTAAACAGCAAGACATGCTACCATGGGTATTTTAATATATATATCAGTTACTCAATCGCTCCGGTGCATTACTCTGATCATTTTGAAATGATGTTTTTAAAAAAAAAAATTTATACTGCTTTAGAAAAGTCGGGATGTTACATTAGACTTTAAATATGTCCAAAATTTTGATATACTTTTCTTTTTTTTATCCCTAATTGATTCTATTATTTATACTTTTTTTTTTTATCCCAATTGATTCTATGTATTTCTACTAATAATAACACTTGACCTAGAATAGGAACAAAAATAATACTCCCTCCGGTCTTAAATATAAAACAGAATTGACTTTTTTTGAAGAGATTAAGGAAGCTAAATAAACTTAATCACATCATATATTATGTACCATTAAATTATATATTAATTTATTAGTCAAACTAATTAATTTAGAGAAAAACATAAAAATAAAAATATTTTAAAGTAATTTAAATAGATTCATTAATCTCAATAAAAAAGTTAATTTTGTTCTTCACCTTCAACGATAAAGAACTTGCTCCCTAGCTTGCTCTAAATTTGACAATGACTCTAAAAAAAGAAAACTTTTGTAGACAATTTCCCCGTTACAAATTAGTCCTTTATTTTACTAATAAAATGTGTATGTCAATGGAAACGTAAGTTTTTAAATTTTACTACTTGTAATTCTTTTCAATTTTAGATTTGAAGAAAATAATTTTCTTAAATTGTGATTGCATGCAGATAACTTTTTTTCAAAGAAAACAAAAACAGACTTGTGACAATTAGCTAGGGATTCTTTGTATAAACTTAAAAATTTAATTTTAATTATAGAATCATACGATTAAAGTTGCCTAGCTACGATAATTGTACCAACTACTACGCATAATTTATTTGTTTAAACTTAAGAATATGATTTTAATTATAGAATCATAGGATATAAACCATAAAGTTGCTAATGATAATTGTACCAATTATATATAATTTGTTTTGTTGTGAAAATCATTACATGCAGATCAATGGTCGGCTAATTATTTTGATAAAAATATAATTGGAGAATCAATAAGTAATCTTATAAAATAAAAGGAATCAATAGAAGTTGATTTTTATATGTTCATACTTTATTATGTAGGGAATGATTACATATTCATTTTATTTTCAAAGTAAGAATTATCGATCCATACATTTTCTTCTGGAGCATTGTTGTCAAACTCGCGAGTTGACTCTTCGAGTTTACTTTTTTTTTTTTCTAGCCTACAAAATAAAGTCGAGTCACTGGTAAACTCGTGACTATTGTAAACTAGGTTAAATTCACAAGTTTATATACTAAGTTTACAATTTTTAATTTACATTTCTAGTTTATAAAATCGTGTTAACTCACCATTAAATTCATGTTAATTTCTTCGATTTGATCATTCTCAACAGCTTCATATATAAATTTATAGAAATTTCTTTGTTAAATATGATAAATTATGAATGTTGATGGATTTAATTTCAATTATTTGGATTTAATTAAAATTTATTTAAATCAAATTGTTGTCATTTTTGTTATATTTGAATTATTTAATGGAAAAACTAAACTCTTAAGAACTTACGGTTCGTGTTCACGATACGAGTTTGCATTAGTGTCCCGAGTTTACTTAAACTCGTGAGTTTCACAACCTTATTTTGGAGCATGTATGTAGTGTTTGTATGTCTATATATATTCCCATAACTTGTGAGCTATTAATTTATGTGATAATTTTTTTGGATGCTAATAATTATACGACATGAAGAGCCAAAGGAATGAAATCTCAATTATTAGTCCTACTAGACCAATAAAACCATATAAGATTTAGGCTTTGATTGTATTAATAATTTTTTATCATTTATAATTACGAACAAAAAAAATTAATATTCTCAGAAAACCTATAGGATTTAAAAGAACCAAAAAAAAAAAGATTTCAGGATATATGTGGGGTAAAGAAGAGAATGATTGCATTTTGTCTAGTGATGATAAAGTCCACACATGAATTAAACAAATTGCAAAATCAGACACAATTTTATGTACCTTGAACAATACATAACTCTCATACTCTTAAAGTTTGACAATGACTTATAAATAATAATAATTTTGTGTTGATAATTTCCCAGAAATAATTAATTAGTTATTACTCATTTGTCTATATTATATGGATTATTGTCTATCTAAAATCAGAGGTCGAAGGAATTAATGCTGTAATATTATATTGACTCTATTATAGTGTTACTGATGAAGTGGAAAGCCACGTACGATGCAAATTGAATTAATTTTATATTTTAAATGATTTTATATATATTATTATGTAATACTTTTATTAGACCATCACAATAATATAGCCAATCGGGTATTCATTTTATATTCCTTTCAATCAATAATATATATATAGGGATCTAAACTTCTCATGTTGCATGAGAAGAAGAAGATTCCAACGTACACACACATGAAATGGTGTGACCCACATATATATAAGGGAAAATCTCATATAAAGACGGTTAAAATTAGAAAATCCTATATAAGGTTGGTAAAATCAACAAATCATAAATTGGGTCAATGACCCAATCCATGATATTTAAATGTTGATTATTTTCCAATAATACCCCTAACTCATTATCTTATATCTCTAATGAAGGCTGGGCAATGATTTTTCTTTTATAAAATGCCACTTAAAACCGTAGAAGAGATGGTTGATGGTCGGTAGTCAGCATCTGTTCATCGTCTTCTTCCGGGTTGAACCAGTTGGAAAGTAAATTTAAATTCCACTCTTGGCTCAATCACGAACTTCTTACAAAACGGAACCCACTTCCTTGCAAACTCCGCTGTTTCTAAAAGCGCTTCAAACGTACACATGGAAGCTCCATCATCCGATATATAACACGATATCTTATCCAACGGATAATCCATCGCCAATATCGACAGAATCGTGTTCGCCGTCACCAACGGCGGTTCCTTCATTGGATCCACACCGTACTCACAAACACATCCACCGGCGCCAGCATATTCGGCTCCCCTTCCCTCTCATACCTGACGGAGAGACGATCGAGGTAGGTCTTGTGTTTGATCGGGAACCATTTGGGGAACTGATCAAGGATCCATGAGAAAGCAAACCAGATTTCGCAGATAATGGAAGTGAGCCAGAGGCCTTGGGCGTCATGAACCTGGTTCATAATTTTGTATCGGAGGAAGAGGCCAGAATTACGAGGCGTGCCACTATAACCATTTTGTATGGATTTACCTAGCTTGATGCTATTGGTACTTCCTTGACAGTGGCTGCCTCACTTCATCTAACCTGAACCAATAAAAGTTTTGACTTAATTAGAATCATTGGACATTATCAGATTGAGAACTTTAAATTCCCTTCCAACTGGTTTAACCCATGGAGAAGATTATGAACAGTATCCACCATCAACCACCTCCTTTGTGGTTTTAAGCATGACGTGGCTTTTTATAAAAGAAAAATCATTGTCCAGCCTTCATCAGAGATATAAGATAATGAGCTAGGGGTATTATTGGAAAATAACCCACATTTAAATATCCTAAATAGGGTCATTAACCCAATTTATGATTTGTTAAGTTTACCAACCTTATACAGGATTTCCCTATTTTAACTGTCTTTATATGGGATTCTCCCTATATATAATGCTCATTATATATATGTGTGGGTCCCACCATTTCATATGTGTGTGACATGAGAAAACACTTCTCCTACAACATGAGAAGTGTTTTTCCCATATATATATATGAGAAAATTATAATAAAGGACCTAAGAAAAATAATATTTATTAAGAAGGACCATAAAAATAGTAATTATTTTGAAGGACAAAAAATTAAAAAATTAAAATAGAAAGACTAAATTATTGCCCTTGGTCAAATTTCCTATATTATCTCTAATTAAATTAGAATCCGAAGTGATTGATTGAAAATGATAAATAGAGATCAAATCAGAATCTGGAATATGTAAGTTAGAGTCTCTACTTGTAATTTTTTATCTCTCCGTGGAGGAACCGTAGGTTATTCCGTTGACAAAGATCTCCCAGGCCTCCTCCCCCTTTGTTCTATGATCTTCAAGCTCCTCTCCTTGGTAATTTTTTATCTCTTCGTTTTCTTTTGGTTTAGTTCTTGTTATCATCATTAAAACCTGATTAATCTTTGCCCCTTTAATATTGTATCTTTTTCAAACTTTTGTTTTGAACCGTAAAAGTAAAACGTTTTTTTTCTTCTTACATTTACGCAAAAATTGTAGAACCAAGGGCAATATAGTCTTTTATTTTAATTTTTTAAATTTTTTGTCCTTCAAAATAATTACCATTTTTATAATCCTTCTTAATAAATATTATTTTTCTTAGGTCCTTTATTATAATTTTCCCTATATATATATATATATATATATATATATATATATATATATATATATATATATATATATATATATATCATCATCATCATCACATCAAAGAATCTTTGAAGATTATTGGGCATTTTAATTCTGTGTTTTATTTACCCATCGATTAAATATTGAAATTGTTTCTTTTGCACTATTATAAAACATACATAGGTCATTTTCTGATTATAATATAGTTGTTGGCTTTCAGTGTGTAATCTTATCCTTTTCCTTCTGATAAAAAAAAAAAAAAACCCTATCCATTCCCTGTTTTTCTTTTTTCCCCCTTCAGTATATCGACTCTACCTTTAAATTATAATATGTATGGTTCAAATTTAATATTTTATAAAATTATTACTATAATATTTTATAAATTATTTTTTATTTTGTTTGTATTGCAATTATAAATTATGTAGATCATATCATAAAAATTAAATTTATTAGTTAAATTTATAATAATTTTATAAAATATTGGGAAAATTAAAATAAAGAACCTAGAGAAAATCATACTTATTATAAAGGAGCATAAAAATTGTAATTACTTAGAAGGACCAAACATTAGAATATAAATTCAAAATTACTAAATTTCCCCTAACTAAACTTCCTCCATGATCTCTTGTATTTATAATTAAAAAATAACTCAAATCAAAACTAAAATGGTCTACCATTCACATGTCACATGAACGTATCTTTTTCTTTTTATTATTTGTCACTAAGTTTCATATTTATGTAATCAAGAAATTATTTAAATAACAACGATGAAACTCATATCTTTAATTTTTTTATACACTAAGTTCCATATTTATTTAATCAATATATCATTTAGATTTTTTTTTTAATTTTATTAATATTAAATGAATTTTCTTAACGCACATAAATTTTCTTCTAAAATAAAAATAAATTGTATAAAATTTATTGGTTGAACATATATAATAAATTATAAAAGACCTTGAGTTCTATTAAAATTATTTAATTTTTATTTTTAAATTTATGATTTTTTTAAAAAAAATTAAGTATTGAAAAAACCAAAGGATGTGTAATTTTTTTTTCATATCCATAGATATCTATGCATGTAGTCAAAAATGAAAATTGAGAAAAAGTTTGTTTAATTATTGAAATTTAGAATTTTGTATTAGTTTTAAAAAAAGAACGGGGAGAGAATGTAGGAGGAAATGCGAAAGATTTTATTAGGGGTATTTTAGTATTTTTTATTTATACATATATATATATATATAGTATTTAGTCCTTCTTAATAGTTACAATTTCCATGGTCCTTATAAATAAATATCTTTTTTCCACCCGGTCCTTTATTCTAATTTTTCCTATTATTTTTTTTTTTCCAACTTAAGAGTAGTTATGAGATTATGAGAAGAAAAGGGAAAAGAGAAAGCAAGGAGGAGCCAAACCCATTATAGATGACTAACACGGGAAATTAACTTACACAATGTAAGGTCAGTAAGCACTTAAAACTCAATGGCACTAATAATATAATAATGTTATGAAAATAAAAGATATCTAGGATAAGAGAGCAAGAGATAAAAGAAGAGAGAAATAAGGGAGTAATTCTCATTCATTTGTGTGTGTTACAATGCTTGTACAACACCTCTATTTATAGGCCTTAATGAGTCTTGCACCAAAAGCTACATTATTAGGGAACTTGGAGAGCAAGTCTTGTTGGCTTGGGAATGAAGTAGAATAAATATAAGAAATTATTAAATGTAACCAAATAGATGCTGACTAGGATATGAGTCAATAGACATCCACATAATTAATATTCAAAACACTCCCCTTATATGTCCATTATGAATGTGTCTCATTAAAAAACTTTAACTAGGAAAAACTCAGTAGGACAAAAAACATAGCTAGCGAATATTGACTCTCATCTTGACAATATCAGTTGAGATCTTTGAGTTTCTAAAGATCGATAGCATGGATAAGCTTTTCAAATATGGTACTTAGAAGTGACTTGGTGAATAAATCTGCTTGATTTTTACCTTAACGGATTTGTTGGATATCTATTTCACCATCCTTTTAAAGGTCCCAAGTGAAGAAGAACTTTGGTGAAATATGCTTTGTTCTATCGCCCTTGATATAGCCTTCTTTAAGTTGGGTAATACATACATCATTATCCTCATATAGGATTGTTAGGACCATTTTGCCTGAAGATAGACCACGAGTTATTCGTATGTGAAGTATCACTGACCTCAACCATACAAATTCTCAACTTGCTTCATGTATTGCTAAAATTTCTGCATGGTTAGATGACGTGGTTGATATAGTCTGTTTCATATATCACCATGTAATGAAGTGAGATCTTGGAACAAGGGCAGTGGTTGGGTCTATGTCCCCTCTACATGTAAACAGATACATTGTTTGTGATTTACCATCATGTGGATCAGACAAAAATCCAGCATATATAACCAACCAATTTATGCTTGAATACATTTGAATAGTATAAACCTATGTCCATAGTGCCTCTGAGGTAACAAATAATGTGTTTTACTCCATTTCAGAGCCTTAGTGTTGGTGAATAAACATATCTTGCTAATAAATTAACGGTAAATGATATATCAGAACGTGTACGATTAGCAAGATACATTAGTGCTTCAATAACATTAAGGTATGGTACTTCTGAACTAAGTAGTTCTTCATCACCTTCTTTGCTAATTACTTGAGGTCGGAATGGGTATTTATCCACCTGTAAAAACCTTACAATCATTGGGAAATATAATAGATGTGATTTGTCCATATAAAATCACTCTAAGACCTTCCTTGTGTAAGTTTTTTGATAACTAAGATCTCATTTTTAAGGTACTGGATCTGTAAGTCAAGACATAATTTTTTTCTTCCCAAGACCTTCATTTCAAATTCTTTCTTCAAACAATTAATTTCTTTTTGAAGCTCTTCAGGAGTTCCAATGATGTTGATATCATCAACATAAACAACAATTATAGGATAACTAATGATTATGCAAGTCCATTTTTCGTATGAACATAATCTACAAGATATTCAACATTAATTCCAAGGGACATGCAATATTCATTAAAAGTTGTGAAGTAAATTCACCAACATTGTCAAGACGTATTTTCTTAAAAGGATAATCAGGGTAATGTGCTCTTAATATAATTAATTGAGCAAGTAATCTCGCAAACACTAGGTTGCGAGAAGATAATAAGCAAACATGCGACCATTTAGTTGATGCGTTAATTAAAACCATATAGTACCTAAATGGTCCGTGTGGTGGGTGTTTTGGCCCACAAATATCTCCCTGTATCTGTTTTAAAAATGTGAGAGATTCACTTTCTACTTTGCTCGGTGAGGGCCGAATAATGATTTTTCCCTTACAACTTACATCACATGAGAATGAGATTGTGGTATTTGTTTACACTTCAGAGTATATCCACATGAATTTTCAATTATTTTTGACATGATGATTGACATGGGATGGCCTAACTAGTCATGCCAAACATTAAATTCATTAGTAAGATTCTGGTTTATATTAACAAATTGCTAGTTTGTATTAGCAGACTTCTAGTCTATATTGATAAACTTATAGTTTACATTAACATGTGTTTCAATTGTGCTTATACATGTATAGTACAAGCCAGAAGAAAAAGTAGAAAAACTTTCTAATATGCATTTTCTACCAGAAACTATATATATGATAGCAAGACGTTCTTGATTATTTTTAGTTGTTATTTCAATATGATATACTTTTCTATGGATATATTTGAAACTCAATAAGTTTTTTTTAGACTTGGTAGAATAAAATACATTATCAATGCACAATTTTGTTTCTTCATGTAATGAAACATTAGCTCTTATGAAGCCTTCAATCAAATTTATATTATCAGATATAGTCTGAGTATGGTGTGGGTTGTTGCGCTATCAAAAAGACTTAAATGTTCAAGATTGATGCCAAGAAGATTCATTCTTACATGAAAATAAATAAAAACATAATTAAAAAGAAGTGCATAGGATAGAAGTAACTTTAAACACACTAAGACATAATAGTTCAAATAGACAAAGATAATGTATGTTAAGAAATCAGCAACATCCAAATGGGTAATATAAATTTCTGAGTAAATACCCTTTTTGGTCCCTAAAATAACACGCGCTACCCATTTTGGTCCCTGAGTAAAAAAAATGTCATTTTTAGTCCTTAAACAGTAAAAAAAAAGTCCCTTTTAGTCATTTTAGTCATTTTTTGTGGGCATTTTAATCCCTCACAAATTCCCAAAAAATCATTTTTAGTCCCTAAAAAGGACCGAAATGACATTTTTTTTACTCAGGGACCAAAATAGGTAGAGCGTGTTTTTCCAGGGACCTAAAAGGGTATTTACTCTAAATTTCTCCATACTCAAAATTCTCAGCCTTATTAACATGATTTATTTCAATCTTTCCCTACTTCAGGTGGGAATTTGAACCACCACAGCTACACCCATGACTGTAGCCACGTCTACGTCCATGGCCATAATTAGATTCATTCATTAATACATTCACTTCTAAGAATGTTGTCGAGCTTGTTGGATGGAATTCATGATTTTTCAATAAAAGCTTATTGTTTTGTTTGGCCACATGGAGGTAATAAATTAGTTCAACATATTTCTTAAACCTCTTTTATGATATTGCTACTGCATGAGAAAATTGGATACATCCATTCAAAATGAACCTTTGGAAGGATAATCATCTTCTGGTGGAATTTCCTTTAAAGTGTTCCAAAAAAAAACAAATGAGTCTTTTATGGTTAAATATTCAGTTATGAGACATTCATGCAAATGGTGGTGTGGCATTGATCAAGAAAGATAAATGAGTTCTTTCTGTTAATGACAAGAGCCACAAATTCAAATTTCGCAAGATTTAACATAGTTCAAACTAATTTAATAATTAAAAGGAAATTCTTAAAATATAAAATATAAAAACGTAATATAATAACACAAACAATAATAACAAGAAATTCGTAAAAACAAGAAAAAATTTATAAAGTAAAATATTACAACAAAATTATAACTTTATGGCTTCAGGCCATTTAGTTCCCATGGCTTCAGGCCAATTAATCTCATGGCTTGGAGCTAATTAATCTCAAGATGGGAAATTAAAATTAATGGCTTCCGATCTTTTATCATCAAGATAAATAAAATTATATGGCTTTTGGCCTTTTATCTCTAGGATAAATAAAGTTATATGGTTTCTAGTCATTCAATAAAATAGAATTATAGAAGAACAAAAAAATATGACTTCTCGCCATAGAATAAGGAATCAAATGAATATGGCTTCTAGCCATATTGTAAGATTGAAAAAGGTATATAGCTTTTAGCCATATAATATCAAGATAGAAATTAAAGGAATATGACTTATGGCCATAATATATCAAAATAAGAAATCAAAGTAATATGACTTTTAGTCATATAATCTGAAAAATGGGAATAAAATGAATATGGCTTCTGACCATATAACAGGAAATCAAATCCATATGACTCGAGGTCATATATTTTCATAATAAGAAATTAGAGTAATATGGCTTCTGGCAATATAATTTTAGAATATGAATTCAGAGGTGTATGGCTTCTGATCATACTAAAATTATAATATCAGTAATATAGAAGAACTTGTAAAGGAGATTAAACAAACAATAACAATATTTAATCTTAGCCATGGAACCCGATGTTTTAAACAATCAGTAAGATAGTCTTTTAATTCCATACAATTGCTCATATTATCTCGGATAGATCAAGGTCAAATAAAGATACAATAAAAGAAAGTGGAGGAAATTGTTAAGGTAACTCTAAGAAAAGTATAACTTTGTTAGAGTTCTCGTGCTAATAACGTATTGTGAAAATAAAAGAAATTTGGGATAAGAGAGCAAGAGATAAAGAAGAGAGAAATGAGGGAGTAATTCTCATTCACTTCTGTATGTTACAATGCTTGCATAAGACCTCTGTTTATAGGTCTTAATGAATCCTGCACAAAAAGTCACCATTATTAAGAAACTTGGAGAGCAAATCTTATAGCCAAGTATATGCTAATTAGGATATGAGTTAGTGAACATCCATATAATTAATATTCATAACAAACAATAATTTTATGGAGAAGGGGACTTTTTGACCCTCAGTTTCATCTGATTTGTGATATCGTCCTATGGTTTGGTCGATATTAATTAATTATGTCCCTATAATTTCAAAACATCAAATAAATAGTCCTTATGCTTTGAATTTAGTATAGACATCAAAGTTTTATGGGTAACGGTGCAATTTTACACATGAAGTTTACCCCCGGGAGCGTCCAGCACCACGAAGTTTTTTCTGGAGCAAAAGTACACACGAAGTTACGTTTTGGGCGCGGGTAAAATTACACTTTTGCCCTTAGTTTTAGGTGAAATTACCCTTTTGCCATAAGTTTTTTTTTTAAAAAAAAAAGTAAAACTAAAATTACCCCCCGGTGGGCCCCACCACCGGCCCCCACCGCCAGCCGGCGGCGGCGGTGGTCGTCGGCCGCCAGTGGTGGGGCCCACCGGGGGAGGGGGTATTTTTAGTTAGTTTTTTTTTTAAATTTAAAACTAAGGGTAAAAAGGTAATTTTTATTTAAAACTAAGGGCAAAAGGGTAATTTTTATTTAAAACTAAGGGCAAAAATGGTAATTTTCTTTTTTTTTTCTTTTACTTACCATCAGCCACGTCAGCGTGTCAGTCCAAATAAGCGCCACATCAGCGTTCCATCCAAGTTAACGGTCAACTAACGCTCGTGGTGCTGGACGCTCCCAAAACGTAACTCCATGTGTACTTTTGCTCTAGAAAAAACTTCGTGGTGCTGGACGCTCCCGGGGATAAACTTCATGTATAAAATTGCACATTTAGCCAAGTTTTATCCAAGAACCTTCTTTTGTTGATTAATACCTTTTACCCTAAAATCAGTCTTTGGATCAGATTTATTTGACATTTTAAAACCATACATTTAATAGTTATTTGAAAATAATAAAAATTCGAGGACAATTTAGATCATAATTTGAAAACCATAAGGTCTAAATTAATTTTATTGAAATATGGGGATCAAATTGTAAATTAGGTGAATATTTGAAGGATAAAAGTTTCCTTTTCCCTAATTTTTCATACATCTCAATCTACTAAAATTTGTCTAAAATAAAATATCACATAATTGACATATTAAAAATCCTATTATAAGTCATTTTCATGATTCATCTGGTCTCAACTCTCAAAACATGGATGGGTAAAAAAAAAAAAAAAAAACTTTACAAACACCTAGGGACTACATTGAAGTATGAGAGTTATTAGTGGTAAGAAAAAAATCCATTTAAAATATTGGGATCAAACAACAATTTCTAAAAACTATTAGGGTAGAAAAATAATTTTAAAAACATCGGGGTTAAAATAAGATTCATAACTTTTTTGTACTTAACTACTCCCTCATGTCCTAATTATAGGACTAAGTTTGTTTTGTAAATTATACTACAAACTTGATCCTATAATTAGAAATAAAAAGCACAGATATGATTTGAGAAACTATTTTTTTTTTTTTTGATATAATTGAGAAACTATTGCTATCAAAGCGCATTTCACAAAAACTTATAGAGGCCGAATTTCAAGTAGACATTAGTGGGCAACGATTCATAACAAAAATATTGGGCTGAAATTTTCATCAAAGAAAACCATTTGACAATAACGAAATGGGTCAGAGAAAAATCCAAGATGTTATCGCCCAATAAACATAGCTGAAAAAAGGAGCCCGTTCACCTTTTTCCCTTATATCCGCAATGAACTAAATTATTTTGTAACCCCTTGTCTTTGGCTCAACTGGTAAAGGGATTGGACACTCTCACCAAAGAGAGGGGGTTCGATCCTGGAGTTGGTTTAGGTGTTGGGGGAGGCATCTTAGCTCCTAGGTGCCTAGGTTAACGCCTGAGGGTAATAGACGGCTCGCCCTACCCAACATAGGTATCACCTAGGAGGAAGGGAGATTTCGCCACGCCCTTCGATTGTGGGTGAACCCGACTCATTTCCTAAAATTTTCTTATAAAATAAAAAAAAAACTAAATTATTTTGTATTGTCCTTTGTATAAGAATTCAAAATTAAATTGTCTTAATCCTCTTTATAAATACCGACAAAAATTGTCTAAACATTTAATAATTTTTTTCCCAATTAATTGCATGTGTGTGTGTACTATTTCCGGTCCTAATTATAGGAATACTTTTGTATTACATTACAAAAATTTTCCTATAATTAAGAGCGGACGGAGTATATTGCATAAATTAAAAAGTTTGGTGATCTCACCATGATTAATACCCTCATCTATAGAGGTACATTTTAAAAATTTAAAAAAAAAAAAAAGAAGCGTAGAATACATTATATTTAAAAGAAGAGAAACTAAAATTTTTAAGGAAAATAGCACTATGGTCCTAAGGAGCAGAAAAAAGATTATCCAAAAAGTCTCGATATATGATTTATTATTTAAAAACTCTCAAATGACCTCAATGATATCAATAATATAGATTCGAATTGTAAAATTACTTAGTTGCCCTTATTGTCAATAGGGCATATAAACTTGCCAACGATAACACTATAACTTGTCAATATGGCATATACACTTGTCAATAGTAACACTATGATTTGCCAATATGACTCGTACATTTTCCAATGGTAACATTATGATTTGTTAATATGGTATATACACTTGTCAATGGGGACAAGTAGACAATTTTTTTTTGGCCAATGACAAATAGATAATTTCACAATTTGAATTTGTATCATTGAAGTCCCTCGATGGTTTTGGTTTTTAGATAGTGAAATCATATACTAGACTCTTTTTTATATATATATATTTTTCTATTCCTTAGAACCATACTGCAATTTTCCCAAATTTTTAACCGATATTTGTCTATAAATATTCCCCTTAACACAATTAAGTATAAGGGAAAATTCCTTTAAAAAAACTTTAAAAATGTGTTCCGAATATTTATAATATCAAAGAGATGTTATAACATGATTCGTCCTTTTCAAAATAAAAAGGAAATGATAGAATTATCCTTCAAAGTTTAATTTTCACTCTAACAAAATTAATTGTGAAAATTTTATCCAAACTTATGAAACCTTAATCAAAACTTGAGAATCCTTATCAAATCTTGTGAATTTTGATTTGCAACTTGTGAAATTCTTTTGAGAACCTATGAAAACCTTGTCCGAACTTATGAAACATTTATTAGAACTTGTAAAACCTTTATCAGATATTGTGAAACAAAATTTGTAACTTGTAAAATTCTTTTAAAAACTTAGTGAAAACCCTTATAAGATATTGTGAATCAAAATTTGTAATATGTAAAATTCTCTAAAGAAGTTGTGAAATTCATTTGAGAATTTATAAAAACCTTATATGAACTTATAAACATTTTATCAGATCTCATGAATTTTGATTTGTAACTTAAGAAATTCTTATGAGAAATTGCAAAAACCTTTTTAAACTTGTTAAAACATTTATCTTAACTTGTGAAATTGCACCTTCTTCTCTATTCTTAATTTTAAACTTAGAGGTACACAACACATACCTCCCAAGAATATCTCTTTGCATCTATCTATTGTCCTAATTATTTCCCCATCTTTTTTTTTTTTTTTTTTAAGATCAAGTGGAAGAAGATCATTTTCCAACTTTACAAATCATAGCGAGACTTTTGTGCCATGCAGAGATTCAAGGGGTAAGGGACCATCCACATTCTACTCTATCACTGTCTCTACCACTAACTTATCAGTATACTGTTCTTATGTCAAACAAATGAAAGTCAATCCTCAAAGACTAGGCAATTTACAAAGGAGACTCAACTAATTGCTTAGACAATGAAAGCATGACCTCCAACACCATTACTTAGGAAGTGCATGTATGCTTCATTGCTATGTAACCCAAAATAGGATCATACTACCTCATGTCTTTAATAGTTGACTTTGTTTTTAGAAAAGATTAAGAAAACGAATTAAGTTACCTTAAAGTATTTATATTTATTATTCTTTTCTAAATTGATTTGTCTTATATATAAACTTATATATAATATAATGACATACAACATATGTTATGATTAACTAACTTATTTAACTTCCTTAATCTCTAAAAAAAAATTCAACTACTTCTTATATTAAATATTAGATGTATCACTATCATATCTTCAAATAAATAATAAATATCTATCGAGGAAGAATTCAAGTGGTGCTATTTGCGCTGCAATCTTCATGAGTAGAAGAATAATATAATATTTATATACTTCTTCTTAGAGTTAGATAACTAATTTACGAATATTAATAAAATTAATTAGTTGTAACCTAAAATACTTTTATTAATCATGTGCATTAGAAGTGACCCTTCAAGAAAACTCTTAATATATACAATCAACAGGATACTTCTAGGAAGACAAAAAAATATAAATTTGTAAGTCGACAAGTGGATCGAGGTGTGTTATATTTGGGAAATGAGTGAATATGCTAAGGACTTGGTATAATATCCTAGTGCATTTTATGAAGAAGGCTGCTACAGTACTGACGACGATTGCTCCCTTGTGGGATAGTTTCTACTGTTCATGGACCATGACTTCTCCGTAAAAAATGCTCCCAAAATGGAAACACGACGCAGTGATTGAAAAATTAGCCTACAAAACAGTGAACAGAAACACAGCATCACAACACACAAAAGCCTCTGTCTTTTCTCTCGTAATCCTTTGAGAAGAAAACACCTCATCTCTCTCCCTCCTTCCTCCCAAACATCACATTGTCTCCAACCAAACCATTTTTTTAAACCTTCAAAGAACATAACATCAAACACAATATATAGCCCCACAAGATCCAGCACTTTGAAACATCACTTGGAAACAAATTAATTCGTGCACAGTAATGGTTATGACTCTGTGTTTTAGATGGTGCGTTCAAAGTGGCACACGCGGAGGAAACAGTGATCCAACAATGATGAAAAGAAAGACACATAATAGTATCTGGCCCTAAACATAGGCCAAAGGAAGAAAATTAACTGGAAAAGCAAACACACAACAAGCCGGGGATCGGGAAACCTGGAAAATTCGACCAGATTTTCTTCTTTCCCACGGCAGCATAAACACGCCATTGAATCAGAATGAGTGAAATCCGAGTCCAACTCCTTGAGCTTATTGTGCTTCTTCAATCTTGATTCTGATTGCAGCTAACAATTTCTTTCTTGGTCCTTGATGAAACTGCAAGTTTCCATGAATCCTGTAGGAGGAGAACAGAGTGAAAATTACACTAAGAAAGTAAAACACAGGTAACATTGTGAAATTTGAATGTGGCACCTTGAAGGAGAAGGGAGTTCGGAATTCTCTGATTCGTTCAATGGCGAGAATCAGAGGAAGCAGAGGACGGCTTGTCAGAAACGCCGTCATGCTCCTCTTCACCCTGGATTCGTGCTGGGATGCGGAAACCAGAGAAGCTACTGGAGTCAAATCCGATTCCGCCGGCGATGGAAGACTGGTGGTGGATTGTCGGTGGAAGATATTGATGGTGGTGGTGGTAATCAGTTGTGGATGAGTCTATCCAAGCACGAATTGAAGGATTGTTACTGGACTGAAGGGGTCCCCTCTGAGTAAGATACTGGCTCTGGCCGAACAGCAGCGGCGGCAGAGTCGGCATCGGCGACGGCAAGTTGAAGAAAAAACCTCCTCCGCCGTGGCCACTATAACCAGTATCAGTAGCAGCAGCAGCACCATTCCAAGCTTGCATTCTATGCAATCGACCTTGTTCCTCTGGGAAAGAAGAACCATCGAACCCTAATGGGGTCGTTGCAGAGAACAATTGCTCGTTCTGTTGATGTTGATGATGGTGGTGCTGAGTCTGAGTTTGAGCTTGGTGAAGCAGAATCGGGTCCTGGAAGGACTGAAGCGAGAGCCGTAGGTCTTGGTTCTGGCAGGCGCCACTAGTTCGCGAAACCAAATCTGGTGCGTAATTACGAAAATCAATCGACGAAGAATTCGTCTCTGGCGCCGCCGGCGCAACAATCGGGAAGAAAGACTTGATAGAGTCAGCAATGTCAGTGCCCAACGACGGCGGCAGAAAACCCGACCCACCGCGGTTAGGGTTTTCACTCAATTGTTCCAACATCCGTCCGCCGCTTCCCACCTGCGTACTTGTTTCCCGGCTACCAGAAGCCATCTCATCCTCGGCCACCGCATGGTGAACTCCAATCGGACTCTTGTTCTCGTTTGCATTCTCGTTCACCAGCTGATTCTGCTCTCGCTCCTGCTCTTGCTGGACATTTTGATTTACCGTATTGGGGTTCCATGCCGGAAGCTCAGCAAGCTCATCTATGGCGGTTTTGGCATTCTTAATGAGCCAATCGACGGCTTTGCTGGGGCGGTCGTAGCCGAGGCGGTCTTGGACGTCGTAAAATTGAATGGCGGTATGAGCAGAGAGACGAACTCGCCGATCTCTTGGTCCCTTGGCGGTACACACCTTACTGTGTCGGTCTTTACGTCCGGTGGAGCGAACAATGTGGCCTCCTTGAACCTCCACGATCTCTCCCACCCCACCCCTCATCGCCAATCTCGACGACTTCGTTGGCGGTCGCTGGTGATGATTGCCACTCTCTCCTATCTTTGTTGCATATTCGACGGTAGCAGTAAGTGAAGAAGAAGAAACCGGAGGCGGAGGAGGAAGGAGATACGACCGCTTCTTGGGAAGATGATTTACAGAGCTCTGTTGCTCTGCGTCTAATCCTGCATAAGAGTGATTTTGTTGCAGATATTGAAGATGAAAATGAAGGGCTGGGTCTTTAGGAGATGGAGAAAGCGAAGAATCCTGGTCCTCGTCGTCTCGGTGTTGCTCTACATGCCTGGAATTGAGAAGAGGGTTTTGATGAGGAAAATGGTGGAAAGGGTACAGGTGATGACGGTGGTTACTTTGAGGATCCAGACTCAGAAGCTTGTTGTTCTTCTGGTGTTCCAGCTTTTTGAGAGGAGGTATTGATTGATTCTGTTGAGCTTCCGAGGACGACGACGGTGACTGGTTTTTACAGCGATAGGGGTTGTTGCAGAAGAAGCCTCGTGCGCTGTGCAACCGTCAACAGGGTGAGACCTGAGATTTTTTGTGCTGAGGCCACCAAAAGTACCTGCCATTCATTCAATATTACCAGTTGTTCCATTCCCAGAGAAACAGAAAATAAAGCAAAAAGCTCTTAACTCAGAAAACCTCCCATCAAGAGAGAAGAACATCGTTAGAGAAACCAAACCCCTCTTTCCTTTCGCTCTAACCCATCTCCTTCCCTTTCTCTCTCTTCTCTCTCTCTCTGTCTTTCTATCTATACCACTTTATGGCTTTTGGTAATTGTGCTTGTCCTTTATGAACTGCTATGATTCACTCAACCAACCGGGGAAGAAATCAAGATTAACATTCTAGTTGAGTTTGGGCGGGTTAATAGTCACTGGTTATTATTATTATCTCACTGAAACAAGCTCAGGATTGCAGATAGTGGAGAAGGTGAGGGTGATGGAACAGTAATTTATATTAAGAGGGCATTTTTTTAATGATGATGATGACGATGTGGCATTGTTGTTGATGAAAATACTAAAAGATTGATACTTTTTAAGTTTTTTCACAATTTTGGTTGAAAGAGGAAAAGGAACAAGAGGGGGTGTGAGTCCCAAGCTTTTACTTTATGAGAGGTTCTTCATATTAATCCATCTTCACCACGTCTCTCTTTCGCAACAACATTCTGCTGCCCCTTTTCCCTCTTTTTACTCTTTTGCCCCCTACCCTTCATTATTATTTTCCTTTAATTTTTAATCGCCTAGGGCCTGTTTGGCACAAGGGAAATAAAGGGGAAGGAAAATTTTAATTAGTCCATTTAAAAAAAAAAAGATTGAGTAAGAGTTTTCCCTTTGAGACCGAGAGTATAAATAGTTTTTGCTGTCTTGGTATTCGAATTTTTGTTCTACTTTTTAGGGGAATCAATTTCAGTGTTTATTACAAGGGTTTGGGAGTAAAAATACATATGTGCTTTATCTTTAGGAGTGCCCATCATCATATGTTTTTTTTTGGAGTAAAAATATACACGTGGTTACCATTTTGGAGCAAAAGTCACATCCCACCGTTATGTTACTGTTCACCGTGATGAGTGAGAAAAAGCTGAAGTGAACAGTAACATAACGGTGGGATGTGACTTTTGCTCCAAAATGGTAACCACGTGTGTATTTTTGCTCCCAAAAAAAGCATATGGTGCTGGCGCTTGGGGTAAAGCACATGGATATTTTGCTCCTTTACCCTTATTACAATGATAAGCACCAAGAGCTATTAAACTTTGCATATGGGGTTTAAATTAAATTTGAATGGTTTGGATTGAGTTTTTATTTTACTTTTACTTTTACTTTTTTTAATGTATACAAAATTTAAAATACAAACATATTTTCAAAAAAATGATTATTTGATTTAAAAATCATTAGTTGAAAATCTTAAATTTAGACTATTAAAATTTTACTTGTACTGTGTAGATCTCACCACAGTAAATAGTTCTCGGTGCATATCATTGTGATGAGCATCAAAATTGGTTACTTATTTAGGTGGGTCTAATTTTAAAATGGGTTAAGTAGCAAATTTGCTATTGAAATTTTCGCTGAGAAGTAATGTTATCATGAGAGTTTCTCTCGATGTTACCCCAGAAATTTCAAAACATAGCAATGTTGTCCATTTCCGTTAAAAAGTTAACGGTCAGCGTCATTTTTTTTAACGGTTAACGTTAGTTTTTTAACATAATAAGGGAATATTGCTACGTTTTGAAACTTTCGAGGCAACATTGCTCTTACACCAATACTTCCAAGACGAATTTACTAAACCCTTTTAAAATAGAGTTAGAAACGCTAATAAAAAAATATGTAAAATAAAAAGGTAAGAAAATTATTAAAAGGTTTTAATCCAGTTTTTCTAATTTTTAATTAAATCAAATTCATTAAAATTTTATTTCTCTTTTAGATTTTGTAGACCTTTACCCCCATCTCCCCTAGAAAACCCCAACAAAGGAGACCTTAATCTATATAAGAGAGGGACGAACAGGCTTACAAGCCTACCGAACTTTAGACTTGACTAGGATGTTTGGGCAGTAGTGATAATACGGCCAATCTGCGTGTTGGAGCAGCTGGCTAACTTGAACAATTTTAACTCATCTTACTATACTTGGGAGGAGCTAGTCTTAAATTTTAAATTTCAGCTTTTTTGAAACTATATTTAAACGATGTAGACCTTACTACAAGCTTTAAGTATTAGCAGTGGGGGTAGGGGTGGAAACAGGCTAGGCTAGGCCAAGCCTCACCCTTAACAGGCCAGACCTGTTATGCAAAGAAGTGGCCTGAGCCTAGCCTGTGGCCTGTTACAGGCTAAAATTTTGGTCTGAACCTGGCTTGTTAAAAGCCTGTGGTCTGTACTTTTTACATGCCGAAAACAGGTCAAATGCAAAAAGGCCGGAAATAGACTTACAGTATACGGGCCGACAACAGGCCTAATGTAAACAGGCCTACAGTATATAGGCTGACAACAGGCCTAATGTAAACCGGCCGAAAACAGGCCTAATGTAAACAAGCCGGAGAGATATTAATTATTATTTTTTATTAAAAAAATAATTATTTTTAACAGGCCGGCCTGTCAAGCCTATTTGAAGGCCTAGACCTGACCTGTTAAGACAAACAGGCCTTAAAACAGGCCTTGGCCTGGCCTTTTAGCCTGACAGGTTAGGCCTGACCAGGCTTTTAACAGGCCAGGCCACAAGCCCCTTGCCTATTTCCACCCCTAGCAGTGGGCCAACCCGTCAACAAACATATTTTCAATTTTTATAACCTAAATCTAAGCTCTTTCTATATTTTTATAAAGTTGTGTGATTGACTTTTAATCTCAAAACTTCGGGCAAAAACATGACTTAATGTCAAAATTTCCAAATATAAAGTTAAATAAAATTTCTTATTTTACATAATTATTTTTGTCAATATTAAACATGGAATGAAGTTCTTAACATAACATAAGGCTATAATTAAATTAAGCCTAAAATAATAATTCTTTTTTAATTAAAGTTAAATAACAAAGTGAAGAAAAAGGCCAAGCTCACCGTGATGGATTGTGGATGGAATGAGATTATCTTATCATCCATTTTCTTATAAGCTCATCTAAGCATCTGATTGTAAAGTTAAGAGAAAAATCTAAAGAGTATAACTTGATGATGTGACCTTTCAGATTAATTGGACGGACATGATTTAAAGATTATGAGGGGTTATAAAAAATTGGATGATGAAAGAAATCTAACCCGGTTGGTAATCTATTAGTGCATCTATAAGCGTTTTTTGAACTCGAAATCGTCTTTTAATCCTAGTGAGCCTTCAGAAATTAACTCACTTGAACTTTTTATTACAAAAAAAAAAAAAAAAAAAAACAGAAGAAGAAAAAAAAAGAGGTTGGGGGACAAAACAATCCAAACATTAATCCCTCTCAAAACATGGAAAACTCATATCCCTACTACTTGAGTTAGTTTTTGTAAAGCTCACTATCATTTTTATTTTATTTACTCTTATTAGTGGATTATTTAAAAATTACACCATCTTTCTTAAGAATACATATTTTAAACTTTTTTATATTTATAATCTCTAATATTAAACCTAATTTATTTTTCCATCGATAGAATCTAAAATCTTGACTTCCCAAAATGAACAATTAGTAATTACAGTATCACACACAATGAAAACTATGAAAAGGTGTGGCTACATGTCTTCACATACAAAAGAATATCATGATGTGTCGTAGTTTAATATTTTTAAAATTATTTTTATGTTTAAATTTTTTTTATAACGATAAAGTAACATTTTAATTTTTATGTTTATTTTATCGATTATTTATAACACTATAACATTCCACAATAAATGTGTAAATTTTATTGGGAACAAAGAAGTTCCATGATCACCATTTGGGGGTGTAAAATGATGGGGTTGAACTATTTTTTTAAAAGGAGATGATGTTTATTACTTTAAAGTATTTTTTTAGAAGTATCTAGTATCTTAAAATATTTTTTAAGACAATATCCTAAAATAATTTTTTATGCTTTTAACCCTTTAAAATATTTTTTCAATTGTACCCAGTGCCCTAGCAAACCAACTACAATTTTACTCACTCTTAATGTACTTTTTTTTTCAGCTCCAAAAATTACTTTAAAATATTAGGTGTTGCTCGAAAAATATTTTATAGTGAATGGAAATCAATGAATTAGTATCTTAAGTTTGGGTGCTCATTGCGACTAAGAAAAATAATTACAGATAAAATTGTAGTTAGTCGGCAAACACACTATGTACAACTGAAAAAAAAAATTTAAAGGGTTAAAAGCAAAAAAAATTATTTTAGGATATTGTATGCTACTTAAACAATATTTTGAGATAATAGATACTTCTGAAAAAATACTTCAAAATACTAAATACCATCTTCTTTTTTTACAAAATAATTCAGCCCCATCATTTTACACCTCAAACGGTGTCGTTTTGAAAAAAGAATGAGAGCAGGAAGTTGCAGCGGAGAGAAGCTAGTACTATGTTTTTTTTTTTGCCCATCCGATTCACCGGGGCTTCATCCCGACTAATCCGGATCTGACCCGCGTCGCGCACCTAGTTTTGGTGGGAGAGTCTCCTAACGGGTTTTGTTTTGTTTTGTTTTTTTTTTGTATTCGCAAGACTCAAACCCGAGACCTTGCTTAAGCGACACAAGTCGCTTACCACTTGTACAAACTCACGTTGGTTACTACTATGTTTTTTTAAATACGCATTACGTTGTTTCTTGTTAAACGTGCCCTATTTACAATCTCTTTTCTATTTGTTTTTTTGTTGCTTTATTAAAGGAAAATAGTTATTATTTATTTAAGCAAAAATGTACTCATATGAATAATTTATAAGGAAGCGTGATTTTCAAATATTTTTAATCTATGTGAAAAATACAATCAAATAGTTTATATCACTTAAACACTTTACTTTATTTTAAAATTATTTTATCTGTTAATTTTAAAAACTGAATTCAAGGAATATCCCAACTCAAACATTCTATACAAGAAAAAAATTCAGAAAAATTCCTTTTTAAATATCAAAATCTCAAATTAGTTCTGTCTTTCTACCATGGTTTAGGTATTGACTACACTTTATTAGCAATACACAACTCATTTTAATAGAAAATAACTGATTTAAAGGTATTTTTCTGAATTTTTTCCATTCTACAAAGACATCCAAAGCTTGCATTTTTAAAATAAGTAAGATCGTTTGGAAAATATTTTGAAGTTGAATGTATACACTTTTTGTAATCTTAATTTGATTCTATGAATAAGTTGCACCATTCACCGTTCATGAATGATACTTGTAACCGGTTCAAGTATATCTTTTCGTTCTACTTTCTTCTAATCCTCTTTGAAAAGGCATCTATGACATATAGTTGTGTTTGTGTGTATACTAGCTAATTAGTTCTCCTAATAATATGTTCTTTGTTCATCATATGAATAAATCAACTGTTTACTTAAAGCATCTTCGTATAAATAAATAAATATTATAAAACTTAGGATCGTCGTTGAGATTGACCTCAATCAATGCACATATCCAGTTTCGACCCAATAAATAATAATTGCATTCATGATGAAGACTCGATCGAGGAACAGCATTTCTCCAAAATGAATGATAGCGATATATACGTAAAATGACACTAAAATAAAATAATATATTATTACAAAAGGAATGGATGCTTCTCAAAGTTTCATATACATATAATATTATTTTTCTTTTAGGAAACTCTTTTATGTAATTATATAGAATAATTGGTCAAGAGTGTGTGAGGACCATCTTTAATTTGCCTCATCATTTCTCCATCACCATTTTGGTGTTGGCGACTTGAGAAAACTTGAAAAACAATTTTCATCTTTTATTTAGCTTTTCTTCATGCATATGGACCACACAACATGTGTGCGTGTGATAAGAAACTCATTGTAGAGCATCTATTTCAGAAACAGAAATATTTTGAGACCATCATCACTTGGCCATTGAATTCGAATCTCAGGAGTGTACCCTATAGCTACTACTTTATAACTGTTATGATTTATGTGTGAGATATTTTGTTTGAACACACACTGATATTTTTAATTATTTGATATGAAATAATACTTAAATTGAATGCATGTATATATAAAATCACAGAGAATAAGAAAAGGGAAACTAAAAGCAGCAGTATATATATATATATATAAGCAGAAAAGCAAACCTGGAGTAGCTGAAAGAGAGAGAAACTCTGACAAGCAACAAGCTAGGGTTTCTGAGTAGAGGTATGAGGAAGACAATACTCTCGCAAGGGAGAAGAGATAATACAAGATGTGAGCTTGTCTCTCTGATGATGTTTCTGCGAAGTTGCAGTTTTCAGGCTTTACTTCATTTGGAATCTGCCAAGTTTATAAGGTTAAAAAGGTCAGAGAGAGGTCAAGTTCGTTCTTCAATTTTATCTTTGTGGCTCGACCTCTCCAGCAATTTGAGAAGCTTTACAAGCATTATACTTTCCCCAGTTCTTAATATCTATATATAGAACCATATTTATATAAAGTTCATTACATCTATTACATCAATTTTTCCTATCACATATGACCATGTATCCTATTTTTTTCATTTGGGTTTGTAGTTAAATGATAATAATTTAAAAATATGACATATGGTCACATGTGATTGGAAAACTTGATGAAATAGATATAAGAAACTTGACCAAAGTATTTTTCATATATAGTATAATGCTCAATTGACTTTTTGGAGAAATTAAAGAAGTTAAATAAATTATTTTAAAGTATTTGTATTTATCTTTTTTTAAAAACTAATTTGTCTGGCTTATAAACTAATAATATATAATCTAATAATACATAACATATATTATGATTAAGCAATTTATTTAGTTTCATTAATCTCTAAAAAAAATTAAAGATAAGAGGGAGTACTTTATAGTTGTGTCACAGTTAAACTTCAAAATTTCTCTAATTAATGGTTTATATATATATATATATATATATATATATATATATATATATATATATATATATATATATATATATATATATATATATATATATAAAAGTTTTTGAAGCATAATGTCGAGTCCATCTGTGATATATCTATATATAGACACATATATACATATACATATACATATATATGTATATACATATACATGTATATACATATATACACACATTGACACATACACACACACACACATATTATGAATAGAGGTATGAAAATGCGTTGGTATGTTTTCATTTTTCCTTCAGATGATTCAGCTGAAATAATAATTTTGTACATGCGAAGGGAGGATAATCAATTTTCTTTGATTTAAAGAAAAATAGTAACCATATAGAATTGATCAAAACTCTTCACATTTTGATTGTGTATCTCTGATATTTTTCTTATTGAAAATAATAAAGGAAACTTTTGGTCAGACATGATCTTGCCTCCGAGATACAGCATCATGAAATTCTTCTCTAACTAATATTCTAGCTTTATGAAAAAAATTGCCCAATGTTGTTTATTCTGAAAACCTGTCAGTATATTCCCCAAAAAACAAAAGTTGATATATGGATTCTTTTTTTGAGTTTTTATATAGATTTCAACTTTTTGTCTACGAGGGTCGAGGGCTATAATATAATAATTAAATATTAAATAACTTGCTATAATATATACTTTAAAGTAAAACAAAGCTATATATAGATCCGGGATCTACTTTGCATGCCAGTCAATTAAGGCAACACGAGCTTTAACATAAGAAAAGGGAATTTTTAAGGTAAAAATAAGTTGGTAAGCTCGATGCAACTTTCATTAGAAACCATATATATAAAATACCTTTTTGTCATTTGATAATTAAGATTTTAATGCTGAGATCATAGGTTGCCTCCTACATTTGGTACTGTTGGGTACTATTTTTGGTACTGTTAAGGTTAATGCTTCAATTGCCTTCAAGTTCCGAATCCAAAACAGTAAAAGCCAAATCACGGATCCTACGTAACTTTAGCAACAAAAAAGCCTCCACCAATGAAAGTTTAATCAAATTAAACTAATACTACCTTTAGTCCTAATTATAAGATCGAGTTGACTTTTTTTTAGAGATTAAGGAAGTTAAATAAGTTATTTAATTTATATATTAGCTTATTAGTCAAACTAATTAGTTTGGAGAAAAAAATAAAAATAAAAATAATCTAAAGTAATTTAATTATCTTCCTTAATCTCTCTAAAAAAATCAATTTAGTCTTATAATTAGAATCGTCCAACGTAGCTTTAATATACTTAGGAAAGAATAAAAATATCTCTGAATAGTAACCCTAACTAGCTAGCATGTTATATATATGAACCTGAAAGTCCTCTTGCTATAGCTAGCTATTGATAATGACGGTTTAGGAAGATTAATTAATTATGGATAATCACGTGTAACCTGACGAAAAGTTGGTGTTTAAGATTAATTAAATACATAGGGGTTTGATTATATATAGAGAGAAAATTGGTGGTGCTAATTAATTAAGGTTGATCACAATCCACGACTATATGCTTTTGATCTTAAATAAACATAGAAATGCTTTATTGGAGGGTTGAAAGACAATTAGCAATATGTTTAAGTTGAATTAAGATATATATATAACAATTTGTTGGTACAGAAGAATTTTGGTGCTCAAGGCACTTAAGGCTCTCCCTTTTAGGAGGAATTAAGGTAGGGGGAACAAGAAACCATGTTTTCTATTCTAAAATAAATATGCCATACGACTATACGAGGTTTCATATTTCAAACTACACTCTTCCTGGATTTCCCCCTTGTTTTGCTTGTTTATTTTTTTTTTTTTTTTTTTTGCCTTCTTTTTATTATTACGTTTGGTGTTTGTAGAATTATATGTAGACGCTTTTCTCACTTTGTACATTGAGTTTGAAATGAATTCCATTATTGTTTAAAATTCATCAAGAGTACTCCTCTTTGATTCTATTTATAAGATAGAAAGAAAGTATTTTTAATCTTTTTATATATATATATATATACAATTTTATCCCCAATTTATTAATTGTTCTTAGACTTTTCGTTGTCAGTCAAAACCAAAGTCGGGGGTATACACTTACCTTCAATTTTTATTTTTAACTACATAGGGGCCTCTTAAATTTTTAACAACAATAAGAAATAATCCCTAATTAAACATTCTGACCTGATTAGGAATTTGTTCAAACTTAAAAGTGCAGACCTGAAAATTTGAATTATTTTCCATGATGATAAAGTATTTTTCATTGGCCAGTTAATAGCAATGTGCCCCTGGGGGCATAGATGTTTATAGTTCAAATTCTCTCAAATTAACCATTTTATAATTTATTCCTTGTATTTAAGAATAAAGGTCAAGGACTAACTTATAAAATGATTAAAGTATAGGGACTTAAGTTGCAGTAAATCAAAGTTGAAAAATTGGGTTACAATCAAGTCAAAACTATAGGAATTGAGTTACATCAAGTCAAAGTGTAGGGACTAAGTTACAACTTAGTTAAAAATACAGGAACCAAAATATTAATTTTCCTTTTAAAAATTTAGGAAAGAGTGGAACCAAGACATTATAATTAATCAAATGATCCCCTCTTTGTCTTCAAACCAACTGAAAGTGTTGTAGAAATCGACCTTGAAAGCTTGTCTAAGTATGACATAGAGTAACACGCTTCTAACTCTATGTAATATAGTGGTCCAATAAGAATTTTGAAAGACTGGATTCATATACCGCAGAGAGTTACTATAAGTCATAAATGAATTAACCTGATCATGAGTGAAAGCCTACCAGATATACGAATTTTTTACTGCTTCTTTAGGACTAAAGACGAAGAGCTCCTGAATATACGATACGCAAAGTCTGGGTTAAGCGGTCAATTAATTTCAACAGCTCAGAAATCTGAATTACCGAGCTTGGGGGCAACTGTTATAGACCTATATAATGGGTCTGGCTGATATACAGCCCAGTAAGAGCACTTTATGGCCGAATCCTTCCATAATAAGGTAAAACGCTAATCACCTATAACTATGCCTATAATCCTGGATATTACAGGTAGTGGAGTAAGCATAGGCAAAATGTGGAGGCGCAAATTGCCTGAGGAGCAGACTCACACATGAAGCAACGAAACCCTAAGTAATCTCTATAAATAGGAGATTAACCTACATGTGCACATTCTCTATTTATTATCTTTTACGATACAGTTACACTGAGCACACACTCCACCCTTTATTGGCGAATTGTCATTTTCTGTGTAGCTCAGTGATCTCTTTGATTATTCTTGGGAGTCTTCCTCATAGACCTCTTAGGAGCAATCTTCCTCTCTTTGATATCTGCTGATAGATATCTTGGGGGGGAGTCACCGATCCAATATAAATTTTCTAGTCCATTAAGGTTAGACATCTGTGTTCTTATAACAGAACAATAATAAAATTCAAGTCATAAATTGTGAAATTTATATTACAATAGTGAAATAATGATTTTATAAATTTTCTCTCTGCATAAAACATATAAATAAACTACAACAATTTTTTATTACAGTTATTTGAATGATTTTATTAATTCATTACAATTATTATGATTTTTTTTATTAGAATTACGTGTCAATAAAGCGTCATCCACTAACCTTGTTTTCCATTTTGTTTGGATTAGAAATATGAAAGGATTAATTTTCTATATCAGGCCCTATTATCAACATTATCATGACAAATAAAATTCCTAGCTAATTTACTAGAATATTCTTACTCTCAAACAAACATACGATATAGATTTTGTACTTTTTTTTTTATATCAATTATTTAAAATAATTAATTATTTCTTTGGAAAAAAGGGATCATTATTAATTCATCAAGGCCCACCATGATTGGAACGATACCCTATTCGTATCATTCATTATGTTTATTTTGTAAGTTTATAACAAGTCGTTGTACTCTATTCAATAAAATTGATGTAACATCCCATTTTCAAAAAGTAGTATAATTTTTTTTTTTCCGTGTATCAAAGTAGAGCATCGGAGTAAATCAAACGTTGAGTAACTAGTACAACAATAACAATGACGTAACCACCTGTTCATAAAAAACAATACATTATCTGTTCAAATATTAATTGTCTTCAATCAGGTCTTTATGCGATCTTCACACGTGCTGCTTACTCTGCTTATTCTTATATTCCGTCCTCGGGTCTCTGTACCCTGAAGCTAAGAGCTGAGGTCCAATACCCATCGGACCCCAGGTAACGGTTAACCTCATGCTTATATAAACAATATGTACAACAGATATTTCTAGTATTACAACATAGATCCATACAGTACATCGTATGATCAATTGATAACAACTACACTATCATGCAAAGTTATCCCTGGTCTGCACTTATACCCTGTGCCACGATGTATACGGTCGTGTCCTCAGCGCTAGGAAAACATAACGGTGTTATCATGACTATAACCCGTAAAGCTGTAAATAGTGATCTAAGTCTACCTTAGTCACAGTGCATGTCCAGGACAGAGTCCCGTTCATGGCTTTATGAAATCATCCACAACATATATAAGCATATAAACATCAGTGTCATTGTTACAGTACGCGTCCGTACCTTCGTTAATGGTATTCCGGTACGTTTGACGGAAAACTGTACTTTTGACGGAAAACAGCGGAACGTCCGACAACGGCACCTCAGACAGCAGTTCGACAGCGGTTTGACAGCGGTAGGTGATCACAAATATCCTATAAGGATAATAATCACGTTTATCAATATCCAACATCATAACAGGCATTTTAGGTACAAATTACCATTTTGCCCCTAGTTGCCCTAATCGGCGAAATTTCGCCAGAGCTTCGCTATTTTAACTCTAATCTTCCAAAATTTTGCTATATCTCCGAATCCAACATGATTTTCGAAATTAGTGCCTTAAATACCCCTAACACATGATATCTAATCATATCTGGAAGATTAAAGACTAAACTAGCATTTCTACCCTAACTACCGAAAGAACTACGAAAGCTTAAGACTAAGGACCGAAGAACTTACTTAGAGCTTTGCTACAAATTTCCCCGGACTCCTCCTCCTTCCTCTGCTCCAAGATTTCGAAATGCTAAGCAAGTTTTGGTGTGAAAAAATTATGAAGAGGGCTTGGCTATTTATAGAGGTTTCCAGGGGCAAATTCGCACTTTTCTGCTTTATTCTGGACCACAGAAATCAGGGTTTCTGGAAGCTCTTCTCTTGGCCACACAAGGCCTCTTGGCCGACCTGCCCCCCTCCCCTTTAGTCAACAAAATGATGTCATGGCCTGCATCATCACTTGCTTTATGGAGTTTTATCCGATAAAGTTCCCTATTCGGTGTCCTAATCGCGTAATCTTGGAAAATCTCAAAATTCCGGGAACATAGCCCTGAAGATCTCTTCTTCCTCTTTCAAGATACTTGGGTCAACTAAATTTTTGATCCCATTCAGGGCCTCTCCTATTTCGCTGAAGATTTTCGGATATCCGCCTTCGGTTGCGGAAATCGCTTCGGGTAACATCATCTTCGGGATAAAAATCCAATGATTCATAAAACGTCCAATTGTTTATCAACTCATTCTTGGATTTCAAGTTATGGCTTGGTTTCTATAGATTTTCATTTATCTGATTTGCTTTTTGAACATCAGATAGATTTATAGTCAGTCTAGTATGACCCTTTTCGGTTACGGAAATAGCTTCGGAGGTAACCTACTCCGAGCTAAAAATTCACTTGTTTATAATATACTCTGAATTTAGAAACCTTGTTCATGGTTTTCTAGATATAATTAAATTTCTATCGGTGGTCATTTATCCTATTTGCTTTTCACAATTATAATATTATTATATTACAAATGTCTTAGTCATAAATTTACAAAATCCTATCCTCTTATCCTTTTGAGATTTTCGGTCCTTTCTTTTTTTTTTTTAAATTTATTTTCTGTTTTTATATTTTATTTAATTAATTAAATTACATAAAATATTTATTTAATAATTATTTTATATAATTTTTTACAAAATTTCCCTATTGGTCCATACATGTTTTTAGGTTTAAAATTACTTAATCTCATATATTTTTCTTAACATTTTCCAATTTAGCAAATATATTTTATGCTAATTTTAGCCATAACCCACTAATTATAGGGTTTTACATAATTATTCTTGGATTTTCCTTTGTTTAAGCCCAAATAATTAGCCAATAATTATTTAATTAATTACCCATTAATTGTTGATAATTTTCTTAATTAGAATAACTCATTCCCTCACAACTATTGCACTGACAATAGTATTTTATGCTTTATATAAAATATTAAAAATCATGGGGTCGATTATGGCCCACACAATACTTTTTAATTTTTCCCCTTTGATTTTTTCCAAGGTTTTATTTTATTAAATTACAAAAATTAGAGACAGTTTACTCTCTAAATTTTAATAATTATTTTACTGCCTCTTAGGATTTATCATAATTTTCTTAGGCCATTTTATGCTCCACAAGGGCATTTTGGTCATTTTGGCACCTTATTATTTTTCCCTAATTTCCAAGAGATTTTTCCTTAGAAAATACGATAAATATAACACAGGAATTGTGACCACATAATTACTTATCAAAAATAGCCATTTTATTTATCCAGGTATTACAATTGACATGTCTCCAAAATTGTTATATGCCATTTGCGAGTCAATTTTCAAAATATTGAAATGAAAATAAATAATACTACACCAACTATTGTCTTTAATTAATTGTACTTTCATAAGAAATATAATATTCATTCTGATAAACAAGAATACAAATTGATCTTTTTCTTACTCATTTGAGTTTTACGTACCTCCCCGTAGGTTTTTTTTATTAGGTTTTTATAATATTTTTTTTAAGTTAAATGCATTAGTTGATCGTGACATGTTAATTAGATTGCCCCGTAAGGATCACAGTTCGAAAATGCACATCATTTGGCAGGTCAGGGAAGGTCGCTTATAAACATGATATTCTTGAGAATGTCACCATGAAACATACCAGCAACAATACGCTTATTCATGATGGTACTTTACTACGCAATTTGCTCCCACTTGTGGGTTAAAAAGGAAATCCATTTGACGGGTGTTAATTACATGAATGAGTGTTAATGTGATTACACAATGATCAATTACACGATATGATTTTTTTTTTTTTTGGTTGCCCACCTGGTTCACCAGATCTTCGCCTTGACTAATCCGGATCCGACCGCGTCGCGTACTTGGCTGTGGTGGGAGAGTCTTCCAGCGGAGCTTTTTTGCATTCACAAGGTTCGAACTCGAGACCTTGCTTAAGCGACACAAGCCACTTACCATTTGTGTCAACCCCCATTGGTTACATGATATGATTTCCCGACCTGTTTTGAAGTTAAACAGGTTATTAAACGGATATTATAATATTTCATATGTAAAGTTGATGATTGATAATTTATTATATAAAGTGATATATATTGCTCTTTTTTGCCCCCCACACACACATTGCTATAGCTTGTGAGCTATCAATTAATTTATACCACTCTTGTCTTATTTATGACTTCTTTTAATTAAAAAAATTGGTCATATTTATAAGTTCAGTTTCAGGGAAATAAATGAGATTGTGACAATTTTTCCTATATTAATTGTATCAATGAAAATAGAGAAAGAAAAAAAAAAGTTGAAAAATACTCGTTTATAAATTAGGGTAAAGTTGAAAATTTACCCTACAATCATTGAGTTAACTACCTACATTTGGTATGTGTGATTTAGTTAAAAGAGGCTTATAAATAGGACCAGAGTGATACATGTTAAGCTTTTCTCAAAATATAACTATTATTAAAAGACACGACCATAATAAGCAATGAGATCCCAATTATTATCCTACAGGACCTGAAGGCATATATAAGGAAGATTTAGTCGCCCATTTCATTAATACTCCTTCATGTGTTTAATATAAGATATATTTTAAGAGTTGATCTTAATCCTAAATATAAGATATAGTTTTCATATTTGTCTATATTTTCTTAATTTATCCATATTGATGCTCTTTCAACAGTAATCAAGGAGGAGAGAGAAGGAAGGGATTAAAGAAGATGACTAAGATATTTTAAAAAGTACATGTCATATTAATTAACTTAACTAAATATCTTAATCTAATCAAATTTAGTAAATATGTCTTATATTAAAGATTGGAGACAGTAATTTTTTTATTATCTATGATTGCGACCTAAACAAATTAATCTTCTTGGCATATTCATGTGAGTTATATATACACACACCAAAAGGCATAAACATTCATTTATAGGATTTAGACGATAGCAAAATAAGGATGCACTCATGCACGTGCGGGATGCGATGCAAAATCGTACAAAGAGCATTTTGGCATTTCGTTTAATGTTTGGTGACAAAGTTTCGCACAAGAATTGTAAAAAAAATTATGTATCTTGAACGATTGGTAAATAAATCTCTTACTATTAAAATTTGACATTGATTTTTTAAAATTTTATATACAAATTGCTTTTAATTACTTTGTTATTTCACTAAAAAACAATGTTAGTTATTGTACATATCTTTAAGAATTTCTCTTAAATTTTAAGTTAATGCATAGATGATATTCTTAAATTTTAGTTTTTGCCTTACCAAATGTGTATTTAGTCCTTGCATAAATGAGAAGTACGCGTGTTTAATGATAATGCAAATAAATAGGATACTTCATCATTTGGGCACCACCCGAGTTAGGTGGTTTTTCTACTTGATGTTGGTAAGAAAAAAAAAAATTTAATTTAGTTTTCTGGGAATTTGAAAAATGTGTGTTTTCTTTTACACTAGAAATTACTAAAAACATATACTCCCTTTGGTCCTTATTATAAGACACCAACTAACAAGTGTATTTGGTCCTTTTTATAAGGCACTTGCTTGTTTTCAATGAGCATTATTTGTTTTTTTTCCATGTATACCCATCATTAATAGGGACAGTGAGTAAGAGTAATAATAATACTCCCTCCGGTCCTTATTATAAGGCACCAATTAGCAAGTTTATTTGGTCCTTTTTATAAGGCACTTGCTTGTTTCCAATAAGCATTGATTATTTTTTTCATGTCTGCCCTTAATTAATAAATGTAGTAGGTGAGAGTAATAATTAATATAATATTAGAGTTTAGTGTAATTAGTAGGGGTAATATTGAAAATTAATTAGATTCTTGAACAACTTTATTGACTTTAACTACTTTTATTGGTTTGTGAGAAAAGTTAGTTGGTGCTTTATAGTAATAAGGACGAGAGGGAGTATAATATTTGAGTTTAATGCAACTAATAGGGGTAATATTGAAAATTACTTAAATTGTAGGGAAACTTTATTGACTTTAACTGTTTTTATTAATTTGTGAGAATTGTTAGTTGGTGCCTTATAATAAGGATCAAAAAGAATATATTGTTTAGTAGAAGCAAGTAACAAGTGTCAGAAACATATAGAACTTTAATAATTTCTAACATGAAAACAAACAGCTCTTAAATTGTAGAGTCAGATGAGAATTATTTGCCACACATGCTCAGTGCAAAAAAAGATTGGTCGAATTATGAAGAAGAATTACTGTGAATTGAAATTTTAAATGAATGAATGTAAATCCCTAAAAAGTTCTAATAAAAATTAGAGCAGCATATTGATGTTATACCATTTTCTACAAGGAAACTTGTTTTGCTGTTGCTCAATTGTTGTGGAAATTTTTAATAATTACATTCATTCTTGGGCCTTCATAGTGTTTATCTCCCCATTAACCCCTTCAGTCTTAATATAACATATATTTATTTAATTTGATTAGATTAAGGAAATTAATTAAGTTAGTTACTATGACATATATTTTCAAAAACACCTTATTTATCTTCTTTAATTTCCTCATCAAAATTCACTCTTCTCATTGATTATTGTTACGTTGAAGAAATATAAACAAAGATAAATTAGGAAAAAATTGACAAATATAAAAAATATATCTTATATTTATGATCAATACCAACTCTCCAAATATGTCTAATAAAAAACACATGAGGAAGTATATATTAATTATGATTAAGGTTGGGTTATCTGTGTTTCTTGTAGTTTAGGGTAAAAAATTATCAAAAGGCTCCCTATAAGGCTATATATTAGTTAGACATAAAGGTGTGTAGAGAGGCATCACAGGTGGGTCATATGTCCCATTTGGCATAAACATTTATAGCTACAAGATATAAATGAACTCTTCTGTTTGTTACGTTCACACAGACAGACATACATATGGAAATAAATAAAAGAAGATATTTATTATTATTATTTTTTTAAAAAAGAGAGAGAGATAATATTAGACGTGTTGTCTACCTCTCCAATAATTCACCATCCAATCCCATCGTTTTCTTATTACCATTCACCCACTGACACACTTCACACGAACCTAAATATCTTATATATTTAATTCTTTATGATTTGGTCCTTTAAATTTATAAAGTGTACTTTTGGTCCTTCTAATTTAACAGGGTTACGTTAATTTTATCTAACGGAAAATGCTGACTATGCAATTAAGCAAAGTATGTGTAACATCCCATTTTCTAAAGCGGAATTTTTTTTTTTCAATCAGAGTAGAGCAATGGAGCGAAAGAGTAACTGATCATAACAAAATATGAACCATAGTGTAATATAGTATTGACATTACAGTGATCCTACTTGTTCAAAAGATAAGTACGAAGCGATAATGTGACTTCGGTTGGTAGCCTACTCCTGCTGCTGCTTATCCCTAGCACCGATCCGTGGTCCTCCGGATCCTGAAGCTACAGCTGAGATTCAATTCACTGCATTGAATCTCAGGTAACGGTTAACCTTATGCTCAAATAAAAACAGTATATAGACAACAGATATTCATGACATAACAGCAACATCTCATCGAAGTGTGACACGAGATGAACATAAGCATGAAGCAAATATGTAAGGTCCTACACAACAACATTGTGACACGACAGGACATAAGCAATAAGCAGTATGTAAAGTCCTACACATATAAAGCCTGCACATTACCCCAGCGGTTTATCCGACAGCGGCACGTTGGACAGCGTAACGGCAGCAAACTAGGATTTTTGACGTCCTATAAGAGTAATATCACTTTCATTAGTGATTTGGTACAATAATTGGCATTTTAGGTAAAAAGTACCATTTTGCCCTTCTACCCCTAATTGGCGGAATTTCGCCAGCACTTCGTTACTCTGACAAATTTTCTTCCCGAAATTTTGCCAGAACTTCGACGCAACTATGATTTTCGAAAATAATGACTAAAATAGCCCTCCCATATGATACCCAATCATACTTGAAATTTAAAGGCTATTCTAACAAATTCTACCCTTACTTTTGAAAAGCTCACAAAGCTTCAACTTTTCAAATGACTCGATCCCTACTATGTTTTTACCTCTGCATATTTTTCAACGCAAACAAGGCCTAAAACAAGAATAGGAATCTCATCACCTACTTCCTAAATCTAACTAACAATTCTACTATCTTTCGAACTAAAAACTAAAGCCCGAAAGACTTACCCGTTGAAGATCTCCGAACAATTTTCCAGGCTTCGCCGCAAAATCTCCGAGCTTCTCTCTCTTCTTTCTCCCTCTAGGCTAAGCCAAACAAGGGAAAATGGTGTGAAGAAAGTGAAGGGAGGGGGTATTTATAGAAACGGTGGTAGGGTTTCGACCGTCGGATCAACTTTCTGAGGAGCGATCTGGGCCGTCCAAAGCAACTTTTCAAAAAACCCTCTTTTCCTTCTTCCCTTTCACACTTGGCCGAAATTTAGGCTCCAAAATAAAGGGTTTGGCCAATGGGAGGTGGCCACGTGTCACCTTCCGAAGCTTTCGACCGATTTCTCCGATCGGTTCGATTCGCGTGATTTCGGAGAAATCTCAAAATTCTGGATTTATAACTCTGAAAACATATTCTCACTTAGTAGAAATGTCCAAGTTAACCTATATTTTGATTTCATATAGGGCTCCAACAGTCCAGTTGAGTCTTTCTCGAAAAACGTGTCCAAACGCGTTCGGTGTCGAAACTTGTTTTCTAAACATCAATCTCTTCGAAAAATCACCGAATCCAAATATGTTCATGAAAATTCCCAATTCTTTTCCAAATGTCACAACATAACCTTTTCGTCCTCTTGGCTATCGGCATTTTCTCGAATTTCTCTATTTCGTCTTATTAGGAAAAAGCACAAACGGCGAGAATTAACTTCCGCAAGAGTCTAACGGAAGATAAAAACCCACTGATTAATATTTTACCTTGACTTTGGGAATCTCATTCCTAGATCTCTAGATAGGATCCGTTTCCTAATTCTCATTTTACTATTCACCCTTTTTCACTTTAATTAATTATATTATATTTTAATTGCAACTTGCAAAAATTCTTTTATACATATATATATATATATTTTTTTTTTCTTTTTCTTTTTCTTTTTTCTTCTTTTTTTTCTGCCCCTTTTTTTTATTTCGTTTTTTTATTTATTATTATTTGATTAATTATTTAATTAATCATTTAATTAATTAAATAATTATTTTTACCTAATTTTTTACAAAATTTTCCTATTGGTCTATTCTTGCATTTAGGCTTTAAAAATACCTAGACTTCAACTATTTTTCTCCAAAATTTCCAATTAATTAGTAAATATATTTTTACTAATTTTAAGCCAATTACCACCAATTTTTGAGCTTTACACAATTATCTCTTAATTTCCTTTGTTTATACTTAAGTAATTAGCCCAATATTACTTAATTACTTTATTATCACTTGTTGATAATTTTCTTAATTACAATGCCTCATTACCTTCATACCCTTGCATTAATCTTAGTATTTTCATGCCTCTTACATTATTCTATAATTTGTAAGGGTATTTTGGTCTTTTATTACCTTTTTGCACACTCTTAAACAATTTCTCCAATTTCATAATTTATCAAATTACCATAATTAGAGATATTATATTCTCCTAATTCACTTGGACATTTTACTGCCTTTTAGGATTTTTCATAACTTTTTCTAAGTTAATTACCCTTTACAGGGGCATTTTGGTCATTTTGGCACTTTGGCCCTTAAACTCCCTAATTTCTTGCAGAAATTCTACTTAGAAAATAGACTATAATTATACAAGACCGGAGATTGAAATTTCACTTATCAGAAATATCCAACTTTTATTTATAATATTCCAGATAAATATCCGGGTATTACAGTATGCTTAAATTTTTAAAATGTAAAAAAAATTATTGAATGTTGCAACTGATGATCAAGTAAAAAAATATTAATAATTTAATAACCGAAGCAATCACTCTATCTTCTTCCCACCACCAGTATGCAGTCCTCAGCCTCCTCCATTGAATTGACCTTGTTTTTCGTCCATTCAAATTCTTTTGGGACCCACGTAATTACTAGTGTGAACATGTCTTCTCTTCTGAAAAATCTAGTGCCTCGCCTCTCTCGCCGATCCCATGGCTACCTCTATGGTCATTCCCACAATTTATCTCTTTCTTCAATCAAGTCACCCATAGTTGCTCGATCTCACGCACAAAAGCATTCCATTTTGCAAGGCTCAATCGTACCCATCGGAGGTTCTGAATTCAATTCCAAGTTTTTGCATACTCAAGAAAATTATAGAAGTCGAGAACTTCTGAAGGAAATTGGCTGAAACTGACAGTGGAAAACCCCCCACAATTGGAAGGAAAATCGGAGTAGGGAAGCCATTAACGGAGGAGGGTGAAAACTGTATACTGGTGGGAAGGAGATGAGGTGATTGTTCCGGTTATTATATTATTAGTATTTTTTAATTCATCGGTTGTAAGATACAATAATTTCTTTTTTATATTTTAAAAATTTATGCATACCTTATTTAATTGCACAATCAGTATTTTCCGTTAGATGAAATTAACGGTGTCAGGGTTGAAGGATCAAAAGTACACTTTATAAACTTAAGGGACTAAATTAAACCTTGGAGTAAACATAAATGACTAAATGTATACTTTAGTCTATCTCAAATAAATAACCTCAACACATTTGAGAGCTAGAGAAAGAAAATGGAAAAATTATATATGTAACATCCCATTTTGAAACGCGGAATTTTTTTTTTTTTTTACAATCAGAGTAGAGCAATAGAGCGAAAGAGTAATTGGTTCATAGCCAAAACATTAACCATTGTGTAACATTGTATTGATTACAGTAATCCTAAGATTCGGAAAGTGAACAACAGAAAGAAAACAGAGAACGGTAAGGTAATACGTAAAGCGGTAAAGATAAAGGTGACTTCGTCCGCAAGTCTACTCTTGCTGCTTGCCCGGTCTTCGATTCGCGGTCCTCCGGACCACGAAGCTATAGCCGAGATTCAATTTACCACATTGAATCTCGAGTAATGCTAACCTCATACCCAAACAATACAAGATATACAGACAACGAGATATTCTAGAGAAAATACAACAAGATATCACTACATAAGCATATAGCAGATGCATGATCGTATGCCGACGTAACATAAGCACGAGCAATATGTAAAGCCCCATAGGGTAAACAATAACAACAACGGCTGCACTATTCACCGGTGCCACGATACTCACTCGTGTCCTCGCCGCTAGGAAAACATAACGGCATTACTAAGACATAACCCGTATAAAACTGTCTGTATAACGGTCTACGAACGTATCCTTGACATATATGTATTTAAGAAGCACAAGATTAGTGTTACAGTACGCGTCTGTACCTTCGTTGACGTACGTAGATGTTTCTGGCGGAAACTGTACTTTCTGACGGAAAACAGCGGTTTGTCCGACAATGCACGTTCGTAACGGCAGCAAACTAGGATTTCTGACGTCCTACAAGAGTAATATCACTTCCATTAGTGATTTGACATAATAACTGGCATTTTAGATAAAAATTACCATTTTGCCCCTATATCCCTAATCGGCGGAATTTCGCCGGCACTTCGCTACTTTAATTTCCACTTTTCGGGAACTCAATCCCTACCAAGTTTTACCTCTTGAGGCATCTTTCAATGCAATGAGGCCTAAAACAATAGTAGGAATCTCACTCCCTACTTACTAGAACTAAAGACTAGAACTTAAAAACTAAGGACCGAAGAATTTACCCGTTGAAGACTTCTGCACAATTTTTTCCAGAGCTTCTCTCTCTTCTTTCTCCCTCTAGATTTCGGCCAAGGAGCTTTTGAATGTGGTGTGAAAATTTCAAGAGGATGGCATCCTATTTATAGAATTCTCAAAGGACATAAAGGGAATTTTGCAAGTTGTTTCAACCCTTGGATTTTGGCTTGATCAAGAAGACAACATCTTGGCCATTCTTCCCTCTTGGTCGACATAAGGGGCTGATGTGGCAGCCAAGGATTGGTCAAAATTGATGACTTGGCTTGCTTTATGCCCGGTCTAATAGAGTTTCCCCGATCGGTCCCCGTTTCGCGTAATTTCGGAAAAACCTCAAAATTCTGGATTTACAACTTTGAAGACATATTCTCACTTAGAAGAAATGTCCAAGTTAACCTAAATTTTGATTCCATATAGGGCTCCAACTGTCAGTCTGAAGTTCCTCGAAAAAATAAAATCTCACTGATCAATATTTTACCTTGACTTTGGAAATCCCATTCCTAGATCTCCAGATAGGATCCGTTTCCTAAATATTGAATTACTATTCACTACATTAAATTATATTATATAATAATCAAATTTTTTTCCAACATATCATATTTATTTTTTGTTCTTATTTTCATTTTTCTTTTCTTTTCTTGGGCCTAATTTCGGCTGGCCCTATTTATTATTAAATAAATATTTATTTATTATTTAATTAATTATTTCATTATTTACTTATTTAAATTTTCTCAAAAATTCCACAAAAAACCCTAATTGGTCCATTCTTGTATTTAGGCTTAAAAATACCTAAACTCAACAATTTTTCTCCAAAATTTCCAATTAATTAAAAAATATATTTTTACTAATTTTAGGCCAAAAACCACTAATTTTAGGGTTTTACATAATTATTTGTGAATTTCCTTTGCTTATACTTAAGTAATTAGCCCAATATTACTTAATTACTTAATTATCACAAGTTGATAATTTTCTTACTTAGAACACCTCATTGTCTTCATACTTTTGCATTAACATTAGAACTTCCATGCCTCTTGCATTATTCTATAATTTACAAGGGTATTTTGGTCTTTTTATTACTTTTTGGATATTCTTATACAATTTCTCCAAGTTCATAATTTATTAAATTACCATAATTAGAGATAATATATTCTCCTAATTCACTTGGTCATTTTACTGCCTTTTAGGATTTTTCATAATTTTTCTAAGTTATTCATGTCCCTTAGGGGCATTTTCGTCATTTTGGCACTTTGGCCCTTAAATTCCCTGATTTCCTACAGAATTTAACTTAGAATAATAGGCTAAATTTACACAAGTCTGGAGACATTAATTTCACTTATCAGAAATATCTATTTTATTCATAATATTCCAGATAATAAAATCCGGGTATTACAATATATATATACATGTGTTTTTACCAAGGTTATTAAACTCAGATCAGCTACTAAACCGGTCGGGGTACTGGGTCAAGGGTGAATAGGTCAAATCGGAACTAACCGGGCCAAGCTGATGAGAAATTGAAGATTTCAGGGTTATTAATATGAAATTCTAAAGAAAATTTAAAAAAATTGATTTTTTTATAAAAAAATAGTGAATCAGGTTGATGCCCGGACCGGACCGGTTTTTTGAAAATTTGTCACTTTCCAAGCCGACCTGGTCAGTCCTAGTTTCAAAACCCTGATTTTTATTTCCCTTAAACTGAAATTTCATGAATATAAAATATCTCAAATTGATAACCTCTGAATTTTTTAGAGAGAAAGAGAAAAGGAAAATTGCTTCTGTGTTTATTTCCTTGAAATTGAAATTTCTTTTCTTTTTTCCCTTTGATAGTAAAATAATAATTTAAAAAGTTGTTGAAATTTTCATTCTTTTTTATTGGCTATCTTATTGGGTCATATTTGAGCATTGTCAAATATAATTGGGGGTAACTCTCCCAAAAGCATTTCAGAACTCAAGACCTTGTACTTAAGCGATCAAAGTCATTTTCACTATAATCAACACTTGTTGGTTAAAATTTTCATATTTCTACTTTTAAGATTTATGAAGGTTTTTCTTTACAAATAGAAAATAAACTATACAAATCTCCCTATAGTTTACTAAATTTTACACATCTCCATTTCATTTTTAAATAAAACAAATGGTTCTTGTTTTTTTCCCTGAAATTACATACAGATCCCTTAATTTTTTTGGGACACTTGTGAAATTCATCTTCATTTTTTCGAATATCTCTGTAGGTCTAATAAATTAAGAGAGGTTAGTGTAATACTGTAATCTTAGTAACATCAAGAGAGATTTCTATTCATCTTAAAATTTGAGGAAAGTTATGAGCATTTTCAACAAAAATCAAATAACATTTGATGATTTCTTCAAATATTTGTATTTATATGAATTATTAAAATACAAAGTATTTTTCTATCTTTTATTATTAGGGAAAAAAATTTCTTTTATCCAAGATATCTATATTAAAAATATGGGAGAATTGGGGATAAGGACTTATTAATTAAGAAATTTAATAGGGAAAAAATACCAAGATCTCTCCAACCAAACTCGGAAGGAAAAGTGCCAAAATACAGAAGCTAAAATGAAAAATAAAATATACATTTTTTGTGTGGTCAAAAAAAGACCTGATAAAAAATCTTCATTTTATTTTTTCATGTTCTATATTTTAGCTTCCGTATTCTTTACTTTTTTCTTCCAGATTTTTTGCTGGATAACTTTAGGTCCTTTTTAAATTTTCAAAATTTTTCCATAAAGTCCCTATCATCCCAATTTTCTCTAAAAATATTCTACCGCAATTAAATTCACGCAGTGCCAACCAATGCTAAGCAGAATATATTTATATGTGAAATAGAATAAGCATACAAGTTTTCTTATAAATAATTTATATATAGCCCTATAGAAATATAAAATTTCCATGCTTAGAAAACAAAAAAGGATCTAAATGATTATTAATATGGGGATGAAATATTCAGTATTTTATAATTTATGAAAGAATAAAACTTTCTTGTTTATATAATATATTTCTCATGAGATGCTAGCTGGGTATGGGACATGCATGTAGGGTTGGAACACAATGGAACATTGAATTGAGTGGGACATGAAATGGGTCCTCAAAACGTTGCCCTAATTTTAGAGGCCATGTGACACCAAGGTCCACCAGAAATCATTGGTGTACAGATGGAATTTCATCTTTCTATATATCTCCTAATCAATTAATAATATTATCTAATTACTTGACTCATATATATTGAATAAAGATAAATATTTTGATGTGGACTTCTACGACTTCTGAGAAAGCCACTCACTTTTTCACTGGTCCAGTTTGTCCTTTCAAGATGAATGATAAAAGAAGAAGAAGAAGAAGGATCCCACATTGAAATATAATTCAAATAGACTAAGTGAGAGCTTTGAAAATGATTTGACACACTCAACTTACTGTTAATTTTTAAACGTCATGCTCACGATCAACTTCATTTGAATTATATACATGGTTCCATATAAAAACAATAAGCCCATTATATTAATAATTATCATATGGGTAAAGGAGTAAAAAATACACACGTGCTTTACTCTCGGGAGCGCCCAGCACCATATGTTTTTTTTTGGAGCAAAAATACACACGTGGTTACCATTTTGGAGCAAAAGTCACATCCTACCGTTATGTTACTGTTCACTTCAGCTATTTCTCTCTCATCACGGTGAATAGTACTTAACGGTGGAATGTAACTTTTGCTTCAAAATGGTAACCATGTGTGTATTTTTGCTCAAAAAAAAAACATATGGTGCTGGGCGCTCCTGGAGGTAAAGCACATGTGTATTTTTGTTCATTTACCCTTATCATATTTGCTGAATGATTAAGCATATAATTAAACTAAAGGTGACATCTTTATAAAGTGGCCCCCATAAACTTACTAGAATGCATGATTATGTGATCTATAATTGCTGAACCACCTTGCACTGCTAGGGTTATATATGTGTGTGAATTTGTGTGTAGTGCCACCCACGTATGTAATTAACTCTAGCTGTCATGCTGGCTGCTAAATCTCTTACTAATTACTTCCTCTAGTTCATAATATAAGACATACTTAGCATTTATCCAATTTGATTAGATTAAGAAAGTTTATAAGTATGATGACAAGTATTTTCTAAAACACCCTAGTCATCTTCCTTAATACCCCCATTCCCTCTTCTCCTTAATTATTGTTAAGAGAACATCAATTAGAGTAAATTAGGAAGATATTGATAAATATGAAAGATAATTCTTATATTTAGGATTAAGATTAATTCCTCAAATATATTTTATATTAAGGATTGGAGGGAGTAATAAAAAGGATTAAGGAAATCCTTTTGCATAGACTCACAAGTATAAACCCTAAATCATAAATAAGCATCGCATTATAAAATGTGCATATACTCTATTTACTTTATTTATATAGGTCACTCCTAACATATTTTACTGAAATTAAGAAAAACCTTAAATCACATTAACTATTGTTTTAAATTTATAATACCTTTTCAAATTTATCTCTATTTAATATGTATTCAACTCCAAGAGTATAAAATCAATACAATAATAAATAAAAGGTAAAATTGTATATGTGTGTGTCTGTATAGTTAGGGGTAGAGATAGAATTTAATTATTGGAGGGACAAAATTGAAAAATAAACATATAATACAAAGTTTATATAAATTTTTGAAAGAAAAAAAATATAACACCTAGCTAGCTATCTAATACTAGAAATATGCCTGGGTTTTTTCCTTTGCAATTGTACCTATTTAATTGAGAAGTCCCCCCCCAAAAAAAAAAAAGAAAAAAAATCATTATTAGATTGAAAATTTTGGTGTAAATTTCTATGTTGTGCGTATCTAGCTAGACATACTCACCAGCAACCGTCAATTGTATACAAGTTAAGCATTATATAATCCTAATAATGAGTCTCAACTAGTTCGAAAGCTCCATGTGATTTTGCCCAAAAGAAAAGGAATAGAGACAGAAGATCGTGAAGACACAAATAAAAAAGATGCTCTGTGTGTGAGTGAAATCTAAGATTCATTATTATGTGAGAGAGATAATCCATAGAAATAATATAATACTGAAAATCTGAAACAGCAACGAAATTAATGAAAGTAGGGCCTTTGCATGCACTGAATAAGGCATCTATTAATTATTTCTTTTTTGAATCATTATTATTGCTTCCTGTCCTTTATGCACTCTGGTACTGGTCTGCTTTGCTTAATCTGTTTATTTATGTAATGTGCCTAACTAATTATTCATATGTACTAGTATATGCTAATATGCAAGGCCTTCATCACAAACATATTAATTAACATGTCCTATCTAAATTATTATTATATATCTATATTTTGCAGGCATTGAAAGAAGTAATTAAACCATTATGAGATTAAACGTGCCTTAATTAATTATTACTGTGTTCATGATGCCAGCTCATATATCTCTGACACTACTGAGACTGACATAAAATAGCCTTCATGTTGATTAAATTTGTGAGCAGAAGATCCGTGCATTTTCTGTGAAACCCTAATTCTGATGATGATATTAAATTGCATGAAATATGGATATTGAAGTTTCATTCTAAAAGAGCAGTGTAGCATATAGCAAGTTGCTGTTGGAATCAATGAGCTAGAAAGCTGAAGTGGACCTGCTTGCAGGTGATTCCATCACTATCTCATGATCGTTTCAAAAATGATCGTCCCCATACATATATAATTCGATAATTGATCTTTATACATCATTAATTAATCATATATATGACTCATGATCGTTTTATAAAACGACAGTTCATGTATATATATTTAACTTAATGATTCTAAGAAGTGGATGGTACATATACTGGCACACTAGGGTAACAAGCGGAACAAGTTACAGTGTGGTGGGACACTTAGTTACTGTGCTAAGAAACTAAATACTTTCATGGTTTCCAATTCAGTTCTCATTGCTTTGTCAGCATCTAACAAGTTTTATCCCTTTAGGTGGAGATGACTACATGGATCATATGATGTCACTGTATTCTATCAACAATCAATATTTTAAATAAATTGTTAATCAAAATGTCACACTCAATAATTACATTGAGTGTTCTTTTTAGTTCTCCTCTACGTACCCCTTTATAGAGGATTCCGTATTGTATTTGATATGCCATGCATCCTCATCAGTTCATCCAGTGACCTTCTTTGTAGGCGCATGAGGTAAACTCAATTAGAAACTTGCTGGGATCCAACTTAACAGTGAAGAAACAGTGCGAGAGAGAGAATAGGTTAATAGGAGTTAATAGCAGCAAAGAAGTATATAGGACTTTGTACAATAGACCCAAAATGAATGATGCTGCATATGGTAGGGATCAAATGAATAGATGAGTTTGGGTTTGATTTTTTGCTAAATTTATTTTTGGGATTAAAATGTTGATGAGTGTATCAAAACTATATACAAGAAAGTCATTGTTCTTGAAGAATCTGTATGTGCATTATTGTGTTCTAAACAAATGGTCTAAAGAATGTTGTAATAAGGATAATTGATTACTCCCCCTTCTCCTATTTATAGGATCAACTAATTTCACAGTTCTTAAGGGGTGATATATAGTTGATATCTTTAAACGTGTAAAATTTTTAATTTTATCTTCACTGGAATTAATGACCACAATTAAGTGTTGTATGGGAATTAAAAACATGTTAACGGCTTAATGGACAAGTTTGAAAAAAAAAAAATTTGCCACATTTTAACTCTACATTTAATGCTATCAAAGTCATTTACAATGGAAAAGTGCTCAATATAAGGTAAAATGGAAGTTTTATCAAAATGCTGTCAGGCCAAAAAAAAGCATAATAAGCATACGTAGTTGAGATGGATGCTTGATTATGTAAGAAAAAAAAATTCATAATAAACAAATATGTGTGTGTGCATGTATCTATGCGCCAAAGAGTTAGATTATTGACATCTATTAAAGAGAATGAAAATGGTAGAAAATTATTTTAGGGGTTTACACAAGTACCCAAAAAAAAAAGTTATTGGATGTCTTAGTGAAGAGATAGAATAAGTAATATGAAAACCTGTGAATGAAGACATAATAAAACACTCAATACACTTATAGAGCATAATCTTTTAATTAACAATTTATTTAAAAGTCTAAGTGTCAATGGCACCATGCCATAACCATATAGTCCACCACTAAGTGTGATAAACTATAAAAGCAAATTATTGAAACTATAAAAGCAAAAACAGAATGAAGTTAAATTTACACCGTCAGTCTTATTTACGTTGGTGCATGTTTTAATAGGTTTTGAGCATGCATCCCATTCTCCCAACTCAAATCAATGGAAAAGAATAAAACTATAAAATAAAAGAGCTCTCTCTCTCTCTCCCCCTCCCTCTCTCTATATATATACACTCATATCGCTGTCAGTGTCTGTTATATATAGAGACAGATCAGCTTTTGAGAAAGGCATTAAATAGAGGGAGCAGAACTGATGAAGAAAGTGAAAATAACAGAGAAACATACAGCGGAGCATGCAACGCCAAAGGCGTAATTCTGGCCATCGTCCTTTCTTCTTCACCCTCCTGCAAGCTCGTGATCCAAGACGATAACTAAGGTATCAAATGCCAACAACCACATCTTCTCTCTCCTTTTTCTTTTATCCCTAAATTATTTACTTTTTTTTAATAAATAAATTATTTAGTCTTTATAAAATTGTAGTCATATCACTATCATTTTTTAATTTAAGTGGCTTTTACCTTTAGTATACTATAGTAATGGAACCGGTTAGCTCTCATCGCAATGAAGAGCTCTCATTACAAATTATTTAGATCTAATTTAGTAATTTAGATTCAATTTTTCAATTTAAAATAAAGATAATTTTTTAATTTTCAGTTTTCAAAAACATGATTTTTCGATGTAAAAATCATTAGTTAAAAATCTTAAATCTGCACTATTAAAATTTTATTTGAACTGTGTAAATTTCACTACAGTGAATAGCTCTCAGTGCTCATCATCGGCGATGAGCAGTAAAACTGATTCTCTATTGTAATTTTAATTTTCTAACTACATTACCTTTTTGGGCAAAAAAAAAAAAAACTACATTACCTTTACCCTTGCTCATTTTGATTAGCTAGTTGGATTAGCAAAAACAAACTGACTATGTTGAAACGATTATCAAAGTTGCTTATCAAAATAAACTATTTTCTAAGTGATGAATGATGGTACAAAAAAAAAACATGAATTAGCAACGGAATTGTACGATTCCATCATCAAATATATTGTCACTAATAAATTATCGATGGAATTTCATAGCTAAGTCAAATTAGCGACAGAATTCCATCACTAATTAACTGTTTTGTAGTGATGTTTAACTTAGCAAAACTAAATAGAGCATACAAATTAAAGGCAATCTTTGTCCGCAAGTTTCCACCTCTCTCCACATATATAACTGTAATCTAAGTTTAGCTATCACGTAAGAGTGACTAAGAAAAAGCTTAATTATGGAAGAAATTAAAGACACCTAACTAGTAACATATGAATTAATAAAAACCCAAACCAAATAAAATTTAATAAACACTTGCATGTGTGTGTGTGTGTGGAAGAAAAAATCTAGCTAGGTGTACCAATATTAATTTTCCAAAAGTGTCAATTTGAACTTTCTGTTTGATGCGTCTGAAAGTGAAGGAAACCGTTTGTGATGGTTGAGACGTGAGATGACCACCATCAAATAGTGTGTGGTTATGAGGGGGAAAAAATCAGGTGTGTGAACTGTGGAAGATTGTGAATCAAATCGGGTCCCATTTTGATTCAATATATATAATATTATTTGGATCCAATCTAACGATGGTCCTAACTAATGCAACTTTTTTCTTTTTCTGGGTCTCATAAAATGGTGAGTACTCGTTTAAATGTAAAATTATAATGGCACACAAAATCAAGAGTTGCTCAGCTTATTATTTCATTTTCTGGAGAGGGTGTCAACTATATATAGTGAGTGTTTGAATTAGTGTATGCAAAACTCAAGTTTTCACAAATTAGAATTTACAAATTGAATATTGGGTAAAAGCTAATCTAAGTTCTCTTGTTTTGTTTGGATGACTGTTAGAAGCTTCTCCCAAAAGCGATTGTGAAAAAGCCAAACTTGGTACGTAGCTTCTTTCAAACAATGGTTCTATCTCATTAATATATTTTTAGTTTTTACTGAGTGTTTGGATATAGCCTGCATGGAAACCAAGGTCTTGATGAAAAAATTTCTTTAGATGATCTAAACACACACTAGGTAGGCCAGATTATAGTCGTAAATATGTTTTTTTTTATATATATAAAAAGGCCAAATGACATTAATAAGAAAAAAGTTAAAGTACATTATAAAGACAATAACAAAGGCGACAAGGAAAATAAGAACCTGTTTGGTACAGATAAAATTTGAGGAGGGAAAGGAATTTAGAGACAGGAAAGGAAGAGAAGACAAGATTATGAAAAATGAGGGAAGATGAGTTATTTGGTAAGAAGAAAATGAAATGGTAGTAGTTGGTATAAAATCAAGAAATGTATATTTTACCTTTAAAAGTAATTAATTCAAAATAAAAAAGAAAAATAATTTTTTTGCTAAAATATATATCAAGTTTGAACTTGTGTAAAAAAAATTCCCGCCAAGTTTGAACTTAAATTCGAACATCCTGCCAAGTTTAAATTTGAGGGGTAAATTTGTCAAAAAGTGTGAACAATGACGCGGGAAGTTGAGATCCCACCAATTTTGGTGGGATTTGATCTTCCCACATATGAGGGAAGATTGGTGGGTCTGGGAAGATTGGTCCAAAATACGTACCAAACGGAGGAACTTTCTAATTTTCCTTTCCCTTCCCACCGATTCCGTGTACCAAACGGGCCCAAGTTAGTAAATACCCATGAAGATTAATTAATAACTACCACATCTAAACTAGTAAATGAAGAGAGAATATCTTCCAAGACAATATTTTTTCCTGTTCCTTGTATATGACTAGCCTCGAGCAAATTGCTTGATTGATGTCAAAAGTTGTAATGGTGAGGTCTCATGATCGAATAAAGAGGATTTAATAATCTAGGAAGGAGCAGAATGAAAATGAAGACGCTTATAATTAAACAAATGATCCTCCATATGTTTTCAAACCCACTGAAAGTGTTGTAGAGTTTAACCTTGAAGGCATATCCAAATATAACATAGATCAGATTAACAATCTTGCTTTTAATTCTATGTAATATAATGGTACAACCAAAATTATTGAAGATTGGATTTATAGGCGCACAGAGCTACTAAACATTAGGCTTGGCGCAAGGAGAAAATTATTCCAACCAGCTTTTGACTCCTCTAGCCTTGGTTTGAATAATCGTCCAAGGATGATCCAAACATATCAAACAAATCTGTATAAGTGATTGTATTGGGACTAGTTAAAGGTTCTTGAATAAGGCTAGCTTCCAAGACAATGTGTTTGGGATAACGGTAAGAAAAGTAGCTTATTTGCAATCTGACTTATGCAAACTTAAGATTGGATAAAAGTCAGATTGTGTAATGTGATTTATGTTTGGATTGACAGTAACATAAGTGGCTTATTGTATTCGAACTAGTTAAAGGTTCTTGAATAAGGCTAGCCGAATGTGTTTGGGATAGCGGTAAGAAAATTAGCTTATTTGCAATTTGACTTATGCAAACTTAAGATTGGGTAAAAGTCAAATTGTATAATATGATTTATGTTTGGATTGGCGATAACATGAGTGATTTTTTTGAAACTGAAACTTGTTTGAATGATTATTTTGAAACGCAAGTTTAGATGAAAAATAACTGAAAATGATGTGAATCTTATTAAATAATGCACATATATTATATGTGTGTGTATTGTGAAAAATACAGAAAATTGTTTGGATGATTAATGGAAAAACAAGTTAATAAAAGACTGAAAAGGCATGAATTTTATAAAAATAAAAATAAGAAATGTATTATTTGGAAAAAAAATTACAATACTAAACTACTTTAGTTTTTTAGGAAAATTGGTGAAAAGTCCACTAAAAATTTAATTGGTGAGAATTATCTAAATCAGAGTATTGTCATGATTTTTATATATAAAATTATCAAGTAATGCCCACCAATTAAATTTCTCATAGACCTAAATCAGAGTACTATCATGATTATTAACTTTTAAGTGAATTTATATTTAGGACAAAAAATTTCATTTATAAGGATTTATAATAAGGACTATAATAATATTTCAATTCAAAAAAGTGACATCCAATATTTTTCTTTCATAAACTACTTCTTTCTCTTCACGGTGGAAAAGGCAAAAGCCAGAAATTTTGGCTTTTGGCATAAGCTGCTTTTTTTTTTTTTAAAAAAAGTCCAATTGAAAAAAAAAGTCATAACAAACATCTTCAAAAAGCTAAAATCAACTAAAGCACATTTGGACATCTAAAAGCAACTTTTGGGATGGCCAAACGGCATCCCAAACACACCTTAAGAATTAGGATTAATTAAGGTACTAAAATAACCTTAAACTTTTATTAAAAGTGTAAAAGTAACCATAAACTATTTTTTTGGAGTAAAAGTAACCATAAGCTTTCAAAATTAGGACAAAGCTGTTAAACCCAACTAACTTACATCTATTACAATAGGATAAACTAATATTTTAACTCTTAAAGTTTTGACTTACTTATAACTTAATTCATGAACTTTTGACTCGCATGCAATTTAGTCTTTGATGTTTCTGAGACATCTTATAAGACAAAAATATGTTAAAATAATGTTGAAAATTACTTAGGTGGATTTTACATAAATTAAAAAAATAAAAAACAACGTCCTCGTCCCCACCAACTCATTTCCCCCTCCGCCTTCGTTTTCCAGAAATCTTGTTGGGAGGTCAATCCCTATTTTGTTATGTATTTTTAAACATTATTTGGGAATTTTTTTCATAATTGTTCGCAGTAGTGAAGTATCATCCAATTTAGAAAATTTGTCTCAAATGTCTGTCTGATCAAACAAATAATATTCACGACAAATGTATTTTTGAGTCAACACTAAATTGTTGACCGTTCCCATTTTTGTTCTCCTCTGTTGGAGAATGGGATCGAACCTTGTTGAAAATTTCACCAGTAAAAAAAAATAAAAATACATCAATATTGAACTCTGATCTCTTTTGAGTTTTACTTATATAAACACATTTGATATGATGATCCAGTGTCAATTCGTAAGAGAGAGGAATCAACCATGAATTGTAGCACATATTAATATTATTGGGTGTTGTAATACCCTAAAAATCACACTTAGGGTAAATATCATAAATTAGGAAATAATACCTATTAAAAATAGGTGAATATGTGGTCTCAAAGAATATGTTCAATTTATCTTATTTTCTAAAGGAAAATTTCTTGGAAATTAGGGAAAAATGTAATAATGAGCCAAAATGACCAAAATGCCCCTATGGAGCATATAATGACTTAGAAAGATTGTGAAAATCCTAAAAGGCAGCAAAATGACCAAGTGAATTATGAGAGTATATTATCTCTAATTATGGTAATTTAATAAATTATGAACTTGGAGAAATTGAATAAGAATGCTCAAAAAGTATTGAAATGACTAAAATACCCTTGTAAATCCTAAAATAATGCAGAGGACATGGAAACAGAAATGTCAGTGTAAAAGTTATGAGGTAATGAGGCATTCTAATTAAGAAAATTATCAACTATTGATAAGAAAGTAATTAGGTAATTTTTGGCTAATTACTTAAGCTTAAGCGAAGGAAATTCAAAGATAATTATGTAAAACCCTAAAATTAGTGGTTTTTGGCCAAGAATTAGTAAAAACATATTTTCTAATTAATTGGAAATTTTTGAGGAAAATGGATGAGTTTAGGTATTTTTAAGCCTAAATACAAGAATGAACCAATAAGGAAATTTTGTGAAATTTTTAGGAAAATTGAAATATATAATTAATTAATTAAGTAATTAATTAATTAAAAAAATAAATAAATATTAAATAATATTAATTAGGGTCCAGCCGAAATTGAGGGAAAATATGAAGATAAGAACAAGTTAAAATATCATGATATTTTTGATAAAGTTGTATTATTATATATTATAATTAAATATAGTGAATAGTAATAAAATAAACAGGAAACGGATCCTATCTAGAGAATCGGGAATGGGATTTCCAAAGTAAAGGTAAAATATTGATCAGTTGATTTTTATCTTCCGTTAAACTTTTCCGGAAGTTAATTCTGAAGCCGGTAGAGCATTTTCCTAATAAGACGAAATAGGGAAAAATGCAGATAGTCACATTTTGGACTTGAAGAAAATAAATTCTAACTCAACATCCGGAGATGAGTTTAGGATTTCCTGGACATATTTGGAATCAGTGAATTTTTGCCCAGAGGTTGGTAATTAGGAAATTCGTTTCGCAACCGACACGTTTTTCCGTAAAACTTCCGTCGATAGGAGAAGACCTAGACAGTGTTAAAAGTTAGTTAAATTAGACATTTCTAATGAGTAATGAAATGTCTAGGAAGTGTCTAATCCAGAATTTTGAGATTTTTCCGAAATTACGCGAATCGGACACTGATCGGAGAATTCGACCGGAAGGCTTCTGGAAGGTGGACACTTGGCACCATTTGATTTGCTCTTCTCTTGAATTTTGGGGCATGGATTTTCGGCCAAAGAGAGAAGGAAGAGGAGAAAACTTGTTTCCAAAGTCATGAACGGACGGTCCAGATCGATTCTCACAAAGTTGATCCGACGAACGAAACCCTATCCTTTTACCTATAAATACCCCCTCCTCCCTTTGGTTTTCTCACAATTTGAGAAGCAAGACCGAATCTAGAGAGAGAAAGAAGAGAGAGGAGCTCTGGGAAATTCTGTAGCGAAGCTCTGGGTAGGTTTTTCGGTACCGAGCTTTAAGCTTTCGTAGTTCTTTCAATAGTTAGAGTAGTAATGTTAGTATAGCCTTTAATTTTTCAAGTATGATTAAATATCATATGATAGGGCTATATTAGTCATTATTTCGAAAATCATGGTGGGGTCGAAGTTCTGGCAAAATTTTGGAAGATTAGAGTTAAAATAGCGAAGCTCTGGCGAAATTCCGCCGATTAGGGGCATCAGGGGCAAAATGATAATTTTTACCTAAATGCCTGTTATGATGTAAATCATTAATTAATATGATTTATATTTCGAAAATCATGTTGGAATAGGAGTTATGTTGAAATTTTGGAAGATTAGGGTCAAAGTAACGAAGTGCTGGCGAATTTCCGCCAATTAGGGGGTCAGGGGTAAAATAGTCATTTTGACTAAAAATGTCCGTCGTAATGATAGATCCTTAACAAGTACGTTGTTATATTGATAGGATATCCCTGAATACGTTTTGACCTACTGTCGAACCGCTGTCCGACGTGCTGGTTTCCGTTTTCCGTCAGAAGTACGATTTTCCATAAAACGTGCTAGAATAACATCAACGAAAGTACGTCCGCGTATTGTAACACTAATCTGATGTTTATTGTATGCGTGTATGTGCTATGTGTATGGTATGCTTATGTGAGGTAGTTGTTAGCTCTGTGTTATGTTCACGTACTGTTGATTATACCTGTTGGATATTGGGATACCTTTCAAGGGGGCCTATGTGCTGTCGGAGGCCTATGTCTTTGTCGGGGGCCTACGTCTTTGTCGAGGCCTATGTCTTTGTCGGGATACGTTGCGGGGTAGGGCCTATGTGCTGTCAGGATATGTTTATCTGTGCTATATCTGCTGAATGAATTTGTGTTGTTAGTGTTGTGATTGTCTGTAGTCCATATACTGCTATATGTAAATATGAGGTTAACCGTTACCTGAGGTCCGATTGCAATGGACCTCAGCTCTTAATATAGCATTAGGGTCAGGAGGACCGAGTGCCGAGGAGAGAGGCAAGCAGCCCGCATAGAAGATCCAGCTGAGGACTTCCTTTTGTTGTTCCGGGGGAAGCCTTTCTTTTGTCGTTATGTACTTTTAAAACACTCGGTTACTATGCCGTTGTTGTAATTAGCCAGACTTACGGCATTTGAAATACAAGTATCAGTTACTCAATCGCTCCGATGCTCTACTCTGATGATTTTGAAAAGATGTTTGATGAAAAAAAATTATACTGCTTTTGAAAAGTTGGGATGTTACAGGTGTTGTTGAGGGTTTGACATGTGGAGTGTAGGGTGGTGATTATGGCCCTAAAACTTGTGGGTTTCCTGCACTTTTTAACAGTATTTTAACTTTTTTTTTTTGCCACATAAGATGAACATAAGCATTAGGGATTGAGTTGCAAGCAAGTCAAAAGTTTAGAAATTGAGTTCTAAGTGTGAGTCAAAATTTTAAAGGCTTTTAATTTAGATTAATTTTCTTCGTTGTAATTGATAAAAGCTAGTTGGATTTAACACTTACTCCTTAATTTTGAAAGTTTATAGTTATTTTTATTCTAAAAAATAGTTTATGATTACGTTTGATAAAAGTTGAAGGTTTTTTAACACATTAACCTTTTGAATTATAAATATTCATTTCACAATTAAGATGGTCCAAAGTTCAAACTATATATTTGACTAGTTGATCGCCATTCATATGTAAAGAGGATTCCCGACGTTGGACACACGTACGAGAAATGTCGTTGCTGAATTAGTGTTAGTGGTTACCCTTAAAACGTGAAAATGATAGGGAGACAATATTTTGTTTGAATTAGTCATCAGCATAGTAAGCTGGAAAAAAAATTACTTTTTCAAGTTCAATTCCCCCCACAAAGTACGTTGGAAAAAAAGAAGTTATAATATTCTATTCACACTTTGATGTGCGAAAAACTGTGATAATTTGTGTTCAATTGCAAAATCACATCTCTCTTTCTCAGCACAGTGCATCTTCTTCTCCACTTGATGTTGCTGTCTACATCAAACCATTCTTTGCGAGATGTCCAAGAATTTTGGCAAGTTTCCACCCCATCAAGGTCACTGTCTTAGCTAGGCTGTATAATCACTAGTAATACGTGAGATAGTTATTCGGATCAAGTTAACCAACTTTCCAGATTCAAACATGTGTGAACAGTACAACACATGCAATATTTTCAAAGGGCGAGAATTTTTTTATTTTTTTTTAAAACATAGACACCCACTTATTTTCATGCATCACTCAAAGTTCAATTTAATTTGATGAGTACATTGTGCATTACTTGTTAATTTTCTTGAGCTTCTAAATGGGCTAAGAACAAGAGTGAATTCACATGCCCAATAATAGGCCATCAGATGAGATAAACACGATTGAAATCGATTAGGAAATAATATATTCCATTAATTAGAGTCCGTTACAGTATTTCCATTATGTTGTTACTACCTCAAGTCCTAAATAAAATATATTTAGCTTCCTTAACCTTTCTAAAAAATGCAACTTGATTTTATATTTAGGATATAAGTAAGTATATTTTATCAATAGTAGTCAACTTTTTTGGATAAACCATTATCAAAAGCTCCAATTCAACATATGTAGTCACATTACTAGAAAATTCGCAATTTGCGACGGAAAATAATCCGTCGCAAATTTCAACAAATTTGCGACCGGAAAAAAAATCCTCCGCAAAAAAAAAAAAAAAATTTGCGACGGAAAAATAACCCTGTCGCAAAATTGCGACGGAATATTTCAGCCGTCGCAAAAACGATGGACTCACGGGTCCGTCACAATTTTTGCGACGGATCCCAACTGTCGGCAGTCAAACGCTGACTTTTGCGACGGACCCGGGAGTCTGTCGCAAAATGGCGGACCCTGAAGTAGTAGTGAAGTATCATCCAATTTAGAAAATTTGTCTTAAATGTCTGTCTGATCAAACAAATAATATTCATGACAAATGTATTTTTGAGTCAAAACTAAAATGTTGACCAGTCCCATTTTTGTTCTCCTTGGGGAATGGGGACGAATCTTGCTAAACATTTCACCAGTAAAAAGAACAAATTTATATCAGTATTGAGCGTTGACCTCTTTTTGAGTTTTACTTATATGAACACATTTGGTGATCCACCGCAGAGGGAGGAACTAACCATGAATTATAACACACATATTAATATTATGGATTTGGCTTTGGTTTGCTATGGACTTACGTCTGTTGTGGACCGCTGCATGAAACGGCACAGTTTCATGCACCCTTATCCTTTTTGTTAAGAAAAATATATTTCAAGCACTGCCGAGTAGTAAAAAAATAATTCAGGATACTATATGGTACTAAAACAATTCTTCGTTTTCTTGAAAACTTATTTTAGGATCTTGAAAAAGTATTTCAGGGTACTGACTGGTACTAAAAGGATAATAAAAAAATAATTCATGATCTTAAAAAAAAATTAGATATGGAAAAAATAATCCAGGTACTGACTGCTACTAAAAATATGCTTGAGAATATTTTTTTCATGATACTAAAATAATTTTTTAAGTTCATGAATTATTTTTTCAGTACCAGTCAGTATCCTGAAGTATCCTTTTGGTACCAGTTAGTACCTTGAAATATTTTTTCACAATCCTAAAATATTTTTCAAGATCATGAATTATTTTTTCAGTATCATGAAGTATTCTTTTAATACCAGTCAGTACCCTCAAATATTTTTTTCAGTACCCTGAAATATTTTTTCAAGATCCTAAAATAATTTTTCAAGATCACGAAGAATTTTTTTAATACCATTCAGTATCCTAAATTATCTTTTACTACCCGACAGTGCCTGATTTTTTTGTTTCTTTTACAAAAAAAAAGGGATAATGTAATACCCCAGATAAATAAAATGGCCATTTCTGATAAGTGAATATGTGGTATTGAATTTATCGTATTTATGAGGGAAAAATCCCTTAGAAATTAGGGAAAAAGATTATGGGGTTAAAATGACCGAAATCCCCCTGGGATGCATAAATAGCCTAAGAAAATTATGAAAAATCCTAGGTGGCGGTAAAATAATTATTAAAATTTAGAGAGTATATTGTCTCTAATTTTGGTAATTTAATAAAATACAACCTTGGAAAAATAAAGAGGGAAAAGTCAAAAAGTACTATAATGATTAGAATGTCCCCGTAATTTCTAAAAAAATGCAAGAGGCATAAAAGACTAATGTCAGTGTAAAAGTTGAAAGGTAATGAGTTGTTTTAATTAATAAAATTATCAAAAATTAGTGGGTAATTAATTTAGTAATTATTGGCTAATTATTTGAGCTTAAACAAAGGAAAATTCAAAGATAATTATGTAAAACCCTATAAATAGTGGTTTATGGCTAGAATTAGCATAAAATATATTTGCTAATTAATTAGAAAATATGAAGAAAAATTGGTGAGATTAAGTAATTTTAAGCCTAAATACAATAATGGACCCATAGGAAAATTTTGTAAAAAAATTATATAAAAAAATTATTAAATAATTATTTTATATATTATTAAATAATTATTTAATTAATTAAAACGAAAATTAATAAAATAATAATAAAAAGGACAAAGAAATCTTAAGAGGATAAGATGATAGGATTTTGTAATATAATATAATTATATATAGTGAATAGTAATGGAATAAATAGGAAATGGATCCTATCTAGAGTACCAGGAATAGGTTTTCCAAAGTCAAGGTAAAATATTGATCAGTGGATTTTTATCTTCCGTTAGACTTTTCCGGAAGTTAATTCTGAAGCCGGTAGAGCTTTTTCCTAATAAGACGAAATAGGAAAATCCTGAGAAAAGGCCGGATAGCCAAGTTGAAAGTTAAGGATCTAAATGTCATGTTGCGACATCTGGGGAAGAGTTGAGAGTTTTCCTGGACATATTTGGAATCAGTGCATTCTTGTCCATAGGCGGTAGCTTCCGGAATTTCGTTCCGTAACCGGCACGCTTTTCCGTAAACTTCAGCAGGACCGTTGAAACCCTGTATGGAATCAAAAATTAGGTTAGCTTAGACATTTCTAATGAGAAAGAAAAGGTCTTCCAAGTTGTGATTCCGGATTTTTGAGATTTTCTGAGATTACGCAATTTGGACACCGATCGGGAACTTTATCGGTACAAGAGCATAAAGCAAAAGCATCACATCACATTAATTGATGTGACAATCCACCAACCAAGGGGTATGTGGAGGGCCAAGATGAAGCCTTTAAAAAAAAGTGTGATCCGACGGTCTAGAATCCGTCTGATAAAGTGTGAATTGTGCACCAGATTTTCCCTATAAGTAGCAATCTCTCCCTTTGCATTCTTCACACCAAAATCACTTCTCTAGTTGAACTTTCCTAGAGAGAAGAGAGAAGGAGGAGCTCTGGAGAGGGAAGGAGTCCGGGGAATTTTGCAGCGAAGCTCTGGGTAATTTTTAGGTCTTTAGTCTTTAATTCTTTCGGTAGTTTTAGTTGGAATGCTAGATAGATCTTTAGTTTTATTTTAAGTATTAAATTCGAAAATCATGGTGGGGTCGGAGTTCTGGCAAAATTTTGGAAAGTCGGAGTCAAAGTAGCGAAGCTCTGGCGAAATTACGCCGATTAAGGGAATAGGGGCAAAATGGTAATTTTTACCTAAAATGCCCGTTGTAATATCAAATATTGATAATGGTGATATTATCATTATAGGATATCAGAAACCTTGATCTGCTGTCGTTACGCTGTCCGACGTGCATTGTCAACCCATTGTTTCGTCAAACGTGCGGTTCGTCAAAACGTACCAGAAGTACCGTATATCGTCAACGGAGGTACGGACGCGTACTGTAACACTAATCTTGTGCTGCTTAAATACATATCTGTGATAGATACGTTCGTAGACCGATATACAGACAGTTTATACGGGTTATAGTCATAATAATGCCGTTATGTTTTCCTAGCGCTGAGGACACGAGTGGATATCGTGGCACTGGTTTATGTGCAGACTGTTGTTATATTTTACCTTATGAGGCTTTGCATATTGCTCTATGCTTATGTTCTGTCGTCATTATGATCATGCATCTGTTGTATGCTTATGTATTGATACACTGTTGTATTGTCTTGAATATCTGTTGTCTGTAAACTACAAAAAAAAACGGATTTTGCGACGGACAAAATCCGTCGCAAAAATGGGTTGTTCCGTCGCAAAACGCATTTTGCGACGGATTTTGGCCGTCGCAAAAAACCTTGTCGCAATTGCGACGGATTTTTTTTTTCCGTCGCAAAAAATTCCGTGGAATTATTTTACGTCGCAAGTTTTTGCGATGGATTTAAATATCCGTCGCAAAATTTTTTCCAAAAAAAAAAAAAATTTAGAATTAAATTTTTTTTTAAAATTAGAACTAAATGTGTTCCATAAAATATATATATACATATATATAGTCCCGAAGTATCAAACATAATGAGTTTTACATAGAGTGAAAACAAAATATAAATAATATTGTCCCGAATAACATGTACTAGAAAGTAGTCTAAAGAGTAGCAGCATCATCACCACCATCAACGTTGTCACCATCACCAGAAGCCGGCCCCTTGAAAAAAATACATCACAAATAAGACATGTGAAATGAAATAAATATATGTTGATGTCTGAAACAAAGAATGAAATATAATATCTCACCGCTACTTGCTGCGCCTTGGCGTTAATCCAACGCGGCTCACTCCCTTCAGACTGCTGGGAATGGGTACGCTCAAAGGCAATCCAGTCAACATCTTCTGGAGCAACATCCTCAGACAGTGCCTGCAAATACAAATAATGACCGTTAAATTATTGTTTCAAAGAACAAAATATTGAATAGTTAAATACAAAATAACGTGTACTCACAATTTTTCGTTTATGCTCACTCAGTGAAATGCAACCGCCAGCATAGGAAGGTCCATCCATTTTGGCCCTATTTTGCTTATTTTTCTGACTTTTATTTTGAAATTTCTCATCGGACGCCCAATGTTGAAGTAATTGGTCAACAACCTCTGGTTGAATCCAATCTTGCCGGCCTCTACCTCTTCTCAATTTAAAGAACCTCTCAGTCAACCATTTTCCACTCGAAGTTATAAGTCGATTTAAGGTCTTCATGATATTTAGGCAACGTATTAAACTTACGCCGAAAATCAATGACAAACAATCGATGGTGCAAATTTGAATAAGAAATTAACAACCATAAATTAAAACACATAACTTACCAAGAACTCATTGAACCAAGTGAACACAGAGGATATGATGGAAATATTAGCATAGAAACTAAAGGTAGAAAATCATAACATTATTATTGCGAACTTTACATGACTTACTCGGTGGTGCCAATAGGACAAATCCAAATCTTTCCATTTGCAGGATCTACCGATCCCCAGATTGGTTCCTCGAAAGAACTACCTCCTTCCCCGACATGGCTTTGAGGCGATGCATTGTGCTGAAGGAAGGAATGTCAACTACTGAAGATGCTTGTACATAGATGGTTTTAGAAAACTAAACATATGTAAATCAATTAGAAATCGTAAAGTAAACCTGCTCTGCTCCTTCTTTGTGGACTATGGGAAGTTCTCGGCCCAAGAGACGGCGACGATGACATATAAAGAGACGGTGACGATGACATATAAACCGACGGTGAAGATGACATCTCAAATAGCGGAACATCCGGGGAAGCGCCGAGCCCTCGCCTACAGAGGCACCGGATGACGTCCCCTACCCCTCGATAGGACGGGGTTGGACTCGACCACTACTACGTCCACTACCGGAACGTCCTCCTTGATGCTCCATCTCTGAACACTTATAAACATTATGTCAATATATATATATATATATATATATATATATTTACTAAATATGACAGTAGCGAAGTATATGACGGATTATGTAGTATAATTAGATCGTCATAAAAAAGAACTAACACACATCAACCGGACGATTCTTGTTCTTCATCATCTGCTTGCATGCCTTCCTCTCGGAGTCTCATAATCGTCGAACTCGATTCACTATCGAGTAAATCATTTCCTCCTCATCGTCGATTCTTCATCATCAATTTGGATAGGAATCAACTCTAACTCCGCGACCGAATTAAACAGATTGTTTGGTACATCGTCGTCGGCAATGTTTAGGGAAGTACATGTTCCACATCACCGAACGATTCAGGAATACCGTCATTTGTTTCTGACTCTTTCGTGTTTGGTATAATATGACGTGCTTTGGTTTTGATAACTCCCTCCACCCTTGACGGGATGTGGGGTATAAGGTATAGTAAACTTGTTCCTTTGTTGAGCAAGGATGAATGGGTCATAACTAACCGTATATCTCCTTATCCAGTGGATCTCAACATTACCATATTTGTCCACTTTTGTCCCACGCGGACTGTTATCAAACCACTCACACTTAAACAGAGTCACCACCTTGTCCCACTGGTAATGCAATTGAATTATCTCGATTAACTTCCCGTAGTAGGCTCCCTCGAGCATAGACCAAGACGGACATTACGGGGATCCATAGTAAATAACGGATTTGCCTCATCAAATTTACACCAAGCTTCGGCATCGGATGGATGCGTCACAAAGTTTTCATCCCTGCGATGCTCCCGGTGCCACCTCATATGCGCAGCTGTTTGTTCTGATGCATACAATCTCTGAAGTCTGGGCACAAGAGGAAAGTACCACATCTTGCTTAATGCTTGACGCGTCGTTTTCCTTCCGGTTCTCACAAATTTGTATCTGTCATGTCCACAGAATTTGCAATTGGTCATCTCAGCATCATCCTTGTAATACAACATACATCCTCTGGGACAACAATGGATTTTTTCACATCCAAGACCAAGCTCTTTCACCTTTTTCTTTGCTTGGTAAAAATCCTTCGGCAAATTACTGTCTTTGGGAACAATCTTACTCATAATCTGCATCATTTCGTTGTAATTCCTCTCACTCATATGGTGATCAGTCTTCAAGCTTAGTGTTGCTAGGGTAGCCGATAGCGATGAATATTCACTATTTTCAAAGTGTTCGCAACCTTCCCATAACGGACGTTGCGCTTCTTGAAGCATTTTATAGAACCTATCGGCTTCCGGATGAGGATCCTCTCTCATGTATTGTGGTTGAGTATGTGTATCGTTCTCCTCTTCAATGTATGACGGTTCGGCATGAGTAACGGGATCAAAATATTGGCTGATCGACGGTCCCGCGGCATCCATAATCAACTACTCATATTGATTCAGGTTGTCTCGATGACTATTGTCCCCGTAATAACCACTCGGTGTATGTCGGATTTCGCCATGACATTCTCAACATTCATAATCCTTCATGAATCCCTTTTTACATAAATGGATTTTCACCGTCCCAGGATCTTTAAATCTTAAACACCTACATTTGACACACGGACAACTGATCGCCCTGCTTGAATTAGTTGAATGTGCCAAAGCAAATTCGATGAACTCTTTCAAACCCGCTAAGAATTCTTGAGTTAGTTGTCTTCTATCAGTTAGACGATTGTACATCCAACTTCTATCATGATTGCCTTCCATATTTCCTAACTAGTTAAGTTACCAACATAATTAACATGTAATTCGATGCAGAAATCTATATAAGTAATTTGGAGGTTATAAGATATATGAGCTAAACTAGGTAATTTAACTAATTTTTATAATACATACGAATTTCATTATTACCTAAACTCACATATAAAACATTTAAATGAGATATTTTATTTTAATAAAACATAATAGTAATTTTTATACGACATTAACTCAACTAACTAATTTAACTAATTTTTATAAGACATATAAACTTAATATTAATTAATTATCTTATCCCTAAATATCAATTTATAATTTGATTTGTCAAGTTATCACTGTTTATTGTATAACTAGTTAATAACATTAATTTTTCTAATACATAAAAATTTAATAAATCCTTAGAGTCACACATTCCTCCTGTAATTATATTAATTAATTAATTCTTTTTTATTAATACAAAATCAAAATCTTAACATATAATTTTTCACTTCTATACAAAACAGACTATAAACAAATAATACAACATTAATAAATACTAAACATAAATCAAAAACCAATAATAAATAATTTAATCAACATTAAAGAAAAAATTTATCATACATCATCATTTTATCAGAAATCAACATAATACTCAAGAAAATACAAAAACAATTATCAAATCTATCCATATATAATGTAGTGAACAAAAAATGGAGAAGAGATAGGTTACTTGGAATAGAAGTGCAGCTTGGAAGAGGAGAAGGAAAAAACTCTTGAAACTGATCGGTTGAAACAAGAGGGAATGTCGCCGGAAAATGCTCGGCCGAAGGAGAGGGGATGACGCCGGAACTTCGTTGGTCGGAGCACCAAGGTTCCACCGGAGAAGAAGAGAGAAACGGATGTAAAAACTGAAAGAAATGAGAAGTGAAAGAAATTCGGGGGGGTGTTAAAGACGATTTGCGACAGACGGGGCAGTCCGTCGCAAATCGACCCGTTTTGCGACGGAACAGTCCGTCGCAACTGTCGGTAGACCCTGCCGACAGTTTGCGACGGACATGAGGGTCCGTCGCAATTTTGCGACGGACCGTCGTGTCCGTCGCAAAATTTGCGACGGAATAATCGCAAAATTTGCGACGGAATTTGTTATTCCGTCGCAAACTTTGCACGGACACCATATTCCGTCGCAAATGTATTTTTTTGCGACGGATTTTAGTATCCGTCGCAAATTTCCTCCAATTTGCGACGGATTTTTTTCCGTCGCAAAATCCGTCGCAAATTGGAAATTTTCTAGTAGTGGTATACTGTATTGTTTGAGCATTAGGTTAACCGTTACCTGAGATCCAATGCGGTAAATTGGATCTCAGCTGTAGCTTCAGGGTCTGGAGGACCGAGAGTTGGAGACCGGGGGAAGCAGCACGAGTAGATCGCTAGCCGGGGAATTTATAGTTCCGCTTTTTGTACTTACTTTTGAAACAGTAGGATAATTGTATTATCCATACAATGTTACACTATGGTTTATATTTAAATACATATCAGTTACTCTTTCGCTCCAATGCTCTACTCTGATTGATTGAAAAAAAAAATTCCGCTTTAAAAATGGGATGTTACAGATAAGGGCAGCAGTCTGCAGCGGACGAAAGCCAAATCCTAATATTATTGGGTGTTTAGTTGTGGGTTTGACATGTGGAGTGTGGGGTGGTGATTATGGCCCTAAAGCTTATGGGTTTCATGCTATTTTTAATAGTATTTTAACTTTTTTTTGCCATATGGAATTATTCATAAGCATTAGGGATTGAGTTGCGAGCGAGTTAAAAGTTTAGGGACTGAGTTATAAGTTAGTTAAAATTTTAAGGCCAAAAAATTAATTTTCTTCATTATAATAGATGAAAGTTAGTTCGATTTAACAACTTTACCTCAATTTTAAAAGTTTATAGTTACTTTTGCTCCAAAAAATAATTTATGGTTACTTTTACAATTTTGATAGAAGTTAAAATTTATTTTAAAACCTTAACCCTTTGAATCATATATATTCATTTTACAATTAAGATGGTCCAAAGTTCAAACTATATATTTGACTAATTGATCGCCATTCATATGTAAAGTGGACTCTCGTTGGACACACGTACGAGAAATGTCGTTGCTGAATTAGTGTTAGTGGTTACCATTAAAACGTGAAAATGATAGGGAGACAATATTTTATTTGAGTTAGTCGGAATATATAGTCAGCTGAAAATGATGTAACTTTTGTAATTTGGTGACATATTCAAAATTACTTTTTCAAGTTCAATTCCCCTTAATTCCCCCCACAAAGTTGGGGAAAAAAGTAATGTTCTATTCACACTTTGATGTGTGAAAAACTGTGATAATTTGTGTTCAATTGCAAAATCACATCTCTCTTTCTCAGCACAGTGCATCTTCTTCTCCACTTGATTTGCTGTCTACATCAAACCATTCTTTGCGTGATGTCCAAGAATTTTAGCAAGTTTTCACCACATCAAGGTCACTGTCTTAGCTAGACTGTATAATCACTAGTAATACGACAGATAGTTATTTGGATCAAGCTAACCAACTTTCCAGATTCAAACATGTGTGAACGGTACAACACATGCAATATTTTCAAAGGGCAAGATTTTTTTTTAATACATAGATATCCACTTATTTTCATGCATCACACAAAGTTTAATTTAATTTGATGAGTACATTGTGCATCACTTGTGAATTTTATAGCTTGTTAGAGTTATTGTACGTATGTGGGTCAAAGGAAGAGTCACATATTGTCTAAGATTGTAGGAGTCCACGAGTATATATAATAACTTGTGATCTTGAGCTTCTAAATGGGCTAAGAAGAAGGGATTTGGTTAAGGTCCGTTGAGGACTTACGTTCACTGCAGACCGCTGCCTAAAACTGTGTCGTTTTGACGTAGTTTCACACACACCCTGATCCTTTTTTTTGCCAGAGGTAAAAAAGATAATTCAGGATACTAAATGGAACTGAAACAATTATTCATGATCTTGAAAAATTATTTTAGAATCTCGAAAAAATATTTCAAGGTATTGACTGGTACTAAAAGGATAATTCATGATACTGAAAAAATAATTCATGATTTTAAAAACATTATTTTTGGATCTTGAAAAAATAATTCAAGTACTGATTGCTACTAAAAATATGTTTTAAGATATTTTTTTCAAGATACTAAAAAAAATTTTAAGACCATGAATTATTTTTTCAGTACCAGTCAGTATCTTGAACTATACTTTTAGTACCAATCAATACCCTGAAATATTTTTTCACAATCCTAAAATATTTTTCAAGATTCTAAAATAATTTTTCAAGATTATAAATTATTTTTTCAGTAAATCGATCAATATCCTGAAATATCTTTTTAGTATCAGTTAGCACCCTTAAAAAAAATTTAGTACCATTTAGTATCATGAATTATCTTTTTACTACTCGGAAGTACCTACAAAATTTTTTAATTTTTTTTTTTTTAGAAAAAGGGAACAGGGGGTAGTGTAAAACTACGCCAAAATGACGCAATTTCAAGCAGCAGCTTTCGCAGTGGACCTAAGCGAAATCCAAGAAGAAGAATGGATTCACATGCCCAATAACCAGATGATGAGATAAACACTATTGAAATTGATTAGAAAATATTATATTCCATTAATTAGAGTACGTTGCATTTATTCCATTATGTTATTACTACATTAAGTCCAAAATATAATATATTTAGCTTCCTTAACCTTTCTAAAAAAGTCAACTTGGTTTTATATTTAAAAAATGAGTGAGTATATTTTATCAATAGAAGTCAACTTTTTGGATAAGCCATTATTTTTTTTGCTCGAAATTGGATAAGCCATTATCAAAAGCTCCAATTCAACTATGTAATCAATCCTAGGCGCTGATCTATCAGTCTTATTTTTACATAATCAAACCACTTTAAACAGTTTTCTACCATATTTTCTGGAACAAATGAGACCCCAACTTTTTCTCTTATACTATCATTACAAATTTAATATTTAATTTATATTTATGATCAGTATATTTAGTACTTGAGATAATTGTCAATTGATCAGCACCCAGGAGAAGAGAACACGGTTTCTAACATATTCAGAGTAAATTCCTTTCTCGATATGTATCAAACACATTTAGATAATGTTCTGATGCAATTAATGTGAATGAACTAATGTCACTATCCATCAAGAAATTAATGGTGTCGCTGAATTAAATAGTAGTGGTTAGTATTAAATCATGACAAAGATGTTAATTGGGAGAATATATATATTAGCTGAAAATGTTACAACCTACAAGTTACCCTTTTGAAATTTGCTGTCCCCCCCAAAATGGGGAAAAAAAAAAGCTAAGATCATATTCCCACTTTTTGACGTTGAAAAATATGATCATTTTGCGATGAAGCAAAATCATGACCTCCATTTGTATGTGCACGTCTCCATTTGCTTAATAACCAAGAAATTTCCCCAAGTCTACATTTCAATGTCTCTATCTTTGTAAGATCAAGGGATACATATCAATACAAGGCACATGTGTAAAACTCATATACAAAAGGAGAGAGTGTTGGACTCTCCGAGTCTTTGTTTATCCATGTAAGATTTGTTCAAATGATGAATTAATTAGGTATATATATTAGGTTTATCTATCTATCAAAACATCTCAAGCAAAAAAATGAAGAGCCTCTGAGACTCGAAAGGAAATACAAGTGCATGCAAGAAAAAAGGTATGGAGGATATTAGAATGAATGATTAAGTCCCACATTGAATCATTGAAGATGAATTAAAGGTATATAATGCTAAGACAAGTCTTACCAAATTTCATAATTCAACATGATTCAGGGGTATCTGTAACTGTATGTCCAATGAAGTATCCTGATAGCCCATGTGTAATAAAATCACAGTATTTGGAAGAAGAGAGATTAGGGAGTTCACTCGAAGCTAAGCAAATGACACCCACATTTAAACTCCGGTACCGCGCGTGCTCAATACTTATACCCCTTGATCCTCCTGGTGGTTACCGAATAGATTTAAACAATAATGAGGAAACCACCTCAATGAACCCTTATTATTCCATATTCACACAACAGCCCCATTATGTATTGGGGGCTTCAGGCTTAATAATCATTAAGGGTAGACTATATATATTCTAACAATCCATTCACTAATCTTCTACGAGGTAAAGGAAGGTAAGTGAAATACAAGACCACTATCAAATTTTGGAAACTGAATAATGTCTATTATTTTAAAAATAAGAAGAAGAAAAAACTGAGCTACCATTCTATTCTCAATATATGAGCTGTTGGTTTTAGCAAACATGGAAGGTTAATTCGTTAAACTAATAAGCATCATTGTTTTAAAATAATCCTGCATTTAAACAAAAACAAGGAATCAGAGATTTGGTTCTGGTAGTTTAAGGAAGACTATTTGAATTAAATACATAAAAAATCAACGGCTCAGATTTTATCTTTAATTAATCAAATTTTGCATTCTCTTTGGTAGTGCAGAGGTAGCACAACTTACATAAAAGCACTATAACACTGCCTCCAGTCCTAAATAAAAGACCTAATAGATTTTTTTGATAAAAAAAAACAAATTAAACTACTTTAAAGTATTTATATTTATCGCTTTTTTCTAAAACTTAATTTGCTTTATTTATAAATTAATATAAATGTAATTATATACAATATATACTGGTTTGGATTAACTATTTGGAAGTGATTTTGCAATATACAAGATAAATATATTTTATCTTGGTTTGCATCAAAATGATGCATAGTAGAATTTTTTTTCTTGTGTTCATGCTAATGGGTCAGTTGGTCAACATCCTTCCTCCTTACAAAAAAGTATAACTAAAGACCTTCCAATCCATTCAACTATTTTTTTTAAGTCATGACTCACACACTAATTACACTCTCTATAAACGGTTTAAACTTACAACTTCACACTTAAAGAAACCTTAAAAAAGGTATTTGGTGTTTGTATGGTTTATTTATTATTTATTTGAATCTCTTTTAAAGTTTAGAGCACTAAAGGTTTTTGCCTCTTCTAACAAGTGTGTTTCTTAAAATTCAAACTTATATTCTTCTTCTTATTGGATGAGGCCACCAACAATGTGCTGGTATATATATGGCTATTTGTCTTAGTTATATTTAAGTATTACCAATTTATCATTACCAATTTTGAATATTCAAACGGTTCTTTGCAAAACACATAATACTACCTCCGTCTCTAATTATAGGAGCAATTTAACCGATTTTGGGAGAATTAAGGAGAGGAGTTAAATTAGTTAATTTTACTCATTTTTCTAAAATGTCCTTATATAAATTTAAAATGACACAAGTTGCCCTAATTATAAGTTTTTCTAATTTGTCTTACGTTAGATATCCATGACATATTAGTTTATATATGTATATTAGTTGCTTTTTATATAGCCATATGTATACATATAGATCTAATTTTCTTTCCACTCGCTTTCTAATTGAAATAATGGTCTTGCTATATAAACATATATGTGTGTGTATATATGTGTATACATATAGATCTATCTACACACACAGATATATATATGTTTATATATGTGTGTGTGTTCACACATGTATATCTCCACATATATATATTGACACACATAAACACAAATATATATATATGTGTGTGTGTGTGTGTGTGTAAACACACATATATATAATGTTCCTAATAATAAGTATAAATAGGGGTATTATAGGAAAAAATTGACAAAAGTTAAAACTTGCTTTTATAATTAGGATCAAAACCAACTCCAAAATTTGCTCCTATAATTAGGGACGGAGGGAGTAATAAATAAAAGCCGAATACCCTGCAAATAAAAGATCAATGAGAAATAAGAATGTTTTTCATTTCTTCACGAACGAGCTACTGCCTTCTGTCTTTGTTTTGTTTTGCACATTTAAAAGAAGGGACATTTCTTTGGCCAAGAAAAAAAGAACAGAGATATTTTTAATAATTTTTGGGTAAGATCAAGGAGGCTTATGTATATCTAGATATTTGATATCTTATGCATCGTGTTTGAAAGTGACAACAGAAAAAAGAAAGAAAAAAAACGTGTTTGAAAGTGACAACAGAGAAAAAGAAAGCGTGATTAAAAAAAGCGTCATTAATGCCATAAAATACATTGTGAAAAAGTTCGAAATAATTGGGGAAAAAAAATCTACAAAACAAACTCAACCACAATTCTTTTTGTGGGCTTATAGGATTGGTTCAGTTCGATTTTTATCAATCTCATATGGGCCGAAGGCCCTATCAAAATCTCGAGTCTCCAGACCCAAGGTGGTTTTTTTTTTCTTTGAAAACACATAAAGACACAATTCCATTGGTTTAACATTCAGGAAGGCGTCATATAGCATAAATAAACCCTTCCGTTTTGAGGCCATGTGGCTTGGACATGAGAATTTCAATGCTGTTATGGATAGTTGCTGGTCGGCTCAGGCTACTCTGATGGAGAATTTGCCCAATTGTATGTCTGCAATAAAAGAATGGAATCGAAACGTATTTGGAAATGTTGCTAACAGGAAAAATCACATTTTGGGTCGCTTGAAGGGCATTCAGTCATCTCCGGCCTATCCCTTCTCGCGCTTCCTCTGCAGTCTGGAGCTCAACCTTCAGAAAGAACTGGATGAGGTGTTGAGAGCCGAAGAGATTATGTGGTTTCAGAAATCGAGGGCAGTCTGGATATCAAAGGGTGATCGCAACACACGATACTACCACTTGAAGACAAAGATTCGCCGACGAAGAAACAGAGTGCTAGCCCTGAAAAATGACAGGGGTCAATGGGTGGAGCAGGAAGAGGAGGTTAAATCTTTAGTTTTGTCCTTCTTCAAAGCTCTGTTTCGGCCGGAGTCTGTTTCCTCAATGCCGCTGGCCACTGAGTCAAATTTCCCCCAACTAGAGGCCTCTCTTATTAGTAACATTAGCTCTCCCCCGTCAGATATGGAGATCAAATCCGCAATCTTTGCTATGGGACCTTACAAATCTCCTGGTGAAGATGGCTTCTCTCCTATTTTTTACCAATCCAATTGGGGCAAAGTTGGTCCCTCTGTATGTCGTTTTGTGAAGGAAGTCTTTTCTGGTAATATAACTCTTGGGGAAGCTAATAAAACCCTTATAGCCCTGATACCTAAGAGGGATAAACCTGAGTTGGTTACTCATTTTCGACCAATATCTCTTTGCACTGTACATTACAAGTGCATCACAAAAGTTTTAACTAGTAGACTGAAAGGTTTGATGCAGCAGATAGTCTCACCTTTCCAAGCAGGTTTCATTCCTGGACGTTTGATTCAAGACAATATTATCATTGGGCAGGAGATCCTGCATTCAATGAAGAAAATGAAAGGCAGGCGTGGATTTATGGCCTTGAAGATCGATTTGGAAAAGGCCTACGATCGTATCAGTTGGGATTTTTTGAGACAAGTTTTGAAGGATGTGGGATTCGATTCTGTTTTTATACGCTTGGTTATGGAATGTGTAACCTCAACGTCTTATAATGTTTTATGGAATGGGGAGAAGACAGACTTCTTCAATCCAAAGAGAGGCCTTCGTCAAGGTGATCCCATTTCGCCATTTCTCTTCGTTTTGTGTATGGATCGTCTTTCGCACATAATCAGTGACTTTGTAAGAGCAGGCAAATGGCATCCTTTTAAAACTTCTCAATCAGGACCTGCCATCTCCCATTTAATGTTTGCTGATGATCTCTTATTATTTGGAGAAGCAAATGTAGATCAGGCAGAATGCATTATTCAGTGCCTTGACCTTTTTTGTATGGCGTCCGGAGCAAAGATTAGCTATGATAAGTCCTCCATCTTCTTTTCTCCTAAAGTCTCGGCTCCCTTAAAGAAGGATATTCAGAGTATCACAAGGATGAAGATCACAACTGATATAGGCAAATACTTGGGGTTTCCTTTGACTCGTAAGCGAAAACCAAGGGAGACTTTTAGATACATCATTGATAGAGTCCAGTCCAAACTATCAGCTTGGAAAGTAAACTCTTTATCTTTGGCTGGGAGGATCACTTTATCTAAGTCAGTTCTGAGTTCTGTGCCATTGTACCCCATGCAAGTAGCTCAGCTCCCGTTAAGTATTTGTAAAGAAGTAGAGCGCTTACAGTGCAATTTTATCTGGGGTAAGGGATATCACAATGTGGGTTGGAACTCCCTTTCCCGTCCTAAGCTTTATGGTGGTCTGGGGTGTAAGAAACTCTCAGTTATGAACCAAGCGTTTGGTTGCAAATTGGCCTGGAATTTGGTGTCTGCCTCTAGTGCGCTTTGGTCAGATGTATTGCTGCACAAATATATGGTAAGGTCAAATTCTGATTTGTTTGAAACAGTTTCAGGAGACTCCTCAGTTTGGCGTTTTATTTGTAATCAGAAGGATAGGATAAATCAGGGTATTAGCTGGAGGATTCGCAATGGTCAATTGGTTAACTTCTTTACTGATTCATGGTTATTTAAAGGGTGTACAATAGTGAGTTTGTGCTCTCGGATACTTACTGAGGATGAACTTAACTCCAAGGTTTCTGAGTGGGTGATCAATGGTTCCTGGGACATATCTCGGCTGTGCTCAATTGTCCCTAACGAGGTATTGACAGGTTAGTAGCTTCACCTACTCCCATACAGGAAGCTGGGGATGATGTGATTTTGTGGAATGGATCTCATAATGGTTTATTCACAGTAAAATCAGCTTATCATCTGTTTGATAAACATGATGAGGTTCCCTCCCATAAATGTTTCAAGCTTATCTGGAAGTGGCCAGGGGTCGAACGAATCAGAGTATTTATGTGGCTGGCCTTTCTCAATAGGCTTCCCTCAAATGAGTGGCATAGCAAATGGTCTACTTCATCTCCATTCTGTTCGCATTGCCAAACCAATGTGGAAAGTGCCATTCACATCCTCCGAGACTGTTTTTATGCAAGGAATATGTGGCGAACTCTAATCCAACCAAGGTATTACTCTCGGTTCTTTGCTTCCTCCTTATCTGATTGGTTCTTATTAAATCTATCAAAAGATTTGAGTAGAAATCAAAGTGCCAACTGGGACATCTTGTTTGGTGTGGGCATTTGGAGACTATGGACTTGGAGGAATGGAATGGTCTTTAATAATCAATTTGTTAAACCTCCGGATCCTGCTGGAGTCATTTTATACTCTTGGCATTTCTTTGCTCCCACCGGAAATCTATCTTCTGATTTACCTCATCAGCATAGGGTGATTTTATCCTGGCAATTTCCTCCCCAAGATTGGCTCAAAGTAAATGTTGATGGGGCCGTTGCTACTTCAAGCAATAGAGCAGGCTGTGGTGGGGTTTTAAGGAATCATTATGGAGAATGGATCAAAGGCTTCTCCCTCCCAATCGGTCAATGTGAACCTATGGAAGCAGAAGAATGGGCTTTTTTGAAGGGGCTCCAACTTGCTTGGTCTTTGGGATACAATAAGGTTATTGTTGAATCAGACTCAAAAAATCTGATAGATATTCTTATCAGGGATGACAATAGTCCATCTCACAGTTTGTTGATCTTCCAGATCAGACAGTTAATGGGTTTCTCTTGGGATCTTCAAATTGTCCATATAGTGCGCTCACAGAACCTAGTCGCTGATATACTCGCAAAGGAAGGCATCTCTAGTTCCTTCTTCTATGATTTGTGTCCTCCTCATCTGAGGACTTTAGTTTATCAAGACTGTATGGGATCTAATCCCCCTCCTACTTTATCTTTAATGTAAAGGCTTTGCCTCCTCTTTTACCAAAAAAAAAAAAAAAAACATCATTCATTGACCGGCACTCCTAGTAGTGCAGTGGTATTGGGATTCATTTTCCCCCCTTAGGTCCTTAGTTCGATCCCCCCTCCCCTCGCCTTGTATCAAAAAAAAAAAAAAAAAAAACATCATTCATTGGAAGTGGAAACGTTAGTAGAGGTAGAGGCATGTGTACTCTCTATCTAGTATGCCCTGTGGACTGGACTCCAAGCGCCCTGCCCTTGGATTGTGGGTGAGCCCAACCCCTTTCCTAAAATTTTTATAGCAAAAAAAAAAAAAAAATCATTCATTGGGGAATTATTTTTGGGGTAGCAGTATGGTTGTTGTGGAGGTGGCGGAATCAGCTGATTTTCGAAGGTAATTTTGTGAAACCGTTAAACCCTGCTTCGACGATGCTTCATGTATGGCGGAAATATTCTACAAGTAGTGGGCTTTCCTCGGGTTTGGTGAATGTAACTGAACCGAGGGTATCTCAGTGGGAAAAACCTGATGCTGGTTGGTGGAAGATGAATGTGGATGGAGCGGTCAATGTGCATTCTCTCAAGGCCGGGTGTGGGGGTGTCTTGCGGGATGCTCAAGATTCATGGGTAGTGGGGTTCAACAAGCAAGTGGGTGTATGTGATGCTTGGAATGCAAAGCTATGGGCTATACTGTAAGGCTTAGCAGTGTCATGGGAGGTGGGAATCAGAAAATTAATTATTGAATCTGATGTTGTAGAAGCTGTAGGCTTATTCCAATCTGGCAATAGTGGCGGAGGGAGTTTACTTTGTGAAAAAATCCAGGAATGGAAGAACAGGAACTGGGAGGTGTTATTTAGATATGTTCCCAGGGGAATTAACTGGGTTGCTGACGCTTTAGCAAAAGAGGGTATTAGTAAATCTTTTATTTTAGCTGATTGTCCTTCTCATCTAAGGACTTGGATCTTACAAGGGAGCTTGGGGTTGTATTTCCCCATCTGATGTAACTTTTATTTTCTTCCTGGCTTTAGCCTTCTCTTGAATACAAAAAAAAAAAACATGATTTCATTTCAAACCAACGGGGGTTGGCATAAGTGGTAAGCGGCTTGTATTGCTTAAGTAAGGTCTCTAGTTCGAGCTTTGTGAATATAGAAAATCCCTACTGGGAGACTCACCCACCAAAGCTAGGTGTGCAATCCGGGTCGGATCCGGACTAGTCAGAGCGAAGCTCTGGTGAACCGGGTGGGCAACAAAAAAAAATCATTTCATTTCAAAAAAAAAAACATCATTTCATTTTTACCTCTCGTCTTCAGGCTCAACTGGCAAAGGGGTCAACCCCTCGTCCTTGGGTTCAACTGGAAAAGGGGTCGAACACTCTCACCAAAGGGAGGGGGTTCGATCCTGGAGTTGGTCAAGGCGCTGAGGGAGGCATCTTAGCTCTTGGGTGTCTAGGTAAACGCCTGAAGGTAATAGACGGCTCACCTTGCCCAACATTGGTATCACCTAGGAGAAAGAGAGGTTTCGCCCTACCCTTGGATTGTGGGTGAGCCCAACCCCTTTCCTAAAAATTTATTATCAAAGAAAAAAAAACTGGCAAAGGGGTCGAACACTCTCACCAAAGGGAGAATGTTCGATCTGGAGTTGGTCAAGGCGCTGGGGAGGCATCTTAACTCCTAGGTGCCTAGGTAAACGCCTAAGGGTAATAGACGGCTCGCCCTGCCCAACATCAGTATCACCTAGGAGGAAGGGAGATTTCGTCCTTCCCTTAGATCGTTGGTGAATCCAACCCCTCTCCTAAAATTTTTATATAAAAAAAAAAACATCATTTCATTTTACCCCTCTACCTTGGGTTTAACTGGAAAAATGGTCGGATACTCTTACCAAAAGGGAGGAGGTTCGATCCTAGAGTTGGTCAAGGCGCTGAGAGAGGCATCCTAGGGGTCTACAAAGTAATGGTAACTCAGGCTAAAGTGGAGGCTTATGTACTCTTAGTCCTAAATTCCTTGCAGATTAGGCTCCAAGCGCCCTACCTTTGGACTATGGGTGAGACCAACCCCTCTCCTAAAATTTTTATATCAAAAAAGAAAAACATCATTTCATTTTAGTCTGGGATCTCAGATTTAGGAAAATTGAGTTGGAATCTGATGATTTCGACCTTGTCAACTGCCTGAATGATTTTGGGTAGTCTTTTATTTGTTAGGATTAAGGAATTATTGCTTAGGGAGTGGCTGGTTACCATTTGTTACATACCTAGAGATCTTAACAGAATTGCAGGCGCACTTGTAAAGGTGGGTTTGTCAAAATCTGATATTTTGAGTGCTTGCCCTTTGCTTTTAAGAACATAGGTTGATCAGAAGTGTCTGAGATTCATTCCCTCTACCATGTAATTTTCTTTCTCTAATTCTAGCTTTCAGCCACCTTTTATATCAAAAAAAAAAACATCATTTCATTTCATTCCTACCAACGGGGGTTGGTATAAGTGGTAAGTGGCTTGTGTCGCTTAAGCAAGGTCTCGAGTTCGAGCCTTGTGAATGCAGAAAAGCCCCGCTGAGAGACTTGCCTACCATAGCTAAGTGTGCAACCTGGGTCGGATCCGGATTAGTCAGGCCAAAGCCCTGGATACTGGATGGACAACCAAAAAGATATCATTTCATTCCTTGGGCAAAAGCCTAATAGAGTTGGTAGATAGCTGAAGATGTTTCAATCCAGGCCATGTGCATGGAAAAAGGAGGATACTTGTGCCTAGAGAGGAAAAATTCATTTCATTCTCACCTTCTTTGGAACTCCAACTTAAGACTTAAGAGGGATCTAGTAAGGCTATACACAACTAGATCAACTTTGTTGGTGATTTTTCAAGTCAAGTCATAAATTCATTCAAAATATATTTCTAACATTGAGAAGAATAAGTTATAATTTTAAAATTATGATAAATTTGAGGGGACAAACCACTTAAATACCATTTGAACTTAGAAAACCTTAAAAAGTCTATTAACATAAGAAAATGATAGAAAGGTGAAGTGGTAGGAATTTGAAATTTTGAAGTTTGTGTGTTTTTACCAAAATGCCTCCATATATATATATATATATAAAAGAAAGAAAGAAAAAAGCCACCCTTGTCAGAGCATCCCTGCGATGGGTTGATGACCATTGGGCCATCAAACCCTTTTATATGGATGTATACACACACACACAAATAAAGGTATAATGATATAATGTAAATGACTAAAAGCGTAATGATATTAACTAAAGCCATAAAATTATTAATTAAATCACTAATGATATTAACGATAGGTGTAAATAGATTGACTAAAAACGTAATTGATAATGACTAAATGAGCAATGATATTGACTAAAGGCGTAATGATATTGACTAAACAAATAAAGATATTAATTAAATGTGTAAATATATTAATTAAAGGTGTAATAAAAATGACTAAATGAGTAATGGTATTAGCTAAAAGCATAATGTTATTAACTAAATGAGTAAAAATATTCAATAAAAGCATAAACATTTTAACTAAATGAATAATGAAAATGACTATAGGCGTAATGATATTAACTAGAATCGTAAATGTATTAACTAAATCATTAAAGATATTAACTAAAGGCACAATGATATTGACTAAATAAATAATGATATTGACTAAATGCGTAAAGGTATTCACTAAATGAGTAAACATTACTCATTTAGTGAATACCTTTAAGCCTTTAGTCAATACAATTACTCATTTAGTCAATACCACCATTCACATTTAGTTTTATTTAATGAATACCTTTACACCTTTAGCCAATACCAATACTCATTTAGTCAATACCATCATTCACATTTAGTCAATATGTTTAGGCCATTAGTCAATATCATTATTAATTTAGCTAGTATCATTATGCCTTTAGTAAATATAATTACTTATTTAATCATTTCCATCAATCTTTTAGTCAATACATTTACGCATTTAGTTAATATTTTTAGTCATTTGATTAATATCATTTCGCCTTTAGTTAATATCATTACTCATTTGATCAATACCATCACGCTTTTATTCAATACGTTATTCCTCTAGTTAATATCATTACTGATTTAGTTAATACTTTTATAGGTCTAGTCATTTCCCTTATGCTTATTATATAAATTAATTAAAAGGGTTTAATGGCCCAATGGTCACCAAGCTTTTTGGGTAACCCATGGAGGGTGGGTTCAAATCCCATCCTCACCCTTTGGTTTCACATTTTGTAAAAAATACAAATTTAATCCCCTCGTTGACCAGAGCTCCGACGGTCGAAGGGTGTTGTTGGCCACCCCTTTTTTCCTTTTATTTTTTAAATTAAAATATTTGAGTGCATTTTGGTAAAAACATACAAACTTCAAAATTTCATATGCTTACCATATCACCTTTATGTCATTTCCATGTGTCAACAGACTTTTTAAGGTTTTGTAAGTTTAAATGGTATTTAAGTATATTTTTCCCAATTTTCAATGTGCCCGTTTCTTTCTTAACTTAAGTAGTGCGAATCTTTTTTGTTGGGCTAGTTAATACTATATCTGATCCTTAATATAAGCTCTATTTACCTAGTTTGATTAAATTAAAGAAATTAGTTAAATTAGTTAATATGACATAGGTAAAATACCATAATCATCTTCATTAATTCCTTTATACTATTTCTTCTTTATTATTTTTGAGGGAGTATTATTAAGGACACATTAAAAAAATTAATAAATATAAGATAATATAGCTTATATTTAGAATTAAGATGAATTTTTTAAATATGTGTAATGAGAGTAGTAGTTATATGAGGTGGCTGGGTGATTATTTCTTGGAAAAATTAAAATAAAGGACCTATATAAAATAATATTTAATTAGAAGGACCATAAAAATTATAATTATTAAAAAGGACCAAAAAAGTTTAAAAGTACTAAATTGTCTTTCAAATTCTCAGTTGCTTCTCAACAAAAAACAAACAAGCGCCTTCTTTTCCTCTCATGACCAATTTATTGGTGCCCCCACCTTCCTCTCTATCATTGCCATTCTCATGCCGCCGCCACTCATTGCACCAAATGGGCTTGAAAACCCGAAAAATTCAGCAAAAATGTCGTCTGCATTTTTGGGAACAAACCTTTGTACTTTTCCTCTACAACCAACCCGGCAGTCCAGCCTCCAAACCTGACTCCATTGGATCCAAATTCAACCATCCCGAATTCTCACACCATTATGCATAATCCTTTGGCCAGAATTGGTTTCCAAATCGTCATGATGCCGATGGCGGCTAGGCCAGCAGTGCCAACCGATCATGCTCCTCCCATGGCACTTGCTATGGCGCCGATGCAATTAGCACCCATTATGGTTTCGAGCTCCTTTGCTAAGGACGCTATTATTTCTTGGTTCCATAGTGAAATTGCCGCCGCCAACATCGTTATTGACGCTCTCTACGGTCATCGTGCTTTGCTCAGTGCAACCACTGGAGCCTCCGACTATGATTCTGTTTTTTCCGCAATTCATCGCCGGAGATTGAATTGGATACCGGTCATACAAATGCAGAAGTATCACTCGACAAAGTCACTGAGAAGAATACGAGGCCATAGAAAAGAGGTAACATAACTGCATGAGTGAGGACGCGAACACTTGTTCGGAAGACGAGAAGAAAATAAACCAGAAAATAATAGATAGTGATGGAGATGGCGGTCACAAGGCTCCTCAAGAGTATGATGCAAGGAGAATTTTTGTAAGACAATTTAATACTTTTAAACTTTTTTTATCCTCTTTAATAATTATAATTTTTATGGTCCTTATAATTATATTATTTTATACTGATCCTTTATTTTAATTTTCCCTTATTTCTTTCGAAAAATTGCTTACCCAGTGAGAAATTGTAAAAATAAGGGGAGAATCGCTGGATATTCGAAGGCTTGATGAACATTGTTGGACACTAGAACACGCAAGAGTCTCCAGAATTTCTCTGATTTCAACGTTCGCCCACCATTTCCTTCGTCTCACTGAGAGAGAAACTCTTCCCGCCAAATCGGATGCTAGGCTTACCGTTATTTCATCGCCAACCTTCCTTAATCTCACCACCAACTCTGTTCCCGAAGCTCACACCCAAATCTTTCCACACTAACAATCCATGCTTACATTTCGCTACTTTGTCTCGAGCCCTGCCACTAAACGTTTCTGGATTGCCAAGACGTTTACTGGCTTCGAATATATCGGTTTTCTCTTCTCGCGATGTTGACTTCGATGTTGAATTGGACCGTCTCTTGGCGCTGTTGCCGGAAGAAATGCGACGGAGGGTCAGTGAGCATCCTGAGCTACATCATTTGATTGAAGTAGTCATGGATTTGGGAAGGAAGCCTCTTGCTAGATTTCCCTCCGGAGATTTTGTGATCTCCGACTATCCTATAACGGTTCAGGATATTGAGTATGCAACATCCCAGGTACCCGAAACAATGCCCGCTACCTGTTTGATGAATTGACTGAAAAGAAATTGTGTTATGCCCTATGAAGGAGAAATGCCATTTACTAAAATCAAATTATAAGATAAGCGTATTAATTTCAATATATACTGTTCGTATAATATATTACCTCTGAGTTTTGGCTTACGATGAAACAGAATACTTAAGTCTTAGTTAAAATTAATTGCATGATGGCTCATAATCCTCATGTAACTTTTTATATTTGTTTTTATATCAGTCATTCATGAAAATTGTTGAGAAATAGTCCCTTACAATTAGTTTTGATAGAATGTGATATTCTAGTTTGAAAGTATTTTGATACATTTCAAAATCCAGGTAACAATTTAATTTTGTAATTAAGTTTTAGTTGAAGGAGTTAGTGTCATTTATTTTGGCCTGTCTCTCTTGGGGAATGTCTTGTACTATAACTTAACATTGTTCATATTAAGTATAGCTACATTAACTGTGGACTCACTGGGACCATCTCTTGCAGGTTGGGGAATTTGCTGTTGATAATCGAGCAGGAATCAGTAGGACATTACATCGAATTAGTGCCATCAGAAATCGGAAAGGTGCAATTATTGGTCTTACTTGTCGAGTTGGCAGGGCAATATCAGGTAGTGCTAAGTTGCTGAGAGACTTGGTTCAAGATGGGGCCTCTTTGTTGCTTATTGGGCCTCCAGGTGTGGGAAAAACTACGATTATTAGGTGAGTAATTCTGTTGTTATTCTATATCCAAGGAATTGATTATTGCTCAAAGTATTAAAAGAATAGGCAGCTGATATGCATCGTGCATAGTTTGTTGATTTTCATTTGAGTAAATGGTTAATGGGTGTGCCCCAAAATATAATCGTAGCAGCTTTATTCTTTTGAGTCTTGAGTCTTGTTGCTTTCCCAAGACTTGACTTAAGAGTATTCTTTTGTTAGAAGCTTTATTCTTTCACATGAACTTAATGTGTGTTTAAATCCATATCTGTAGGGAAATTGCTCGGATGTTAGCGAATGATTACAAGAAGCGTGTGATGATTGTTGACACCTCCAATGAGATTGGTGGTGATGGGGATATACCTCATGCAGGAATAGGTAGTGCTCGTCGGATGCAAGTTCCTGACTCTGAAATGCAACATAAGGTATTAGCTGCAATCAAAGGTTCTTCAGTCTTGTTATCTTGCTTATTAATGTGGAAAATGTATCTGTATTATCTTCACTGATTGAGAACAATAGAAACACCTAGGTTGGCATTGTAATTTACCGGATGGCTGGAGCATAGTTTTTCAGCATACTTAAGAATAAAAATAGTACAGAATGAACTTTTTTGCTATGTTCAATAGGTTTCCAGAACCATCCCTTTTATGTAAGATGTATTCTGTAAGTCAGTTGCTCTTATCTAATATGGTGGGAGTCTTCTCTTTTTCCTCTAACGTGTTATTTTTCCTTCTTATTTTTGTTACAACTTCTCCCATTTGAGGGTTTTTAGGGGTCTGAGGGTTGGTTGGGTGGGTATTTTTCCTTTTCATTTTACTTTTGTTTTGGGACAGGTAGATATTCTTAACAGGACCCCCACGATCGATTTCATCCAAGAATTTTTTAGTTTGTGATTTGTTGTTTTTTAAGAAATTTTTTATAACATGTGCTTGTTGTATTTCATTGCTTAGGTGTTGATAGAAGCTGTAGAAAACCACATGCCGCAAGTAATTGTAATTGATGAAATTGGCACCAAACTTGAAGCAATGGCTGCAAGCACAATAGCACAGCGAGGGATCCAGCTTGTTGCCACAGCTCATGGAGTCACAATTGAGAACTTGATAATGAATCCCTCATTAGAGATGCTTGTTGGAGGAATACAGGTGAACCTCCTTTGTTTATAGTGAGATTCCAAATTAAATAATTGGGTCCTTTATACCTGTTTTAGATTAAGTACTCAACTTGTTTATGATCTAAATGATGCGGATACTGGCAAGGCCTCTTTTCTGAGGCTATCAGTTTGTCTATTGTTTTATTCTCTGACTATACATTAGTTCACTTAAACTTGTGTTTGATTATGTCTAGAGCCACATCACTATCAGTAGGCTGATAAGGAATGTCATGCTGGGAAGCTTATTGATGTGAAACAGATTGGGAAAGGGGAGGAGAGAGAGACTAGAGGGGGAGGACAGCAAGAAGGAGGGGAAATCAGACGAAGGGACAGGGAGGAGAGAGAATATTCAGAGGGAAAAGAAATTCTTATTCAATCAATCAATCAAATCTGATTACAACTAAGAACCCTAGCTCTATTTATAGAGCTTAGGAAATAACAAAGTAATAATAAAATAACAATTCAAAATTCAAATCTAAATCCTAAATAAGATGATAGGATACTAGATATCCTATTTTATTGAGATACTACAAATATTAAAATAATAAATCATAATCTAATGGATAAATATCCTTATTTAATATCCCTAATGGATAACCCTAAATCTCCTAATTAAACCTTAGATATTCCTTATCTCACATCCCACCACTTATTATCTGATGCTAGGTTGAAACGGGAGGAAAAAGATGAGTAATCATCAATACACTAGTCAAGTTTAATAGTAACTATGACCAAACTTTGTGGGTAAATAGATCTACTATGTTATATATCAGATTTCTTTTCTTTACTGATGCCATTGAAGCCAAAGGCCATCGGATAAATGCATTTTAATTAGTTAGGTCATAAACTAAGCTCTTGACTAAAAAGATTTTTATATTGATAAAATTATAATTTGTTGACTATAATGCTCTTAGTGTTATGGACAGATTTAGCCAACCCGTTTTGCTGATATCCAATCATTTTGTTATCCTCTTTGTGACTCTTTTTTATGACAAGCAGATTTTGTATTTTATTTCCTTGGTTACATAGAGCTATTATTATCTTTTAGAGTGTAACGCTGGGAGATGAAGAGGCCAGCCGCAGGGGTGTTCAGAAGACTGTGCTGGAGAGAAAAGGTCCATCAACATTCGATTGTGCAGTTGAGATAATTTCAAAGACAGAGTTGCGGATTCACCGTAGCCTTGAAGTAACTGTAGATGCTATTCTTTCAGGTAACACCATTCCCTGGAAGATTAAGTTGTCCTAGTATATCACTATATTGTTAATTATTGAACTTTTTTCCTTCGTGAAGGTCGCTTTCCACCTGTGGACATCCGCAAGATGGATTCTGAGGGACAGGAAGAAGCCATACAAGAACCTATGCAATTTGAAACGACCGGCGATCAAACCTGGAAATTTGAAACACTTCGTTCGTTGCCTGTAGGCATGGTTGAGAATTCATGGGAACATAGATTGCCACTTTGCCTATTTTGTTATGGGGTAAGATGCCAATATTCACCAGCTTTGACAAATAAAACATTTATAAGATCACAAAGATAGACTATTTGTTTGATTGTCTCTCATTTCCTTTGGCTCTATTTATTTTTCCCTTTCTTTACATAGTTGCGTTATAATGATGATATAAGGCAGTTGAAGCTTTATTTACACCATAAAGAGACTTGCGTTTTGGGTCAGATGACAAGGAATCAAGGATATTGACGAATTTGAGTCGCAATGACTATAAAATTAATAAAATTATGCTGTGGTTTCTAGCCTAATACTATAGATTGGATAGATATTAACAGAGTCTGCTCTGTGTGAAATTTAATTCTTTTAACTTTTGAGGGAGGAAAGTGTTGTTTGTTTTTTTTTTTTTTTTTGGGGGTGTTTGTGCTGAGGGAAGAGCTTACAAGAACGCTCAGACAGCCCCTGCTCTTTATTGGTTATTCTTGCAATCATTTATTAGTCAGCTGCAATTAGATAAACTCAATTTACTGTAGCTCTTGTCTCCTGGAGTGTCATCTGGTATCCTTTTCACAACTTGTCATCAATCAAACCATAATTAGTGTACTCTTCTTTTTGGGTATTTGTATTGCCTATTTAACTTACAGAATGAGCAGTAATTCTAGATTCTGGAGGCAACAGTTATGCAAGCAATTAAACAGCTCAAAATGAATGATATGGCCCTTCAATTGACTGACAATATGAGTGAGGCAAATGCATTACTTGCCTTGCAATCCAAGCTTAAGAAGAATCCTCGGATCCAAGCTGCTGCTAAATCTCATGATATACCCATTTATGTAACTAAGGTAAAATATTTCTGAAATTAAATTTTTAGTTAAACAATTATTCTTTGTCATAAATTTATGCCACAGGTAATGTTTACTTTCTAGACAAGTTCATTGGTGCAAGTAGAAAAAGCTATACAAGCACTAGTAAGTGACTATGAAGATAGTTTAAAGGAGGTTGGATCCATAGAGAGCATAAAACTGTCAGAGAAGGTTGATGCCTTGGAGGTAATATTTATATTGTAGTTTTCTGTCAGCTTTTCCCTCGAATTTTTGTAACTGCATGTTTCATTTTCTTTTTTCCTTTTTCTATGGGGCCCAAATGTGGTTTTATGTTTCATGGAGGGAGTAATTCATGGTAAAAATTGTTAGGCTGTGAGAGATATGTTGCTGAAACCCTAAATTTGAGTTTTAGACATAATGAAATAGAGGGAGAAACAAGATTGTGAATACCTAGAGACTAAAACATAGGCTTATTATTGCTTAAACCATGGTGTCTTTGCTCATCTTTCTGGATTCCTTCTGTAGGCTGTTTCCTTAAGTAGAACTGTACAAACCTTTGGCTATCGGACAGAACTCTTAGGCTATGTTTGGTTTGAAGGTAGGGGAGGGGAGGGGAGCAAATTTTTTTCCCAAATTACCCATGGAAAATTTTTAAAATTACATAGCTTTTTGCACATTAACTTTGGAAACATGTCACATCATGGTCATATTTGACTTTTTATACTAAGGATGGGCACCTCCCCTCCCTCCCTCACCTCAAACCAAACACAGCCTTAAAGACTTGGATTTTTACAAGGGAACCAAATTAGGAGAAAAATGAATACTTAATATGGAAATTTAAACATGGTATTGTTAATTTAGCACGAAACTTCCACTTATTTCAATGAGATAGTAAACAATTATGAAACTTTCTGTTTTGATCCAATGAGTCACTAAGGAGAACATTAACTAGGCACAGGTAAGATTTATTTTGATAATGATAGTGGTGTAAAAGCTGGGAACGAGCCAATGCCTACCATGCATGGTGGTGTTACTGGTTCTTTTGAGTCCAAAGAGGCCAGCCACTTTCTTGGGCCTATTAGGGCTGGCCCAAATAGCCATAGTAACAAAAAAGTATACTTTTTCCAAGCCTGACCATAAAGTATTACTGGATTATATAGGCTGACCCGTCAGGTTTGGCCCGAATTACCTTCTCTGATGGTGATGGGTCCTTTTTTTGCCCCTTACAAACTCTACAATTATATTTATTAATTGATAGGTCATTTTTCCTCAAAGATGTTGGCTTATATGTCTAATCAATATATATGAAAAAAAGTATGGGGAAGTCTTTCCCTTTCCATTGTAATTAGACATTACATATCGGTGGATGTTACTGGCGACACATGACATTGTGAAGATTCTGGTCATCCCCGCCATTTTAGTTTTGATTGAATCTGTTAGGGCCTGGACATGTTTGTTGATTAATTCAACGATTCCAACATACTGTGACAACTAAAAGTAGAAAATCAAAACCCTCTCCAGAAAAGAGTGAGGAACAATAGAGAGTTTCATCTGAATTCTTAATTTCAGATCTTCAAGTAGTTCTAGGTCCAGCAAGGCTGGTATGTCTGTACATATATATAGAAATTGAATGCTTGTCAAATTAAAAGGAAAAGGAGAAAAATGCATGCTGTTAACTAACATGTTACTCATTCAGGAGGCAAGAATGGCCGTAGAACATACTGTGATACCAAAAGGAGAGCCTGTTGATCTACTGCCAAGGTCATCTGCCATATTATCACTTCAGCTAGAACTTGTACAAAAATACCAACTAGAAGCAAGAAAAATCACTTCAGATTCAGGTGTACATCTACGCATTCTTCCAAACCATTATAGGATTGATGAAGAAACATTTGATAATAGTGAAGCTTCTGATGATCCTGAAGAAGATGAAGGACTTGATGACTTTGCCTCTCCCAATGGCAATGTCAATGGCTCCCCTTACAGGTTGGACAGGTTACCCCTCCTGCCTGACTAGTCCTTAATTGTATGTATGTGTATATATTTCATTCTTGTATGAGAAATGACATTGAAGAATCCACAATTTGTAATATTGCCAAACGTGGATTTTAAAAATTAAAATCTGTTTTTAAGAATTGTGGAAACAAGTTATTTTTGATCTTATGCGTTTTAAAATTATCACTCATGATTCTGTGGTCATTAATCATCAACTTGTGTTATTGGCCAAAAATAAAGCCACCAAACTTGTTTCATTGAAGTATATTCATTATACTTCGAGCAAAAAAAAAAGTATATTCATTATACAAGAAGCCATGCATGAGTTTTAGGATTTGTCGACAGCAATATACTCTTTCATGTCTTAAATATGAGATATAATTGACTTTTTAGAGATATTAAGGAAGTTAATTAAATTACTTAACTATTTATATTTATCGTTTTTTTTCCAAACTATTTTGCATAACATATAAATTGAAATATAATATAATGATATACAACATATGATATAATTAAATAATTTATTTAATTTTCTTAATCTCTTAAAAAAAAAAGTCAATTATCTTATATATTAGGACCGGAGGAGGGAGTATTAAAGAAATTAAACCCAAGTGCTGATATAATGAGATACGATTTTGTTGCTCTTTCTTTTTTGTTTTCTTATGCCTGTTGATTTGGTAAATATTTTTGTGCTGTAAATAAATATTCACATGCAATGATTTTGTAAAAAGGAGCGTTTATTATTGGGCTTAAAATTAAACTTTTCCAGTCCTATTAAATAGGGTAGAAATAGAGTATTTTACCATCCTTGGTATAAGTTATCTATCATCAAATTTAATATATGAATGCACAATTTTACTTCAAATTTATTATTCTATAGACTATTATTTTTCATTTGCAAAACGTATATACTTCTAAATAGAGATAAAAATGAAAATTTATTTAATTTTATTAGAGTTAATGATATTTAATATTTTTCATGATTTTGATTATGGTGAAACATGTTAGAAGTATTTTATAAATACAATCAAATGACTAGTTGGTAACAATGCATAGTGCACTTTCTTTTCATCAACTTCAAACATGAATTTCATGAGATTTGAATTTGAGACTAAGCCTTATCCATTCATGGCTCATCCATTTAAAATAGGGTTAGGTAACAAATTTGTCAGCAATTTTACCTTTGAAGCTTTTTTTGGTTCAATGTTGTCTCGAAAGTTTAAAAACGTAGCAATCTTGCCATTTTTTGTTAAAAAGTTAACGGTCAACATTAGTTTTTTTACAGAAAATGGAAAAATTGCTACGTTTTTAAACTTCCAATGTTTCATTGAGCCAAAAAAAAAAAACACTTCTAAGGCAAAATTACTCCTAGGCATGTACTTTCAGGGCAGATTTTCTACTTAACCCTTCAAAATAAACATGATAAACATTTTCTAAGACTTTCTTCCTTTTTTCCCCTTTTTCATGACAAATTATTTGGTGTCGATTTTCGATTGCTCTCTAACCTTTATGTTTTGTCACCAGTTGGACCGTTTGAACATGACGTGATTTTGAAAACAAGAATATATTTCTGAGCAAAAAAAGAAAACAAGAATATATACCCCAATAGTTAATATGTTAAGAGTTAAGTACCATTTTTTTTACGGAAATATTGTTAGGGGGCATTCATCACCCGAAAGTTTTTTTGGCATCATTTTTGCCTCGGAAGTTTAAAAAAAAAGCAAATATGCCTCGGAATTTTTTTTTATGAGCTAATTTTTGTAAACTTCCGGGGCAAAAATGATCAATCCAATTTTTAAGATCAACCGATAAGCAAGATTGCTACCTTTATAAACTTCTGGGGTAAAAATGATGTCAAAAAAACTTCCGGGTACTGGGTGTTCTAAAACCAAAACTTCTATGGCAAAATTGGTATTTATCCCAATAATGTAAATTGTATTTATAGGAATCATATCTTGCACCAATAAAGTTCCTTCTTTTTTTATAGATTGAAAAGCTTATAATTTTAGTTGGTCTAAAAAGAAAACCCAATGATTTTAAAGTTTGTTGTGAAAGTTGGGTCAATATTAACGTGGATGCCTTGATATGCTTCAAAACGGATCTGCTGAGATACGATGGGCGCTATAGGCTAATCAATCAATCTTTTCAAAAAATATATAAATAAAAGAAAGTCCTAATTATAGGAATACATTTTGGAGTTGGTTTTGGTCTTAATTATAAGACCAAGTTTTAACTTTTGTCAATTTCTTCTTAAAATACCCCTATTAATACTTCGTCAATAATAAATAATAAGTAAAGACAATAATAATTTATAATACACCTATATATTTTATAAAGTAAGTAATATTTGCAACTCATTAATATTATATGCACCTCAATCATATTGTTTTTGGCCAATTTTTTTTAAAAGTATTTATTTATTGGTTTGACAAATTAAAATTGAAGATTAATATAAATAATGAATCCTCACTGCTTTTATTTAATCGTTTAGGAGCAAAAATACACATGTGTTTTATCTTCGGGAGCGCCCAGCATCATATGCTTTTTTTGGGAGTAAAAATACAAATGTGGTTACATTTTTGGAGCAAAAGTCACACCACTGTTAAAATTTAGCCTGTTGTAAATATGGCTTTTTCTGTTGTAAATGGTCAGATTTTAAATTTTGTTGTAAATACAGTACTTCCTGTTGTAAATATAGCATTTTTCTGTTGTAAATGACATTTTTATGTTCAAAATCTAGGTGTTTAAATATTGTTGTAAATATGACATTTTCTGTTGTAAATATGATCAGATTTTAAATTTTGTTGTAAATACAGCAGTTCCTGTTGTAAATATAGCTTTTTTTTTTTTTTTTGTAAATGACATTTCTATATTCAAAATCCAGGTGTTTAAATGGTGTTGTAAATATGACATTTTCTGTTGTAAATATGATATTTTCTGTTGCAAATGCACCGTTAAGTTAGATTTTAACGGTGATGTTATTTTTGCTCTAAAATTGTAACCACATGTGTATTTTTGCTCCCAAAAAAAACATATGGTGTTGGGCTCTCCCGAGGGTAAAGCACATGTGTATTTTTGCTCATTTACCCTATATATATATATATATATATATATGGGTTTATCGTTTGTCATATCACTTGACATAAGGTTATGTCATATCACCCCAAAAATACGTCGTTTTGGGAGTTCATTAATTCCCCTAACCCCAAAACGACATCGTTTTGGGAGTTAGGGGAATTAATGAAGGGTCTTTTGATATTTTTGTTTTTGTATTTATTACATGAATTTTACCAAAACACCATTCATTAATTCCCTAACTCCCAAAACGATGTAGTTTTAGGGTGACTTGACATAACATTATGTCAAATGACATGATAAACGATAAACCCTATATATATGAGTTTATATATATATATATATATATATATATTGTGAAACTAAACTAAAATCATGGAGATTAATATGAATCTGTCCTTTATTTATGGGAATTACAATTATTGACCATTGTAATTTAATTTAAAACCGGGACATATCTTATATCTGAATTAATATGAAACCGTGATCCATGACTTGTGAGGATTACAACTCTTACTCACAATTTTTGCCTTTGATGTCATTCTAAATTTTAGGCAGGGGTATTTTCAGAAAATAATTATATTTAACTAATTTAACTTCTTTCCTTAATCTCTCCAAATTCTGGTAAATAATTCTTATAATTAAGATCGGAGGGAGTAATATCAAAACTAAAAAATCCCATCAACACTGATTAGCTAGAATTCTTATGTTATGTCTGTAAAAAGTGAGAATGGGAATGAAAAAACCATTTCGCTTAACTATTTTTGGTCTTTAATATAAGATCAGTTTTTCAGTCGAGAGTGGAACAAGGTGAGTACCCTGTTCGCTTTGCTGTTCTTTTCTTACTGGAGCTCCACCACATCTTCAAAAGGGGGGATCTGAAACTTCAGTCCTAGTTAGCAATTTAATTATCAAAATAATGAGTCTATTAGTTAGGAGGGTGTTGGAAGCACCTCCAAAAATATTTCGAGGTACTAGATGCGTCTTGACATTTTATCGTTTTTTCTAAGATATCCCTATTAATTACACGTATCAAGGATTTTCATCCAAATGTAATCACGATAAAAAAAGATATTTTAGAAAAACCAACCCATAATTATTACAAATAATTAGCTTAACTAATTTTTTTAATTTACCTAAATTAATTATCTAGATTTTATATTAAGGATTGAGGTAGCATAAGATTATTGATCGAGGTAATTGGCTTAGTTGCAATTTGTAAGGAAAGTTTTATAATTATTTTATTCAAAGTTTTTCTTTTTGATATATTATTTTATTCAAAGTTGAACATAGAGAGGAAGAATTGTATGAGTAGCTTGCAATTTTCTTTTTGGGTTAAATACCTAATTTGTCATGGAAGTATTGATAAGGAGGCACTCAGCACTCGAAAGTTTTTTGGGTGCCAAATTTGCCCGGAAGTATGAAAAATGTACCAAATTTGCCCAAAACTAATGGAAGGTCAAACGGACGTTTGCCACGTCGGATTTTTTTGGGTTAAATACCTAATTTTCCACGGAAGTATTGATAAGGGGGTACTCAACACCCATAAGTTTTTTTTTTGGTACCAAATTTGCCCCGGAAGTATAAAAGAGGTAGCAAATTTGTCCAAAACTGACAGAAGGTCCACGTAGATCGTTAAAATGCCACATGACTAGAAAAGAAACACAGTGGAGGATGAGTCATATGCCAGATCATGTAACCATGTTAGCACCTCATTCATCTCTCTCTCTTCCCTCTCGCTTTCGGCGGTTCGTGCTTCTGAATTTTCTTCCGCTCCTTCACCCACTCCTTCACCAACGAGTATGCCAGCTTCCACAACAATGCCTGCCAACTCTGTTTGTGACCTTCCTTTGCTTCAGATCCGATTGGTTTCGATCCCCAGAAAATTTCAAACGGGATGTTAGAATTAGCTTTGGATCTACAAAAGCCATCAGTTAGAGATAATTCCTAAAACAATTTTGTATTCCCATTGTACTCTAAAAAATGCTCTACCAAGAAACCAAATAGTTCTCTAAATCAAGATAAATAAAAAACCGCCAATAAACCCAGTTAGAGATGGTCATATGGATTGTCAAAATTTTCACCAAATCGTAAAATTTCAGAGAAGCAAAATAAGGGAATTTGGAGGGGGGGAGTGAGGAGGCAGTACCTGAGGATTTGAGAATCGAGAAATTGTAAGGGTCTAAGGGATAAAATCGTTTTGGTATGAATTTGCCACACCGCCTGGGAGGTCCTCAGCCCCACATCGGAGAGCCATGATGTTCACAATGGTCCCATCGGCACTGTCTCCACTGTGTTTCTTTCCTAGCCAGCATTTTAACGACCTACGTGGACTTTCCGTCAATTTTGGGCAAATTTGCTATCTTTTTTATACTTCCGGGGCAAATTTGGTACCAAAAAAAAACTTTCGGGTGCTAAGTGCCCCCTTATCAATACTTCCGTGGCAAATTAGGTATTTAACCCAAAAAATTCAACGTGGCAAACGTCCATTTGACCTTCCGTTAGTTTTGGGAAAATTTAGTACCTTTTTCATACTTCCATGGAAAATTTGGTACCTGAAAAACTTCCGGGTGCTGAGTGCCCCCTTATCAATACTTCCATGACAAATTAGGCCTTTAACCCTTTCTTTTTCATTAAGAAATTGCACTTGATGTTATTCTGATTTAAATTGTACCAAGATCCATATGTTCATTAAAAAACCTATATATATATATATATATATATATGAATGATAGGAAAAAAAATCAGCTTATATTGACATTAAATGTCAACATGCACTTTAAATTAAATTAAGATCCATTTTGACACTAATTATTAAATAATGGGTAAATAATGGATTCATGGTTAATTGTACTATTTTTGAGAATATAAAAAAGCAAATGGAACTACTCAATGTTTACTTAATGTACTAGTTAGCTATTGAAATCCAGCTAAATAGCAGGATTAAAGCACTATATATATATATGAATGATAGAAAAAAAAATCAGCTTATATTGACATTAAATGTCAACATGCACTTTAAATTAAATTAAGATCCATTTTGACACTAATTATTAAATAATGGGTAAATAATGGATTCATGGTAAATTGTACTATTTTTAGAATATAAAAAAGCAAATGGAACTACTCAATGTTTACTTAATGTAATAGTTAGCTATTGAAATCCAGCTAAATAGCAGGATTAAAGCACTATATATATATATATATATTCTTTTAAAAAATCTTATCACTAATCTGAACAACAAGTCATATGCAACTAATTAAACTTCCATTGTGTTATTATAATGAGATCAACTTAAAATATTACATCTTAATTCAAATATGACTCATTATGTATTGCTATTTCTTCTATTTAACGAATCATTATCATCTGAAATATATATGGGTTTATCGTTTGTCATGTCACTTGACGTAAGATTATGTCAAGTCACCCCAAAACTACGTTGTTTTCGGAGTTCATTAATTCCTCTAACTTTAAAACGATGTCGTATTGGGAGTTAGAGGAATTAATAAAGGGTGTTTTGGTAAAATTCATGTAATAAATACAAAAACAAAAATATCAAAATACCCTTCATTAATTCTCCTAACTCCCAAAATGACGTCGTTTTGGAGTTAGAAGAATTAATGAACTCCCAAAACGACGTAGTTTCGAGTGACTTTACATAACCTTATGTGAAGTGACATGACAAACGATATATATATATATATATAGGGTTTATCATTTGTCATATCACTGGACATAAGATTATGTCAAGTGAGCTCAAAACTACGTCGTTTTGGGAGTTAAGGAAATTAATGAAGGGTGTTTTTGTATTTTTGTTTTAGTATTTATTATATGAATTTTACTAAAAGATCCTTCATTAATTCTCCTGACCCAAAACTACGTCGTTTTGAGAGTTCATTAATTCATTTAACCCCAAAACAACGTAGTTTTGGAGTGACTTGACATAACCTTATGTCAAGTGACATGACAAACGATAACCCTATATATATATATTATCATATTTGGATATTATTAAGTTTAATGGAGATAATAACATTCTTAACACTATTTTTAATTTATAAGATTATTAAGAAAAAGTATCAAATTTATTCTACTTAATCTAATTACTATTGATTTATTACACTCCTTCTATTCTTAATATAAAATCTACTTAATTATTTGAGTAGATTGAAAAAATTTGATAAATTATTTAATTATAAAAAATATGATATACCCTTTCTGAAATACCCCTGGATAATATCAAATTATATATAAATTTATAAATTAATTTTTTAAAAATGATAAATATTAGAGATAAAATAGATAAAAGTATTATATTTAGGACAAGATTACATCTTAACTAGTTCTTATAATTAAGATTGGAAAATGATTATATTTTGTTGTTAAATTGTGTACGGTTAAAAAAGGATTGACATAATGGGGACCCTCACATTGTACACCTATATCACCTACCGACAACACAATTCGAATTTTGGTATTCAAATGCTTATCTTGATAGCAATAATAATAATAATAATGTAAATTATGGGAACGGATTTTATTTATGTTAAGTACCACTTTGATCCTATTTATAAGTCCATTTTAACTAAATTACAGATACCAAGGAGAGATAATTAGCTTAATGATTAGTAAATTTTCAACTTTGTCCTCATTTATGAATGAATATCTTTCAACTCTTTTTTCTCTTTCTATTTTCATTGGTATAATTAATATGAACAAAATTGTCATAATTTCATTTATTACTTGAAAGAAAACACTAAATTGTTAGTTAAAAGAAACTTATAAATGAGATCAGAGTGGTATATATTATTATAATATTTAGGAACCACATTAGAATAAAACATCAATAAAGTGGTTCTTTGATTAGTATTAGTGTTGTACTTTACATATCACTAATGCTTGTTGAGTAGTCCTTGTGGACATTTCAAAGGTCACTTAAAAATGAAGTGCGCATGCTTAGAGTTTTGTGCACGAATTATATATTAAAAAATGAACTAAGTCCAACGAAAGAAAAGCGGGAAAAAAAAAATTGACCGAAACTTAAAACCGATTATAATTTTATTTTTTAAAACGACAAAGTCAAATTACTTTTTATTTTATTTGGTAAGAAAATTACTTTTATTTTAGTTATAAAGCAAATAGGAAGCCATTTTTTTTCCTAACTAGAAGCCGAAAGGAGGACAAATTGGGTCAGACCTTATGCAGCGAACCGTCCAAGAAGTTTTGGGAAAATGACCCACGAGTTCCTTGAATTTGGAAAATGACATACAACTCTTAAGCCTTAAGAGTCAAATAGTTGGGGGGGAAATCATGATGGACGAAAATGTCCTTCTCCAATCATAAACTTTAGAAGATTCTCTAAGTTGTAAACTTTGGACATATGAATGGTAAATATTGAAAAATAAGTTGCAAGTTACACAAAAACACATTTTTTATATATGATCTAATCATCTCAATTTACAACTATTATATTTCCTTAGATCTTACAATTCAATTTTACATCATATACAAAAATTGTTTTTTTATTTTATTTTTATACTTTGTAATTCAAAACTCATCTTCCAAAATGCACAACTCACTTGTTGAATATTTATAGCTTACCACTCTGTTCCTAACTATAAGTCATTTTTAACTAATTCAAATGTATCAATAAAAATAGTTAAAAGTATTAAATTTGTTATAAAATTCAAGTTATTTATAATATTCTTATTAACTCTTCTAAACTCCAACATCATATTAATTTTACTTCTTCTTTCTATACCAGGAGCGATATATGAAAAGAAATTTAATACTCATCAAAACAACTAAATATATTATAAAAAAGGACTAAAAACACTTTTTAGAAGGTGCCCTATAATAAGGATTGTGTCAATATCATCCAAGATTTACAATTAATAAATTATGTTGATTGGGCCTTTTTTTTTCCCTGACAATGACTCTAGCACTGACGTCCCATTTTTGCAAATTGAAAAAAAAAATTATTAATTTTCGAACAAAGGAGTTGATTGCCATTAATATATACACATAAATACACACAGACACAGATTTATAAAAGCAGGTTTTAATGTCAAAGGAATTAAAGAAGAAAAAGGAGGTCAAATATTATATAAATGTAGTGTGAGAGTCACTAGCTAAGAAAGGGGAAGATAACACTGTATCGCTGATGTCAAAAACCTTAAAAAGTTTTGAGCAATAAAAAAAAAACCTCAAAAGACAAAGGGTGGTGTGGTGCATGTGGTGAGATCATTGTGAAATGACAAATTGACAAGTCACAAATCCCAAATGACGAGTCAGCCCCTTTTCTTTTGTGGACGAGGACGCCATGTGAAGCATCTTTTGCTTTTAAGTGTGTTTTGAGGCAATTTTATTTTGTGTTCTTGGTAACTTATCTTCTCTTTTTTATATCTGGTTCTTCTTTCTTTTCAAAGTGTTGTGTGATCACTGATCAGCTTGTTTCTTTCTCAATTTCATCATTTCTATATTAATTGAGTAAAGTAGAGCCCGACATACTGAACTTTCAAGAAATAAACAAGTTCATTCCCTAACTAATGCAGAAATTAATTCACACTCAGATAAACAAGAAAGTTTATATAATATTATTCAGCACTAGCTTCCAAATATAGAGACGAACAAACTCATTGATGGATCTACACAAAGTGCTGATAGAATCAATGAAACAACCATAACAAATGCATGAATGGTAGATTCTGAACTAGAAATTTCCCTCAGCCAAATAAACTTGGGTTTACAGTAGGACGATGAGTTCATAAAGAGCTTTTCATTAATACAATATGCAATAGAAGTCGCCTAACTCTTCTCGGATCAGAACTTATATATGACTGTTTATATAGTTATTATGCTTACTAGGCGAAGAAGACAGAACAAACTCCTCATACACAATCAATATCAACTTGATCGACATTCATATCGTGCATATCTTAAAATCTCTAGAAAGAAAATAAAAGAAATGCTACTAGAGTAAAAATAGGGCCATTCATCAGTCACTCTGTCACCCAAAAGCATTATTTAGTCTAAAAACCTAAGGTCCTACACTATGCTTAAACAACCCAGCTAGGGCCCAATAGGTGTCTTATCTGATCTAAAATCACTCTCATAATACCTCATTCTTTTCTTCCTTGTCCACTAATAAAGTATCTTTGTGATGTTATTACTCGTAACCAACAAAAAAGAAAGATCATTTGATCATCTTTGTTATTGTCTCATTCTGCAGAAAGATTTCATGACGCTCATATAATCTCCAAAATGCAAATGCAAGTTACTAGTTGCTAGTTGCTAGTTGCTAGTTGCAGCATAATATATTTTGGTGGTGATGTACGTTCTCCAATCTCAAGTGAATTTCAAGAAGATGATGCATTTTGATGAATATGAGATGGAAGCAATACAAAGAGAAGGACAATGGATCCAATTTCTTAAGATAATTCCCTAGTTTATGTCCTACACATGCTGTTTAAATTATTTTGGCTTTTTAGTCCGGCAAATGTTTTAGGTTTGGCAGCTTTTGTAATCTTCGACCAGGACAATGTGTTTTATTAGGTTCTAAAATATAAAGTGCCGCAAACTTATCACGCTTGTGGCTTCTTCCTTTATATATGACCCTCTTTTGTCTTCGCCTTCTATGTATGTTTCTGGCGTCACCATTATGGACGCACTCAAAGGAATGTGAAGGTGATGCAGACACTTTATCAGTAGGTGCCTACTCATTTCTTTTCTTACAATAGTGATTGGATTGGATATGATAGAAAAATAATGCATTTAACCATCAGCCTAGAATATGAAAGGTTCACATTTATGAATTCTTAAAATTATAAATGACTGGAATCATACGTTGGATACTAACTTTTAACTTTTTAAAGGGCAGCAATAATAAAGCATGCATATTTCAGCTAAACAAATGGTAGTTACTCTAAAATTTAACATGAAAATGTTAACTAATTGAGAGACTTGCAGTAAACTCACAATCAAAATTTACAAATTACCATCAAACTCTTTTCATTGTAAATTTATATTGAATCATTCTCTAAAAATATCTAATCCTGTATCGTGAGTCAAATCAAGTAATTGGGTGAATAACGTTTTAACAAATTATATTTATTCATATTGTTGCACAAAACTTAAAAGCTCTCACAACTTTATCTAAAATGTGTGATCAGGATTCATGACTAAATTTTTTGGATCACGAATTCATGTCCTCACCATGTTCCCAACAGAAACCCAAAAGGAGTAGGATAATGATGCAGAAAAGGCACACTTACTTGGATAAGACTGCAAGTGATATAAGCAATATTGCAGACTCGGATCATTGTGATTGCAGCCTTATCTGTTATAGACGACCAAACCTGAAAGCAGAACTACTAGATATGAACCCAATTTGACTAATTACTTTACATAAAGCAAAAAAAGATGGAAGAAATAATTGAACCCAGCTATTTTGTAGTTTATTGATATTTAGAAACAAGGCATGCAAATCATGCTTTTCCTCCTTTTGCTAATATTAGCCCCTCCAAACATGCTTGCTGATAAGGTCATAAGGATAAGAACTTGCTTATTCAATCACCGAGAGAGAAACTAGAGATACAGAGAAAACTGATGTATGCAGAATTTCGCTTCTACAACATTTAGCTGAAACAGAGGATTTCAAGTGCGAAAATTCGTGTAGAATTGAGGATTACCTACAGGGGTAAGGAAGGTCCCGACAGACATATCACTTGTAGATTTTTGGGACTCTATCCATCCCTCTTTTGAAAGGGGGAAAGGTGAATGGTGATCCATCCCTTTCAAAACCAGCTAGGACTTCCAAACGGAAGTTTAATCTCAGTATTTGACACTGACACGCCATTTCCAACATACAGTACTGCAAAAGGTAACAACGGCATTGACTATACACCACCCCTTGTCCAAAGAACCTGACATGGTGATCCCCAAGCCTACTGAACTATTGAAATGGATGGGATGCAATGAATGTTCTTTTCATCATTTTTCTTTTCGAATGAAACTTCCTATACAGATTTTAAATGTTTGTCCTTCATTAAAAATGAGATATGAGGAATTTTTCCTTAAATTTCAACATCAAATAAAGGGTATTTCAATCATTTTTTTGTATGTCTAGTGTTTATTATCAAATTTTATAGCAATTAATTGTAGCACTTTACTATAAGTCAAGTTTTTTCACCTTGGTATTATTGTCAAATAATGGTGTGCGGCCCGCAATTATTCTATCTTTTAGCTTATGTCAGAAACGGACCATTCATGTGGAGATTAGGGGATTTGCCAATATATTTTTTAGCCAACCCTTTAGGTGGATATAGATATCTTATGTGATAAAGTTTATGCTTCCCTATTACATAAGAGAGTTTTTTCTTTTAATTTAAGAAAACGAAAAAAAAAAAAAAACTTTACACACTTCATCTTCCCTACATTTCAGAGGATCCGTCACACCTATTGAGTCGGAAGCTTTAAGTGAATCATAATGGGAATCTAGTTGAAGAAGATAGAGAGGGCGGCGAATTTTTCTTTATTAAAAACTAGTAATGGCAGTTGAAATGGGACATTTGTACAGAATAAAAAAACAGTTGGCGCTTCTATATATACCTATCAATTCTGACCAGAGTCTCCACACCGTTCACTTACTCAAATCTCGAGCACTGACCACTATGGCTATGAGCTACAGGACATGGAGACTCTTGTCTATTTTCCTATGCCTTTTCCTTCTTGCCACATCAATTTCAATCTCCCAAGCTCGATCTCTTCCTTCCTCATTCTCCAACAGTCATGGACACAAATCACACCATGCATTTATCGAAAATGCCAAACAAGTGTTGAAGGAGATCACACGAAGACAAATGTTGCTTGGAACACAAGACATGCCTACACGACTCAGCCCCGGAGGACCAGATCCTCACCATCACTAGTCTCCCTCCCAAATTATTTGAAAGGGAAGAAAAGGAAAAAATCAAGCTAAGACTCACGGGTTTTACTTCTTTTTCAGACGGCAATACACAATTCTTTTAGCAAGAGGATAAGAAAAAGGACCACACAGTCTTTATTATCTGTGGGCCGTTTCTTAATCTTCATATTAAAGTAATAGTGTAGTCGGGTAAGAAGCAAAATCCAGAAACAGAGTAGCGTTTCTGCATGCTATATAGTTCATCTCTGATATAAATGGTAAAAACATCGATGACACCACAATGAGATTTTGTAGGCCTTTTTCTTATCCTCAAGCTAAAAGAATTGTGTATCTGCCGTCTGGATAAAATGCGCGTCTATGCAAGAAGAAAAACCCAGATACAGAGTAATGATCGCAGGTTCAGCTGAGCATCAGTTTCTTTCTTTATTGAGGCAGAAGTTTTTTAATCTCCCCTGCATTCTTCTTTGAATCATTTTTGTATGAGTATTTAATATTTACTTTTACAATGTAACTTTAGAAGATTGTCTTGCTATTTCTTATAGCAGGATCTTGCCTAATTCACTATCTTGTCAGAGGATAATGAACCTATTTCGATCCTAAGTTCTTTGGTTTCACAGAAGCATTTTCACAATCAGTTGGTAGACGCCAAAGGGAGTTATTGTAACTTCCCTTTATGTGATGGCAAGTAAGATGCCTAGTTTCTTCTACCTGAAAGGATTAATTTGGCATAATAGTAATGGATTTTACATAGGATTTAGCATCTTTCATCAGTATAAGCTTTAACTAATCCCAATCTGGAATCTCATTTAGTGGTGCTCCACTTGAGCAAAATACTCAGGACAGGACAGTTTCAATCACATTCTTTAAATCTTAAAGCCAATTCCGACAAAATCAGCTTGTATCCACTTATATCTTGTTCTCATGGCAGAGGAATGTGTCAGATTCTTATACACACGAGAGCATATTCCAAAACTGGGGATCTATAAAAAAAAAAGAATAACTACTTTAACCGAAATACATGTGCATGCAGCTAGAATAGGAATTCAGATCATAACTACCTGCCATGAATAAGCGAGAAAAAGCCGAGGCTTCAAAAGCCTGACTGATGTGAGGACATCGATCCACTTTTCCGCCTCAGCTGCAATCCACTGACGCATTTGTATCTCTTTATTTAAAAATAATAATAATCAGAGAATGCACTAACGAACAATGATTTCCTTCGATAATTGTGCGCTTTCACCTTCAGAATTTGTTATTAGTAGATTCATGAGCGTACGGTTGTGGGGTCGGAGAAGCATAACGATCGCTGTGTTTATCCGGCCGCCACATACTACTGACGCGGGTTTTTTTTTTTGGCTGAAGGGAAGCGGGAGATTTGATTACTTCTCTTTTAATACTTAATCTCATTTATTCAGTTTGATCTTAACGGTAAGAAATTGTTAATCGTTGCATTCAACTAATCATGTTAATTTTTTTTTCAATCATGTTAATTATTTATTTATTTACCATCATAAATAATAATTTTATTTTTTAAATTAAACTATATAATTTAGAATAATAAAGGTAGTTCCCACAAACAATACAATGTTGTTTGAGAGTTGATATCCCTAACCGTTTCAGGTCCCTCAATAAAAGACTTTTGATTATGTTAACAAATCTAAAGGAAGCCTCGATCTTAAAAGGCTAGTCTATTGAGTGAAGAACTCCTTCAATTTATAAATCACACTTCAATTATGATATTCACATATGTTAGTATAACATAAGCAAACACAAACAATAAGATAAATTTACGAGTAAATATCATTTCTGGTCCCTGACAAAAATCATGGACCCCATTTTGGTCTGTGACAAAAAAACCGACATTTATTCGTCATTTTCATGGGACTAAAAATGACCTTTTGGAAATTTGTGAGGGATCAAAATGTCCACCAATCGATCATTATTTATCTTTTTTATGGACTAAAAATGACGTTTTTTTTTTCAGGGACCAAAATGGGGTCCATGTTTTTTGTCAGAACCAGAAAGGTTATTTACTCTAAATTGATTGTTTTGGTCAACTAACAATAAGATATAGATATCATCTAAGATATATATAGAGAGAGGGAGGTAAATTAATGCACATGAATTAATGTGGTCATTTCTAAAAAAATTGTGTGTGAAAGCTACTGGGATTAAGGTTCAATTTTATCCCCTAGTTTTCACATAGAAATTGTGCATATTCAGAAGTTTTTTTCAACTTCAATGTGTCTTTGGATTGGAAGCATTAAAACAAGAGCAATATAATGTCACCCCTACTCTAGTGGTAGCCAAACAAAAATCTACCACGTTGGACCTTATATATGCCACGTATGATTCCATATAAGAATAGCTCTGACTTTTTCTTTATTTGGTCATTTTTGTTATAGAAGTTTTCGTGAGAAATAACACTATCGCCCGGATGTATAAAAAAAAAAGATAAACATGAAAGACTATCGAAGACACAAAATGAAGTATATGATGGAGGAAAGCGGCTACGGTCCTCTGCTCTTAGCGTCCACTGCGGTCCACTTCGACTTATCCGTCGACGTATAAGTCGAAGTGGACGCAATGGCCTTTTTTTGCTTGATTTTTTTTTTATAAAAGAAAAAAGGATCATTATGTCCACTTCGGCTTATACATCGACGGATAAGCCAAAGTGGATCACAGTGGACGCTAAGGGTAGAGGACCGTAGCCGCTTCAATGATGGAGATGATCAATGGCTCACCCTTACCTCTAGTATTAATCCATTCCCTTATCCTTTAAGCATCATTGCAAACAATTTGAATTCGTCAAAGTTAAACATGAATCTTCAACTCATGTAAATCTAATTCTTCTACTAAAATTTTGCATGCAAATTTGATTTAATTATTTTTTGGTATCACATTGGATATTACAAGTACAATAATATGAGAGATTGCCCTATGCTTCATGGTCTTGGTCTTTTACTTCATTTCGCACCTTCTTCAGTCTTTCATATCATTTTTGTGCTCCTCTACTAAATTTAAGAGACATTGCTTCTTCTTAAACATTTTTGGGGCAATATCTCTCTTTAATGAAAGATTATTGGGTAAAAAAAGATTAAAGAAGAAATCACATACATGCCCATTTGGAATTATAAGATCTGATGTGGTAGATGTTTGTTTAGCTACTGTTGACTGAAATGACATTGTCCTTATTTTTTACACTTCCAGTTCAAAGATGAACTCTAAAAAAATTCCAAATACCCACATCTCCCCCGCAGGGGCGGAGCCAATATTTGAAATTAAGGGGTGAAAATTATAGAATAGAACCCAATGTTCATGAAATTATATTTCAGCCCTAGAAATATTTCAATATTTTTTTATTTTAGTCCCTCAATGAAACTTTTAGTGAGAACTAAAGTGAAAATATCGAATTTTTTTTAGGCTAAAATATAATCTCCTAAACCTCTGGGTTCAATTTTGTAATTGTAGCTAGGGGCAGGGGCCACCCCTATAGCTCCCCTTAATTCCGTCCCTTCTCCCATGCAAAAAATTTTGAGGCAAAATTAAACTTTAATTTATTTTTATTATTATTATTATTATATTATTTATGAATGGGATAAGGTACAAATTTAATTGTGAAATTTTTGCTCAAGAGTATTGTTGCTTTTAAAGTTTATTTTTTCAATGTTATTCCGAAAGTATTAAAATGGAACAATATCGCCCATATTATTAAAAGTGTTGATGGTTAGCATTGATTTTTAACAATCAACAACATTAAATTTTTAACAGAAAAACTTCTAATAAAAATTGTTCCCCAGAAAAAAACTTTCAAAATAAATTTCCACCTTAATTGTCCATGGATTTATGAATATGCTTACATTACTTAAAAGGCATCTATAAAACTTCGTGGCCTAGTCATTCATTAGTCATCATGACATGGATAGAAGTTCAACAAACCTCTTCGCTTTTTAGTTTCTTTCGGTTAATTGGGTTAGCATATATAATAATATCATCACCGCATCTCTTTCTCTTTCTTAATTTGTTCTTTTTCAATCTTTATCCTCTTCGAATACCTTGATCCGATCATTGAAACTTGAAAGAATAATTTGACAGAGACAGGAATCATACAACAAAAGGATAATATTCCTTAAATAAAAAGACCGTAATATACACATGAAAAGGTAGAATAATATAATTAAAATTCTCATTTAATAATTAACTAAGAGAGTTCATCACAATATATTTGCAAATCCGATCCTGAGGATGAGTAGTGGAACAGTTGTGGGTCGGTTATAATCTAAACATTTCTATATATTCATAGGAGTGACCACATGAAGAGCACTTTCATCTTTCAATTTATTTTCACGTTAAAGGTTTTCTATTTTTTTTTTGTCTCTCCAAATTACTAGTAATAATTAAGGTTCTTTTTTCTCGAGTTTATGACAACTACCTCAAGCAAGATTAGTGAATGTTCATAAAAAGAATTTTTATTATAAATTTTTAACCCAAAAATTAACGTAGCTAATTAATTAAGATTCAATCAAAACCCTTATGTTTTCTTTTTCCCCCCCTCCAAGTTCTGAATCAAACTTTTTGCTTTCATTTTTTTTTTAAATTTTGCGCCGACTTTTTTGTTGTTGCTTTCAGGTGTTATATATTCCATGGCGGTTGGTGAGAGAAAATATTATACTAATTACTTGCTGTCCCATCCCATGTGCGTACACCTTAATGAACATTTTTATCATCGGATAACCTTATTAACTACCCTACAGAAATTTATTTCTATATGATCATCCAGTTCTGTTATGAACGTGTTTGAGAGGGTTAAGAGAGAGAGAGAGAGAGAGAGAGACATTGAAAAAGTTTTGGGTTGGTTTGGTTCAATCTCATTGTATCCTATTGTAATGGTTATTTTTCTTATAATTATTTGAAGTTAGTATATAGGGATAAGTATCCTTTTGCCCCAGAAATTATCGCAAATGAGCAGTGAGTATCCAAAAGTCTTTTTATGAGTAATTTTTCCTTGAAAGTTTACAAAATGTAACAATTTTGCCCATTCGTAAATTTTGACCATTAAGTTTAACTGATATGCACATGTGGCCGGCATGCCACCTCATCAATCAAAATAGGGTTAAGAATCATTTTTGCCTTGGAAATTTTTGCTGAGGAGCAGTGATGGGTATCTAGAAGTTTTTTTAGGAGCAATTTTGTTCTAAAAGTTAACAAAACGTAGTAATTTTGCCCTGTCGTCTCCAATATTAAATTTGATTGTTAAATCAGTCAAACAACACACAAATCATGCCACCTCTTCATCCACATCACTTAGCCCAATATGATGTGGCATCGCTCGTCATCTCTTTCTTGTTGAAGGAATCATCGGTATTTAGGGCATCACTTAGCCTAATATGGCAAACATAAAGAAATGAATACAGAAAGAGATCAATCTCGTCTTGTTGAAGGAATCATCAGTATTGAGGGAATTAAAGGGATAATCAGACTCAACAAGATCGAATTAAAGAACGCATAAAATCTCGTCTTCTTTGAGTTGATGAAGGACACAAAGCCAAGAATCGACAGTGCAAAGTAAGAATCCAACCTTGAAAATGTCGAACTTGGAGCTGGAGAGAGAGATCCTTAAGACGTTGAGCTCAAGGCGGCCGGAATTTGTGAAGTCAAACTGATCAAAGGGATTGAAAGGTCTATCGCAAAATCTAGAGGAAACATCACTTATTTATCTAAGAAAATGAAACGCAAAATGAGATATGAATTGTCCCAAAAATTGGTTCAGTAAGACAAAGCAATAACGATAGTATTTACTTTTGTATAAATTGATCTAGGCCTCCCTACCCTAAATCGCTGGAATTGCTACGTTTTGTAAACTTCCGAGACAAAATTACTACTAAAATCGGATACCTAATGCTCCTTAGTAAAAACTTCCAAAACAAAAATGACATCTATCCCTATTTTGATTGACGAGGTGGTAAGTATTGGTATCACGTGTGCATATCATCAGTTAAATTTAACGGTCAAAATTAATGGAGGGGAAAAGTTGCTACGTTTTATTAACTTCTAAGATAATTTTGCTCTAAAAAAATTTCAAGACAAAAATGATATTTATCCCTACAATAAAATAAAAAGTCGTTAAGAAGGAGTAAACTTTGATCAGAGTGGTTTACTTTTTCATTTGACGAAGTGGAGGCTAAAAGTTTTTTTTTTTTTTTTGTTGTTGTTGCCCCGGGAGGCTAAAAGTAATTAAAAGGTCAAAGATCCAAACACTAATTAATTAATTAATTAATAGAGGGAATGCCCATGAAGTGAATTTGACCTCCTGTTCAAAACTGATTGGGATGGCGTCGTCATTCAATGTTTCATACAATATTAGTTATTAATTACTATAATAATATGCATAGACCAACTAGCTATAAGTGGCTAGCTAGCTAGTTATTTTCAATTCATAACGGTATAACTAATATTTTAAAATCACATTAATTCGGCTGGTTTATCCGGTAATTAAATTGACTAACACCGACCTAAACATATATAAAATTAAATCTCTTTAAAGTTGAACCGGTTAATGACTATAAGCTTCTCAAAAGCAATACCATAATTTATGGGTGCTTCTTGATAATGATATTACCTATTACGCTCTAGTATTCTTTACATGAATTAAGAAGATTAGTTACAATTAGTTATTTTTAACAAGATCTCAAAATTATTCTATACAAAAGTAATTAATTAGAGGAGTTAGGTTGATTAGTTACAAGGATTATTTATAGTTAGTTAGGGATCACACTGTATCAAAAAAAAAAACCTTTAGGCAAAATATGTTGTGCCATGACATACACTACCTCACGTCCTAAATATACGCTTTAGTTGACTTTTTTGAGAAGATTAAGAAAGCTAATTAAATTATTTTAAAATATTTATATTTATCATTTTTTTCAAACTAAATTGTCTGATTTATAAAATAATATATAATTTAATTATACACAACATATAATATGATTAATTAAGTAACTTATTCAGTTTCTTCAATCTCTTCAAAAAAGTCAATTGTGTCTTATATTTATGACTGGAGGTAATATAATTTTAACCCTCCTTAATTTGTGTGCCTTGGAAGGTATGAAATGGTTTGATTTAAATAAACAAGATACTACTAATTATTAAGTGCATTACCAGAAAATCCAAAAGGCTAAAGTGTATTATACTATGCTTTAATGTCTCTTTTCCTTGTTATTCATGCATTTTCTTTTCATTAAAAATTAAAATAAAATAATAAACTAGTTAAAAAGTGATTGAATGATTCAACTACGATGCATGTAACCACCATGAAAGATTAATGTGTCCCGATTCAATGATCGATTAAGCTAAAAAAATCACTTAAGCAATTTAAGCATCTTAATTAACTATTAATAGTCTAGTACTCTTACCCCTCGTCCTTAGGTTCAACTGGCGAAGGGGTCGGACTTTGTAATACCCGGATATTTATCTGGCATATTATAAATAAAAGTTGGATAATTCTGATAAGTGAAAATTCAATCTCCAGTCTTGTATAATTATAGTCTATTTTCTAAGTAGAATTTCTGTAGGAAATCAGGGAAATTAATGGCCAAAGTGCCAAAATGACCAAAATGCCCCTAAGGGACATAAATAACTTAGGAAATTATGGAAAAATACCAAAAGTTAGAAAAGTGACCAAGTAAATTAGGAGAGTATATTATCTCTAATTATTGTAATTTAATAAATTATGAACTTAGAGAAATTGTAGAAGAATACTCAAAAAGTAAGGAAATGACCATAATACCCTTACGATTATGGAAAAATGCGAATAATACGAATGCATGAAAAATCTCATGTTAAAGCAAAGGTTAAGAGGTAATGTGGTATTCTAATTAAGAAAATTACTAAGCAGTGATAACTGAGTGATTAAGTATTTATTAGCAAATTACTTAAGCACAAGTATAGAAAATTCGGAGATAATTATGTAAAGCTCCAAAATTAGTGATAAATGGCTAAAAATTAGCATAAATATATTGGTTAATTAATTGGAAAATTTGAAGGAAAAAGGATGAGTTTAGGTATTTTTAAGCCTAAATGCAAGAATGGACCAATAGGAAAATTTTGTAGAAATTATGTGAAAATAATTATTTAATTAATTAAATAATTAATTAAATAATTAATAAAAAATATAATAAAAAAAAACGAAAATAAAAATGGGCAGAAAAAAAAAGAAAAAAAAATGGATAACTTAGTTGGTAAGTTTGTATTATTATTATATTATATAATTAATTAGAGTTATATTATTATATAATATAATTAATTGTAGTGAATAGTAATGGAATAAATAGGAAACGGATCCTATCTAGAGATCTAGGAATGAGATTTCCAAAGTCGGGAAAAATAATGATCGGTGGAATTTTGTCTTCCGTTATACTCTTAGGGAGAAAATTACGAAGTCGTTGGTGCATTTCCTAATAAAACAAAATAGGGAAAAATGCATATAGGTATATTTTTGGATATAAGGAAAATAAATTCTAACTCAACATCTAGGCATGAGTTTGAATTTATTTTGACATATTTGGAATCGGTGAATTTTTCGAAGAAGTTGATAATTTCGAAATGCGTTCGAAACCGAGACGCGATCGGACACGTTTTCGAGAAACTTCAGTAGGACAGTTGGAACCCTGTCTAAATTCAAAATTCAAGTTTAAATAGATATTATTGATGAGGAAGAGAAGGTCTTCAAAGTTGTAAATCCATAATTTTGAGATTTTTCCGAAATTACGCGAATCGGGTACCGATCGAGGTTTATCGGTACAAAACCTTCCTTAACAAGTTGATTACATCATCAAGGATGATGCAATTTTGCTGCCACCTCTTCATGTATGTCGACCAAGTGTGTTCAAGGGTCAAGATGTTGCCTTATCAAACAAGTTTAATTCAAGGGCTAAGATTAAATGCAAAAAGACCATTATGCCCTTCATTTTTCTATAAATAGGCCATTCCTCTCTTCAAAATTCTGCACATCACTCTTCACTTCTTTGAGCTCCTTTGGCCGAAATTCCTAGGGAGAGAAAGAAGAGAGAGAAGTTACAGGCGGAAGCTGCCGAAGTCTTCAACGGGTAAGTCTTTCGTTTTTAGTCTTTCGTTTTTAGTTTAGTAGTTAGTAGAATTAGTAGATAGATTTAGAAAGTAGGTGACAAGATTCCTACAAATGTTTTAGAGCCTTGTTTGCGTAGAAACATCTACGTACATCAACGAAGGTACGGACGCGTACTGTAACACTAATCCTATAGCTCTCATATACATATATGTCATAGATACGTTCATATACCGGGGCTCTGCTTAGGGTCGCCGCTTTACATACAGCCTTGTACGGGTTATAAGACATGATAATACCGCTTTGAGTTTTCCTAGCAGTTACTCTTACGCTCCATTGCTCATCTCTGATTGATTGCAAAAAAAAAAAAAATTTCCGCTTTAGAAAATGGGATGTTACACTTTATGGTATCAGAGCAATCTTTCTGGCAAGTGTTTAACTATGTTACCACGAACGGTTTGGTGCCGAAGGCAAGGCTAGTCTACGTGGGTGTGCCAATCGATCCTTTGCTAACCCGGTGAGGCCCCATGGTAGACACTTACCCGGCCATTCTGTTCGGATAACGGAGTTAGGTTCTTAAGCCTTTTAAACTTTGAGCACGTTTTGAAAAGGAGTACTGTTATGACCACGGTGTAATAGGTAGTGATGGACGAAACAAAAAGTCGTAGATCTTCTATTCCGTAATAATAGGACGTAACGCGCGTAGATCCGTAATTCCCAGAGACGGCGGGACGAAGACGAAACCCTGATATTTCTAATGACCCCAAACCGAAATATGATCCTGACTTAGGGTAGAGTCAATGGCTAGTATGCCCATAGAACCGAGAGAAATCTGTTGGCTCGGATCATTCATCGATGACGACAACGTGGGGACATACAAAGTAACCTTTGGTTATAAACCAGTTGGATGATGTAGTATACGTTAGCATGTACATTACATCTAATATGAAAATATATATGACTTGATGCCATGTGTTGTGTTATTGTTCTAACACTTATCCGTTATTTGATATAAAGGAAAAGTTAAAACATGGCCATCATAAGAGGTGCCGGTGCACCAAGAGGTAGGGGCCGAGGCGAGAGGCCGAGGTCGAGGCGAGGCGGGCGGCCTCAAATGGACGTAATACCGAGCAAAATGCTATACCAAACCAGTAGGAGCAGAACGAAGTACAAGAACTAAGGAGAACTCTCCTAGAGCGAGAGGGCTCTCATTGATGCTCTCTTAGCAAGACAACATCAACAGGATGAAGAAGCCCAAAGACAATTGGACGCACGTCAACACGAAGAGGAAGAGCATAACAATGAGGAAAACGAGGAGAATGAAGAAGAAGAAGAAGAGGAGGACAATGACAATCAAAGTGAGGAAGACCATGAGGAAAATGTTGAGGAATCGATAGATCACAATCACCTCCACGACGAGGAAGAAGGGAAATGAATACCCGGTATTGGGTTAATCGGTTTGTAAGTGAAGCCGCCAAATTTTCGAGGAAAGCTGGATTTGGCGGAGGATTGGTGAAGAGACTAGAGAAAGTATTCGGGGTGATTGAGCGCCCGAGAATCGCAAAGCCCAACTAGCAATTTACCAACTTGAAGGAGATGCCGACCGTTGGTGGGAAGTCACGGCGAAACCCTACGAGACCAATGACTTGTCCCGTGACATGGGGAAATTTCGGAGAAATTTCATGAGCAATATTTCCCTCCTTCGGTGAAAATGAACAAGGAGTCGGAATTTCTCCATATCCGACAAGGACAGGAGGAATCTTTCGACGATTACTACGCTCGGTTCACCAACCTGTCCCGATACTCAGCACATCTTCGAAGGGGCAACGATGAAAGCAGTATGGTGAATATACTGATTCATGGGCTTAAATATGAAATTGGTGAAAGGCTCATGTCCCAGCGATTCCAGAACTTGACAAGCGCAGTGGAAACTTGTCGGATGACTGAGCGCAATCTCAGAGGCTTCCAGAGATCAAGGAACTTCAACAACAACAATGCTGGTCGAGGTGGTTTCAACCGCGAGAACTCTTCACAAAAGAGGAAGGCGCCCTGGAGTAACCCCCGTGGTGGAAACAAAAGGCCGTACCAAGCTGGGCAACAGAACTATCCCAGGCAGCCGGGATCACAAACATGCCCCAAATGCAAGAAGCATCACCCAGGCGTGAACTGTGAAGGGAAGCGAGATATGCTTGAGATGTCATAAGCCGGGACACTATAGCGAGAGAATGTGCGAGAAGATTGGAGAGGCGAGACCTCGAGCACGAGCCGCATCTTTGCACTAACGAACACGAGAGGCCGAGACAGTCCCGGAGATGGTCAAGGTACTATTTACCTGAATGGAAATCTACTTGAGGCATTGTATGATTCGGGAGCCAGTCATTCTTTCATTTCTTATGATTGTGCAAGTCGCCTAGGAATGCATGCCTGTAGTTTACCTTTTGACCTTGTAGTATCTACACCGCTTGGTGTAAAATCCTTAGCTTCTGATGCATGTATGAATTGTACTGCTAACGTGGATGGACGAGTTTCTAAAGTGGACCTTATCCGTCTACCTCTTCACGGCATCGACGTCATACTCGGTCTAAATTGGCTGACGGCCAACGGTGCGATGATCGACGTGGCAAGAAGAAGATATCATTTCCGGAGAAAAAGTTGAAGTGAGCCTGAACTTTCTCTCCGCTACAGAAGCTGATCGATGTGTGAAGCAGGGATGCCATGCCTACATGGTATTCTTTTCAGTCAAAGCAGAAGCTGATCTTTCACTCCAGGATATCCCTGTGGTGAATGATTTTCCCGATGTATTTCCGGAGGATCTCACCGAGTTACCTCCTATCCGAGAAGTGGAGTTCAATATTGACTTGATGCCTGGCACAGATCAATATCAAAGGCGCCGTATCGAATGGCTCCTAACGAGATGCAGGAGTTGAAGAAGCAGCTGGAAGAGCTTTTGAAGAAAGGGTTCATTCGACCCAGTGTATCACCGTGGGGAGCCCCAGTGTTGTTTGTAAAGAAGAAGGATGGAAGCTTCCGACTCTGCATTGACTACCGTGAATTGAACAAAGTAACGGTCAAAAACAAGTACCCACTTCCCCGGATTGATGATCTTTTGGATCAGTTATCTGGTTCCACTGTCTTCTCCAAAATTGATCTGCGTTCGGGATATCATCAGTTGCGAGTTAAAGATGGTGATATTTCCAAGACAGCTTTCGGGACCAGTACGGGCATTATGAATTTCTTGTGATGCCCTTCGGATTAACAAATGCACCTGCGGTATTCATGGATTACATGAACCGTATCTTCCGACAACACCTAGACCAGTTTGTGGTGGTGTTTATTGATGACATTCTCATCTATTCCAAGAGCAAAGAAGAGCACGAAGAACATCTGCGAAAGGTGTTGAGCATACTCAGGAGAAGCAACTCTATGCTAAAGCGAGCAAATGCGAATTTTGGCTGCCGGAAGTGAAATTTCGGGCCATGTTATATCTAGCGACGGAGTTGCGGTTGATCCAAGCAAGGTAGATGCGGTTACGGGTGGAAACGGCGAGAGGCGTGACGGAGATCCGTAGTTTTCTTGGTACGGCGGGATACTACCGCAGATTCATACGGGATTTCGCGTCTAGCCCTTCCATTGACAAAGCTTACGAGGAAGAATCAACCCTTTTTATGGGGAGATGACTGTGAGGAGAGCTTTAAACCGAGAGAGAGATTGACTACGGCACCGGTGTTAATCATCCCGAGATCCGGATGAGAAGTATGTTGTTTACAGTGATGCCGGTGGGCAAGGGTTGGGATGTGTCCCGATGCAACAGGCGAGTGGTGGCTTATGCCTCTCGTCGGTGAAGCCTCACGAGTTAAACTATCCTACACACGATCTAGAGTGGCGGCTATCGTGTTCGCTTTGAAGATATGGAGGCATTACTTGTACGGTGTAACCGTAGAAGTGTATTGTGATCACAAAAGTTTGAAATACTTGTTCGATCAACGAGAACTCAACATGAGACAACGTCGTTGGATGGAGCCGATTAAAGACTACACCACGGAGATCAAGTATCATCCGGGTAAAGCAAACGTCGTTCTTGATGCTCTTAGCAGGAAGACGGTGCGGTGGCATATATGATGATACAAGAGCAGAAATTGTTGGAAGATTTCGAGATCCGAATCTATCCAATCAAGTCGCATGGGTCTTCATGCACCGGTGATGCCTATCTTGCAACTCTTCTTGTTAGTCAAGGGAGTATGATCGAGAGATGAAGTTGAGAAAGCTCAGAGCAAGATGATTGGGCAAAAGAGATACGTGAGAAAATCTCTCGAGGTGAGACCCAAGACCATGACCTATCACTTAGTGGTTTGGTCGGGTACAAGAAGCGAATCTATGTACCGCCGTTGATGAATTAAGGCGGAAGATAATGGATGAGGCTCACAAGAGTAAATATACTCTACATCCGAGGCATGGTCAAGATGTACAGTATGAAATCCGAACTTTGGTGGCCGGAATGAAGAAAGACGTTACGAGTACGTGGCCAAGTGCTTGACCGTCAGAAGGTGAAGATTGAACACCGTCGACCCCCTGGTCTTTTGCAAAGACTAGAGCTGCCGGAATGGAAATGGGAGAACATAACCATGGATTTTGTGGTAGGTCTGCCCAAAATCAGGAATCATGATACGATTTGGGTAGTTGTTGACAGATTAACCAAGTCAGCACACTTTATTCCCATCAGTATCCACTATTCTCCGGAACGATTGGCGGAGATTTATATCAAAGAGATAGTGAGATTACATGGTATTCCTAAGAGCATTGTCTCTGATCGTGATACACGATTCAAATCCCGTTTCTGGCAAGCATTACATGAAGGTATGGGGACTAAGCTAAGGTTCAGTTCGGCTTATCACCCTCAAACTGACGGTCAATCCGAGAGAACCATACGACGCATTTGGAGGATATGCTGCGAGCATGTGCCCCGGATTTCAAAGGAAGTTGGGATCAACATCTTTCGCTAGGCGAGTTTGCATATAACAACAGTTATCATGCTAGTATACAAATGGCCCCGTTCGAGGCATTGTATGGGCGGAAATGTCAATCACCATTATGCTGGACAGATTCATCTGAAAAGCAATTACTTGGGCGGATATGCTTGAACAAACCTCGAGCGAGATCGCATTGATCAAGAAGAGACTCCTAGCCGCACATAGTAGACGAGAAGAGCTATGCGGACAAAAGGAGGAGACCTCGACGTTTTATGTCGGCGACCATGTATTTCTAAAGTTATCTCCGTGAATCGGTGTCGGCGGGACGCTCAAGAGGAAGAAACTCAGTCCACGGTATGTTGGACCATTCGAAATTTTGACTAAGCGCGGAGAAGTAGCTTATCGTTAGCCTTACCCCGAATCGAGTAATCTCCACGACGTTTTTCACGTGTCACAATTGAAGAAATACCAACCTGACCATGATCATGTCATCGAGTACGAGGATGTTGAAGTACGGCATGATAATACCTTCATCGTTGAGCCAGAACAGATCATTGATCATAAGGAGAAACGGCTCAGAAATAAGACTATTCTGATAGTGAAGGTGGTCTGGAAGGGTTTAACACCCGAAGAGGCAACATGGGAAACTGAGAGTGACATGAAGGAGAAGTACCCGAGTTCATGTTCAAGTTTAGTTAGTATAGATTAAATTTCGAGGCGAAATTTTGTGTAAGGGGAGAAATGTAATACCGGATATTTATCGGCATATTATAAATAAAAGTTGGATAATTCTGATAAGTGAAAATTCAATCTCCAGTCTTGTATAATTATAGTCTATTTTCTAAGTAGAATTTCTGTAGGAAATCAGGGAAATTAATGGCCAAAGTGCCAAAATGACCAAAATGCCCCTAAGGGACATAAATAACTTAGGAAATTATGGAAAAATACCAAAAGTTAGAAAAGTGACCAAGTAAATTAGGAGAGTATATTATCTCTAATTATTGTAATTTAATAAATTATGAACTTAGAGAAATTGTAGAAGAATACTCAAAAAGTAAGGAAATGACCATAATACCCTTACGATTATGGAAAAATGCGAATAATACGAGAATGCATGAAAAATCTCATGTTAAAGCAAAGGTTAAGAGGTAATGTGGTATTCTAATTAAGAAAATTACTAAGCAGTGATAACTGAGTGATTAAGTATTTATTAGCAAATTACTTAAGCACAAGTATAGAAAATTCGGAGATAATTATGTAAAGCTCCAAAATTAGTGATAAATGGCTAAAAATTAGCATAAATATATTGGTTAATTAATTGGAAAATTTGAAGGAAAAAGGATGAGTTTAGGTATTTTTAAGCCTAAATGCAAGAATGGACCAATAGGAAAATTTTGTAGAAATTATGTGAAAATAATTATTTAATTAATTAAATAATTAATTAAATAATTAATAAAAAATATAATAAAAAAACGAAAATAAAAATGGGCAGAAAAAAAAAAGAAAAAAATGGATAACTTAGTTGGTAAGTTTGTATTATTATTATATTATATAATTAATTAGAGTTATATTATTATATAATATAATTAATTGTAGTGAATAGTAATGGAATAAATAGGAAACGGATCCTATCTAGAGATCTAGGAATGAGATTTCCAAAGTCGGGAAAAATAATGATCGGTGGAATTTTGTCTTCCGTTATACTCTTAGGGAGAAAATCTGAAGTCGTTGGTGCATTTCCTAATAAAACAAAATAGGGAAAAATGCATATAGGTATATTTTTGGATATAAGGAAAATAAATTCTAACTCAACATCTAGGCATGAGTTTGAATTTATTTTGACATATTTGGAATCGGTGAATTTTTCGAAGAAGTTGATAATTTCGAAATGCGTTACGAAACCAGACGCGATCGGACACGTTTTCGAGAAACTTCAGTAGGACGGTTGGAACCCTGTCTAAAGTCAAAATTCAAGTTTAAATAGATATTATTGATGAGGAAGAGAAGGTCTTCAAAGTTGTAAATCCATAATTTTGAGATTTTTCCGAAATTACGCGAATCGGGTACCGATCGAGGTTTATCGGTACAAAACCTTCCTTAACAAGTTGATTACATCATCAAGGATGATGCAATTTTGCTGCCACCTCTTCATGTATGTCGACCAAGTGTGTTCAAGGGTCAAGATGTTGCCTTATCAAACAAGTTTAATTCAAGGGCTAAGATTAAATGCAAAAAGACCATTATGCCCTTCATTTTTTCTATAAATAGGCCATTCCTCTCTTCAAAATTCTGCACATCACTCTTCACTTCTTTGAGCTCCTTTGGCCGAAATTCCTAGGGAGAGAAAGAAGAGAGAGAAGTTAAGGCGGAAGCTCTGCCGAAGTCTTCAACGGGTAAGTCTTTCGGGTTTTAGTCTTTCGTTTTTAGTTTAGTAGTTAGTAGAATTAGTAGATAGATTTAGAAAGTAGGTGACAAGATTCCTACAAATGTTTTAGAGCCTTGTTTGCGTTGAAAAAATATGCAGAGGTGTAAACATAGTAGGGATCGAGTCGCTGAAAAGTTGTAGTTTTTATAACTCTTTCAAAATTAGGGGTAGTAATAGCCTTTAAATTTCAAGTATGATTGGGTATCATATGGGAGGGCTATTTTAGTTTTTATTTTCAAGAATCATAAATGCGTCGAAGTTACGCGAAATTTTGGGAAGAAAATAGCCTATGTAGCGGAAGCGCTGGCGAAATTCCGCCAAGTAGGGGTATAGGGGCAAAATGGTAATTTTTACCTAAAATGCCAGTTGTAGTATCAAATCACTAATAAAAGTGATATTACTTTTATAGGACGTCAGGAATCCTAATTTGTTGCCGTTACGCTGTCCAACGTGCATTGTCGGACAAACATTGTTTCCGTCGAAAGTACGATTTCGCGAAACATCTACGTACATCAACGAAGGTACGGACGCGTCATCGTAACACTAATCCTATAGCTCTCATATACATATATGTCATAGATACGTTCATATACCGGGGCTCGCTTAGGGTCGCCGCTTTACATACTGACCTTGTACGGGTTATAAGACATGATAATACCGCTTTGAGTTTTCCTAGCGCCGAGGACACGTGTTCGTGGCACGAGTAATGTGCGAGCTATATATGTGTAGGACTTTACATACCGCTTTATGCTTATGTCCTGTCGTGTCACAATGTTGTTGTGTAGGACCTTACATAATTGCTTCATGCTTATGTTACATGCGTGTCACACTTCGATGAGATGTTCTTTGTTATGTCATGAATATCTATTGTCTATATCTTGTTTTATTTGAGCATAAGGTTAACGTTACGAGATTCAATGCGGTAAATTGAATCTCATTTGTAGCTCGTGGTGCGGAGGACCGCGAATTGATGTCCGGGAAAGCGGCGGGAGTGACTTGCGGAAGAAGTCATCTTTATCTTATCGCTTTCTTTTCCTTTCTGTCGATTACTTTCCGAACCTTAGGATCACTGTAATCAATACTTTATTACACTATGGTTCATGTTATATTATGATCAGTTACTCTTACGCTCCATTGCTCATCTCTGATTGATTGCAAAAAAAAAAAAAAATTCCGCTTTAGAAAATGGGATGTTACAGACTTCCTCACCTCAAGGGAGGGAGTTTGATATCTGCGTTGGTCAAAGCGCTGGGGGAGGCATCTTAGGGGTCTAGGAAGTAGTGGAAACGCTGGTAGAGGTGGAGGCCTGTGGACTGGGCTCCAAGCGCCTTACCCTTGGATTGTGGGTGAGCCCAACCCCTTTCATAGAATGAAAACGAAGTCTATAGAATGATAATTAACTGAAAAGTATACTTATATATTCATATAAAAAATTTCATACGAACATTCTCTCTGAATTATAAATAGACTATGAGTATATATGATTGTGTAGCTTAAAGAAATGTTAATAAAATGAGGCAAACGACACATGCGTTCCACTGAAGAGCAGAGACGACATTAATGGTTGGAGGGAAGGATTGTGTGTCGTGCGTGGCCATGTGATTGATTTTTGATTGTGGAGAAGCCATAAACGACACTTTCATTTCATGGCTTAATTAATTATCTGAAAAAGCTGCGCTAAGTTACAAAACAGTTTCAAGGTTTCTTTTGTCCTTTAATCTAATTCTTTATTATTACTTAATCTCTTCCATACATGTTCTTAAATATATAACGTTTTCGAGTGGATAGGACAAACATAAGATGAATAGGTTTGGTCGGCTAATCCTTTTTTTAATTGTTAGATTAATGTAAATATAGCAGGAATATGCAATTCAATTATTAGAAAGTCATACATTTGATTGATATAGCAAGATATATTACAATCTCTAAGTCCTAAATATAAGATCTAATTGATTTTTTTGAAAGATTAAAGAAGTTAAATAACTTACTTAATTATATTATATGTTGTGTATCATCAGTTTATATATTAGTTCATAAGTTTGGCAAATTATGGAGAAAAATGATAAGTATAAATACTTTAAAGTAGCTTTTAGTTTCCTTAATCTTTTAAAAAAAAAGTCAACTGGATTTTATATTTAGGATTAGATGTAGTACTACCTCTAGTCTTAATTATAAAACTGGGTTGACTTTTTTTGGAGAGATTTAGAAAGCTAAATAAGTTACTTAATTATATTCTATCATATATTGTGTATCTTTAAATTATATATTACTACATAGTCAAACTAATTAATTTGAAAAAAAAAACATAAACAATCTAAAGCAATTTAATTAGTTTCCTTAATTTCTTCAAAAAAGTCAACTTGGTCTTATAATTAGGAACGGAGGAGTATCTATTTTGACCTACCTAGATAATTAGTAACTTGTTAAGTGGGGATAGAATATTGAAATTAAATTTGAAATTTAACTAATGTCATTTTGGCACTATTCTAAACAACAGACCAGCCTTATCTAGAGGAAATTAGCTAGTAAAGTGGACAAACTGTTAAAGGGAACTATTGGTCTCTTGTTTAGAATTATTCCTTCCGATATTAAATATTAAATCTAAGAATATTTATTATCTAATTCAGAAATATTGAGAGATAAAAGTAAGTTATTATTATTATTTTTTGTAATTAATATGTTAATAATTTATGACAGTTTTCCCGAAATATTCCTCCCATTTACTGGAACTTTCATCCATTTAAATTTGAAAAATATGGTGTATTAAATAGGAATACCTCAAAAAAAGAAAAAATGAAAGACAAAAGTAGATAAGGTACTATTACATTAAGTACCAAACCAATATAATGTCCTCAACATGATGGTCCTAATAAAGCTTCTTCTCTAATTTCTTCCTTAAATTTGTAGCTGCATATTTCCTCCAGTTTAAAGTATAGTCATTTTTAACCCGTGATTATAATCAAGAGAGGTTAACTCATTAAATTTATTTTAAATGGAATTTTTTCCAACTTTACTCTGTTTAAATTTGTCTTGTCTCTCCCCTCTTTCTCCACATCCAATGTGTATCATCAATAAATAAAAGGGTAAAATTAAAATTGATTATTAATGACTCAGCTCTCTAGGTGACTTATAAATCAATAATTTCTTTTAGAATGTGCCCTATATTTTGAATTAGAGGATTACATTTTTAAATCTTGGACTTGCATCATTCAAATTCAAATCATGAACATGAATTTCGTCAAAATTTGTAGGATTGGCCTCACTTTTAATTGAATAGAATTGAGTTCTTATTTGATACTCCATCGTGTCCTTAATATAAGACATATTTACCTAATTTGATTAGATTAAAGAAATTAATTGAGTTAGTTAACATGTCATGTATTTTCTAAAACACTTTAGTCATCTTTCTTAATCCCTTCATTTCCTCTCCTCGTTGATTATTGTTAAGGGCACATCAATAGGAGTAAATTAGGAAAAGATTAACTAATATGAAAACTATATATATATATATATATATATATATGTATTCAGGACTAAGATATATCAACTCCCCAAATATATCTTATATTAAAAGGCGGTGGAGTACTACCTTCAATCCGTAATATAAAAGCTAGTTGAGGGTTGAGTTTGATCCAAAATATAATTAATATTTCAATCCATTGCATCTCCTATATTTATCATTTTCCTCCAAATTAATTTAATTACCTAACTTATAAATTAAATTGATATACAATCTAATGTTATATACTGATATTTTAGAGAGATCATGTTAATTACATGTGTTCAAATTAATTAATTTATTTCATTTATTTAGATTAATAATATATCTAAATTAATCAACTAGCCCTAATACGCATGACGCGAGTAACAATATATATATTGACAAGAGGCGGCCAAAAGTGAGAGAGAAGACAAGGTTTGGATCATCACAATAATTAAAGCGCTTACACGAAATTCCAATAACACTGTTCCATAAACAAAAAGTAACTCATCATTATCCTCTCACACTAGATGCTCTATCACTTAGAGCTCGGACCTCTCTATAAATAGGCCTCCTCTTGTAAGTATACTCTCACAGCTACCTCACAGTGCTAATCATATATATAACATTATAGTCTTTGATTTGCTTATTGCTTGCCATATAGATATATTAACTTGTATATGAGTACTATGGCTTCTCATTTAAAGTCATCACTCATGTTTGTTCTCATTGTTGTAGTTGTTGTTGTATCACTGTTTGTACGAAGCTCAGAATCAAGAGTCTTCCCTGAGTTCTCCTCCAAAAGAAGCAGGAAGATTGACTCACAACTTCTTTTGAATCAAGCGATCAAAACTTATCATTCAAACAGGTCAATGTTTGAAGGAAGATTGGACAGAATGTCGCCGGCCGGACCCGATCCTCAGCACCATTGATGATGGGTGTTTCCTCCTCAAGAAATTTTCAATGTCAATTCAAAGAAGAGAGAAGACTCAGTCAATGTATGTTATTTCTAAGTATCTCATTTACAATGTGATCAAAACATGTTTGCCTCCACACAAACATGGTTTTGACCATGTTTAATTTGTTTTCAAACACGTCATGAATATATGGGGAGAATGATTTTTGGATCCATAAAGATATAGAAACACGAGAGTCGGAGGTCCCACCGTCAACTCATTTCTTCATGTGTTTATCTCTCTCCTTCCAATCGTACTGCTACAACAGAGAGATCGCGTATGTTCTAAATTACTTCTGAAGTATAAAGAGAGATGGAGATAAGAGTAGGTTCTATTTTTGTGGCGCCTACTCACCATTCTCTCTCTGTCTTTCTTTACACTTCAAGTTGCATTTAAGAGATCCAATTAAAGGAGAGGAGAGCCAGCAAGTGGCAAATTCTTTGCAAAATGCGATAAACGGAAGCAATGTGAGAAGAGAAGAACAACAGAGAAAATGTCTTTTTATCTGTTTTTCGCTGACTGTGAATGAATCTACCTCTCTAGTCACATAAATTTACATGAAGCGTTTAAGATTAAATGCTTTATGTTATATATGAGTGGGTGTGTGAACATTATATTATACAGTAGTCTGATTTTCTCTCTTAAAATTGACATTGATAATTTCTTTAGGAAATGCCAAGAATTAGGAGATGTACTGATGAATGCTACTTCCCTGCAAGATTCATCATTATAACTACGTGCTCTTCTATTCTATGTATGAATTTAAGCAGAATAAATAAGTAGAAACTTTTGTTTCTCATATGCAGTTCTCTCATGTAATGACTGAGACTTCATTGCACAGCTTATTTTTCTCTTCCTATGTTTCTTTCTTCACTTTTTCTAAGGATGTCTATAGCCAAAAATTCTACTTTCCAAAATTGAATCAATTATAAACGAAATTTAATACATGTTTAGATATTATTTTATAGATTAATAGGCATACAGTACCCTAAAATATTTTCTAAGACTCAGTTTCCTATTTCCAAATCAGTTTAATAAATTTACATTTTGTCTCTAGAAATTGGATTGTCTCAGCTATTTCACTTATTACATTGACAAAACCCCTGCTCCTTATTGTACATATAATCAAACACAAGCATCTGCACATCAATGTTCAAGGATTCCTTTTTCGTTATCGAGTATTTTTTTGTCTCCTAACCAACTATATATTGAGTATCTGATACTAAAAGTCTATATTATTTGATCATTATATTATTGCATGTTGCACTCAAATAGAGATAACTTTATGTAACTTTATTTTATCTATACAGTATATGTATGAATATTCCGGCGAAAAAAATGTAAGAATATGTGTAGTAAAAACCCACATGGAATAATATCAAAACAAAAAAACACATGGAATCAAAAGTGATATATGAATCCACCTCTATCTCTTATATATCTCTTCTATCTCTCTCTTCATTTGAGTAAGTGAGCAATTAAGGGTCCGAGTGTGAATACGTAGAATTACTATAATTCATGGATTAACAAGAAGGAAAGAGGAGAGGGAAAGAAATACTCCCTCTAGTCTTAATATAAGACCCAATGAAATTTTTAAAAAAAAAAAGATTAATGAAGCTAAATAAATTAGGTGGGGTCGGCAACATACATTGCATGATGTCATTATACTCTATCAAAACCATATCTTTAAATAAATTATTAACTAAAAGATCTCGCTCTATAATTTTATTGTGTATCAATAGATTGTATATCAATTTATAAATTTAAAAAAATTAGTTTCGAGAAAAACGATAAATATAAATACTTTAATATAATTTATTTAATTAACTTCCTTAATTTCTTTTAAAAAAATCAAATGGGTCTTATAACAAAGGACTCAAACGAAGTATAAGGTATGCCAACAAGTTATCCATGACTATACAAACGTTCTGATTTATTTGCCAGCCTTACTCAGCCCCACACAAGGAAGGGTAAGAAAATATTAAGAGGGGATACGGATCACACTTGTTATCTAATAACCTTGTTGGTTAGTGGTACAAAAGCTTTCTTGCAAAGAAAACGGGGTCTTAGGTTTGATTAGCCTCAAGTCGTTAGTGCTTACCCTTCTAATTGTAGGGGGAACGGAAGAAGAAAGGGATTGACACCCAGGAAATGCAAAAAACTAAATTATATATTCAACCATAAAGTAAGAATCAATATTCCCTAAAATCTTGAATGACCCTCGTAAACAGAATTTAAGTTCATACCCTCCAGCGACTAACTGCTCTCACAGATTCACATTATTATCAGAAAAATCGGCACCGACCCATGCCGGCCACATTACACCGACAACGGTCCTTAGATTGCAAATCTTGGATTATCTCTCTATGGAATATTCACAAAACCCTGTCACAAATGGATCTGAAAGTTCAACTAATTAACTCTTGTTGGCAAAGTTTATTCCTTTCTCAATAGATGCTTTGAGTTCAGACTTAAGGCTATCAAGACCTTCCTGTTCATAATCTGAAAGAGGACCCAAGCCCATAGCTTCCTCCACACCATTCTTCCCAAGCCTCACCTGCAAACATTTATGATCACCAGTTACAACAAACAAGCCCACATGCTTCAATCAATGAGAGTACAAAAAAAAAAAGGGGAAGTTGCGCTTAGGTCCCAAAGAAGACCAATTATTATAAGTAGGTCCCTTGAAATCATCAAATATCCAACAAGTCCCAAGGAACCAATGGGTAATATATTCCAATTGTGAAAAGACGCCCTTGCCTTTGTTTTTATTTTGATAAAAAGTCAAAATGATATTAATTAAAGAGTCTTAATAGTAGTAGTAGGACAACTTGTAATCATAAAAGGAATTAGGAAAAGAGCTAAACACTTCAACTTCCAAATGAGAAGAGGAAGAAAATATAGCAATAATATCCTCCATAAAGATGTCTCTTAAAGTGGTTGATGAATTTGCAAGCTAAGTCTAGCAAGCTGTTTCATAGAAGCCATGATCTTCAAAGGGGCAAGACTAGCTAGTAGACAAGAAGAAAGAGTTTATAATCCAGCAAAGAGCGGATATAAGACATCTATCATTGAAGAAAATGTCATCCCTATTTTTCTTAATCCATTGAAAATATTAAAGTGGTAGTCCTTCAAAAAAATCCATGCATGCCCTTGCCCTGTTGAAGTAACACAAATATTGAAGTTTGGCATGAAATGATTTCAAGGGGCATGGATGTCTTTTCACAATTGGAACATATTACCCACATATCCCTTGGGACTTGTTGGATAATTGTTGATTGCAAGGGACCTATTAGTAATAATTTGTCTTCCTTAAGATGTGAGCATAGTTCCCCTTAAAAAAATGAAGATATGAAACAGAATAAGTGTCACAGTTCAATCACCTTAGAAGCAAAGAAAGGCAGCTCAGTGACATTGGATTGCACAAATGAGCACTCGACTACATCTGAAACCCCATTAAGTCCTTTAAGGCAAGCATCAGCGAAAAGTGCTCCAGCATAGCTGCAAAAAGCCAAGAACCTCATGGATCCAATGTTCATCTTTATACCATAAAAGCATAGGTAATACAAATTAAAAGATTCAAGTCACTTAGAATCCATAATCTCTAAGAATAGAAAATGATCATCAACTTGTTAGTTCATGCTTGAGATTGACAATCATTATTTCAAAAACTCATTTTAAAACCATGCATCTTAACTTGAATTATGTACGTTCAACAAATTATCTTAACTTGCCATTCCTTTATGTATCTTTGTACCTAACAAGATAACTTAAATTGTCTACAATTCTTTGCAATAAAGCATTGAAGAGGATGGCTACACTTACGCCATTGACAGTGTTGCAGAACCTTTTCCAGCCTTTGCTTCCACTACCTCTGTTCCTCCATCCTGTGTTCGTTTAGTCAGAGCCTTAATATCATCATCTCCTAGATTGGCTTTTGGTGATGCCTTTTAATATAACAGCAAAAAGGGTCAAAAGTTAGGCAAGTTCATGAACAAGAAGGAAGTCAAACAAGACATCATTATAGAATCTAAATGTTGGGCTGATCGAAGAGCAAGAAGATACTTGAGAAAATAGTGGGAGAATAGTTATGCCTGCATGGCCTCCTACGACAGGCACATTAACCTCTGCAGAAATACGCACAAACCTAGTAATCAGTGACACATAATATGCAGTAAAAGAAATTTAGAAAGTTGTACATATATATATACCAGCAGGTGGAACTTTTGCCTTCCCAGCATAGAAAGTTTTTGCCCTGACAACATCAAGGGTAGTGACCCCAAACAACTTCCTTTCATCATAAACCCCTGCTTTCCTGAAAACCTCAGCAGCAATTGGAACAGTAGAGTTCACAGGATTACTTATCACGTTAACAAGTGCCTGAGTTCCATCATATGAAGAAAAAATTTTAATTTTCATCATAATCTTATAAAAGCTCATGATGATATAGATGATTTAATTTCTTTTATTTAATGCTCCCGTGTGATTTTCTAGTTTTCATCCTAGTCAATTCCATCTACTATAGCAAATAGATCTTTCCACCATGGTTTCGAATTAACAAGATAAAAGTACAATGAGGGTAAACAGCACTGCTTCATGGAAAAATACACAACTGCTCCAGTATTACCATTGGACATCATGGATTTTTGATTTGAACAATATAAACAACAGATTTTCGAACTTCAAGTGGGTACAATGCCATAGCAACCACAAGAATATTTTTAGTACACTGAAGAATACTCCTCCGGCCCTTTTTTTTAATGGTCTTATCCTTTTCTGTAAGATCCATTTTGAGTTTGTCTAAATAATAAATGCATTTTTACTTATTTTATCCTTGATTACTCTCTCATTATTAATTCCATTTACATTCTCTTTCATCCTTTTTTTCATTATCATTCTTTCTCTTATTCATAAATAGTGGCACTTTTGAAAAACGATTTATATATATTTCCTACACATTTATTACTTTTAACTAATTTTAACTATTTTTTAGAATTTAGTGATTTGGTTGAAAGGACCTTCACTCAAGAATATTTTTTTAATAGCATTTAGTATCCCAAATTAATTTTTAGTATACTCAGCACTCTAAAATATTTTTTTAGTATTACCAAGTGTCAAGCACCCTGCACCTAGAAGTATTTTTTTAGTAGCACCCAGTATTCTATTAAAAAAAATGCACTAAAAATTACATTAGATTACTAAGTGCAACTAAAAAATATTTATGTGTTAGATACTAAATACTAGGTGTCACTAAAAAAATATTTTAAGGTATTGAATGCCCTAAAAATTATTTTGGGATACCAAATACTACTATATCCAGTCATTAATATAAGACTTATTTAATTAATTTGATTAGATTAAGGAAGTTGGTTAAATTAATTAACATGACATATATTTTAAAAACATTATAGCCATCTTCCTTAATTTCCTTTATTATTATTATTGATGGAGTATCAATAAGAGTAAATTAGGAAAATATTAACAAATATAAAAGATATGTCTTATATTTAGAATCAAGATCAATTCTTCAAATAATAATAAGGGATTGGAGGAGTACATACTTAAAAAATATTCTAGCGGACCGGAATCCAGATTCATCAAATTCCCGAGACAATGGCAAAACACCAAAACCACGTAGAACAAAGGGAGGAAAAGCTTTTATTAAAAAAATAAAATAAATAAAAGGTGATCATTCATCAACAAGCACAACTAATTCTTATCCTACCAAGGAACTCAGTGTAGCTAGAGCTGGGAAATCGGGCCGAGCCCATTGGGCCGGCCCGTTTAAGCCCTGGTCTTGCAAGGCTCGGACTTGAAAAATAGGCCAGAAATTTGAAATTGACCGGCCCTGCAGGGCCTCGGGCTTAATCGGGCCAGCCCTGCAGGGCCTCGGGCCGGCCCTGTAGGCCCGTTTAACTGTAGTTTTTTTTAAAAAAAATTAATTACCTAGATTTCCACTTAATGAATGTGTTTATTTTTAATTACTTAGATTTTTTTAGTTTAAATTATAACATTTTTTTATGTTTATTATTATTTTGTATTAAAACACATAATTAGTTATTATAAATTTTAAAGAATGGATGTTTTCATATTAAATAAACACATACTTTGGTATTACAATATTATATAAGTAATAAATTATAAATATATTTTTGTGTAAAATAAGTATAATTATTTTTTACTTGTCGGTAAAATCATGCATGAACCGAAGGAGTCTGCAGAAACACACAAAATTATGAGAGGGAAAGACATTTTGTCGTGGGCATACATAAATCAATTCCTTTGTTTAATATTTTTTGAAAAAAAAAAAGGAAAAAACATATTCTTTCTGTTTATTTGTTTTTTATTACGAATTAATGAATGTTTTTATTTGTTGAATGATTTATATTGTTTAGATATTAATGTTGATAACATTTATTTGATAGATTAAAACTTTAATGGTTGAAATTTATTAATTATATTTCTTTGAAAAAAATCGAATGAAAAATAGTTAAAATTTTGAATAGTAATTTTCAGGCCGGTAGAGCCAGCCCTGGCCCTGGTACTATTGGGCCGGACTTTAAAAAAATAGATGTTTTCCTTATCCCAGGCCGTGTAAGGCCGGGCCGGCCCTGATTCCCAGCTCTTCTAAGTGTAGCATATGGATTTTGTACAATGTATTCAAAGCAAATTAACATTAACAGTAGTTGGCTACAATTAACGTATAATGTACTTGAAACAAGTGAGAGAGAAAAGATACCGACATTAGGACAGTACTTGGCAACAGCAATGCAGAGTGATTTGACGATGCCTGCATTAATGTTAAAAAGATCATCGCGTGTCATTCCAGGCTTTCTGGGCACACCAGCAGGAATAAGAACAATGTCTGATCCTTCCAAAGCCTTCCCAAGCTCATCTTCACCTTCGTATCCAGCCACCTTCAATTCCAATGCATATACAACTTATTAAATTTGCTTTCATTTTTGTTGTTGTCCTTAAGTTTAAACCATCTGCTTTCGTCTCTATAAGGGCAAAATCATCGAAGTCTTTATTGAATTATAAAGACTAATATTTTAAATGAAATATTGAAACTCTCATTTTCACTCTCTCATTATCTTCTCATAATCTCATCTTCACTTTAGATCATAAATGGATAGTTTAGATCAGATTTAGTATTTTGTAAAATTATTATTATAATATTTTATAAATTAAAATTAATTTTTTCTGTATTTCAAACAATATAAAAGAATGAATCTGAACCATTTACTTTTTTTTAGTATAATGGTGGATATGAGATTATAAAAAAAATGAGAGAGAGGATCATGAGAAAAATGCAGCAGCCACAGCCCTCGATTCAGAATATAATATGGGGGAAAAAATTGAAGGGCTAAAACCAATTATTTGAAATTTGGACGAATTTTAAGGATGCAAATTTACTTAATTATTTATGTTTATAGTAATAATTTTATAAAACATTGAATCTAAACTATTTATTTTATTAATTTAAAGGTAAATATGAGATTCTGGGAAGAAAATAAGAAAGAAGAAAGAAAGGAAAGATAATATTGAGAGAAAATTTAGTATCAAAAGCAATAATTTAAAACTTGAAACTACAGAACCAAAACAAGAATACGATGAACAAATGCAAGGAAATGCACCTTAGATTTGGTGCTAACGTGGCTGATATCAGCAGCAACACCGGGGGTTCCGGCGATATCGTAGAGTGAGAGACTTGAGACATGGGGGTTGAGCTTCATCAACATTGATAGGGGCTGACCAATCCCGCCGGCGGCTCCGAGTATAGCAACCTTCCGTTCAGGTACTGCGTCGGTGGAATACCCACGGCGTGAGAGATGAGAGGACCCACGACCCACGACTGAGCGTAAGGAACGGAGCAATGCTGGATTCACCATTTTCTATCTCAAGTTCCCGAGAAAATAAGCAAGAAAATACGAGTGCCGGTGATGAACTGAACTGAACTGAGCAGAGGTTTAACAATGACGAGCCAAGTTTCAGGAGTAATAGTGGTGATGATAGTAACAAATTGTCAAAATTTACGGATATTTAATATCATGAATCATGAATTTCAGCCATAAAAATTATAATTAATTTTTTTTGACCTGATATGATTAGTGAAATTTTAAATAAACACGGTCTTAAAAATATATAATAATTAATTCACTTGGTGCATGAATTATATCTATTTCTTCCCGAAAGTGTTTAATAGTTGTGATAACTCTGTTAACTCTCATATTAATCAATTTACACTTTTTTTTCTAGAACATTTTACAATTTACACATTATACTACTTTCATATTGACGGAGTCGTTAATGAATGTCTCAAGCCTTCTTTTATTCCTGTTTTTAAGCAACAAATCAATAAATTGTAGGGTAATTAATAAAAACACGTTAGAATTTGTTGTGTTATTGATGATTGTTTTTAAATTACTCATCCGAACTGAATGAAAAATGTATTTTTTTTTATAAAAAAAATTTGGTTGGTGTTAGTGATAAGTACTCATCTGATCTAGTCTGAGATATAGGATTCAGTTAATGGTACAAATTACATTACAAACTAGGTCATACGTTTAACTCTGTTATTCCCAGTTTCTCAAGTTTGACTTGTTATTCCAAATGTCACACCCCTCTCAAATACGTCATATATTAGAGTATTATAGCGTAATAAAGCGGGAAAGAAAACGAAATGGGTATAATATACTGATAATAGTATAGAAGTCTTGGTTATACCATAATAATATCTTGGGCATAATATAATGATAATTAGGGGTGAGCAAGTGACCCACAACCCGCCCAACCGCCCACGCCCTGTGAAATTTTTCCGGATTTAAACCCGTCCAAATTGGGCCCGTCATAGAAATGCCTGCCCCGTTACCCGTTTATACTTAATGGGCAGGTCACGGGTTGAGGCACGGGTCACCCGTGCCCGCCCGTTACCCATTTAGTATTATTTTTTATTTTATTTTTCTTTTCCCCCACCCTCACAGCCTCACCCAATTAAGACAACACTTGGCTTGGTCGTTGTTTAGCTTTATTAATTAGCACACCTTTGTTTGTCTAATTCTGGGGTCTGCAACACTCTTCTTGCTCCCCAGAATTATTGTGATTAAGAGGTCTGCAACACTTGTCGGTGTCATTATTATGATTAATCCATTCAGAACCAAAAAAACACAAAAACAGAACTGGCTCCCTGGACCAAAAAAGTATTCTAGCTAAGCAGGTATAAAACAGAACCAAAAACCGAAAAAAAATCTGTTCTGGGCCAAAAAAAACACAACAAAAAGAATCTCTTCTAGGCCCAAAAAACCTGTTTTTTTTTTATATAAAAAGCCCAGTATGCCTAAACGGGTCCCCTAGACCCGTTTAGGCGTACTCGTTTTATACGGGTTAAACGGGTTTCATCACGGGTATGGGGTGCCCCGTTCCCGCTTATTTTACACAGGCGGGCCACGGGTTACCCCTGGGGCAGCCCCGCCCGCCCGTTGCTCACCCCTACTAATAATAGTATAGAAGTCCTGGTCATACCATAATAATATCTGGTGATATTTACTATAAGTATCCCTCAGGATTTATCTTGCAGTCATCCAAAATATAAATCAAGTATATCGCTGATAAACTCTGAATAGTCCAATGGAGAAAAAACTAATTAACAAATAACAAATCCTAAATTAGCACTCCATCAGCAACTCTCAGTTGCCAGTGTCCACCCCTTTTCGGCCCCAGGAGCCATGCTCACTGCACTGCCTTTGTCCTGAATTTTTAGAAATATTTGAGATTCAAATGAATCTTAGAGTAACAATTAATATCACATGCAATGTATATACAATATATGAAAGTAAATCATAAACATAGTCCACAATAGCATAACAACATTCAAGGATCATATCACTAACCATATGCAGCAAGTAATACAATCACATACAACCACATGATCCACTACCATAGTACTAGGTACTCAACATGGATTATTAAGTAATAACCCCCAACAATTGAATGTTAATTCCTCTGGTCTTTATTATAAGACACCAACTAATAATTCTTATAAACCAATAAAAACAGTTAAAGTCAATAAAGTTATTTTACAATTTAAATAACTTCCAATATTCCCCCATATTAATTGCACTAAATCTAATATTATATTAATTATTACTCTCACCCATTATCCTTATTAATTGTGGGCATACATGAAAAAAAAAAATGCGCTTTGAAAAAAATCAAGTGTCTTATAAAAAGGACCAAATACAATTGCTAGTTGATGCCTTATAATAAGGACCAGAGGGAGTACTAGGTTTGCCACTCAAGGACTACTGTCCAATGGGCCCTACACTTAGCCACTGGAAAGCCGACCCCATAGTCGGCCCTTTTGCTCAATCAAGCTACGAGTGGTGCTGGCCTCCACACGAGGTGAGACTATAAAAAACATGATTCAAACATTCATACAGAGAATGTAACATTAGAGTTACTACCTGTCTGTTTATTAAGTTTTGGGTAAATGTGAAAAAATACACATATATTTTACTCTCGGGAGCACCCAACACTATATGTTTTTTTTATAGCAAAAATACACATGAACTTTCTCAAATGGAGCAAAAATAAACACCTTAAACATCCGTTACTTTTTACTCTGTGGGCCCACCTATAATCTTTTTCTCACTTTTTGTCCTTTATCTCTCTCTTTCGGGATTTTTACCAGAAAATTACTATTTAAATAAAAAAATATCGGATTACTGCACTGTTGAAACTATTTCCCGGAGTAATGCTCACGCCAGTAGTGGCGTGAGAGGGTCCCACGCCACTACAGCGTGGCGTTGCCTGTCCTCACGGTAGCAGTAGCGTGAGACTGTCTCACGCCACTGCTGCCGTGAGATTTTCTCACGCCACACAGGTGGCATGAGACTTTGGCACGCCACTTTGTAGTGGCGTGCCCCACCACCCTGCAGGTGCGTCAGAAATTCTGACGCACCTGCAGGTTTGAATTCCCCCCGCCCCCAATGTCTCTCACACTCCTTCGCCCCCCACCCCCTTTTCACTCTTTCACCTCCGTTCACTCTCTCCTTCATCTCCTTCATCTGCAACTTCAACTCCTCCCTTTCCCTCATCAACACCACACTCTCACACTCATTCCTCCAATCTTTCTCTCATTCACTCCCTCACCTGCGCCCCCACCCCCTTTTCACTCTTCCATTCCTCCGTTCACTCTCTCCTTCATCTGCAACTTCAACTCGTTCCCCCTCCCTTTCCCTCATCAACACCACACATCTGTCTTCTTCTTTAATTTATTCACCCTCACCGGACATTCACACACACATACACCTCCTCATCCTTCTCCATCTCATTCCATCCTTTCCTGAAGCTCAAAAAACACTGAGAGAGGCTCAAATTGAGATCTTACTTTGAGATCTAGAGAATCATTGGAAGGAACAAAAAGGCTCAAATTGTCTACCTTACTCTTTCAGGTAACATTTAATATTTTACTTTTGTTATTTAATAATAATTTGATTTAACTTTGAATGATATACATTTATTTATTATGTTGGCTTAATAATTATAAATAATAAAAATGAGTAAATAATAATTATAATTATTAATTTAGGAAATTAAAAAATTTGCAATGTATTATTAACCTTAATACATGACTAATTAGTAAATTTATTAATTAGTGAATTAATTATTTAGTTTGTATGTTAATTATTAGTAAACTAATGAATTAGTGAATTAATTATTTAGCTTGTATGTTAATTATTAAAAAGGTAGATGTTTATTTCATATTTTGTAAAATAATAATTTGATGGATAAAATTTAAAATATTATTATTAGGTAAATTTGAGAATAAGAAATTTGTGAGAATAGTAATTAGTAAATTTATTAATTAGTGAATTAATTATTTAGTTTGTATGTTAATTATTAGTAAACTAATGAATTAGTGAATTAATTATTTAGCTTGTATGTTAATTATTAAAAAGGTAGATGTTTATTTCATATTTTGTAAAATAATAATTTGATGGATAAAATTTAAAATATTATTATTAGGTAAATTTGAGAATAAGAAATTTGTGAGAATAGTAATTAGTAAATTTATTAATTAGTGAATTAATTATTTAGTTTGTATGTTAATTATTAGTAAACTAATGAATTAGTGAATTAATTATTTAGCTTGTATGTTAATTATTAAAAAGGTAGATGTTTATTTCATATTTTGTAAAATAATAATTTGATGGATAAAATTTAAAATATTATTATTAGGTAAATTTGAGAATAATAATTAGCGAACTAATAAAACAATAATGTGAAATGAATTAGTAACTTAATAATGTGTTATGTTCTTATAAATATTTATTAGTCAAATGGATCATGATCACCGCCCCCGCAATATTGAGCCCGGCCCCAAAGAGTGGGGAGTTCTTAGTAAGGAGGTGCAACAGTCACACCGATCACAAGTTGTGTGGAATACAGGAGATTGCAATATTTTGAGGGTGAGGCGAGCCTCACAGGGGTCTTTGTCAGATGTTCATAACCCAGATCAGCTCCCACTAGATTTGCAGCAGCACCTTATGCGTGTAGGTTTCTGGCACGTTTGTCGCATGAAGAGACTGCCGGTATGTTTTAAACTTGTTTATGTAATTAATTATGTGCATTTAGTTGTTTGTATATGATACAAATAATATAAGGCCCTTACACATGCAGTTCGCTACTTTTACGTTGGTGCAGATTGACAAATACCTAATTTCTGCTTTGGTTGAGAGGTGGAGGCTGGAGACTCACACCTTCCATATGCCGGTTGGTGAGATGACTATTACCCTACAGGATGTAGAGGGCATTTTAGGTTTGTCCACTGAGGGTCGAGTAGTTTCCGGTCGGACACATGGCAACTGGGCAGCAGTTATACATCAACACATGGGTCGGACTCCACTCCTAGCTGCTTTGATTAGCGGAAACATCAAGCTGAGCTGGTTTGACCATTATTGGGGCCATTGGGACGAGCACTCAACTACTGTTGAGGAGCAGCTTGTGTACACACGTGCTTACCTCATGCGCCTATTCGGTGGATTTTTGTTGTGTGACAAGTCCAGCGCAGAGGTCCCTTGTCGATATATACAATTACTGGATGGTGACCTTTCGGAGACTGCTACGTACAGCTGGGGATCAGCTGTACTAGTCATTCTATTTTGGAATTCTTTCAATCCATGCAGCCACTTCACTACTGTAATTGCAGAACTGGGCATACAAGGCATCGAAGTGTATTTTGCTTGGAACATACCCTGTAAAAAAAAAATCACCAACATTATACAATTATAATAAATACAAAATTGAACGGAGACTGCTACATCAATTCGAGTATATTACCTAATTTTGTCAAAGTTTTCTTCAACACCTGGTCCTTGAAGCGGGTATTAAAATTACTCGCAACATGACGAATGCAAAACACATGGTACGCATTAGGGGTGCCAACCAATGGCCTCATTCTCGATCGCGATATTATGCTTTTGTGACGGTCAGAAATAAGACATAGACCAACCTTATTTGTCACATATAGTCGTATGGAAGACAAAAAATACTCCCATGCTTCCTTACTTTCACTTTCAACAATTGCAAATGCAATCGGAAGGATCTCATTATTTCCATCTTGGGCGGTGGCAATTAATAATGTCCCCTTATACTTACCGTATAAATGTGTGTCGTCCACCTGTATGACTGGTTTGCACCATTTGAACGCCTCACGACATTGACTGAAGGTCCAAAATGTACGTTCAAACACCCTAAACCCATTAACAACCCTTCGATTAACAATATACGGTCCATGTTGAATATTATAAACAGATCCCGGGGCAAATTGCAACATGTACTCAAACTATCTTGGCAGGAACGCATATGACTCGTCCCAATCACCGTAAATCTTACCTATTGCTTTTTGTTTTGCCTTCCATGCCTTCCTGTATGAAACATGATAACCAAACACTCCAGTCACCCTTTCTTGTATCATGATCATAGGTACCGAAGGTGTTTCCTTGACCATGTACGCAAAAGTGTACACAAGGAATGTTATTTATGTTCACCGATAAACACAAATAAATTCACAAATTATCAAATGGTATTGTGCATCGTACCTATGTAGTACTCTCAACCACTACAGCTTCATGATGTTCCTTCATGAAATAGTGTTTTATTGCGGCTTGCACATCATTCTTGGACCCAAACTCTTGTTTCAGATAAAATCCATCTCCTCTTGCCCACGGACCCTATCCCACATCCAGTATATCCTCATTTGGGTAATCTTCATCAATAGCCTCATAATGCGGAATGTCATTCCAAAACGGTGTACTATCTGCATATTCACACACATAATATATTTTACGACAAAACAGGGTTGTTATTAAAAAAAAATTATATAGAGTAAATACCCTTTTGGGTCCCTGGAAAAACACGCTCTACCCATTTTGGTCACTGAGTAAAAAAAATGTCATTTTCGGTCCTTTTTAGGGACTAAAAAGATTTTTTGGGAATTTGTGAGGGATTAAAATGGCCACAAAAATGACTAAAAGGACTAAAAGGGACATTTTTTTACTGTTTAAGGACTAAAAATGACATTTTTTTTACTCAGGGACCAAAATGGGTAGCGCGTGTTATTTCAGGGACCAAAAAGGGTATTTACTCAATTATATAATAATACAATTACGTAACTAACCTGATGATTGTAACAAACCAGTCTGTTGTGACAAGACATTACCATGATATTCGTCATCTACATCACTATCATTCTGATCATGGTCATTATACAATAACGTGTCTTCATCTTCTTCCTGTTGCTCCTCCTCAGGTTCATCTACCATATAGTCATTTTCTTCTCAAAGCGCAACCGTTGATTGTGTTGGCTGAGGTGTACCAAAATTAGCCATATCATGGAACTGATGGAGTTCATGAGTCGGTATTGGTACAAATTGGGATGTAGCATTTTCGTCGAATGTTTGAACAAAAACATCCACATCCTCATCATCAGATATTTCAAAACCCGCATATTTGCGGTTCCCACAAGGAACTCTACCCGTCACTGAAGAGATTACCTGATTTGGTTGCAGATTTAACTTTCGACGGATCTTCTCGTTTAAATCTTCAGCAGACATGCCTCGAACAATATACATTGTTCTTCTTTCACCTTGAAAACTCATTCCGTTTTTACCTATATTTTTAGAACCATTATAATATACAAATGAACGAATGTGATTTTTTTTTTTTTTTTTGCTTATTTTATATTATGAAAAACAAGAATAAATTACACATAAAACAAATAACAACAAACAAATTGTCACTGAGCAGAACAAGAGAAGAAGAAACACAATATATAAATGGAATTTAAAAAAAAAAAAACAACCAAAATGAAGAAGCTGTGGAGGATGGAGGAGTTTCTAGATGAGTGAAAGACTGAATTAAAAGGGAGGGAAAGAGTCACGGACAGATGAAGGATTGAGGATGGAGTGAATGAAGGGAAGGACTGAATGAGTGCACATATATATAAAATGAGGGGGGTCGGTAAGCATGTTTTGCATGGGGGGTCTCATGTATATAAAATGGGGGGGTCTCGTTTTGCAGTTGGGGGGGTGTCGGTAAGCATGTGGGGGAATCTCTGACTCTCTGCAGGTGCGTCAGAATTCTGACGCACCTGCAGGCACGCCACATCAAAGTGGCGTGCCAAAGTCTCACGCCACGTAGTGGCGTGAGAGAATATAACGCCACGTCGTAGTGGCGTGAGCCTGTCTCACGCCACTACTGGCGTGAGCCTGTCTCACGCCACTACTGGCGTGAGCATTACTATGGCAATTATTTTTAGAAGTGCACTGATCCGGTATATTTTTATTTAGTAAGCAATTTTTTGGTAAAAAAGCCCTCTCTTTCTTTTCTGACATGTATTAATAAAAAATGGCTCTCTACAATCTTTTTTTTTGCTCAGAATCTCTCTCCAATCCCAAACTTTTGAATCTGCTTCGTTTCCTTCTCTTTCAGCCACCATTGGTGGAGAGCTTCGTACTTTTTTTGTTTTTTTGCTCAAACGAGAGCTTCGTACTTCACTGAGCTACCCATAGATTGCCACATGTCCTTGTCTTCTCCTTGATTGGTGAAACCGCATTTCCTTCCCCTGTCTAGATATTATTTTTGCTCCAAACTCACCACCACCACTTGAGCCTATATGTATAGCGCTGCTTCATTTGATAATTCGTGCACTTCTCTTCTCTCCCCACAAATTCTAATCTTTGATAAACTTCCTAATAGTTTTTTCCTCATAGGACAAAGTCCAGATTTTTATTTTTGAATTTTCGCATTAGAAGAGGGACACTCAAATCAACTCTGTAGTTTTCTTCCACGCTAGCTCTAACAATGGCTTCCACCTTGTTTTACAGCTCTCTTAATCCCTCAACGACATCTTTCTCAAGAGCCATTTTCTCAATTCCTACTTGTAAAGATTTTTCATTGGATATTCCACCCTTTGGAAGCAGAACAATTAAGCGTACGAAGAAACTGCTGCCAATTACAGCTGCAGTGGCAGAAGCGCCACCTTCTTCTTCACCGTCAACACAAATTGTGACTTAAAATCATGAGAATTGAACTCCTCGAAAGAAGATTCGGATACTTGTGGCAGGGATATTCCACCCTCTAGAAGCAGAACAATTAAGCGTACGAAGAAACTGTTGCCAATTACAGCTGCAGTGGCAGAAGCACCACCTTCTTCTTCACCGTCTACACAAATTGTGACTGAAAATCATGAGAATTGAACTCCTCGAAAGAAGATTCGGATACTTGTGGCAGGCGGTGGGATCGGTGGTTTGGTTTTTGCTCTAGCTGCAAAGAGAAAAGGGTTTGAAGTTTTGGTGTTTGAGAAGGATTTGAGTGCTATAAGGGGGGAGGGCCAGTACAGGGGTCCAATTCAGATACAGAGTAATGCATTAGCTGTCTAATGGCGCCTCCATGTCCAAGCTTCTTCCTTATTACAGATGGATGCGGAAGAGAGAAGAAAGAGAGAGATAAAGGAGAAATAGGGAAAAAAGATGATAGGTGGGGCCCACAGAGTAAAAAGTAACGGACATTTAAGGTATTTAACGGAGATGATATTTTTGATCCATTTAAGAAAGTTCATGTGTATTTTCGCTTTCAAAAAAAACATATGGTACTGGGCACTCCCGAAGGTAAAGTATATGTGTATTTTTGCTCATTTATCCTTAAATTTTTTATTATGCTACACGCTCTTTAGTGGCTACGGGCAAAAGGTCATTCCTATAATTATACAATTGCAGATATAATTATCATTTACGCAAACTCTTCTCATATGTCTAAAGTAGTAAGATTAGCTATTATATTTAGGCCTAATTCAAGGCCAAAGAAGTTAAAAACTCATTTATATCAATATTGACTTTTATTTCTTTTATTTTTGGACCTTTGACCAAAACTGTTAGAATTTTTAACAAATTTTAAAAATTCATAACTCCTCGTACATATGTTTAATTAGGGTGGTTTCAAAGGCTATGTGACCCTTGTTAAGTCTATTCTCAAGAAAAAAAATACCATTTGCAGTTAGACATATGTGCACTGTTATAGTATTAATTAAATAGTACCATGACTATCCAATTTTATGTTCCAGAATCATAAGTCATTTTTGAAAATCCATAACTCTTTGTACACATATCCAAAATAGACAAATGACCTACCAAATTAAAGTTTGTTATGTCTAATTTAGTTCTAAAAGATTTCATAGCCATTGGACACCATGTACTTATTTAAAAACAGATCACAAGTTCACTGTAAGTTGTTAGGTTTTTCATATTTTAATTCTAAAGCTTCCAAAATCACTTCCTAATATTTATCCTACACAATTTTTCATTTTAAACACATTGGAAGTATTGAAATGATCAAAATCTCATTGCTTCTTCATGTTCTGCATCTAGCCGAAAATGAGACTAAACTGATTCAAAAGTGACTTTTCCAATTTTTACTTCAAGAATACCTTGATTTAACCTTAGATTATCTTTTAATAACTTGTTATTTAGGTCTTTAACATACTTATAACCATTTTTAATCAAATGGACATAACCTCCCTTAAGGTTTTCATACTTCCCAATATTTCAAGAAGTTAAGAGAAAGTTGATTCCATGACCAACAACAACAAGAACAAACTTCAAGTAGCTAGAGCGTTCTTAGTTACTCTTGTGTTCTTTGTTCTTTTCTCTTCTTCCTTTGTCTTCAAAGTTTCGGTCACCTTAAGAAAATACCATGCAAAAGAGTCTTTTAGGACTTAATATTATTATAAGAGGTAAAGTAAAAGAGATGTAAACTTAGTCATCTCAACATACCTTGACTTCTTTTCCTTCCCTTCCTTTTACAAGTTTCAGTTAGCACCTTCCTTTGGTCTCTTTTTGGATGTTAGCCGACTGTGTATGGATGAAGAAGAGTTCTAATGTATATTAAAGGGGGGTCAAGTCGGTTGAAACTTGAAAGATATCGTTAGTCTTAATATTTTGCTTAGTTACCATGATGCCACTTAGTTACAATCTAATTCTCCTTGGTCTAACAAGAACCGATTTTGAGACTTGAGAGAGAGATGACTGTCTTGAAGTTTCATGAAGATTAATCACATGTGGGTGGGTCCCACATATTTTCTTGTCTTCTCTCTTAGGCCGAAGTGTGTGTGTGTTTTGGCTGCTTAATTGTTCTCAAACAAGAGTCAAAAGCATTGAATTCATTCTCTCTCCTTGCTTAGACATGTGGCTAAAATTGGTGTATGATTAAGAAGCTTAATCAATACCACTCTGGTCCTATTTATAAGTCCAGTTTGATCAAATCTCACATACCAAGGAGAGGTAGGTATCTCAATGATTATGAAACAAATTTCCAACTTTACCCTCATTTATGAATGGGTACCTTTTAAAATTTATTTCAAATCTCTCTCATCTTTTTCTCTTTCCAACATGGCTATCCAATCTCTCTCATCCTCATTAATAAGGGCAAATTTGTCACAATCTCATTTATTTGGTCAAACTGGACTTATAAATATGACCAAATTTTTTGGTCAAAATGGACTTATAAATAGGACCAGAGTGGTACTCCTCTTGACCATTTTAACATATCATAATTTCTTGTGATATCTTGTCTTCTCTCTCTTCATTTTGTTTGGCCAAATCTAGGGACTGTACCCTTGAAAAATACTCATTAAGTTCCCTCCTTATCTTGAAGACACGTGCATGTAATTTCTTGCTAAGTCAATTTGATTCCCTAACTTGCCATGTGACATAAATTTAAGCAAGGGAAATAATTACTTGGACTTTTAGTCATTGACATGTGGCATATTCATATTAATCATTTGACCTCCTTCCTTCTCTTGGTTGGCCGAAGTTTTCATGTATGTGTGGCTTCTTGAATTATCTTCAACATGTGACAAAACTTCTTGATATCCTTTAATGTACACTGGACAAAAATCCATGGCCTCTTGAATTGCTTCAAAACTACTCCCTTGATTTGTTGCACATGTTCCTTTTGACATTTAATATTCCCTTCTTCTTATCTTGCCACCTAGCCAAAATATCTTACTTGGGAATCTCATTGATTGCATTTCATTGATTAATTGTTGAGAATTTGATTCCTCTTCCTTACCATTTGGCCGAAAATGGCCATAATCAATTGGCTTTCATATTCCACTTTATTGACCATTGGTTAATGTCCAAATAATAACCTACATGTTCCCACTTTTGGCTAAGTTTTCATAAGACAAAAGATCTTACACTTTATCTACTCTTCTTGGCCGAATTTGAGCATCCATGGGAAAGCTTGGTTATGTCATTTTATTCACCAAATTATATCATTATCTCATGGTCTTTGAAATTCTCTTTTGACCTTTACATTTATTTTTCCTTTGTGGCCAAAAATTAGGAGCCTTAGGGATCAATTAAATATTAATTTAATGTGCCTAATTCTTGTATTAACATATGTCTCAAAATTTAGTTTTGGAAAAATCAACAATTGACCAAAATTCAATATTTCATTTCACTGTATATATACTTTGTACAAATAATTTTGGTACAGGGTATTACACCAAATTTTCCTTCTTCACAGCTGATAAATCAAACAGAGCGAGTACTTCATAACCAAAGTCTTAAATCCAGACCGAAAGTAAACAGAGGAGTATTATTATAGCAGACAAAATTAGTCTCTTCCAACTAAATCAATGACAATATTCACATCACCATCTCAATTATAGACTTATAGTGTCGTCCAAACCAGTGTTGAGTTTTTATAGCTTACGTGTACTGATCAGCTTCTTTCCCATACGTTAAATCTTTCTCAGCTTTTCGTCAATCAGTCTCTCCATTTTGAACACTTCACTGTTTCTTGATTTTGGCATCCGACAATAGAACTATTTGCACCTGATCTTCCAAAATTTGACATGGAATATTTTAGAAAAAAAGGATAATTATGTAGTTTTATTCTATGGAAGGTTTTTGAGGAGGTCATATCTTCTACAGCCTTCAGTAGTTATGAAGAACATCTCCAAAGGTCATCCTAAAATGGACATGCATTTGGAAACCAAAATAATTTAAATGTATTTTATTGGGCACAAATTGTGAAAAAAAGGAAAGGAAACAGGGATAAAAGTTGAAGCACCTCCAAACAGGACCTAAGCTAAAGCAACAGCATTGAACACAAACTTTTACATGCAATCAGAATAACATTCTTCTTTCTTCGAGGATGTCAAAACTGAGGTCACTGTGAGGGAAAGCAAAAGTAAAGGGACCATGCCATCATTCTTCAATCTTTCTGCTTCACCCACTCCAGAATATGAGAACAATCTTCATCTTTCATGAAATACCTTCATAAGAAACTAAATTTGTCAAGCTCTATGCATCAATCAACATAATTATTACTATCATTATTCCGTCTCTCTAAAAGTATACCTATTTTTCGTGCGGTAAGACTTAAGTTGAGCAGCTTCTTGGCGATTTGATATATCTCTAGACATTCTAAGGTGTTCAGGCACAATGAGATTTCCACTCCAATCATGATATGCATGGTCCATGAATTCTATAATTGCATTCTGCCACAGGTTGTTCACCACAGGATCACCATAATAAAACTATATGAATGAAATAAACAGAAGGAAACCACTAATTTGAGGATTAATTAAAGGAAACGGTCAAGTTTTATGCTGTCAAAGAGTACTTCCACACAAAAGCTTCAATTATTATTTGAGCAAGAACTCATATAGTTTGGCTGTAATGTCTGATAACCCATTTAAGTGTAGGAAAAAAAAATTATGATGACAGTGTTGGGTATGTGTTTTTTCTTATTTGATCAAGGGTTCCCCTTTTGAGGTTTATAACACAGGGTTTTCGCCTCCTCCAACGTGTGTTTCCCGAAATTCGAACTTGTGTTTTCCATCTTACGGGGTGAGGTCATTTACTACCTCAACCAACAGCTTGTTGGTGTGTTGGGTATGTGTTTTGCCAGCACTTGAACAAACTTTTGCGTAAAATTAGGGGAAAATAAAAGAAAGAGAGGAATGTTCCAAGCCATACTCATTGTTCTTCAAATGCCACACCAAATCAGAAGCCTTTGATTTTCGTACATGGCAAGAGAAGTTGAATAAATTAAAGAATCTTCCAACTTACAGGCAAATCATTAACTAAGCAAAGCACACTATAGAGCAACAGCCAGCGGCAAGGAGGTTTCATTACCTGTGGCTTGGAAGTATCGAGCCAGTGGTATATATTCTCGTTGCGAAACCATGTCAATTGTCTTTTTGCAAAATTCCTACATAAAAAAAAAAAAAACATAAATACACACACACACAAGTATCTATATCTCATCATTGGGTAGGGTAATCCAGCAACAATCCATCTCAAGCACATCAAGAATAAAGTCCAACTAAGCTCTGGGAAAGGAAGAAAATAGATGCTCTCCAAACACAATAGTCGAATACAAGCAGCCATACATGACTAGAAGATATTACAACAAGCAAACAAACAGTTTATTCAAAATGCTATTAATAGGATGCTGAAATCTGTGTGATACCCGGTGTCCTATGATATTGAAATATAAAAAGGTTATCATTGGAAGATGGAAAATTTATGTATTTAGGTTCATATGTCAGATCGAAAGTCGACATATAAAAAGATGATAAAAACAGCACACTTCACAAAACTTCACTATCCCCAACTTCAGGTGATCCTTTTCCAACATTGATTAGGCCCCACTGAATAAAGATTACACTGTACGGATTGAAAAACAAAGGTATTACCTAGTTTCTTTTTGAAATTCAGATAAAAAATTGTAAAATTCTTCAGCTGAACTCTGCCCCCCATGTTGTTGGCATCTGAGTAAGTATTCCATGGCCTGAAATTATATAGCTGTTACAATAACCAAATGACAAGAAACACTCCCAAAAAAAACAAATTGCAAATGTCATCAGCATTCAGCAGGATAATCTTTTAGTTGTCATCTGCAGATTGTAAAACTTGAATGAAATTAGGCAAAAGAAAAGATATACTTGTCTATAACCAATTGTTCGTGTTGCAGAATTGGAGTTTGGATGAAGACCCAACTTTAGAAGCCATCGAGCCTCAGACAGAATCCCATCCCTTTCTGCAGTTTTTTAATAGAAGTGCATAACGCCAAGGAAGTATGTGTCACATGATGTTAGTGCGAGGCATGCACACAAATGAACTGATAATAATATCTGGTCATTTACCAATACTTATTAATTATTAACTCCCACAGGAATCCAATTACATAATTAATACAAGAAATGCAACCACAGAGAAGAATGTATTACAATACATATGAGAAGCATAATTGCATGGAGAAAATTTAAATAAGCTTTTCATATATTTTATATTTAGATTTTTCAACAAAAACATCATTCTATAGTATACTCCAGTACACCGCATAATTCAATAATTTAAAAAGATTTTCTTCAGTCATATTTTTATTGGAGAGCTTGAATGAAAAAATTTAAGGAACTTTACTTGAAACTAGTCACAAGTGAATTACAAATAAGGTGTTTCTGGCTCACAAGTCAAGTATACCTAACAACATATCTTCGCACCGCTGGTCAATTGTTTTATATAGGTCAAGTCTCTGACTAGAAAGGAAAAAGCATATGAACTCATAAGGAAAATCTGATAACTTGGAATCTTCCATTGAATCTCCAGAACTTTGGACATCAGAAGATTCAAAACCATTGGTATCACTACAATCACCCTGTTCCTTGAAAGAATCATAAGGCACCTGAAAAGCAGATGGAGGCGATCCACTAGACTGCCATTCCAAAAGAGTATAAATGTGATAAGAACAAATTGTAAATATATCCCAGACAACATAATAATATAGACCTCTATAAAATAATAGATGACATATACACCCCTTGGAACATGAAAGTATGATTAGTTTATTAATAATGGCCATGAAATCACAATAAGAAACTTATTTATCTACTCATTCATGCAAGCAATGTAACTGCATTTGTCCTCAACTTGCCACCATGTACAATGAACGAGAAAGAGAGATAGTAAGGATAAGGGAATACATAAGATAATTGTATAGAAAGGAATGGAACTTGAAATTTTAAAAAAAGAAATTGACTTTACAACAACAACAATAATAAAAGCAACTCTTAAGTAATAATCATAAGAGTATGGTAAAAATTGCAAAAAAACAAAGAAAGGCAATCCCTTCCTTCCATGATAGCTAATAAGCCCAAAGAGCACTTTCTTCATTCTTCAGGTGAGTTTTGAAGTTTGCATGGTTGCAACACAAGGCAGATCCATTTAGATTTTCTTATAGAAAAAATTGCAAGCTTACTTTGATAATCTCCAGGCTACGCCGTAATCGATACCAATCATTCACTGCTAAAGTTTGGGCCTTTGCGTCACCTGCATCAACTACCAGCTGCACAGCAGCATCCCAATCTTCATTTTTCTGCAGTTCAGCTAACTCTGAATATACTTCAGATTTGACATCTGGAGAGGATTTGGGAACATCTGGTTTTCCATATATGAACCTGATATTTTGAAGCTCAAACACAACATAGAGATATCTTTGTGTCACATTAACAGATTTTAACAACTTACTGCGAATAAACTGAGGAATTCATTTGGAAAAGCAAGACATACCATCGTAAATACAACCCAGTTCCCCCAACAACCATGGGAACACGACCATTGTCAAGGATACATCTTGTCGCTTGCCTTGCATCCTCAAAAAATTGTCCAACTGAATAGTCTGATAAATAACAGTAGGTTTTAACTGGGGGTATTAAACCACTCTTCAAAGATTTATCAACATACAACTTAAATGAAGTTTCTAAAACATGTCAAAAGTAAATAGCATCTTCTAGTAATACGTGAAGCAAAGATAGCCAGCCCAACAAATAACTTAAGAACATACCTTTAGATGGATGCAATATGTCAAGCAGATGATGTTTTACCTCCTGACAAGAATAATTAACAAAAAAATGAATTAAAATATACAAACGAAGTTCCATATTTCTAGTTCTTGAATGATGGACAAAATGGATGGGTCTATACAGAATGCATTTCATTATCATGGGACGGGCAACATTTAACATATGAAATTTCACTAATACATAACATGAACACTGATAATGCATATTATAATTATACAGGATAAACTCCCCCCATCTGTGGATCATGTCATATGTTATTATAAAGCATCTGTTCTTTTATCTCTCTGTTTTTTTTTTTTTCAATGCTTTAGTTTTACCGTTTCAAGCAATTAAATCAGAACAAAGCATAGTTAATTTTTTAATTTCAATGCTGAGGATGGTTGAAATGACCAACAACATAATAGCAAGAAGTCTCCCAAAACGCAAAGCTTGACAGGTGAAACAGAAACCAAAGTTCCGCTATGAAGAGAGAGGAAAAGAGGTGTCGAGGTTCTAAAAGTTAAGCACACAACAAACTGCCCCAGGCAACTTGAGATACTCTAGATGGCAACTTGAAGGAACAGGGGAATATTTGAACGAGGGAATATTCTATGTCTAAATTACGGACCTTTCTATCATTTGGAGAGGGTTTAGCGGATCCAACATCGAGACCTTGGTACACCTGCCACAAAAGTCATCTTGAATAAATATAGGCTAAAGGAAACATCCACACCTTTATTATTATAAGTAAAAGGGATGAGAATGAACATAGAAAATTCTTTTCATATATGTAGTTACTAAGATAAGAATGCTTTGCATAAACTCTAGAAAATAAAATCTTATAGCATTTTGAGAGTCAAAAGGCAAAACTATTTTCTCACTTCTTAGTCACCACTATATTACACTGCAGTATTGCAATATGAGGAAATAATCCCACATATAACTCTACTTTTTTTCTTCACAACAATATGTTAGAAATATAAATATAAATTGTAAATAAATAAGTACAAGTGTAATTAGTTGGTTTTATCTGATATATCGGTGTATATAAATAGGGCTGTACAGGTATTATTAAGTCAGTGGTGTAAAACTCATTAGTATTCATGAATGTGAAATATATTTTCTCTCTGTCCAGTGTGAATATTGGGTGCACACTTCTTCAGATTGAGACTTCTAACACGGTACCAGAGCCACTCACCCTCTCCATGATTTCCTCTGCTTCCTAAATGATCCACGGCACACAAATCAAGATTGGCCCAAGATTTGTTTTCTTTAATCTCCAGGAAGCACGTGCAGTGGAGAGCCCACTTGCCTTCTCACCCAAGATCGGGTTTAATGACTATCCAGAAGAGAGTACAGTGAAGCACCCTTGCTCCTGCTCCACCGGACACAATTTTTTTTCTCTATTGCTGTGATCTGAGCATCATCACTGCATACATAATCATTAGACCAAATAGGTGGTCTCCTATCCCTTAAAGGCTGTTGCTTATCTGAACTAGAGGGGCAATCAGCTGTTTTATTAGATTCATGTTGAAAAGGCTGCTGATCACCCTCTTCTTGTGGATTATTATACTTTACCTTTAATGGGTCAGTTTGTGTCAAAGAAGATTTTGGTTCGAACCAGAACATTTCCTTCAAGGTGGGATGTACTCCATTTTCTTTGTGGATAGGCACCTTTGAAAGGAAAAACATGTTCCACAAAACTAACATGTCTACTCACAAATAACATGTTAGTTTTTAAATTCAATAGCAAATACCCTTTTTGGCTTTCAGGATAACCTAAAAATACACAAGGAATAACATGGGATTGAAGCTTATCATGAACATTCAGATCTGTTGCATAAGCAAGAGACCCAAAGACTCTTATGTGCTCAAGGCCCGATTGCTTCCCATAGATCCTTTCAAATGGTGTTTGGAAATTAAGGATCTTGGAAGGCAGTGTATTGACCAAATATGTTGCAGCCTTTACACATTCACCCCAATATCGAATTGGAACGTTATATTGTAGCATTAAACTTCTTGTCACTTGCATAATGGTCCTATGCTTGCGTTCTACAACTCCATTCTGTTGTGGAGTGTAAGTGCAAGAAGTTTCATGCACAATACCCTTTTCTTGAATAAGAGCTTTAAAAGAATGACTCATGAATTCACTTCCATTATCACTTCTTACTTTCTTAACTTTGATAATAAATTGTGTCATGACATATACAATAAAGTTTTGAATATAAGCAAAAGGATATAGCCAAAGGGAAGGAATTGATTATCATGAGACATTTTCACTTGTAGTGAAAATGTTTACAGTTAGATTAGTGCTGAAATTAGCTGCTATGCATTCATGGAATCTTTATCAAATGGATGTATATAATGTTTTTTTCCAGGGAGATCTCCAAGAGGAGGTATATATGAGATTACCTCAAGGTTTCGAAAGTAAGGGGAAGCATATGGTTTATAAGCTCAATAAGTCCCTTTATGGACTTAAACAAGCTTCCCGGCAATGGAACCAGAAATTATCTCAAGCCCTTATTAAGGGAGGTTTTATTCAGAGTAAGAGTGATTATTCATTGTTTACCATAGGCTGGCATGATGGTGTAGTATTTGTGTTAGTGTATGTTGATGATTTGTTAATCACTGGTAGTTCTGAAGAAGGAATTAGATAGGCTAAAGCCTTGCTGCATGATATTTCAAAATTAAAGATCTAGGACATATGAAATACTTTCTCAGTATAGAAATAGCTAAATCTGAACATGGTGTGGTCTTGTCTCAACGTAAGTTTGTGTTGGATTTGTTGGCTGAAACAGGAATGAATGGGTGTAAGCCACTAAGTATTCCAATGGCTCAGAACCTGAAACTAATGCCTTTTCAAGAAGGAAAGGATAAGGTTCAAGACTTGTGTAAAAATCCAGAAAGATATCGTAGGTTGGTTGGTAAGTTGGTTTATTTGACTATGACTAGGCCTGATATCTGTTTTTGTGTACACACATTGAGCCAATTCATGTAGAAACCAACCAAGGGGCATATGGCAGTAGCCAAAAATGTCATTCGGTATCTGAAGGGGATTGTTGGCCTTGGTATTCTTTTGAGTTCTGAAGGGAAACCTAACTTAGAATGCTTTTGTGACTCAGATTGGGCATCTTGTGGGATTACAAGACGATCGGTGTCTGGATACTTGCTGAAGTTTGCAGGATCCCTTGTGATGTGGAAAACTAAGAAGCAGAGCACTGTATCTAAATCATCTGCAGAGGCCGAATATCGATCGCTAAGTATGGCTACTTCCAAGATAGTTTGGGCACTCAGTCTTCTTTGTGACTTGCGCATTTCACATCAACAACCAGTATCAGTGTACTGTGATAGCATTGCAGCCATACATATAGCTGCAAATCCAGTTTTCCATGAAAGAACGAAACATATTGAGGTAGATTGTCATTTTGTTCGTGACAAATGGCGAGAGAAGGTGATAGATCTTCAGCATGTTAGATCTCATGAGCAAGAAGCTGATTGGTTAACAAAGCTGGTTTCCGGAGATATTCAGCGCACATTGTTGAGCAAGTTAGGGACTTTTAATATGTTTTCGCCTCAAACTTGAGGGGGAGTGTTAGAAATATAAATATAAATTGTAAATAAATAAGTACAAGTGTAATTAGTTAGTTTTATCTGATATCTCGGTGTATCACCAGGTGTATATAAATAGGGCTGTACAGGTATTATTAAGTCAGTGGTGTAAAACTCATTAGTATTCATGAATGGGAAATATATTTTCTCTCTGTCCAGTGTAAATATTGGGTGCACACTTCTTCAGATTGAGATTTCCAACACAATAATCTTTTCTCTCTTTCAATTGTTGATCTTTCATTTTCTGTTTGATGAAATAGCGACAAAGAATCATAAGTTGGCGGCCAAAATACCAAACTTTTTATGTGAAGGAACCTATAAATGACCTCTTATTATGCTTGGCGGAAGCACCTTCCATTTTCCAAGAACCAACACATATACAAAGGCACAAAGCGATACGGCATGAAGGATAACATTAATCTTTCACATTATCCAAATCTAAATAACAGGCAATACTCACCATAACTCTCAACTCTCCCCTCATTAAACCCAAATCTCACAAAAAATCTCGCCCCAATAAGACATTATACTCGCTCTTTCCCTCACTTCATAAAAGAAAGGAGCTGAAATTTCCACAATAATGTTTTTACTTCTTCCTGTAATCCACTTCATTGAGCTAACCTGAACAGAGTCGGCACTGACAATTTCGCCATTGAGCCGCTTCGCGAGTTCCAATGCAACACGACTTTTACCGGCGCCCGTGGGTCCAGAAATCACAACGACCTTCTCTTTAGTCTCCTTTTTTTTGTACGTTTCAGAGACTGAAGAGGCGGTGACCAGAGTCCGCCGGCTCCGGCAAGTAAGTGAGAAACGATGTGGCGGGAATAGCGGTGTCTCCCGGAGGTGAGGAAAACGTAGACAACGCGTACGGAGACTGCACACAGTACTGTTAACCATAATCTCTTGAAATCCTTCGGACGGAAGGGCATGAAATTGTATGATTTGTTTGACTTCAACATTGAAAAAGCAGATAACAAAAGGAATAAAAGATACGTGTAGATTTTTTTGGCTAGGGTGAATAAAAGTAATCCTTTGTCTTAATGACAATGGTTACTAATCATATTTTTTATGGGATAGGATATTATCACTACCAATTTTATGCCACTACCAAGTTACTACCACTTTTTTACCGTGGATCAGAATCTCAATAGGAGAGAGAAATGATAAAAGTAGATAGAATTCTGATCTAATAGTGAAAAAGTGGTAGTGACTTGGTAGTGACATAAAATTGGTAGTGACAATATTCTACCCTATTTTTTATTTACTTTTATCTTGTTAAAAATTATAGATTCTCAATGTTTTACTATTTAATTAAAGGAAAAATGACAAATAAATACCATATGAATTTGCAAAATCTCCAAAAGTCTCCCGAATTTGTAAAAAGACTGAGAGGTACCAAGGAGTTATGAGAGATATGCAAATTCGGGTGAAATTACTTTTTTACCCTTAGTTTTAAATAAATAAAAATACCATCGCCAGAGGGCCGCCGCCGACGGCTGGGCGTCGGCCACCGGCGAGGGGGGTGGGGTTCGAACCCCCCACCCCCCACACATCCATAAGACCAAGTGGCCTACCAGTTGGGCCACTTGGTTCCTTTAATATATATATATATATATATATATATATATATATATACACACACACACACACATTAACAAATATATATATTTTTCTTAACATTTTTCAATGGTAGTTACAAAATTTTCATCGGTATTTACAAATCTTCCATCGCTATTTACAAAATTTTCATCAGTATTTACAACTTTTTTTTTAGGTTTCCCTTTCTTGCCTCTGAGGAAAAAACAAAACAAAAGAATGCATTATTACAAAATTTTCATCGATATTTACAAATTTTCTATCGCTATTTACAAAATTTTCATTGATATTTACAACTTTTTTTGAGGTTTCCCTTTCTTGCCTCTGACGAAAAAAACAAAAAAATAATGCATTATTACAAATTTTTCATATCTATTTACAAAATTTTCATCAGTATTTACTCCCTTTGGTCCTTATTATAAAGCACCAACTAACTTTTCTCACAAACCAATAAAAGTAGTTAAAGTCAATAAAGTTGTCCTAGAATCTAAGTAATTTCTAATATTACCCCTATTAATTGCACTAAACTTTAATATTATATTAATTATTACTCTCTCCCATTACCTTTATTAATTAGGGGCAGACATAGAAAAAAAATAATCAATGTTCATTGGGAACAAGCAAGTGCCTTATAAAAATAACTAAATAAACTTGCTAGTTGGTGCCTTATAATAAGGAACAAAGGGAGTACAACTTTTTTTTAGGTTTCCCTTTATTGCCTCTAAGGAAAAAAATAATAATGCATTATTACAAAATTTACATCGTTATTTACAAATCTTTCATCCCTATTTACAAAATTTTCATTGGTATTTACAACTTTTTTTTTTAGGTTTCCCTTTCTTGCCTTTGACGAAAAAACAAAAAAATAATGCATTATTACAAAATTTTCATCTGTATTTACAAATCTTTCATTGTTATTTACAAAATTTTCATCGGTATTTACAACTCTTACAAAGGGAAACTTTAAAAAAAAAAAAGAGTTGTAAATACCGATGAAAATTTTGTAAATAGCGATGAAAGATTTGTAAGTACTGATGAAAATTTTGTAATAATGCATTTTTTTCCCCTCAGAGACAAGAAAGGGAAACCTAAAAACAAAGTGGTAAATACCGATGAAAATTTTGTGAATAGCGATGGAAGATTTGTAAGTACCAACGAAAATTTTGTAATAATGCATTTTTTTTTTTTTTTGTTTTTCCCTCAGAGGCAAGAAAGGGAAACCTAAAAAGAAAGTTGTAAATCCCGATAAAAATTTTGTAAATAGCGATGGAAGATTTGTAAATACCAATGAAAATTTTGTAATAACGCATTATTTTTTTTGTTTTTTCGTCAGAGGCAAGAAAGGGAAACCTAAAAAAAAGTTGTAAATATCGATGAAAAATTTGTAAATGGCAATGAAAAATTTGTAAATACCGATGAAAAATTTGTAATAAAGGAACCAAGTGGCCAAACTGGTGGGCCACTTAGCCCCATGGATGCCCTCCCCGGTGGCTGGCGATCCTCTGGCGGCCGGAAGCCCATGGCAAGGGTATTTTTATATTTTTATTTTTTAAAACTAAGGGCAAAAGGGTAGTTTCACCTGAATTTGCATATCTCTCATAAATCCTTGCTACCTCTCAGTCTTTTTACAAATTTGGGAGACTTCTGGGGGTTTTGCACCGCCAGCCACCGGCCATTGGCGAGGGTATTTTTATTTTATTTATTTATTTAAAACTAATGGTAAAAGGGTACACGGGTGGAAAAAAGGCTTTTAAGACCGGATAAAATAGGTACATTAGGACCGGACCCGCGACCAGTCTTATTCCAGGCGGTATTAAAAGTCGACCTTTAAGATCGGACTTTTACATGGTCTTAAAGAGTTTCTTTAAGACCGGACATTTTAAACATCCGGTCTTAAAAGTGTTTCAAAATAATAATAAAAAAAGAAAAAACTCAAACGAAACAATCGGTTCCAAATCACCAGATCTGGCAACATTTTGAATGTCCCTCCGTCATCAACGACGGAGAACCAAGAGAAGATTGGAAGCAACAACAACAAGAAGAAAAACAAAAAAGATGATTACAAAGTCCGAAATAAACAAAAATAACAAGAAACGAAATCATTCACCATGAAAATCGAATTTGAAGTCCAGATCTACAAAAAAATCACAAGTTTAAAGTAACCAAATCTGAGCAGGATCCTCTTGTCGGTGCTAGCAAAACTTCAAACAACCAAAATCGAAGTCCAGATTTGAGCAGGAGCGGTCAATGTAGGAAATAAACAGATTTAAGCAAGAAGATATCTGGGTTTGATTTCAAACCGGATCTATATGAAGGCGGCGTGGAAGGACCCATAGATCGAAGAGGAAGGAGCCGCCGTCGTCCAGAATCCTCAAAGTAGTACGCTTTTGCTGTTGCTGAGGATTGGAGTTGACGCCATCGCAAAACCCTCAAAGCATCTCATTGCCAACGTTGCCAAGGATTTGATTGTGCGACTTTTATGATGACCAAGGGCGGAGCTTCTTCATGACATAGGGGGGCCATGGCCCCCCAAAAAAAAAAATTTGGTTTAGAATTTTTCTTAAATTTTTTTTAATATAATGTAACATTTTATTTTGGCCCCCCCCCCCAATTTCCCCTCCTCTTTTTATATCTTTGGGGCTTATAATTCAAGTTGTGTTCTATGTAGGGTCTTATATGATTTATGTTAATTTTGTCATTTTTTTTTCTATATTTCATTCTAATTACCTGAAATTTTTAGCTTATCAGTAAAATGTACTTTTGTGGTGTATTCTTTAGTATGCTTTTACCCATTTTATACTACACATGTGGATGAAGTTTATTGATTTTTCATTCTAACCTCAGCCTCTTACCTTCCAATGTTGTGGTGTTCAATTACATGAAGTCTATAGTTGAACCAAAGATTCACAATCACATAAATTAAAGCCTATTGCCTTCCAATGTTTGTGGTGTATTTTTTTATATTATTTTCTTTTCTTGTTTATATTCTTATATTTTTTAATGCATATAAAACTTTCCTTTAAAAAAAAAATTCGGGGGCGCTGCCCCCGTATCCCCCACCACTATTTGGCCCCCCCAAATTTTTGTCCTAAGCTCCGCCCCTGATGATGACTTACGAAGATTGCGAGTAGGTTAGAGGAAGATGATGACATTCTTGCTGAGGATTTGCCCGTGAGGCTCTTGGGACACTCGTTGAATCTATAACTAAGAAAATGTTATATCACCAAGAAGACAAAGCAAACTCACGGACTTAACAGGTTTAGCGAATGTAGTTTTTTTTAACACTTTTAAGACCGGTTTTTTGAAACAACCGGTCTTAAAAGTATATTTTTAGGACCGATTGTTTTAAACAACCGGTCTTAAAAGTGTAAAAAAAAAAAAAAATTGACCGGTGGCAATTTCGTAAATATATAGAACACTTTTAAGACCGTCTGTTTGAAACAACCGGTCTTAAAAGTGTTCTATATAATTTTTATTTTTTATTTTTACACTTTTAAGACCGTCTGTTTCAAACAGCCGGTCTTAAAAGTGTTCTATATATATATTTATATATATATATATATATATATATATATATATATATATATTTATTTATTTATTTATTTTTTTTTTTTTTTGCACTTTTAAGACCGTCTGTTTCAAACAGACGGTCTTAAAAGTACTTTTAAGACCGTCTGTTTCAAACAGCCGGTCTTAAAATTGTTCTATATAAATTTTTTTTTTACACTTTTAAGACCGTCTGTTTCAAACAGACGACTTTTAAGACCGTCTGTTTGAAACAGCCGGTCTTAAAAGTGTTCTATATAATTTTTTTTTTACACTTTTAAGACCGTCTGTTTAAAAGTACTTTTAAGACCGTCTCTTTGAAACAGCCGGTCTTAAAAGTGTTCTATTTATTTAATTAGTTAGCGTATATGATTATTTTGTGCAATTATCTTAATTAAGTTGTTAGAGAGATTTTAGGAATTAAGTTAGCAGATCAAGGTTTTTTGAATTTCGTAATTAAATTCATGATTGTAATCATCTTAATTAAGTTGTTAGAGAGATTTTAGGAATTAAGTTAGCAAATCATGATTTTTTGAATTTCGTAATTAAATTCTTGATTGTAATCCCTAAATTATAGGAACTGCCTAGGTTTATTTACTTATTAGCATCTGTATATAATTCCAATTAAGCGAAGGAATAAATCATCGCATTCTCAGACTTGATCAGCGTCTTCTCACAATATTTACGAAATTGCCACCGGTCATACTTTTAAGACCGGATATTTTATAGCCCGGTTTTAAAAGTGTTTTATATATTTACAAAATTGCCACCGGTCATACTTTTAAGACCGGATCTTTTATAGTTCGGTCTTAAAAGTGTTTTATATATTTATGAAAGTGCCACCGGTCATATTTTTAAGACTGGATCTTTTATAATCCGGTCCAAAAAGTTCTTTATATTTACGAAACTGCCACCGGTCATACTTTTAAGACCTGATTCTCTATAATCCGGTCTAAATGAGACGGTCTTAAAGCCCTTTTTTGCACTAGTGGTAATTTCACTTGAATTTGCATATCTCTCATAAATCCTTGGTACCTCTCAATCTTTTTACAAATTTGAGAGACTTCTGGGGGTTTTGCAAATTCATACGGTATTTATTTGTCATTTTCCCTTAATTAAAAAACGTAAGTTTGTGCAATATTTTCTTGTACCTAACATTCTTAAATATTTTATGTTAACGTTCTATTTTTTTTATATACATATAGCACTTTAAAATATTTCATTTTTTATATACATCTAGCAATTTAAAATATTTCATGGCTCATCAAACAGTCTAAAGCATCAATAACAAGTGTACATTATGAATGTGTAGTCATGTCTTGTAATAGAACTTATTTAGTTACTTATTGTGGGATTTTTAGTTATAATTTCACCCCTTTTTTGAGATCTCATGATAAATTTCCTTAAATTAGATTTCTAAATTAATAATTACATTTTCTAAAATATATTTTGTTACACTAAAAATCTCTGAACAACAAGGTTATTAAACTCAGACCGGCGATTGAACCGATCTAGGTATTGAGTCATTAAGGATTTCAAGATTATTTATATGAAATTTGAAATAAAATTTAAAATAAACAAATTTATTTATTTTTTAATTTTAAAAAGGTTCCACCGGTCCATCCTGCCAGATCGTACTGGTTGGCTGATTTCCAACCTAAACGGTGGTTCAGTCTAGTTCTGATAACAGTGCTGAACATTGAACAATATGAAAAAAGAAACGTAAGCTAAAGAATTTGATGAGGTGGTTAAATAGATGATTTGTTAGTAAAATAGAGATATATATACTAAAGTTATAGTTATGTTTGACGGACTTGGTTTTTTTCCTATACACATTCCTATCATTTTCCCTTATTTTTCCATTTTTTACTGTTGGATTAAGATCTCAATGATCCAGATTTATCATATGATAAAAATACTATTATAAGGGAAAATGATGGTAAAAAAGGATGGTAAATCTAAACCGTTGAGATCTTAATCCAATAGTAAAAAAAAAAGGAAAAGGATGGTAAGGGATATAGGAAGAAAGTTAACTCCATGTTTGAATTAGCGTTAGGGGTGAGAAAATTTACGACAAGAGGGAAAAAAAGCTAGCTTTTGGAATGCTTTATCTAGTTTAAATTCACATTTAGAAACAAGTCACTTTGACAAAAAAGCAGGGTAAATCACCTTATTACTCATTGCTTTTTTACTTTCGAAACGAGGAGAAAAGGACAAAAATGAAGGAAGGAAGGGAGAGAACCTTTTTAAAAGAAAAGTAAGTCCAACTTGCTTTTATAAAAAATGATAAAATTGTTCTAATTTAAGTTTGTAAAAGTCAATCTTATCTGACTTTTACTTTGACTTAAGTTTGCAAAATTCATGAAATATAAGTCATTTTTTTAATCACTAATCCAAACATACACTAATCTAGCATAGTCAAATTAAGGTTAATGTTAATGGATATTTTTATTAACTAAAATAAGAGATTGTGATGCAAGTTAATTGAGAATATAAAATTTTGGTTTAACTTGATAAAGCTTAATCAAATGTTTTTGAATCTTAGACCAAAACATATTTATATTAAAACACTAATTGATGAATAATTAATTATGTTTTATGAAATACAATGGTGAGAAATGATTCTAAATTCCTCTTGTCTTGAAGAAAAGTTTAATATTAATTTCGATTAAATTGTTTTCATTCATAATAGACTTGAAAGCATAATTGTGATAATTAACTCATTTTTGCTTTAGTACTTATCCTGTAAGCTTGCGTGTAAGCTAGACAACAAAAATTCACCGAAGTAAAAATACATTTTATGGTTACTTCTTTGAAAAGTAATGGAGGGAGAAATGTGTTTAGTGAAGTTTAAGTTGGAATTTATAACTCCCAAAAAATATTGAAGCACACAAAAAGAGAGGCCTGACCTTTGATAAAATTTAAATCATTTCCGGTTTTTTTTTTTTTTTTTCAAGAAAGAAATATCTCAACTATACAAGAGAAACAAGTGTTCTCTACAAATTTATTCTAGGGAAAATCAATTTCAGGGTCCTTTTAACAGGTGAAATTGTAAAAAAGGCCCCAAGATTCTGACAATCCTAGAAAAGGTTCCAGGGCCTTTTCTGAGATTGTCAAAATCTTGGGTGAGTTGTTAACGGGGCTGATATAGTTGTTAACGGGGTACTGATATAGTTGTTAAAGGTATTGATTTAGTTGTTAGCAAAAATGTTGTTAACGAAGCAGATTTAGTTGTTAAAGACCTACCCATTAACAACTATATCAGCCTCGTTAACAACTCACCCAAGATTCTGAAAATCCCAAAAAAGACCCTAGAGCCTTTTCTGACATTGTCAAAATCTTGGGGCCTTTTTTGCAATTTTCCCTGTTAAAAGGACCTTAAAATGAATTTTCCATTTATTCTACCTTTCTTTTCCCATTTTGTACATGCAAGTCCAACATACCAAATGCGTCATGCTTCTTCACTGCTCCACAGCAAGTGTTTTGCTTTCTTCCATTTTCCTTATTCCTTTTAACATTCATAGAGACGATCTAAATATGACTTGTGCTGAGAAATGACTGGATCCATAAAAGTAACCAAAATCTGTATAAAATTCTAAATATAACATGATATAACAAATGATAAGTGAGATACAGAAATTTTGCAAGCAAATTAATACATGAAAAAAGAAATAGCGCAAAACAGATTGAGTTTTAAACAATCATTTTATGTAAACTAAAAATCTTCATTTAGGAAAATACCACCCCAGGTCCCAATACATGCTTCTTAGTCCCTATAACTTTATATATATATATATATATATATATATATATATATATATATATATATATATATATATATATATATATATATATATATATATATATTTATTATTATTATTTTTTTTTTTTTGTAGTTTTCCATCTCTTCTATTTGCCTGTCTGAAACCTTCGTTCCCCCTTTTCTGAAAGATACTCAGAAGGAACACAAACTGACCCAGACGGTGTTAATTTTGTTGAGGTTTTCTATAAGCTTCAAAGCTGTTTTGGAGCATTTCAAAAGAAAGCAGTGCTTTTTTAAAAATATTTCAAAACATAAAGGACAAAAAATGACCAGCAATATGGGTGTTGTAGTCCAAGATGTATATTGTGGAGTAAAATATACGTATGATATCAAATATTTATATGATATGGATACATCTGTTTTGAGTATCAACTAGCATGAACTCCAATCTTCATCGATAAAAGATATCTTCACAACGAAGTATGTAACCTAAAAAACGGAACAAAAGCAATCCTACTACTACATAACAAAAAAAAAAAAAAAAAGCTTGGAGGGCTTACTAATAAACTAAAGCCACAAAAATATTAATAGCTTTATGCATGGAGTTTTTTTTTTCCCCCTTTTTTGTTAGGCACATATATCCTCCTATTAGAGATAATTTTGTTCGAGACACTGTTGAACACTTAATATGGACACATTTCTCAATGTGAATTCGAACTTTAGTTTACCACGTTGTGAGGGACTAACCCCTTTCGTTAGACCCAACTCCCATTGGTTTTTGCACCGAGTTTTGATTACAGTTTAATTCTTACATTAAAGTGTTTCTGCATAGAAAAAATGGCACAGATAAAAAGATCTTTGTAGACCTTTGTTCATTCAAGTTGAGCTTAAATTAGACAGCTAAAACGCCATTCATTATTGTTGAACAAATGGAGGAGTCATCCTTGTGGCGTCTTTAATATATGCCTTTTAGCATTGCTTTTATTTCCTTGCGCAAGGAGCAAATAACACATGGAAAATATATATCTTTGCATACAATTTTTCCAACAAAAAAAAAGGGTCAAATATGCAAGCCAACTACTTATTATATAGACGACACACCAACCTTTTTTTTTCCTTCTGTGAAATCAAACTTCGAAGACAACATTCAACCACTTTCCCATGAGGAAAAAGTTTCTTCTTCCGCCTACATAAATGCAGGGTGTAATCAGATTTTAAGAATCAATAAGTTATCAAAATAACACAGCTCTAATTTGAAATCTAACAACTTTGGAATCAGCGTCCGGTGTGGTTAGATTTTCATGAGCTTTTAATCAAGATCATGAACATGAGGAACTCATTATAAACATAGATGAATCATGCTCGAAGATTATGATCATGGGAATAAAACTAAGAAACTACACTTAGAAGTCAGCATGTTACAGTGGAAGCATTAATAAGATACACAGCATCATATAGAATGGGAAATCTTCGAGACTCTGGCCATCGTCTTTGCTTTTAATTTCTTGCCTATCTGCGGGCAACTAAAGATGAGGAAAATGGCTAATACATTGAGTGCATTTGATAAATCGCAGATAAAAGAGAAAGGACCCCTTAGACAACATGAGACGCCCCATGATGACCCAAACTGATGATTTGAATCCATGGTGGTTAGTTTTCGAGCAAGCCATCATATCAGCTGGAGGAAAGCTTGCAAAGCCTGAAATTCTTGGTTCAACAACTGATGCTCGAAATGTTAGACAGAAAGGAATTCCTGTTCTTAGCTTCTCTCCAATGACAAACGCTCCCGTACTATTAAGCTTCTCTCCTGCTATTCCTTTTGCTTCTTCTATCCGATTCTCATCCCATGGCATTCACTTGCAGCACCTACAGGATACTGTGTACATGAGGGGCATAATAGGAAGGGCATATGCAATCTTTTTTAAATAAAAACGTTCCCCTGCTTCCTTTTCATTTATACACACATAATATCTCCCTAGTTTTTTTGTTCATGTATTAAGTAACTGTGAAGTATGAATCTTTTCTTTCTTCCAAAACTACTGGTGATATAACATATCTATCGCTTAATATTCAGAAGCAATCATTTTATGTTTCTTTTTATGCTACAAAAGCTGAAAAGCATTTTTAAAAGTTTAAGTCCAAGAATAGCGCAATTAAGCACCTATGAAGCATAATTAATAGTTTAAGTCCAAGAATAGCACAACCCTCCATTAGCCCGTCCCTTTAATTATTTAAGAATAGCACAATTAAGTTGTCAAACATTTTCCAAGCTCCTTTTTATTCTACAAAAGCTGAAAAGCATAAAAGCCAAATCACTGGAAAGCAATTCATGCTAGCTTTCTAGCTGTTTATAGCCATATAGTCTTGTTGCTCTGGTTGCAGACCTTATGTTCATAATTTATGATGCATGGTGTGCTTTTTTCTTAAAGAGACAAATGAAAGGCATAAATAACATATTTATTGATTTCTAAAGTAACTGCCTAAACAAGGAATAACATTTTTAAACCTTGAAAGAGATATCTCAACCTATCTTTATTTATAAACCGTACCCCTCTGATTGACCTGATGGCTACACATGGCAGAATATACGAGAAAATAACAGAAAATAAATAGTAGGCTATAGGACAATATGCAATAGTTGTATAAAAAGCTATAGAGGAAGATATGGACAAACTTGAGACAATGCAGTTAGCACACTTTCCCAACCCCAAGATTTGAAAGAGTCTATTAGAAGATTAAAAAAATCCTTGTGACAGTGAATTCACATTACTTTTTATACAACTATTGCATAGGTATAAAAATGCTTAATTTTTATATGGACAACTATTGCATAAAACTGCCATAGGGAACCAATAGGTATAAAAACAGACATGAAGTTTAATTTCATCGTCATTTAGCATGTTCATTGTGTAAGTTTTTTTGACTCTCCGTTATATGCTATAAGGTTCTGTACCTCTCCTATGTTATATAAATAGGCATATAATTTATAAGTAGCTTGAAGGTTTATTATGACAGAAGGAAATTACCCAAGCATATACAACTATGAACCTTATTTAATCTATGGTAGCCCTTTGCATAATGCTTTCCTTTTTGGTATATTAAATAAGAGAATTCAATATTGCGGCCCACTTTTACATGTCTGCTTTTCATTTTTTGTTGCCATGAACTTAACAAATGGGACCCTCAAATACTTATACTATTATGTTTCTGCACCAAAGTATCTTCATCAGATATCATGAACCAGGTAAGCATATACCAGTAACTTTTATAAAGTTGGAGGCCGCAAGTTAAGATGAAGACACATATTTTTCTACTATATCATATTTTATGATTCTGTGACCCTAAGGATCTTTCTACAATAGCACACAAAGCAGAAGGCAGCAAGATATTTTCTATTCTATCTCATATGGAGCTATCAAGCAACTAAAGCTGCATAAAAACACAAGTAAATTTTTAAGTAGAAAGACCTTACTTTAGTTAGCAAATGAGTTCCGCCTATCCCTTTTGGCTTTTGTGCCATTCATAAAATTTGGTAATAATCAAAATATGTAAATTGCAAGAGCACTCCCTGTCCAACCTCTCTTTGCGAGGGTTGAGAAAACCAAGTCCATGAGCTCTAAATTGTCTAAAAATGGATTAGATGGAGGAAACTCAAATTCTGCAAGAAAGCAAACAAATATTTGCAGACAAGTGATTATAAGAGTTTAATCAATAAAACCAATTCAAGTCACAAATAAAAACAAGCAGAAGGATCTAAGGGCCAAAAAAACCAATATCATTCCTCCAACCCTTCTCTTCTCTGTTAATAGTTTCTTATATTCATAATTTTTATTCCTTTCCAGTTTCCTTCCCTCTTACGAAGGGGAAAAAAAACTATGAATCACTAACTGCACATCTCGTAACTCATGAGAAGCATATGTATCACAAAATTATCCCTGCAAGAGGATATGTATCTAAAGTTATTAGATTGTTGGATGATAGGCTTTAAAGTCTCTTTTAGGGTGTGTGATTTTCGTATTATTCTTTCTTTTGGATATACGTATAAAACCGGCACTCACTCCTGAGTCCAGATTCTACTTTATAGTGATTCAGTATTAAACAATGCATAATTGCTTACATCTTTGACTAATTAACAGTAGCCAATACATATTTGACTTTGCGTTTAAAGTCAACCATATGACATTGATATAGATAATCTTTATCCTGTAATCATTTTGTTCATAATTAAGAGTTGGCTGTCATTCCCATACATTTTGTATAAATTTTGATTTTTGATTGGTGATGTTTTCACATCACAAGCCTGTCGTTGTCTATAAGATATAGCACTTAGAAGATGATGCATGATGCATTCTGCTTTGTTCAGTGTTGAGCCTTCTACTATTATGTTTCTGGACCAAAATGTCTTCATCAGATATCATGAACCAGGTAAGCATATACCAAGAACTTTTATAAAGTTGGAGGCCACAAGGTAAGATGAAGATATGTGGACAATTTGTGTGAGAAAATATATTCTCATTGCATAAAATGTTGTGATACAAGCAACTATTTATATACAGGAGAGAGGGACATAATAGTAAAGACCAACAAAAACTAATAAATACTAATAATTACTACTAATTACTAATTAGCTAATACATAATAATAAATAGAGAATATGTACAATAAATACACAATATTCCCACACTCCCCCTCAAGTTGGACCATAGATGTTAATCATGTCCAACTTGATTATCCAACTTTCAAATGCAGGTTTGAGCAATCCTTTTGTTACCACATTAGCAGTTTGAAGATTTGTCGGTACATAAGTAAGACATATGAACCCTTCTTCTACTTTTTCCCTGATGAAGTGTCTATCTATCTCCACATGTTTCGATCGTTCATGTAGAATAGGATTTAAGGCCAAGCTTATGGCGGCCTTATTATCGCAATAATCTCAACAAAAGTATACCCTAGACCTATTACATGAGACAGGAATGTTGGGTGCCCAACTAGAGGGGACACCAATGGAAGAAGGATGCCACTTAGAGAACAAGCCCCAAGTGTTCCAGTTAACGTAGAAAGATACAAAAGACTTGTGGGAAAATTGATATACTTAACCCACACACGTCCTGATATTAGCTATGTAGTTGGAATAGTAAGTCAGTTTATACATCAACCATCGGAAGAGCACATGGAGGCTGTATAGAAAATTTTGAGCTATCTGAAACTTAATCCTTGGAGAGGAATATTCTTCAAGAAAGGTACTACTAGAAACATCGAAATCTAAACTGATGCAAACCATACAAGGGATAGAGAGACTAGGAGGTCAACCTTAGGATATTACACATATATGTGAGGAAATCTGGTTACACGGAGAAGCAAGAAACAGACCGTGGTGTCAAAAAGTAGTGCTCAAGCAGAAAATGAGAGCTGTTAAGAATGGAGTATGTAAAGGAATATGGGTTATCAGAGGTATTAGGCGATATATAGATGCTTCGTAGATTAAAACAAGGAGTATGGTGAACATATGCTTTCTCACACCTCAAGCATAATGCAGATGACATCATTATGTTTTGTATGGTGATCCTATGCTGGTTTCTTTTATATTTTACGATTTAGGAATAATGTTCAGTAAAATACACATATATATCAAATATGTACATGATAAAGCTATCTTCGCTTGATGGCTTGAAATGGTATTTCCGTATTTGACATTGAAATGCACTATATGCTCCAATAGCACAAAATATGGTTATGCCCAAGCAAGTATGTTTATTCACTTTGCTATTTGGTATTCAAAAACCAATTTAATTCTATATATCAAAGTGCAGGACCAGCATTAAATCATTGGTACAAACGATCAAAATAGTGCCCAATTTAACAAAACAAAAAAAAAAAATCTATATGCACAACAAAATTGATTGTTTGCAGAATCTAACATTTCAGACAATAAATTATAAATATGAAGAAACTAACCTCTATTGGCCACATTGGTTCACTGAGTTCAACAATAGTTGCAGAGGGGATGAAAACAATATATGCAGCATTCAAGCCGAAGGCTAACCAATTTAAAGCCAAGGCTACAGTAGGTGACCTTTGGACCATAAAAGAAAGACGGGTTGCTTTTGGCTCCGTATGATATGCAAGACGATTCATGTCTAATTCCATGGTAGACATGATTGGGAAAGAAATCACTCTCACAGATTTTGAAAACCGAGAAACTCATTCTTGCTCAAGTATTTAATACTGCCGCAATCTAGAAAGCCTGAATTGGCAATGGCTATCTTGTGGCAAGGATGAAGATGAATTTCAGAATTGTCCATCATAATCGTTGTTTCACCAAAAATCTCCACATGAACAATCTCCATTCCTGAAATGGTGGAATCTGCTATTATCCCTCACAATGATTTCCCTCCCAACAATCTTTGCTATAAATTTGATCGCAGTATGGCAGTCCACACAAACCCGAATATTCTTAATTACACGGATTGTTGTGCCAGCAGGAGTGCTAATTATGCCATATGCTATGGCAAGTCTCTCACTGTGGGTATGTAACAAGAATCGTTTTTGATCCTCTTCCACATCATGGAGGACCTGATCAGTGTCAGCAACATAACCATCTTTCTCCATCTGCTCCAATAACACATTCAATGCCTCATTTATTTTGTCATAATCTGGATGGGATTCATCTCCGGCCATAAAATAATGCACACTGTTTCTAACCTCGATCCAGCTGCACGCTGGTGTCTTCTTCATTCCCTTTGTCCTCATTTGGATTCTTAATTTCGCAGCATCTTTCCATCTGTGGGCAGCTGAGTATATGTTTGACATCAAAATATAAGCACCCATGTTTTCAGGATCAATAATTGGTAACTTTTCAACAACCTTTTCTGCTAATTCAACATGCTTATGAACTCTACAAGCAGCCAGCAATGTTGACCACACACTTCCTGTCGGAGGTGGTGCTTTCATGCCAGAAATGAAGTCATAAGCTTCCTCCAACTTTCCAGCTCTACCAAGCAGATCTGCAACAGCAGCATAATGCTCCAGGCCAGGAGCAATACCAAAATCCCATGCCATGCAATTAAAATACTTCCACGCTTCATTTACCAATCCAGCATGACAACAGGCAGTTAAAACAGCCACAAATGACACATAGGTTGGTTCAACTCCATCTGCTAACATCTTCTCAAACAAGCTAATTGCATCGGGCGCATGTCCATGTAAAGCACATCCCATAATGATGGCAGTATATGACACAATGTCATGTGTCTCTATTTTGTCAAATATATTCCTGGCCATCTTAACGTTGCCACATTTAGCATACATATCCACCAGAGCACTTGCTATAAACTTGTTATCATCAAACCCTATTCTAATTATATATCCATGGAGTTGCTTTCCCAAACTCAGGGTTGTCAAGTGAGCACAAGCTGGTATGATACTTGAGAAAGAAACGGGCATTGGTTTGACTTTTTCCTTCAACATATCACGAAAGGAACATAGCCCTTGATCAAACTGACCATTCTGCACACACCCAGCAATTATAGAGTTCCATGAAATGGCATCTCGCTTAGGTAAGAGGTTAAAGACATGAAGTGAATACTCTACTTGAGTACATTTGGCATACATATCAATTAAGCTGCTTCCAATGAAAACATCCGCATCAAACCCATGTCTGATAGCATGGCTATGAATTTCTTTTCCTTTAATAATATCAGCATGCTCTGCAAAAATTGGAAGAATGCTTGACAATGTGAAAGTATCAGGCTTCAAGTTTGCATTGCCCATCTCCCTAACCATGGTTAATGCTTCTTCGTACATCCCATTTTGCGCATGTCCTACAATAACAGTGTTCCAGGAAACAAGATCCTTTATGGGCATCATATCAAAAACCTTTCTCACACTATCTATTTTCACAGTATCCATGCCTACCATCACAACATTAGTTTGTTTAGCATGACTCAAAAAATCAACATCAGCATCACCTTTTACATGATAATTGATACCGAGGAACTGTCCCTTATAATTGTTCTCTGATTTACATGAATGATTATGATTCAAGATCAAACTACCATCAGCTTCTCTCTCTACATTGCCTGCAAAAAACTGCATTGTTCCCTTTCCTTCTAATTCACTAGAAACTATTTCACCATTTGATCCAATACACCTAAATAAATAACTCTGGCGTTTAGCATTTCCCCCTTTTTCAGTAAATCGGTCAAGCATTTTCTTTGCAGAAAGATCATTTTGCCTAGACTTACCCAAACTCTGAAATTTTGAGTACATATTCATCAGTGCATTACCAGTGTATAAATCAAAATCCAGACCAAGACGGATGATACACCCATGCACTGACTCACCCAACCTCAAGTCCTTCAGCAATACGCATGCCTTAAGAGCCGAAGGAAACACATGTTTGTCTGGATTTATTCCCAATGCTCGCATCTCATTAAAGGATGCGATCGATTGAACAGAAAGACCATGAAAAGTGTAGCATCTAATGATAGATTTCCAAGCTAGAGCTGGAGGAGACTGCAGGCTATCAAATACACGAACTGAATCATGTAAATGGTTCAAGTTTGAGTAGATTGAAAGTACAACGGAATTGTCGGAGTGAAATGTTCCTTTAATCTTCAGAATTTGTGCATGAAATTGTTTTGCAAGATATGTGGAAGTAATAGTATTTGGATTTCTTAGAATAATTCTTATCAGATTTTGAGATGAGTCCATTGATCTAACAGGATTATAAAGTAAACATGGTGGTAGTGTAATATTGAAATTGGTGATTCAAACAAGGAGCAGCATGAAACCAATTTGAGTGAAGTTTGAATAAGGTGCACTAGACGGCTTCAGTTTTCTGCTCAGACGAGATACAGCAAAATTTTAAGGATGATGTTGGTATCAACTTCAAAAGGGCAAGCTCAGGCAATTTGATATCCAGTGACTTATTTGGATGACGAAAGGTGTGTAATGATTATATACGGACCAGTATTCTTCTAAAATTGTATTCTATACCCAAGCCACAGAATCCACACGCTCAAATTCTCAAATTTAAACTTGTTCACGGCAATCACGACAACCAAACACTAATTGATGGGTGTCTAATTCTTAAACTGTTTAAGAACCAAACTGTTTTAGAAATTTCAGAACCATTAGCCATTACCCTGGACCCAAGAAAATCAGCAATGCCGTGTGCCCAATAAATTTCTAAAAATTAGAGCCATCCTCCTCAATCACAAACAGACAAGCACCAAGAAGCGGCAATAAATTGAGGTTCTCCTTTCCTGGACCAATATATACAAAACAATCTTACACCCAAAAAAATTGAATGAAGCAGACGGAGAAAAACTTGAAGCTCTGGGAGATGTGGTCGGGAATAGAGACAATAATCGAGGCTTTTCTTCGTCGACGAGTTCCTCTTCATCTTTCTCGGCAAGTGATCTGAGTGTAGGTCATCTGAGGTGAGATCTAAAGCTCAGCGCGCCTCCGACAGGGCTTCCGAGAGGAGAGATAAGTGAATAGTGGCCATGGTCTGATTGCTCACTCCAATGGTCCAGTCCAACAAAAGTTGGTCCAGTCCAACAAAAGTTGGTCCAGACCAGTCTGCTAAAGTTTTTTCGTGCATGAGACCACTTTTTTTTTTTTTTTTAAAATTTGATTAAGAGTTTCCTTTTCTATAGGCTTAGAGCGTATGTGCTATTAAAGGGGTTGATACAAGACTTGACACAAGTACGTGTTTCCCCTTCGTTATAAAGAGATTGAGCGGGATTTAGCTTTTGGAAAATAACTTTTAAGATTTATAAGATAAAATGATTTAGTTTTTTGTAGAATAGATTATTGAAAAAAAAGTGATTTTGATAAAATGATTGTATTTGAATGTTGTGTTGTTATCAGAATAGTTTTTTCATGGTCAAATTTACCCAAAAAAGACATTAACTTTTAGTATAACTGCATATAAAGAATAAGATTATATTTTAAATATTTTTAACATTAAATTTCATAATAGTTACAAAAAATTACATAAATTTGTGTACAAAATTAAAATACTTTAGGGCACAGACTAGTACTGAAAAAATACTTTATGATCTCAAAAATTTCTTTTAGAATTGTGAAAAAATATTTCAAGGTACTAACTGATATTGAAAAAAAAATATTTCAGGGTATTGGCGGGAATTAAAAAGATACTTAAGGGTACAGACTGACATGATCTTGAAAATTTATTTTAGGATATTGAAAAAATATTTCAGGGTACTGACAGGAACAAAAAAAAGACTTAAGGGTACATAATGGTACTAAAAAATATTTCATAATTCTGAAAATTTACTTTAAGATATTGAAAAAATATTTCAAAGTAATGACTGATTTTGAAAAAATATTTCAGAGTATTAACAGATACTAAAAAGATACTTAAGGATACTAACAGGTACTAAAAAATACTTCTCATGATCTAAAAAATTTATTTTTGGATCTTAAAAAAATATTTCAGAATACTAACTAATCTTGAAAAAAAAAATTAGGTACTAACAGGTACTAAAAAAATATTTAGGGATATTTACTGATACTAAAAAAATACTAATGATGGCAGAGGAGAGACAAAAAAAAAAAAAAAGCTTTTTCCCAAACCTATTTTTTGGGTCCAGAATTGATTCTAACTTTTTTTTTTTTTTATTGCTGGTTGACAAAATTTTGGCCAAATCTAGGTTTTGTTTTCATCCAAACAGGCAGAGTAACTTAGGATTGGGAGTACTCTAACTCACTCCTGGTATGATATTCGAATTTATATTCTTCCCCTTATGGAGTGAAGCATCAACCAACAAAACCAACTTATTGGTTATACCAGATATTAAGATAGATATATGATAAATTGAGACAAAATATGTATTATTAGCCTGGCCTTTCATAAAATGTGTGTGGGTGTGTGGGGCATGCCCCACCCAACCCAATCTAAAACTCTTTTAGATATATTTATAATATCTTTTAGTTTTAAAGTATTTTGATTAAAAATTAATGTATATATAGATATAAATAGTTAGACAAAATATAGATGTAGGCCATGTGCTATTAAATGATATTTAGTTTTAATTTTGATTAAAAATTAATGTATATATAGATATAAATAGTTAGACAAAATATAGATGTAGGCCATATGTTGTGAAATGATATACTACATCTATATTTTGTCTAACTATTTATATATATATAACGAATTAATAATAAACACATTTAAATATTACCATTGTTTTATTTCATAACCCATATGCACATTACATCAAAGATTTTTCTTTTTTTCCTGGAAAATTGGGAAAATGTCCCTCATTAAAAATTTAAGGCTAAAGTGTATTTTTATTCCTTTAAGATTACATGAGGTATACTTTTAGGGAAAAACACTTCTCATGTTGTAGGAGAAGTGTATTCTCATGTCACACACACATGAAATGGTGAGACCCACACACACACACACATATGTGTGTGTGTGGGTTCCATCATTTCATGTGTATGTAGGAATCTTTTTCTTCTCATACAACATGAGAAGTTTAAACCCCATACTTTTAGTCCTTTAACTTTATAAAGTATACTTTTAGTTCTATAATTTTAACACTGCTAATTTTGCTAACGGAAAATACAAACTCAAGTGATAACGGTGTAAATTTAAGTGATGACTGCATAATTAAATGCTATTAAACTTAAATTTAAAATATGGATAAATTCAAGAATATATAAAATTTGTCTAATTAAATATTATTAGTCATCACTTGAGTTCACTGCGTCAGCGTTTTCCGTTAACAACATTAACGGTGTTAGAATTTTAGGACCAAAAATATACTTTAAAAAGTTCAGGAACCAAAAATATGTCTTATGTAAAACTTAAAGAACTAAAAATATACTTACCAAAATTTAATTAGAGATAAAGCTTAAATCAAAGTTCGGATACTCTGTAGTATAAGGTCCTTTTCACGAATTTGATGGAGATTTTTCCCAATACTCTTTTTGACCTGACATACTCTAAAGAGTAAGAGGTCTTCATTTTTGCTAGATACAAAAGTTACTCATATTTTATAATGTTCTTTCTTTCTTTCTTTCTTTTTTAAGCTTTATCCTACTAAGTAAATGAAAAGTTATTTTAGGAGATCCATCTCATTCACATTGGCTAATTGAATTGAGTTCAATGAGTTAACCTAAATCATAAATTGTGAGGTAATCTTTGAAAAGTATTGTATGCAGAAATGTGCTTAGTTCAATTTAAATTTGGAATTCATAACTCCCTAACAATATTGAGGCATAAAGAAGGGAGGGGTTGACCATACAAAAAGAGAATCATTTATGACTTTATTGAACAAAGAAATTAATCTAAAACAAGGAGGGAAGGGAAGAAAGAGGTGAGAAAGGAGAGAAGAAAGAACATAGGGAGAGGGAAAAAAAAAAACAAGAGACAAAATAACAGTAATTTGAGATTCAATGTTTTTTCTTCTTCTAAGAATTCAATGTTCAAGTCTAGTCTGCCATAATTAAAATCTCTAGCACTACTTAAAAAATAATGAGTCTTAAAATAATAAAAATAACAAGAAATCCAAATAACCTAGAAATAATAATAAATATGAAAGCTAATCTGATGTTGCTGCATCATTTCCTTATTCCATATTTCACAATTTCTCCTCCATTTGAAGAACTCGGCTCCTGATGAGTTAAAACATGCCAAATGCTTTTCTTCCACTTTGCTTGTTCCTTTTTCACATTTATACAGAGACAGTCTGAGATAGCTACAAAGACTTCTTATGCAATGCACTTTGCTTATTCCTTTTTCACATTTATACAGAGACAGTCTGAGATAGTTACAAAGACTTCTTATGCAACAAAGGATCACTAATGACCTGAGGCTCAAAATCTGGTTTGACGTAGCGAGCAAGTAAGTCTGCGTACAGATCATAACGAGCTGTCATTTGGAAAACCCACTTGTCTTTATACTGCCTGCATAAGTTGAGGTCCATGTCTGCAATTATCAAGCCATCCTGGTTACGAGAAAGGGATGGAGTGCATGAAGCATCTGGTGCTGAGAAATGACTGGATCCATAAAAGTGACCGAAATCGGCATGCGCCGCTTTCCATTTCCAGAAGTAAAGGGATTCGGGAATATCTCAGTGCCAACACGGTTAATCGAAGCAACAAAATAACTATTTGCTATCGCGACATTACGAGCCTGAAAAGACCATAACACGAAAGTACATAGGATGTTAAGGCTTTTTATAATAAAAATCCTAATTACAAGTCGAACTGTTAACAACTCAGCTTTTTGAAGTAAAATGGTTTTGGAATAGTATTAGAGTCTGTGTTACCCAGATGCTGGGAGTTTAATCTGTATAATGATAAATGAGACAGAAATGTTTACAAACAAATTAGTACATGATAAAAGAAACAGACTGAGTTTTGAACAACCATTTTAGGTAAAATTAACGAGTTTGGGCAAGCTAATGGTCCTTCGAGATTTTCTCAAAATAAAGGGACTAATGTTTCAGATGGAGCAAATAAAAAGGATAAGAAACCATGAAAATAAACTACATGGACTAAAAACAAAACAAGATTAAAGTACAGGGACTTGGAATGGTGTTTTCCCAACATAGAAACTAGAACCATGGCTTCAAACACAAACTAAATGTCGATCTTCATCTCCATTCAAATAACTACGGTTTTCTATAAGCTTTTATGCTGTTTTGAAGGATTTCAAGAGAAACCAGTGCATTTTTAAATATTTCAAAACATATCAGACAAAAAGACCAGCAATTTGAGTGCTGGAGTGCAACATGTGTATTATAAAGTAAAATACACGAATGATATCGACATGTATATGACATAGGTGTATCTTCTGTTTGGAGTATCAATGCATCGTCGATTAAAACTAGGAATAAGGTGAACCTATTTACCAATGCTTTCTCACAATTAAAGCATAATACAGATGACATCAATACAGATTAAAACCAATTTGATTCGAAGTATAAAAGTACAGTCAGCATTAAATCATTGGTACAAAGTACAAACAACCAAGATAGTTCCCAACTTAACCAAAAAAATGATCTATACGCACATCAGAATCGATTTTGTTCAGAGTTTAACATTTTTCTGACATTGAATTATGAATATGAAGAAACTAACCTCTATTGGCCACATAGGCTCACTGAGTTCACCAACACATTGCGAAGGGTTGAAAACAATCTCTGCACCATTCAAGCCAAAGGCTAACCAATTTAAAGGATGGTGCCTACCATAACATATATTAATAGCAATCTTCCCATATGTTGTTTCAAATACCGGGTGGCCGGTATTTCCTTCCATATAATATGTGCTCTCATTGAAGTCCCCAACTCTTGGTATATGGTTCTGCCCAAAGCCACACATTTATCCGTTTTTGAAAGTCAGGAACTCATAATATTTTGAGTTAATGCGCAAATTTTCACCTGAAGTTTCAAAACGTAGCAATGTTGCCTTGTACCGTTAAAAAACTAACGTTGACCGTTAACTTTTTAATGATAAGGGGCAGCATTGCTCCATTTTAACACTTCCGAGTAACATTGAATCTAAAAAATTTCCGGCTAACATTGCTCTTTAGCAACAACTTCTGGGATAAATTTGCACCTTAACCCTAATATTTTGCACAAATAAAAGCAAGAAGTTTATGTAAATTACCTTATGATGCTTCCCAATTATATTTCCATGATTTCCAATAACAACAGCAGTATTCCAGATAACCTCTCCATGATTAATATCCCTCTCAAGGATTGGACTTATAATGACCATGTTATATTTTACTGCAAACCTTTTAAGAAACTGTGTTGATTCTCCATCAACCAGTTCAGCAAATTCACACCACGTCTTCTCTCGAGTACAGAATGCAAAAGGCATCATCCATGTTTCCTGTTGTAAAGGTATATTAAACCATTGAAGACTTTTCATATGTCATGGATAAATAAATTGGTAAATGTTCATGCTCACATATTAACCTACTTGCAAGCATAATATGTTGACTCCTGAAGCGCCAGCTGCATCGATAATTGGTCTTAGCTTTTCAAAGATAGCCCTCTTTTGATCCAAAAATGGAGCATTTGTGGGAAGGGCAATAGAGTTCTGAATCGACCAACCCTAACTATTCTAGGTTCTCTCAATTGTTCTTTGTCGGCATGAAATGAGAAAGCCCGAAAGAAATCAATTAGATTGGCAGATGCAGAGTATAAAAGGACTAGGCTATAATTTATAATTCATTGGTACTCAAGTTATCAACAAAAGAAAAATGACATCTCTAAAATTTTCTTTGCCTCTAAAATTTTCTTTGAAAGACCCAATCATGTGATATTTAGTAGTAAAAAACCTAAACACTCATTAGGAAAAAAATACATTTAACATCGAAGAAGAAAACAAAAAGAATCAGTGAGTTGGAGGTCAAATCAATATATATATATGAAATTCAGGTATTAAAAAGGAAACATAAGGTTTTCTTCATATTTCATACTTGGAGGTCAAATCCATGTTCCAAAGAGAGAGCAGCAACAGATTCAGGGAGAGTGACAGTATTAAGTGCTTTTCCACAGTTAAGCCCATGAAGGAGGCGGCTAACTTCCTGCAATATTACTCTAATGCATCATCGAAAGACAACATACCTATATATGATAAATTGATGAAGTAAGTTAATGATCAAAGGAATGATAAAAATCATTCTGCAGTTCAATAGATTTCAAAATTAAACAAGCAACATCATATATATTGCTTAAGAGTGCTTAAGGAATTTAATTTACAGGTGACAACCTCCACCAACTATTATACATCCTCGATATTCATTGCTACATTGACTAGAAAACAAGTGGAAAATGAATGCCAAAGAGAAATGCTCCACTGACTATACATGTTTTAATATAAACTTCTTCCCATATCTAATAACCAATCAACTAAGTAGAAAGAGCTCATTCAAATAAGATAAATATACCAACAGTGGCCGGAGAAAGAACTCAGCATGTAAAACTAATGCAAGAGAGGAAGGAAATTCTGTTGCTGTGTGGGATTGCTAAACCAACACAACAAGTCTATAAGTACGGGAAAAAAGCAACCTATAGCGTTACTAGGATCCTCTTTTACTCATGTTCTGTGATACAATCATAAAACTGAATCTTTTAGTAAGAAAGCAGACACTGACATTGCTTGTTAATGGTCATAGGAGCTACACCATCACCCAGAAAAATAGCAGACGCGATACAGGAATAAATTAATAATAAATACTCCCACGTCCTTGATATAAAACCAGCTCACTTTTTTTCTTTTTTTTATAAAAAGATTAAGGAAGCTAAATAGGTTAGCTTAAAATATTTATATTTATCATTTTTCTCTAAACTAATTTCTCTTATTTAAATACCTAACATATGCTATGATTAAAAATAAATAAATCTTAGTCTCTCTCAAAAAAAAAAAAAAAAAAACTATTTAGAACCGGTGTATACCTTTATAAGGTTCTGATCTTTTCTAAGGACACAATATAAGTTATAGTTGTCTTAGTTTGATGATAATTACTCAAAGAGTCCTTATAATAGACTACCGTCTACCACCCTTTTCTCATAACAAAAGGTGAGATAGTATTTGCAGAACCAAACCCAAAGCAAAAAGGCTAAAAACCTTTTTCATAAGGTCAGCAGAAAATAAGCTGATCAAGTATAACACCCAATCAAAACAAATGCATGAACCCGTCAACAACTTCCTTTTTTTCTCCTCTTTTTTCTGTATAGAAATAAATTTCTAAATCTTTAAAGTCTTGTATGATCTAGGAATAGATCTACATCACAGAAACCACCTTTTTAAAAAAAAAATACAAGTTGAGCGCGAAACAGAATAATACTACCTGAAAGTGCTGGGGCTTGAGATTTTCTTTAAGAAGCCGATGGAGGGAATCGAATCCACAAATAGAGCCATCGCTTGAGGCCTTGCATTCGTCTGTGACTTCCCTGTTGTAGTTCTCCATGCTCAACCTGCGAAAATATCAAACGGGGAAGGTGGAATCTTTTTGTGAATCTTCGAGCTCGCGTAAAGAAACCAACTGCTCCGATGTCGTATTCGCATAGTCGCTTTAGGGTATGTTTGTTTTAAGGGGAGGGGAGGGGAGGGAAAAATTTTTTTGGGAGGATATTGGCCATTTTGCTATTAATGAAGGAAATATTCTTTTTTATTGAAGGTATATTTTAGACATATTGAAAATTATCTATGGGCAATTTTGTAAAGATAAAAGAAAAATTTCTCTCTCAATTTTTCCTCTCCTCCCCTCTCCTTCATTCCCCTTCCCTCAAACCAAACATATCTTAAGGGCCTGTTTACTAGAGTGAAAATAATTTAGAGGATGGAAACGAAAGGAAGACTTAGGCCCCGTTTGGTACAGGGAAGATTTAAGGAGGGAAATGAACTTAAAGGAGGGAAAGGAATGGAAGGGAAGATTGGGAGGGAACTTTAAAAGTTAAATTGTTTGGTAGACGTGGGAAATGAACTTAAGTTGAGGGAAAATGATTTGTTTAGTATGAAGAATTGGGTGTTGGTTAAGTGGGAAGATGTGATGAAATTCCTAAGATGCCCCCCTCAGTTTGTTCGGACGTTCGAACGTAAAAGTTATGTTCGAACGTGATAGGGCACCCAATCGCCTGCGCATTCAAACGCAAAATCTGACAGTATCTTGAGGTTTACATCAGTAATTTCACAACCCTACAGACAAGAAACCAGACCACAAGAACACAGGACGCATTTAGAGGAATGGATGAAGGAATAATTTAAATGGAAAGAACAGAGGGTTAAGAAGAATTCAGAAACAGAGGAAGCCAACGATGGTGGTCTAGTCTTTCCTCTCCGGCGACGATGAAGAAGACGGCGAAGATGATGGAAGAGAGTCGAAGCTCTCTGTTCTCCTCGGTGCTCTGGTTCTGCTTCTGACGTCGGGTCTTTCGCAACTGTGGTGGAGGGTGAGGGAAGAAAGGAATGTTGCCAGTGACAATGATGAAGAAAGTGAGAGTCGCCGACGACGGAAATGGAGAAGGAAGGATCAAATATGAATCTATGGAGCTCTGGGTTTTTTTTCGTTCCTCTCGGGTTTGTCTCGTTCAACTTCAGCCTCGATTTGATTTTCTTTTTAATCAACAGCTCCACTGTTTACCAAGGGCTTTTTTGTCCGTCAAAAGCATTCTCCCGGGAACCAAATCACTATCCCGCCATTTTTTAGGGATTTAATTTTCCCACCCTTGTGGCAAGATCGAACCTGGCGGGAGATCAATTTGGCAGAAGAGTGGTGCGCCAAATAGATTTTGGCCGTGGGAAGATAGTCATTTTCCCTTTCCCTTGCCCAAAATCAGCGTACCAAACGGGCCCTTAGAGGGATGATGGAAAATGAATTGTTTAGTATGAATAAAATGAAGTGTGGCAGTCAAGAAGGAATCAGAAAATACTTATTTTACTCTTAAAAGTAATTAATTTAAAATAATTTTTTTATTAGAATTTAGTATGAATTTGTTTGCATTAAATTCGAATTTATGGGTTAGATTTAAAGTTTACAACAAAGCATTTATTTCATTAAAAAAACAAAATCCAATTTATGTGTTAAATTCAAATTTTATGACAAAACATTTATTTTATAAAAAAAAAAAATTGAGTATAAAATATTCTTTTATCAAATTCAAATTTATCTAAAATTTTCTCTTATCAAATTCGAATTCATCACATAAATTCAAATGGTATCCTATTTTCTTGTCTTATAGAAAATAAATATTTAATGAGAGCTAAATATGTCCTAAAGCGTCACTATTTATAGAGGGAACTTGGATTTCCACTAATTTTGATGGAACCTTAGGGCCCGCTTGCTTCGCGGAACTCTGGAGAGGGAAAGGGAACTTAATATAGTTCCTACTTGAAAACCCGTTTGGCGCGGCTTGTTCCTGGGAAGTCACCTTCCCACTATCGCCGAAGCTCCCACGAACGAGGGAAAGTGGGCTCCCTCCAAAAGTGGCGGGATCTTGAAATATTTCCCGGGAGAGTGAATTAGTAAGACTAAAAAGCCCCTGTGAAATCATAAATTAGAATCGAGCTTGGAGCTAGAAGAAGGAGCAGACGAAGGTTGAGACGACAGTGTAAGCTTCAATCGAAGGAGTAGGCAAGCAAGATCGAATCGAGGTAAGTGAATGTTTTTTTTTTGTTCATTGTGCGTGTTAAAAACTTTCCAGAAGGATTGCTTCTTCTTTTTCTTCTTCTTCATCTTGTTCTTTCTTCTTCTTCTTCTTCTTCTTCTTCTTTGTCCAGAAGGATTATTATTAAATGAACAGAAAAGAATAGACTTGTATTGCTTCTTCTTTTTCTTTTTCTTCATCTTGTTCTTTCTCTCAGATTAAGAACTTCAACTTTTTAGTTTGGGCAAAAAGGAAAATTTATCTTCTATTTAGTGTCTTGTTTCTTTTTTGTAATTATTTATGGGGTAATGTCAGAACCGATTTCCGAATGCTTCGTTGATGAATCAAGAATCGACCAATTGGTGGCTTCATTGGCATTTGAACTTTGTGTTTCTTGTTATCTCTTCCTAGGTTTCGAGGAATTTCAGTTCCTTGCTGGTTTTTTCTGTTGTTCATGAATGGTTGGCAAATTTTATGTTTCCATGATTATTTGAACTCTTAAAATGACTTTGGTCTTGCCTACAATTATTTTCACATTTGCTCTGCTGATATGTCCTCCTTCTGTCAGATAATGTGTTCAAACGTGTGTACTTGTAAAGTTTGTACGTTCGAACTTAACGCTTATGTTCGAACTTAACGCTTACGTTCGAACTTCTTCATTTTGCTCTGTAACATCAGTAGCATGGGTTTTTATGCTGAGGTTTGCTTTTACGCAACTCTGTTTTTTCTTACCAACTTCACTTCACAATTTCAGGGTTTTGGCACTGAGTAATATCAATTTTTGATTTTTCTCGTCAAAGCAGCAACTGGGTTCATTGTTCACTGATCCCTATTCCTCTTGCAATATTCATGTCCGCACCAAATTGCTTCATTTCGTGTTGTCCCCCTCTATTTCCTTCCATGTTCGGCGTCCTTCTCACCTCTGGTAGCCGTTATGCTCGTCACAGTTGCAGATCCCTTCGATGTCTGGTTACAATTTTCTTTCTCCACCAAGACGCGATTTGGTTTGACTCTGTCCAATTCACACACACAAAAAAAAAAATCTGGCTTTTTTTGTAGGAGGGCATTGTGGGAATTTTACCTAAGGTTCCCACTTAACTAACACCCAATTCTTCTTACCAAACAATTTATCTTCCCACAACTTACTTATATTCCCATGTCTATCAAACAGCTCAACTTTTTAAAGTTCCCTCACAATCTTCCCTTCCATTCCTTTAAGTTCCTTTCCCTTCTTTAAGTTCCTTTCCCTCCTTAAATGTTCCCTGAACCAAACGGGCCCTTATTTTCCCACCTTTAAAGGAAGACTAGTGGGCCCAGGAACTCAAGTTCTTGGAAGATTGAACGTTAAAAATGTATCAAACGAGAGAATTTACTCATTTTCCCTTCCTTTCCCACATTTCCGCGTACCAATCATACCCTTAAAATATAGTGAAAATCACGGAAAGAGATTGGACCGTTGATTGAGAAGTTGAGAGAAAAATTAAGATAGTATTGTGACATTTCAGATATAATTTAAAAATTAGGAGGGATAATGAGATAAACCCGACCGAAAATCACACTAGCGTTGAGAGAAAGGTTTCTCTCCTTTTTCCTCTTTCTCGATTTATTCTCAAAATCTTGTCTCATATGTTTCAATTATGTTAAATTATAAAAGAAATGATTTAGATTTAATATTTTATAAAAATTATTATTATTATATTTTATAAATTTAAACTTATTTACTTTTCTATATTACGGTTATGACTTATGAACTTTTTAGATTGAATTTTAAAAGTTTAAATTTATTTATATGTTTATATGTATACTAATAATTTAGATAAAGTGATAAATATAAACCATTTATTTTTTCAATCTAACATTGTATATAAGATTAGAAGAAAATGAAAAAAATGGTAAAATGAGAGAAATCTAACCCATAAGGTTCAAATTAATGATTGAAAATTCCCCTACAATTTTCAACTAGCTAAAAAGTCCTAAGAGACCTGAGCGAGAGATATTGCAAATATGCAATTACTACTTTGCCCTTGTGTTTCGCCCTTGTTTTTTAGGGTGGAAAAAATCTGTTCTTGTTTAATTGAAATATTTGCCAACAACATTTATCTTAATGATGTTTCAATTTAGCAAAACTGAAAAAAAGGTAAAAAAGAGAGCCTACTTTAGCTTAAGACTCAACATTAACTTGTATGTCCTTAAGTGTGGGGTGCTATGTTTTAACTTTGAAACTGCCTTGAGTAGTTGGCGGCTCTCTGCAATTATTTTAGGGAAAATTACATTCAGGTCCTAAGAAAGGAAAAAAATTACAAAAAAGTCCATTGAAATCACAAAATTATCCAAAAGTCCCAAGGGAATTTTTTTTGTAAATACATACATTTCCTGTTGTAAATACATATATTTTCTGTTGTAAATGGTTTGAGACTTCTTTGATATTATTTGTATGGAATTTTTTAAATATTGTTATAAATACATACTTTTTCTGTTGTAAATACATACTTTTTCTGTTGTAAATGGTTTGGGACTTTTTTGATATTATTTGTACGGAATAAAAAAAGTCTCAAACCATTTACAACAGGAAAAGTATATATTTACAACAACATTTAAACACCTGACCATTTACAACAGAAAAAGTATGTATTTACAACAGAAAAATTATGTATTTACAACAGAAAAAGTATGTATTTACAACAACATTTAAAAAATTCTGTACAAATAATATAAAAAAAGTCCCAAACCATTTACAACAGAAAATGTATGTATTTACAACACGAAATGTATGTATTTACAACGAAAATTCTCTTGGGACTTTTTTGTAATTTTATAATTTCAAGGCACTTTTATGTAATTTTTTTCCTTCCTTGGGACTTGAGTGTAATTTTCCCATTATTTTATTCCGTATGTTTAATTTTAATCTAGTCTAATGAACCACAGAACAGCGCTTTCTCTAATAACCCTAAATTTTGAATTCTCTCTTCTCTGCCTCACGACCCTCCTTCATCTCTTTCTCGCCGGCGGCTTGTGGCTCTATCATAAGCTGCCGGCGAGTATCATTCTATGCCACAACTGCGTCAGAGTGGTAGATCGGTTCCCAGATCTTTGATCTGTGGCCTTCTGATTTTTGGCACTGGTGGACTTCTCTCGTCCTTGTGGCGAGTTTTTTTGCTCTCCTTCTTTAGATTTGTTCTGCGACGGTGAGAGCTATCTATCTTTTGTTTTTTGTTTTTTTTTGTGTTGGGTTTTGTGTTGGTGTTCTTATTTTCTCAGGAAATAAATATATCTGTGAGATTTGAGTATAAATCCTCTTGGTTGGATGGTTATTTGAATGTTATTAGATTCGATTATCACCTGGTGGTTTGAATCTACGTTCTTGGGGGAAGATTTCAAGAGGTGTTGTTCGGTGTGTGGTCGATGTCACCATATTTGTTTGAACGGAGGAGCAGAAGTGTTCTTCAGGATATTGTGGGTTTTCTTCCTTTTGAGGTTGAGTTTTCTTTATACATTACCCCAAGTCGGGGTATCTGTGCAGCTGCTCTAATTACAGCTAATGCTTATAAGGAGGTGTGTCTGTTAGGGTGGGTTTTACAACCAACACTTTCTTTCACATCACTTCTAACCTTGGATATTGAGGAGGCCGTTTTTATCTATGCTTCTACTCTTAAATATTTAATGTACGGTGATTGATTGTTCTTATATTTAGCTTATTTTGTTGTATTTGATTTAGCCTTGTTTGTATTCCATTTTCAGTTTGTTTAAAAAAAAAAAAAAACATGAACCACAGAACAAGTCTGTATTTCATAGCTTATTTTAGTATCAGTATCATTTATGGCATTTGAAACCGCAATATGCATGATATATTATACAAACTCAGATAAGATTTATGTCTAAATAAGTAAATATGAAGATTACAAACACTTGAAAGATGCAGCTTTGGGGCCTATTTGCCTCTAGCGGATTTTTTTTTTTTTCTTTTTAATTACATAACTTCTCTGTTTGAACTTGGAACACCAACATTTTCTTAATTACATAGCTTCCACACTGGTATAATTTTCGCCAGAGTCTTCCACCACGATTTATTGCGTTTAATTTTTATGAATACGGCATTTCATTTAGCTATTATTTAGACTGGTTTTATATATGTTTGTATTAGCTATTGTTAGAGATAAGTGATCCAATTAATAATGTACTATTATTTAGTGTCAACCTGTAAAAAAACATTTGTACGCATTATAATTTAATACAATTTTATCCATTAAATAATTTAATTAAGGACTTATTGTTTATTAATTTTTTAATAATTTTTTAATATTTTTTAAATTTAAATTTTTATCTTCAATTATCATAATATATACAACTAATATTAATATATGTGGTATTCAACAAGATTCATGCTTTTTTCATTCATTTTCCATCTTAACTGACTTTTCAAATAATAATCCAAACACATTTCCGTTTTAAAAAAAGTCATTTTTACTACCGTCAATCTAAACACAAATCACAATTACAATTTGAATTTTATCATATCTTATTCCTGCAAACATTTAAATAGAAAATAAATCACTTATTCCACCGTTAACCTAAATTGGCTCTATTATGGTAATTTGATATGTGATGTCATTGTTTGACTTATACGTTGTATAACAAAAACCATGTAATCAAATTTCACAGTGATTTGTTGGAATAACGATTGAAACCTTTAAAATTACATTTTCAATCGTGATTTACAAACATATAAGGTAAGTATGTGAGAGTAAATTTATCTCAATTTACGTAAATAAACATTTTCGGTGTGTCCAAAAGTGATCCAAACAAGCATTGTCTTGGGAGTGTTTCTTAGCAAAGTATATTCATGCTTTATCAAGGAACACTATTAGGGAAATAAATATTCTTTGTTCTTTTTCATAAAAATGATGTTAATAATGTTTTGCTCCATATCTAAAAAAGAAAAAGAAAAAGAAATATGACAATCCCGGTAATCGGTATGATTATGTACAGTAAAACTAAAAGCGACCTCAAACTAAGTTTGCTACAGCTACTACTTTTTATCCTTTTTTTTTTTTTCCAAATTTACAAGGACAAACTAGTAATTGTATATTTAGAAAACTTTCCCATTACTTTTTAATTATTATTTCGGTTGGTTGTTACTTAATGTGATTCTCTCTAGAATATACTCTTTAGGTGCAATTTGTAGCTGAATAGAAATTTTTTGAACAGTGTAGAATTGCATTTTTCATTTATTATTGTATTGATTTTATTTTATGGGTATAATATGTATTGAGTACAGATAAATTAAAATTAAAAAATCTATTGAATTTTAAGGCATACTTAATTAATTTCGAGATTTTTCTTTGTCAGTGTAAAACATGCAAGAAATGACTTATAAATAAGATTAGAGTAGCCTAAAAACATAAAATTTCATTAACTTTATCTTAAAATTTAATAACTTTCTAAGTGTTTGTTTGTGATAGTTTTTTAGAAGTACCCTTACGATTTACGAGATAAATATACGAGATGAATTTTATATCGACTTGTGGAAAAAGACTTTTGAAACCATGGGTTTATTGTTTTCCAAACTTCCACTAACCTTAATGCTCAATATAATATATTTTAGATTGAGAGCACATACGGTAAACAACAATAAATAAATGAATAGTAAAATCTAATGGGTGGAAAAAAAACTTTTCTCCCCCGGATGTCAAAGGAGAATTGTAGTTTTTTGAGAATTTCTTTTTGAAAAATAAAAATATTTTCAGAATAAATATACCCAAAATAAATAGAGATTATTTATTTATATTATTTTCGATTGGTAAAAAATTTGTAAAATACAAATATGTCAATTTCTAAAACTTTGTCTTAAAAATTTTCATATTCTTCTAACTTTAATCCTATTTAATATTACCTTTGGTCATTTTTATAAGCAACAACTAACCTGGTTGTGTAAAATGAACTTGCAGTTAAAATTGGTTAAAATCAATAAATTTGTCAAATATGCCCCTGTTATGAAAAGAGTATAGGAGAGAGAATAAGTAGAAAATATGAGAGATGATGAGTAACAAATGATTAAATAAAAGATAATTAGTGGTTCATTAATATAAAGATATGTATTTAATAGGGAAACAATCAAACCGTGGTTTTAGAAGTTTTTTTTTTTTTTTTAAACCAAGACAAAACTTCTTTTACCTATTTACTTCACTTACTTCGTTAAAAACACTTTTTAGAAAACTAAAATAAATAAGCAACGAACCAACCGAAGAAAAAGAAAATTGCTTATAAATTGTACACAATTTTAGGACAGCTATACAAGGTATTAGGTATATAAGGTCCATTTAAATAAATAAGGGAAAAATGAATCTTCCGGGAACAAGGGAAAAGGAATCTTTTAGAACCTTTAGGAACAACTATCAAGGAGGAAAGAATCTTTTCATGTTACCGGGATCAAATTTGGGTATGATTAATTTTGCAGTTTACGAACCGAATTTGGACGGTCAGCTCATCCATGAAAAGGCATAGGAAAGACCCATTTTGGTGAAAACTAAGGTTCCGGTGAATCAGGTGAGATACCAAAAAAAAAACAATTAACATATATCATCAGGGGCCCATTCTTTCAATGGCCATTTGGTTTCTGGATTTTTTATTTTGAGAAAACCTTATAAAATACCATTTGAAATTCTAAAAAGGGATAGTTCAATATTAAAATTCTAAATCTATAACTTGGGTTGAGCAAAACCAAACCCGAAATTAAACCGAACCAAATTTATTTCAGAATTTTCAATTTGGTTTTAAAAGTTTCATCTGATGCATAGATAAAATGTATCCAAAAAAAATTTGGTTTTTTTAGTCATTGATTATACTACTACTTGTCAATATTTCTAAATGAGAGTAACAATTTTTATACGTAAGAGTGTGGAAAATTAGCTAACAATAATAATTATGTTTTGAAAATAAAAATATCTGAGATAAGAGTGCAAGAGATAAGAGAAGATAAAATTCAAAAGAGAAAGTGGGAGCAATTCTCATTGAGTTTCTTGTGTGTGTTGGCCTTAAGAAGTTTTGCACCAAAAGGCACCATTAATACTAATATTGGAAAGTAAGTCTGCTTGGAGAGCAAGTCTTGTTGGCTTGGAGATGAAATAGAATAAAGATAAGAAAGTATTAAATGTAGCCAAGTAAATGTTGACTAGTATATGAGTCAAAAGACCTCCACATAATTAATATTCATAACACTCTCCCTTGGATGCACATTATAGATGTGCCTTATTAAAAGCTTTATCTAGGAAAAACCCGGTGAGACAAAAATCTAATAGAAGAAAAGAGTATATCATTCAATGATATACTGTGTAGTGTTGCCTCATTAAAGACTTTCTAGAAAAACCTAGTGAGACAAACCCTAGATAAGGAAAAAAGAGTACAACGTGTGTTGACTTGCCCTCTTAATTACGTCAATTGAGATATTTGAGTCTTCGAAGAGCGATATCATGGACAGGCTTTTAAAAGATTGTACTTGGAAGTGACTTGGAGAATAAATCTACTAGATTTTCACTTGAACAGATTTGTTGGATATCTATTTCACCATCTTTTTGAAGGTCATGAGTGAAGAAAATTTTTAGTGAAATATGTTTCGTTCTATCGCCCTTGATATATTTTTCTTTAAGTTGGGCAATTCATGCAACATTATCCTCATATAGGATTGTTGGAATCATTTTGCCTGAAGATAAACTACAAGTGGTTCGTATGTGATGTATTACTTACCTCAACCATACGCATTCTCAACTTGTTTCATGTATCGCTAGAATTTTCCCATGGTTAGATGATATGATGATCGATATAGTTTGTTTCATAGATTGTCATGAAATAGTTGCACATCCACATGTAAATAAATAGTCTGGTTGTGATTTACCATCATGTGGATTAGACAAAAATCTAGTATCTATATAACCAATCTGTTCATGCTTGGATATATTTGAGTAGGATAACCCCATGTTTATAGTTCCTCTGGGGTAATCAAAGAATGTGCTTCACCCCTTTCCAATGTCTTCGTGTTGGTGAAAAACTATATCTTGCTAATAAGTTAACAGAAAATGATATATCATGTATTGTGTGATTAACAAGATACATTAGTGTTCCAATAGCACTAAAATATGGTACTTCTAAACCAAGTAGCTCTTCATCACCTTTTTTGCTAATTACTTGAGGTATATTTTTTTTTCATTAAACATCATTTCAAAATAATCAGAGTAGAGCAACGGAGCAATTGAGTAACTGATATGTATATATAAAGTGCCATAAGTATGGCTGGCTATTTATAACAGCGGTACAGTAACCGAGTGTTTCAAAAGTGAAGTACAACAACAAAAGGCTTCCGCCGGAACAACAAAAGAAGTCTTCAGCCGAAACTTCTACGCGGGCTGCTTGTCTCTCTCAAGGGCTGAGATCCAACGCACTGGATCTCAAGTAATGGTTAACCTCAAGTTTATGTATACACATACAAACCACAGACATCCACAATATCCTCAGCACATACCATCACTCTATCACAACCCATGCATATGTATAGCCCCCAGCATGCAGACATATTGCCCCCAGCATGCAGACATATTGCCCCCAGCATACCGACAGATTGCCCCCAGCATACAGACATATTGCCCCCAGCATACAGACATATCCTCTAACCCCTATATGCATTCAAGCAGTATAACAACTATACAACACACATACCACATATATGCATACAATAAACATCAGCGTTAGTGTTACAGTACGCGAACGTACCTTCGTTGACGGTAATCGGTACTTCTGACGGAAAACGGTACGTACGACAGCGGTACGACAGTGGTACAACAACGGTTTGTGATTTCAAATATCCTATAAGGATAATATCACATTATATTAACATTTGACATCATAACAGGTATTTTAGGCATAAATGACCATTTTGCCCCTGATGCCCCTAATCGGCGGAATTTCGCCAGCGCTTCGCTACTTTGACTCTAATCTTCCAAAATTTTGCCATAACTCCGGCCCCGTCATGATTTTCGAAATTAATGACTAAAATACCCCTAACATATGATATCTAATCATACTTGGAAGATTAAAGATCAAAACAACATCTACCCTAAAACTTCAAGAACCACCGAACTAAAACTATGAACCGAAGAACTTACCCGTTGAAGAACTTCACTACAACTTCTCCAGAGCTTCTCTCTCTAACTTCTCTCTACTCTTTAGAATGCTTTTAAGGTGTGAAGAAATACGAAGGGCAATGACCCCTATTTATAGGAAAAATCCAGGGACACAACCGGTATAACAATTTCCCCTGATTCATTCTGGACCACAGAATTAAAGTCACCTTTTTGAAACTCATTCTCCTCCACATAAACCGTCCCCCCTATGTCATATTTCCAACCAATGAAGTCATCCCCATGATGTCACCAACTTGTCTTAGAAGTTTTCTACCGATAAATCCCCGATCGGTGTTCGAATCGCGTAATCTTGCAAAATCTCAAAGATTCAGAATCACAACTTTGAAGACCCTTTCTTACTCACTAAAAATGCCTGGGCTAAATGAAGTTTTGATCCCTTCCAGGTCTTCTCCGGTCCTGCTGAAGTTTTACGGAAAAACGTGCCGGTTACGGAACGAACTTCCGAAATCATCAACCTCTGGACAAAAATTCACTGATTCCAAATATGTCCAGATAATTATCAACTCATCCCTAGATGTTGAGTTATAATTTATTTTCTTCAAACTCCAATTCGTGACTATCTGCCTTTTTCACAGATTACCCTATTTCGTCTTATTACCTAAGTATTCTACCGATCACGGAAATGACTTCTGAGACAACCCATTCCGAGATAAAATTATACTTGTCTCTAATATACTCTGACCTTCAAAACATTGTTTATGGTTTTCTAGATAGGATTTAATCTCTATCCGTGGTCATTTATCCTATTTGTTTTTCACAGAATATTCCATAGAATATTCCTTTATATTATTATTTAATTTCAAAAATCTTATCTCCTTATCCATATTGAGATTTTCAGTCCTTTTTTATTATTATTTTATTTATTTTCGTTTTTATTTAATTAATAATTAATTAATATTTTATAAAATAATTATTTAATAATTTTTTTACAAAATTTCCTATTGGTCCATACTTGTTTTTAAGCTTAAAATTACTTAAACTCACCAATTTTCCTTCATATTTTCCAATTAATTAGAAAATACATTTTATGCTAATTTTAGCCATAAACCACTAATTATGGGGTTTTACATAATTATCTTTGGATTTTTCTTTGTTTAAGCTTAAGTAATTAGCCAATAATTACTTAATTAATCCCCCACTAATTGTTGGTAATTTTCTTATTTATAAATAATTATTTCCTCACAACAATTGGATTTACATTGATATTTTATGCTTTACATAAAATATTAAAAATCACGGTGTCAATAATGATCCCGGAATACTTTTTAATTTTTCTCTCACTATTTCCCAAGGAAATAAATCCCAAAAATTGTCTAAATTAGAGGCAACATACTCTCTAATTTTTAATAATTATTTTATTGCCTCTAAGGATTTTTCATAATTTCCTTAAGTCATTTTATGCTCCACAAGGGCATTTTGGTCATTTCTGACACATTGTTGATTTTTCCTAATTTCCAAAAATTTTCCTTTAGAAAATAAGATAAATTTAACATTATTTTTGAAACCACATATTTACCTATTTTCAATAGGTATCATTTCCTAATTTATGATATCATAAATACGATTTTTAGGGTATTACAGTTGATATAATCAACATAAACAATAATTATAGCAAAATCACTTCAAGATCTTTTTGATAAAGATTCATGGGCATATTGAATCATTTTTATGCCTCTTTTAATAGATATTCATTGAGCTGATAATACCACATGCGCCTTGATTATTTCAAACCATACAAGAACTTATTTAACTTAATTGAATATTGTTCTCAAAAACTTACATTTGATGTTTAAGACATCTTGAGTCCTTCGGGACTTGTGATTCTACCACCTCGAGTCCTTTAGAATTAAATTCATTTCAACTAACTTTTATATTTAAGAGGGGTGGTGGTATTTATTATTTTTCCAAATGTTGAATTCCCCAAATTATGAAACTTGTTAAAAATAGTAAAAAATGATGTTACTTAAATGATAGATATTTTTATAAATATTGTTATTTACATTGTAAGTATCATGGTTTGTGAAACCGGACCGGACCGGCCGGTTCAGACCGGGAACCGGCCAACCGGCCGTGAAACCGATCCGGTTTAGGGTTAAACCGGTCTGACCCGGTAAACCCGGTCTAACCCGATGAAACCGGTGTGACCCGGACGGGTTAAACCGGACTGACCCGGTAAACTTTTTTTTTTTTTTTTTATAAAAAAAATTGCCTCCCACTACCGTTTATTTCTTCAGGTGAAACCGTGAAAGAGCTTTGTTCATCTCAATTTAGAGCTTCGTTCCATTGTGCAGAGCTTCAGGTTTATTATTGTTGAATGTTTTATTTTATTTTCCTGAAGCTGTGTTAATGGAGGGAAATATTAATGATGAAGGTGTCCAGAATACTACCACTCCCAATCCCGAGTCTAGCAATCCTCCCATAATTCTGGTGTTAAAAAAGATCCTGCTTGAGAATATTTTGTCATCATATACTTGTTTTTGATATTTTGCTACCATGAATATATTGTCTCAAATGTAGGTTGTAAAGAAAATTGTTAGGAATATCTGAATATGTCACAAGTATTGAAGTATATGGTTATTTTGCTACTGATCTAAAATATTGAAATGATATATAGTATGTCAAATTTAGGTTGGCGTGATGATAAATTAATTATTTTCTAATTTTTTATACCTCACGGTCCGGCCCGGTTGACTCGGGCTAACTCGATCCGACCTACTAACCCTTAACCCAGTACCCCGACGGGTTCAGTGATCGGTCCGGGTTTCAGAACCTTGGTAAGCATATTCATTGATTTAAAATAGTACACTCTTACTACTATATATGTTTTTGCATTATAATAACAAAAATCTTTTGAGATCGAAGGTGAGGCCCAAATTTTTTTTAAAAAAAAATTTTATAAAAAATGCTTTACTAATTTTTATATACAAAAAGACTTCGAAGGCAAAAAAAATACAAAAAAGACTTTCAAATTTCAAGTCTAGTGACTTGTTGGGAAATATAAGGACCTGTTGGGTATGAAGGAGTTGGAGGGAATTGGAGGGAAGGGGAAGTGATGGAATGTTTTTACAAGTTAAGTTTTTAAAATTTAGAGAAGTGGGATTAAAGGTTTTTAATTAATTTTTCATACTTTTTTATATCATATTTTTTTAATTAAAATTTTATAACCCAACTTCCTCAATTTCTTCAAATTCAATTCATAAAATTTTTATTTTCCTTCCCTTCCCTTCCTCTCCTGTTAAAAAGTCCCAAAGTCTAAGTGACTTGAAAGTTTAACTATCAAGATATCAACTCACGTTCTTGTAACACTTTTTTTAAATACATTCAACATAAATGAAAACTACATCCTCAAAGCCAACAAAGAATCCTTTCCCATCAAAATAAGCAATGGATATTCAATTATCTTTTTGAACAAGTTTAGGATTATTTTTTAATCAATGCCCCATAAGAACTCTTAAACACCTTAACATGTTGAAAGTGACCCAAAAAAATCTTCAGTATTTGCTAGAATTATTGGATTTAATCTTTCCTCTCCGAATAAATAGTCCCAACGTTACTTAATCCATAATTTTTCTTCTTCTCCTAATTACCTAAACCAGATCCTACCAACTGTCTGTTGAAAATTCTTAAAAGCATGCTTCAAACCCAAGCAATCTAAACTTCCACTTCAAACACCACCAGAAACAAAAACAAATTACACAAACCCATGATCTCTACATTTCTCCTTCAACAACCATCCTTCTCAATTCAATGAATTCTTTCAAGTCCGTCTCAGACAGAAAGATCCAGACTCTGTTCCCAATAGTACTATTTTCCATTATAATTCTAGGAAGTGTGAGATTGGTCTTGGACAGCTTCAAGAGCAATCAGAGCAATATTTTGGGGATCTATGGGAAGCTTAAGGGGGAGAGTAATAATGGAGTACGTGTCGTGGTTTCACCAGAGGATCGGCTTGAGGAAGGATGTAATGTGTTTGAAGGGAAATGGATATGGGACAATGAGTCATATCCTCTGTATGAAGAACAGAGTTGTCCTTACTTGGTGAAGCAGACCACTTGCCTCAAGAATGGGAGGCCTGATTCTTTCTATCAGAATTGGAGGTGGCAGCCAAATGGATGCAATCTCCCAAGGTAATAATGAACTAACCCCTGAAGATGAACACAAGATATGAATATTCAATATGACACTGTGACATAACCGAACTTGATTTTTCTGTGAGTTAGTTTCAACTTTCAAGTGTTGTAGTGTATCTTAACAGAATTATTTGTCATGTGTCAGATATTATAATAATTGTTTTCTGTTAGTATTGAGGTCAAGTTGTGCTTGGATCAAGTTGTTTGTAGACATGCGGCAAAAGTAGCAAAAATGATGACATTGAAATTTTAAATATTGACAAAACATTCTCAAATGTTGCCATATTGTCAAAACAACAATGGTTGTTAATATATATATATATATATATATCAATCATTTGAGATTAACAATTTTAGGGTTAGAGGACAAAAAAAACTTTTTAAAGCTGAGGGCCCAAACTAAAATATTGTATAAAATTATAGGATTAAAGATGTAATTTTACCTTTAGTGTCATAAGATATTAGCATATTATAAACTACAAAAGAGTATTTCGATAGATGGTCCTAGAAAAGATATTGGCATAGCTTGATGTCTATTTTTGGTGTTACATTTAGGGGTATGCTCAAAGTGCACTATGAAAGAATCAGAAGTTAATACTCGTAGTAAGGATACTATCTCCTCTTACCAATGAGATGAGATATGTAGCATTACAAAGGGTGAAACTGTTGAATCAAAACCAGAGTGATGATGAAACTTGTGGGAAGCAAAAAAAAAAAAAAGAAGTACTAGTATCATTCATTGTTGAATATCTTTGACTATTTTGAAACAGAACGTGCGAAATCAGAGTTAAACTATGTTTTGTTTTGTTTTTTGGAACTCAGATTTGAGCCGTTGAAGCTGTTGGACATATTGAGGGGAAAGAGAATGATGTTCATAGGAGACTCACTACAGAGAGGCCAGTTTGAGTCAATGGTATGTTTGGTTCAATCTGTAATTCCTGAAGGCAAGAAATCCCTCCACAGAGTTCCACCCATGAAAATATTCAAAATTGAGGTATGTACCAATGTGCCTACTTTTCATGTCCAATCTACGATGTATCACCAGGAGACCAAGATTGAAAGACATATGTAATACTTCATTCAATCCTTAATATAAGAGCCAATTGACTTTTTGATGAGAGACTAAGAAAGCTAAATAAACTACTTAATCATAGTATATGTTATGTATTATCACTTTTCATGTCCAATCTACGATGTATCACTAGGAGACCAAGATTGAAAGACATATGTAATACTTCATTCAATCCTTAATATAAGAGCCAATTGACTTTTTGATGAGAGACTAAGAAAGCTAAATAAACTACTTAATCATAGTATATGTTATGTATTATCAGATTATGTATTAATTTATAAGTCAAGCAAATTAGTTTGAAGAAAAACGATAAACATAAATACTTTAATGAAACTTAATTATTTTCCTTATTCTCTAAAAGAATAAACTAGCTCTTATATCAAGGACATGAGGTAGTATTCCTCTAGTCCTAAATGTAGGAGCTACTTAGAGCAGTTATTTTGGTTCTAAATATAATATTTCAGTCCATGTTTTCTCCTAAATTTATGATTTTTTTTTTCAAACTATCTTTATTGAGTGCACATAGTAAGATGTTTTTATAAAGGGTAGTTTCAATGCAAAAGATGATTAAATAAGGTAGTTTATAGGAAAATTGATGCACATTTTTTACAATATATCTAAAATACTAATTTCCTTAATATATGCAAATTATTTATCTAACTTCTATATGAAAGGTTGGATGGAGTAAAAAGTTTGTACAAGTAAGAGATATATACTTCATTCAGTCCCTAATATAAGAGTTATTTAACGGGTTTGATTTGGTTGTAAATATAATACCTTAATCAATTTTGTCTCCTATATATTTATCATTTTTTCTCAAACCAATTTGTTTAATTAATTAATTTATCTCATTTACTAACAAAAGATAAGTGTTGTTGGAGGGTGGCAGGAGTACAATGCATCAATAGAATACTACTGGGCACCCTTCATAGTGGAGTCAATATCAGATCATGCCACAAACCACACTGTTCATAAGAGGATGGTGAGGCTGGACTCCATAGCCAAACATGGCCAACATTGGCAAGGTGTTGATATTCTTGTCTTTGAGAGTTACATTTGGTGGATGCACAAGCCTTTCATCAATGCCACGTCAGTCACATGCATCTTCTTCTTTCTTCCTCTCTTTGGTTTTGATTACTATGAAGTTTGAAGAATGTGTTTGGCTGGATATCAGGTATGGCTCGCCGGACCATGTGAAAGAATACAATGTGACCACAGCTTATAGATTGGCTTTGAAAACTTGGGCAGATTGGCTTGAGTTAAACATTGATCCCCTCACTCAGAACCTCTTCTTTATGACCATGTCTCCTACTCATCTCTGGTGAGTTCCCACTTGGACATTATTCCACTTCCATTGTAACTTACTCCTTAAACTTTGACTCGACAACCTAATCTTTATAGTTTTGATTCGATTGTAACTCAATTCTATAGTTATAACTTGATGCAAGTGAATCTTTGAACTTTGATGGGATACAACTCAATCATTATAGGTTGACTTTTTAAAATAGTAGTCCCTATTTTTAGAAAATAAAATTATCTATTTCATGCAGCTTAAGGACTAAAGTTTTTATGGCTAAAATTATAGAGATTGAGCTAAAGCTTAGAGAGACCAGCTTTCAACTGAATCAAAATTATAGGGACTGAGTTTTTAAGAACGGAGTTACAACTAAGTAGAAACTGTGTGATTATAGTAAAAAAGATGTGTTATATATATTTTAATTTAGGTTTAATGATGTACTTTGTGCGGTACTAAAAGAGAGAAGAATTCATGTCCTCCTAAGCCATGATTTCCATGTTTCAGGAGCTGGGAATGGAAACCAGGAAGTGATGAGAACTGCTTCAATGAATCACATCCAATTCAAGACCCTTCATATTGGGGCACAGGATCAAACCTGGAGATCATGAAGATATTACAGAAAACAATAGCAGAACTGAAAATAGATGTGACCTTATTGAATATCACTCAGTTATCAGAGTACAGGAAAGATGCTCATACTACTATTTATGGAGAAAGAAAAGGAAAGCTCCTCACAAAAGAACAGAGAGCTGACCCTAAATCTTTTGCTGATTGCATCCATTGGTGCCTTCCTGGTGTCCCTGATACTTGGAACCAAATCCTATATGCCTATATCTTGAAGACATTTCAAAACTTTGCCTAAGTATGACCCAATTTATCCATTTTGATTCATCCAACTCATTATTTCAATCTATAGAAAAATTTTGGAGCTTTTTTCCATTTTCATTTCTTTCTAATAAGAAAAAGATTAGGTAAGTCAGATTTGGCTCACTAGCGTCAATGCTTACCCCACGACTCAAAAAGCACTTAAAATTACCACCAAGATGTTACATTGATAATTTTTTTTATTTAATTAAAAGTTTTTCCTTTCGAAGCTTAAAGCCGTCTTCGCCTTTCCCTTTTCCTTTCCCAACAAGTTGGCTTTCGAAGATTCAAATTTTGTATTCTCTTCCTTGTGAATGTGAGGAGGCTTACCACCTGTCCAACGGTTTATTGGTGTCCTTACATTGATAATTATATGCAACTGATATTAGTATTTGCTAAAAGGATGTTGTGGGCTTGCAACTTTGATTAAAATTCAGAGTTCATTGTTTGAATCAAGAAAAGGTTCAAAGGTAACTATTTATATTTAAGACACTAAGAAATTAGTTAAAAAAATTTCAAGGGAAATCATAGAAATTTTCACAACCTAAGAATAGAAATGTAACCATCAAAATGACTTCAGTTTGATCGATGTTTGAAACAACAAAATGTAAAAGTAACTAGATTCTAAGTTAAATAAAACCTATCTAGTTGCAACTAGAATATATCAAACATATTTTTATGTGTTATCCTTCCTTCCGCATGTGCCATGCTAATCTTAACAATATCATTCCCCTTTTTTCCTGATGTCAACGAAGCCACATTGCGTTGGTAGAGAAGTTTCTCCTGCTGCTGATTGATCATCTGCTACCATCTTCCTTCTACCAAAATAACTTAGGAATCTTTCCTGTTGAAGAAAAATAGTTATGCAACCGAGACAGAGGCTTTAATAGTATATAAGCGGTTCTCTATCTTCCTAAAACACACTTACGTTAATTTACTTTACTATCTAATTTAAGTTTAATTTTATAGAATTCAAAATTTAAAACAGGGTCAGGATCTTAATAATAGAAGATAATCTATAAAACACCACAAAAGTTAAACATGAAATACACATAAATAAAAAGAATGAATAGTCACCTTGATTGATCTTTCTATGGCTGGCTAGGGATAAAATGGATTTTCCTAGGATTTATAAATTCCCAGGTCTATTCAAACTCAAAATTTGTCAGATGAATATCTTCCACATCGGATTCCATTGAAATTTTGATATCTGCATCTGAGATAGCAAAAGGTAAAATAAGATTCACTTCTTTTTTTAATGTTATTATCCAGTTTCAGTTCGGGGTTCGTGGCTACCTCTCCCACTATAAGTGTCTCCTCTTGGTATTTGAACTTGAGACCTAAGGGATTTTGTGGGCTTACTGGACCAACTTTATGTTCCCTAGGTTGGTAAAATAAGATTCACTTGTAAATTCTAATATGCTTCATTTCTACAGAGAACTCACTTGATGTAGCGTGACATGATAATATTAAATTGTCATTTCTTTCATATTTTAACTTAATTACCTGAATATGATGAGGAGGATGATATTATTATAGGATTTCTCCAAGCAGAATTCATCTCATCCCCATGCTTGATTTCTTCAGGAGAGTTTAACGGCAGTGAATATTCGGTCTCCAAAGCCTTGTTTCCATCTGATTCCACTGTTGATTTTTCAGATGGTACTTTATTTTTGTAATTGAATAATCTAAATATTAATATTATTGATTCTTCTTAATAAAAGAGAGTACCATGAGACCTTTATATAGGCAAACTAATAAACTAACTGTAATCCCTAAATATATGAATCTACCGTAATCCTTAATTATATGTATCTAACTATAATCTTAATATATTTCCTAATACTCCCCTTCAACCTGGAAGCAGGCTTGTACATGCAGCAACTAATCTTTAAGAAAATAATTATCCATAGCCTAGAACTCTAATAATCCACCAGCTTCACTAGGAGCTCAAATAAAAGAGAAAACCAAACCAAAGTAGAAGCTGCAACAACAAACTATCTCACAAGAGACCAAACAATATTCCCAATGTCTCACTAGAGACAAACACCAAATGGTCTCACCTAAGACCAAACAATAATGGAAACATCTCACTAGAGACAAACACCAAACAGCTTCACCTGAGACCAAACAATACTCTAAACGTCTCACCAAAGACAAACACCAAATGGCCTCACCTAAGACCAAACAATACTCTAAATGTCTCACTAGAGACAAACACCAAATGACCTCACCTAAGATCAAACAATACTCTAAAAGTCTCACTAGAGACAAACATAAGAGTTGCATCAAATTGAGCATATAATTAAGCATGAGCCCTCATCATAGACATGTTTTCTTCTGTCCCTTGATTTTGTAACTCAGGAAATGTTGCTTCCAACAATGAGATTGCCAATTTTGAATTACTAGCAGCTTTAGAATTTGCAGATTTGAGCCCGAATATATGAGCATCATTGCACATATTCTAATTTGAAGAGACTTCCAAATGGAACAAAAGGGCAAAGGATGTAAATAGCTCCACCTCCAAACAAAAATAAATACACTAAGCCTATCCCATAAGTGGTCACCACCAAACGAAAAATCAGCTGGGCACATTGATGAATCGCTTCTGGATCTTCCTGGATCCACGGGCTGCAAACAAGGGTGGACTCAAGTACATGATTGTGGGGCAAGTGCCTATCCTTGAATTGGGGATTTGAGGATTTTTTTTTTTTTTTTTAAAAAAAAATAATTGTTTGAATGATTGCCTACCTTTAAATTAAGTGTCAACCCTTAATACATCCAGACTACACTTCGTAATCGGATGGGGATGGATAGTTGAATGATTGTTTAGTGTCTTTTATTGAAAAGATGTATTTGATAGCATTGATAATAAGACAATTATGATGAAATTCCAAAAAATAAGGTTTAGAAGACATTATAATTATTTTTATTATAATATACTTTTGTTATTAAAATAAGGTAAATGTGCAAAAATGCACATGTGCTTTACCCTTAGAAGGGTCCAACACCAAATGTTTTTTTAAGTGCAAAAGTGCCTATGTGGTTAAGAAAATGGAGTAAAAATCCCACCACCGTTAATTGACTAGATATTAACCGTTAAATTTAAAGGTTGACTAACAGCCATGTGAAAAACTTGCGATGGGATTAAAAAAAAAATCCACTATCGGCTCTTGACTTGTTTGCTATTTCAATAGGCAAATCCATTTGAGCAGTAGTTTCATGTTCGTGGGGCGACTTCGAACACGAGTTTTGATCAAGGTTTTGAAACTCGAACCGGTCAGTGAACCAGTGGGGGTACTGGGTTAAGGGTCAGTGGGTCAGACCGGAGACAAACTGGTACTAATAAAAATAATTTAATCAAAATAGATAAAAATCTTTATATTTTAATAATAAAAAATATTTTGTAATCAAAATATGAGAGGATGTGATGAGATAATAGAAATATAGGAGTATGTACAATATTATATTAATAATTTTTTAAAAGAGAGATCATTGAAGATCTTACTCATTGAATATGCTATACGCTATGCAGCATGTGCCCTCAGATGTGTTAGAATTAAATCAAATAATATAATAAGAACATGGGGGTATGCGCAACAACAGGAAGCAGTATGGTTTGTAAAATATCTGAGAGAGTTTCTCATCTTCAATCTCTCTCTCTCTCTCTTCCTCGGCGTCGCTCTATTTCACTCTCTTCTTCCATTCTTCTCGTCTGCTTTTCCTCCAGTCCTCCTTTAAACCGTCAATGGATTCTTGGACCCTCACTCATCCCTCGTTCAAACGATCTTCGTCTTCCATCTTTTGACCAAAGAAGCTCCAACAGTCCAACCTTTGATGCCCACATCGCGATCTCCGTCTTTCGTCTTTCGACCAAAGAAGCTCCGCCCTTCGACGAACCCATATTGCGATCTCTGCTAGCCACCGCCGACACTCTCCCTTCCTTCTCCTTCTCATTCAGTCAATTTTTTTTTTGGGTGAAGGAGCAATTTTACCAACCAACTATTAGGCCAGGAGCGTTGGGCACAAAAAACTTTTAAAGGGACCAAAAAGACCAACAAACAATTAAATTTTTGAAAAACATACAACACCGTCAGAAACCCTCTAACCACCGTTTAAAATCAATCCCATGTGGCATTTGAAGTCCAGCTCAATGCCCAGGTGGCTTTTTTTTTTTGGTCAAGTCCCAGGTGGCTTCAAACGACATAAGCTAAATAACCTAAGGAATCACAGACACTCATTCATACCTGTCAGCAAGAGAAGCAATTACAGACAAAGTGAGCTTGCGCGCTGATACGCAGTGGTCTCAGTTTTGGTTCCCGCTATTGAAGAATCAAGTGAGACTCCAAAGTGTTAATTCATCCGAAGTCAAGCTTGACCGAGTAGGGATGCGAATCAAGTGTTGGTCTGGTGGGAGGAAGGGTGATTCGTCTCATAGGATCCAATGTTGGTCCAAGATCGTTCAGGTCCTAAATCTCCTAAACCCCAGGTGAGAAATATACCTAAGCTTCCTACAGGTCGCTTCTCTGAGTCCAAAATCCTCGATTGCTCCACATGGGTTTCTGAGAATCTCTTCAAAGTCACTGCAATCTTTCTTCTAATTGTCACTATGGCATCATTATTCTTCCTCCGCAACGTTGGCGAGCGGTGGATCGTCGTCTCAGTGTCGAATTATCCCTTAGATTCACTACACAATCTCGTCAAGCTTAAGGGGTGGCAAGTGCTGGCTGTGGGGAACTCAAAAACATCGACGGATTGGAGCTTAAAAGGTGCTATCTTTTTGTCATTAGAGGAACAATCTAATTTGGGATTTCGGGTGGTGGATTATCTTCCTTATGATTCATATGTTAGGAAAACTGTTGGTTATCTCTTTGCTATTCAGCATGGCGCTAAGAGGATCTTCGATGCTGATAATAGGGGTGATGTAATTGATGCTGAAAATTTGTCGAAGAAGCACAACCCTCCGCCTGCGTCTTGCCGTCGACGATGAGGAAGATGTCGCCATTCAACCCCAGTTTGTAGATCACCTTCTTCGTTGGGTTTCCTGAGTTCGATTTCTCTGACGCACGCTCTGAGGTCGATTTGGGTGTTCTTTGTGTCAAAGTTGAAAGTTGGAAGCTTTGGGTTATTTCCTCGTTTGCCCATGCCTGATGCAGATTGGGGATTCTCCACACAAAAAAAAAACAAACAAAAAAGCCACCTGGCCATTGCCCAAAAAAAAGGGACCAGCCGGACTTCAGATGCCACATAGGATTGATTTTAAACGGTGGTTAGAGGGGTTCTAACGGTGTTGTACGTTTTTCACAGATTAAATTGTTTCTTGGTCTTTTTGGTCCCTTTAAAATTTTTTTGTGCCTAACGCTCCTGGCCTAATAGCTGGTTAGCAAAATTGCTCATTCACCCTTTTTTTTTTTTTAAAAAAAAAACTAATCTTTTGACTTTGACTCGGCCAACTCGGCCGGTTTAGGCCGAGTTGACCGAGTTGACTCGTGACTCTGGTTTTACCTGTAACTTGAACCGGTTTTTCGGATGGTTCGACGGTTTCCGATTTGAACCGGCCAGTTCGATCCGAGTTTCAGAACCTTGATTTTGATGCTTCGCATCGGCGGCTAAAGGATCTGCCACAGCCTCCCAATCATCAAAGCACCATCATCACCTTCTTCTTCCTCTTCGTTCGTAATGTTCCCAGAGCAGCATTCGGCGCTGCTGCATCTATCTCGCCTCTGCCAGAGAAAAGTGTTCCCAGAATCATCGGGTCAAGGTACAAGGATTTTCTATTTCTTTTTCAGAAAATCAATTACAGTACACTGTTGACAAGGTGTGTACAAGACTAATAGTGATCTTTCGTCTTGCTCATCTAAATCCTATAAATAGATGCAAATTGCATCTATCCTAGCCAGTAAAGTTTTGTGGATGCTTATCTGCTTGCCCATTGGTCCTCTTCCTCTGTGACTGATAGGCTAATATTATGTTTCTTGGAATTTAGGCAAGGCTCTGTTTTTTCATGCACCAGCCGATTAGACAAGCATCAAGAAACATATTTATATAAACATCGTCAAGTTTGGGTCGACGGACCACTGTATCTCCGAGGTTCTTTTGTGACTTCACTAGTGAAGGAACGGGAAGAGCAGAGCTAGATATGGTGCAAGAGTGAAATCATTGTTCCAAAAGACAGAGGAGCACACTGTTGAAGAAAAAAAGAGTGATATATATATATTTGCACCTTTACCCTATTAAAATATATGTTCTTGAATTTATTGAGTGTTCACCCTTCATTGTAATTTAGCCTTACTTTTCTAAATAATAGGTTTGTAAAATAATTATTTTTCTTATTACATAATCAGTATTCACTTGATTTCATGAATATTTTTTTTTTTGATATTATTTTATTTTCTTATTTATATTCTTTTGTTTTTTAATGCATTTAAAATTTTCCTTAAAGAAAACATTTTGGGGGCGCTGCCTGAACCCCAAAATTCCCCCACCAATGGTGCCCTTCACTAATTTTCTAGATCTGTTATTCTTGCTCAGGTTGCAAAGGATCCAAAGCCAAATTAAAAAACCACAAAGTCTTTCAAAACCAAAAAGAAGTAATGCTGATCCATTGTTGTTGATGGAGATTTTGTAGATAGCAAAGCTGATCTCCATGTCTGCTCGCAATACCTTAGAAGGGGAAGTAGCAAGTATAGAAGTAGGCTCAGGCTCGCCCAACCGAAGAGACAGACGATGGAGGCAGTTGCTATTAGGTTCCTAGAAATAAAGACGAGGGGATCCATCCCAGTCCACGAGATTTCTGGAAAATGCAATGCTGGAGTTGCCGTCTATGGAGTTATTCGCAGCAATGAAAACTGGGTGTTTCTCAAGTGAAACCCATTCAACTTATTCTTTGGCCGTTGTTGAGCACCTCGGTTTAGAGTTCGTCTCCTCTGTGTCCAATGTAATCCTCATCACTCTCTCCCCACCTTGTGAACAGTGACGAGGCATGGTCACTGTTCACAGAACAGTGCCAAACGCTACCAGCTGAACCAATGGACCGAAGTAAGAATAATCGAACCTCTCTGATACATGTAATTGAATAATCTAAATATTATTGATTCTTCTTGTAGACAAATTGAATTGGGGAGGATAATTAGGAATGGAAATGAGGAATGATGGTATTATTGACAAAATGAGAGCATAAAGCTCTTCAAAGAATACATTGTGACTTAGTTACAAAGATGAGGGTAGGGATCCCTTTATATAGATTAGGGCCCCCTAACTAACCCTCTAACTAACTCTAACCACTAACTAATTGTAAACTAATCTATTTAAACCCTTATATTCTAACACGCCCCCTCAAGTTGAGCACCATTTATCTTAAACGTGTTCAACTTGAACAACACGGGGTAAGGTGAATTAAATTGACTAGTTTTCAATCAACAAAATTAATACAAAGAATCTCTTCAATCCACAACAATCTTCCTCCATTCTTCTTTTGCTGATTCATTTTTGAACAGCTTCAATCTGGAAGCTCCTGAACTTTCTTCTGCCGCATTCAAGTATGAAGTCTAAGCTTCTGAACTTTCTTCTGCTGTTTTCAGTCATGAAGTCTAAGCTTCTGAACTTTCTTCTGCTACATTCAAGCATGAAGTTTAAGCTTCTGAACTTTCTTCTGTTGTATTCAGTCATGAAGTCTAAGCTTCTGAACTTAGCTTCTTAACTTTCTTCTGCTGCATTCAAGCATGAGCCCCATTTAGAGTTCCTAAAAGAACACATCCATTCATTGCAACTTCATGTTGCTTGTTCCTCTAGCCTCCATCAATACGTGCAAGAATAAACCAAATCATTCCAATGGCCACAAATAGCCACAAATGAACCAAATTATACATCACCGAACAAATCAAGATGTGTCAACTAGCAAATCAGCCCCTGTGCCATCTCAACTGGTTCACCTACTCTCCCAATCTTTCTCTTAGATTCTTTAAAACATTCATAATACTATTGGTATTTCATAGATTCTCTTCAAGGGATACTTGCACTCTAATAAAAGAAGTCATTGTTGGAAAGATTTGGATGGAAGGTCAATAACAAAGACCTCATCAATGTCACTCAGATCTTCCAAAAACAATGTGAATCAATGGTTTCTTTGCAGCAAAATTGCAGTGGCAAAATTAAGAAACTCTATAAAATAATAGCAATAGTAGGTGAAGATTTTACCACTGGATTTAACAATGGGACGGCGGTACCACTATTCTCAATATTCTTTGAACCGAGACTGGAAAATTGAAGAACAAGGCCATTTGTTTTTGTGACAGTCTTGGAGCTGGGATCAGAAGTCCCAAACTGGATCACATACTGCCCAGCATCAGTAAAAATCTCAAACCCAAAACCCCTCCAATCACGATCTATATTAGCTAGCACTTCGCCATTAATATCTTTCAAGGTGAATGTCCAATTCCATAAGCCAGGACTCTCAACCACAGCAAATTGTTTATTCCCAAGATACAAATCATAGGCTCTCCGAATTATCTTCTCCAGATAAGAACAAATGACAGCTTTTGTACCACATTCTTCCCTTGTGACACAGCTTTCCTTGTGGCACAGAGAGTTTTCAAAATCTTCCAGAAAGTAGGGTGACAAGTGCAACAGCATACCAAAAGAAGTACAAAAATCCCAAACCATTAAGAGATCCCCTACACAATGAACTGGAACATTGAAGTCCCTCGATGGAGAAGGATAAATTTGCAAAAATTATCCCTTCATATGTGTACTACACAGGGGCAAGGTACTGAAATCTTCTCCAATCTAATTCTTTTCAGATCAGATAAAGAACCAAGCAGCTCAAATCTGTTTAATTTGGAAATATGGAAACCATAATTCGTGACTACTAGAACCTTAAGTTTTCTCATTTTCTTCACGAAATTTGGTATAGTGTAACTGCTACTTTGAAGATTTAAAATCAAAACCTTTGATTCATCAGCTTCTATGTTGCACTCTTCTGCAGTAGACGTGTCATCTGCATATAAGGATAATGAGTGGGCAACAACTTGCTGCTGCTTCTGTTCCATCCACCATCCAAAACCTTTGTCTTGCCATGTTTTTTTTTTTGTTTGATTTCTCTGGTCAATACACCTTTCGTGCGTTTCAGAGAAGGAAGAGAGGATCTTGATTAACCTGGCAGTGGTGGTTCTTTAATACCCGACTGTGCCAATCTTGCGAACTCCAACCAAGCTTGACGGCGAGGAAGCTTGCTTCTCCTGCTCGTACTATACAGTGAGCACTTTCAATTTCTCCTTCAGTCGATGGTTTTCTTGATTTACTCTGGTTCCATAACAGAAAACTAACCGGACCGTTCTTCTCCTCTGATCTCACCAAATCGTGACGTCTGGCCGTGGATCAGATCACAGATCGCCTGTGGTTCTTCAGGGTGTTACCTAGTCGACTAAGAATCGTTTTCCTTGCACGGACCGTTCTCCTCCTCTGATCTCACCAAATCGTGACGTATGGCCGTGGATCAGTCACAGATCGCCTGTGGTTCTTCAGGGTGTTACCTAGTCGACTAAGAATCGTTTTCCTGCATCCGTTATGGGTTCTTGGCGGAGGATCGCAGCAGAGCGTCCTTTGTGGGCCTCTCTTCTTCCTTTTCTTCTCTCGGGTTTCTCTTCAAACTGGGCACGATGACTCGGACTTGTAGATGAAAACCCAATCTTGGGTCAGTCGTGCGTCGTCCGACTCCGGTGCTAGTGCTTGCCGGAGATCACAGCGGAGCTCGTTGCATCTTCCGGTGGTGATGTGGCCGTTCTTGGTTCTGGGTCCTCGAAATGGCAGATCGAGAACCTTGCGAATTTTGAAAAAGAAAGATCCATTCATGCCAGCCGGATCTTTGTTGTCGACCCGGTTCGTGTGGGCTGATTTCTTGGGCTTTCTTGAAAAACAACCCAACCTCTTCAAATTATTACCAACAGCTGCTCCACTTCATTCTGGGCCTTATTGGATTGAGGCTTGGGATCTTGAAAATCAGGCCATAGGATCTTGAAAATTAACCTAGATGCTTTGATACCATGTAGACAAATTGAATTGGGGAGGATAATTAGGAATGGAAATGAGGAATGATGGTATTATTGACAAAATGAGAGCATAAAGCTCTTCAAAGAATACATTGTGACTTAGTTACAAAGATGAGGGTAGGGATCCCTTTATATAGATTAGGGCCCCCTAACTAACCCTCTAACTAACTCTAACCACTAACTAATTGTAAACTAATCTATTTAAACCCTTATATTCTAACACTTCTTAATAAAAGAGAGTACAATATATAAAAGCAAACTAATAAGCTAACCGTAATCTCTAAATATGTGAATCTACCGTAATCCCTAATTCTAATTATATGTATCTAACCATAATCCTTAATATATTTCCTAATAGTTATCAACACAGAAATCTGGAGACTTTGCTAGCACTCGATCCCAGATTGTTCCGTCGATTTCTGAGGACGACTCAGAGTTCATATCCACACTGCAACTTTCGTAATCTGAAATATCAGACATTGTGTCCCATGCGTCAGAACAACAACTATAATACATCTCATCGGTTACAGAGTCGTTCTCTTTGTCACTTTCTTCGGTAATTGATTCTTCTTCAGCAGAATTTTTAAACGATGAAATTAGCTCCTGCAAATAAGTTTCGGCTTTTCTTCTATTTTTCCGGTCTTCGAGTGCAACCTACTTAATAGAACATCGAACATCAAAACAAATTGGTAGAAAGTATCGTTGCTATATTAAGTTGATTTAACATGTCTCAATGATTCAGTATTTGAACTTTGATTTAAAAACATGTGAAGGTCAAGAATAGTGTACAAATAAAGAATGAGAAAGGACCTCTTTCTCAAAATCATGGACAAGTTTGCTAAAATTTTCAAGTCTCTGCTGAGCAGGATCTAGTATTTCTTCCTTTAAGAGCTCAATATCCATGCTGGATTGTACTTTAATGATTTGAAGCTGGAAACACACACACACATATGTAATAAACTGGTTAAAGATTAGTCTAAACTTGTATATATATAATCAATTTAATTAACGTAACCTCCCAATTATAAATATAAAAAAATATTTTATTATAGTCACAACTAAGTCAATTCCATCACATAACCCATAAACCTACAAATTAGATTGTTTAAAACTAAATTCATTCAATTATATACATACAATTTAACCTACACATATTAAGTGCTTTAATACTTGCTATCCTTTTATTCGCGCGTTTAATATGGCTCAAAATAATTTTAGACCCTACATTTTGACTCAAAATAATTTAATCATTATATTATTTTGAGTTAAGATATTAATTATCTGTTCCTAATCATAGTTCTTGCTCCATAATTCATATTCTTAACTACTGGCAAATTTCAAAATAGAGTTGAAGTAAGAAGGAAGAAACCATGCATACCTCTTGAATGATGTCATCTGCCTCCATGCTGGCTCCTTCTAATTGCTGATAAATATTCAACCAGTACTTCTGCTTTTGATCAATGTCCAATTTCTCAAACCTTAATGAATCTAGTCGTAACCATATAATTAATTAATTGAGGAGGTCAGAAATTATGAATAAATGTTTGGAATTAACTAAATGGGATTAATTAATTAATTAATTTATTTATTTTTTGGTTGGTCATCCGTTATCCAAAGCTTCATCCTGACTAATTCGAATCCGACCCGGGTCGCGTACCTAGTTATGGTGGGTGAGTCTCCCAGTAGGGCTTTTCTAATGGGATTAATTTATTATTAGCAAAATTCTAACCTTCTAAAATTAAAATTTATGATAAATCATATGTACACGCGCTGAAGGAAGGTTGAATTTCATACCATTATAGCCATCTTCACCATTATTCCCATCATTGCTTTTAGATTCTCTTTTGGCAGAATCATCGCCATCATCGTTATCACCCTCGCTTTCAGAATCTTTTTTGGCAGAATTGTTAAGGGATGAAAATAGCTCAGGGAAGTAAGAATAGGCTCTTCTTCTATCTTCCTCATCCTCGAGTGAGGCCTACAGAACATCAAACAAAAGAAATCAAAACAAATTGTTAAAAAATAGTGGTAGAAAGTAGAAACGATCATTGCAATATGCAGCCATGAAAATAGAGTTGTTAAAATTACGTTGAACTTATAGGTTAATTAATATGACACCCCAATGATAAAAATTAAGGGATTTAAAAATATGTGAAGCAGTGAAGGTAAAGATAATGAATGAAAAAGAACCTCTACTTCAATATCTTGCTTTTCAAGTCTCTGCCCAGTATGATCCTGCACGTTATCTTGAGGCAACCCAGAACCATAACTTTCTACGGAGACGACAACCTGAGGCAACACAGAACTTTCTATCGAAGTTTCTATGGAGTCGTTAGAATTCGAGCGGTGGTCGTCGTTCATGGGAGTTTCTATCGTGTTACGGCCGTGGCCGTCATCATAAGGCTCAAGAATATTAGCGTAGACCCTATCTTCATTCTCCTCCTGGACCTGAGTATGAACGTAAGATTTTAAGTCTAACTCTAACTCTACTCACATAACCTAGAGACGAAGAGACAAATTAAAGAAGAAACCCCCTTACCTCTCGTAGGAGGAGATCCCCCACGTCTCTGTCAACTTGTTCCAGACAGAGATCAATAAGGACCTTGCACGTGTCAATATCCATATTGCTAAACGCCATATATTTAAATTCTTAAATATATTCAGAACAACAAGAACGAGTTAGGGTAAACCCTACGAGAGTGATGAGAGAACCCGAATACTTTGAAAGTCAAGTTCAGAATACTTTAGCGCCAATTTATTGTTTTTGATTTTGGAGTTTGAATTGATGTAGATTTTAAAATATATTATCGTGTCAATATCCTTTTCTTTTTAATATTATTATTGATTTTCTTGATAAATTTAAATTATCATATATCATTTTCAATTTAACTATTATTTTTCATAATTATAAATCGGATCCAACTATATATTTTAAAGGTAAGTAAATGTTAAAATTCTTTGAATGATTATGTAGAGGTTTACCCATTTTTATACCTATGATAATTTATATAAAATCTTACCCTTATGGGTTATTTGGTCACCTGTATCGTAAGTTTTATTATTATTATTTTATTTGTAACTAGTATTACAAGTTTTTTTGCCACAGGATATTATGAGTATTTTAGAAAATAATATAAAATTTGATATCAGCTCAGATTACAAATTGAATATGATAGAGTTGAAAATGCCCGCCGCTTCTGCTGGGTCCCACCATGTTCTGACCGTGCGATCATTCTACCGGGACCCATCCACTCAAGAGTTAATACTACTTATGTCCTAATTATAAAACCGATTAATTTTTTTGAAAAGATTAAGGAAGTTAAATAAATTACTTAATAATGTCATTATGAGATTCTCATATGTTGTATATTTTTAGATTATATTAGTTTATTAATTAAATTAATTAGTTTGGAGAAAAAATAAAAAATATTTTAAAGTAATTTAATTAACTTCTTTAATTTTTCTAAATCAACTTAATTAGTTTTATAATTAGGATGGGAATATATCCAAAGAGCACGCACTTTTCATTCCCTGCCTCCACGCTGTTGGATAATCCGATCCGAAGATTGAAAGACAGCGAAACCTCCATGTCACCGCAAGAGCCATAGCTGAGTCGCGACGAGCAATGTGATCTAAGTGGAGCTGGCTACTTGCTCTCGTCCGGCTAGAGCTCTGTTACTGCAGTCGATGGGCTTCAAATTCGTCTGAGTACTTACAGCGGCTTGAAGCCGAGGTAGCCAAGTTACAGCGGCTGAGACAGAAGTTTCAGAGCCAGAGCCAGAGCCAAAGAAATAACCCCGTGGGCCGTGGAGAAGTTGGAGTCACTGACGCCGACGTCAGCTTGGCGAGCCGTAGAGAGGCTGGCTAAAGTGGCAGTCATGAGGAAGTCCATGAACAGAGTCAGTGACTTGCATGGTTTTGAGAATGACAGATTTTAGCGATAATTTCCCGACTTCTTTGTTGTATTCGGTAACTTTGTAGTACATGAGCCCATAAGAGTGATTATAAAACCGTTTATTCTTTTTTTTTTAATGAGTTTTATAGATTAATCGTGGTTTGCCTCCCATTACAATTTTAGAAGTGACAAAGAATTGTTTTTGTGATTGTAAGATCCCAATAAAACTTTTACAATAAAGAATTTCTTCAATTTACCATCAGCTCTCTTCAAAATTCTCTATCCAAATATTATCATAGTAGTTCAAATAATATTGTTTTAATTTGCACATTATTTAACACAATTTTTTTTAAATAATAATGATTATAAAATAAAATAACATTTAAATATTTATGGCATTTATTAAATCATGTTTAATTATTATTATTAATATAATCAAACATTTTTTCAAAGTTCATACTTTTTTTTTTATACATGTATAAGTAATTTTAATAAATGAAATTAAAATATAATCAAAAAAATTCAAAGTCACCTATAAAAAAAATATCTAAATATATTAAACCTACCCCTAATAATCATAAAAATATAATTTTAATTACAGAAATATAATCTTATTCCAGGGTCACAAGTGGCATTTTAAATTTGTGACAAATTATCAAATAATTTGTTATATAAGTCCAACCTTCATGACCAAAATGTAGGGTTAGTTGGATTTTTTTTTAGGGAAATCATAAAAAATTTAAAAGAATACTATCCAATATAAGAATAGAAATGAAATCATCAAAATGATTTCAGTTCAATCTATGTTTGAAACGATATAACGTCAAAGTATTATTCTAAGTTAAATAAAACCTATCTAGTTGCAACTCATAAACAGTGTTGTTAAAACGTAGGGTCGTTTCTACGTTTTTTTTGCCTGAAAATCATGTCAGAATGGTAGTAGAAATGGAAATAGAGCTGAAACAGTCAAAAGTCGAAACGTAGGGTTAACTCGGTAGACTCAGTCAAAACGGCGAGTTATACGAGTTGGTTCAGTTCTGAAAATTAAAAAGAAAAAAGGGTATTTTGGTAAAACCGCTTTTTCCTTCCCCAAATTAACAAAACGCAAATCCTAGTTCTGCCTCGCCGTCAAATTGACTTTGCTTTCTGCTTCTTCGCGTCGCCTCGCTGCTGCTTCTTCAGTTATTCTTTATCGACCGTCGCTGCTGCTTCTTCAGTTCTTCTTCAATCTTCATTAACCGTCGCTGGATGCTGGGTCCTTGTCAGCCACCATCTTCACCCTCCTCCTCCTCCTCTACTCCTTGCTTTCTTGTAAAAACGAGTTTGCTGACTTTCTCACTACTCTAAAACCATAGCATTTATATGGTGAAGAAAGAGCGGGTAAGTACACGAAGGCGCTAGGGTTTTGGGTTTATATGTCAGGTAGGTTACCAAGTGCGGCTTCAGATTGTAATTATAGGATAGGAAGAAAATCACAAAAGGCAGAGTAAATTTTAAAAATATATTTTAAATTAATTTTTTAAGAAATTTTGAATATTACTTTTGAGTATTTAACATTTTCTTTTCAGTATACACCTTTAATATCTTTTGGTTGAAAATTGAAACTTTAGCAATAAATAAATAAAATAAATAAATATCATAGAAATAAAAAGATAAAAAAACCTATGAAGAAGATGATATTGACTTTGACTCCGATAACTTAAATTAGAGATGTTGATCTCTTTTATAATTGGCTAAAGTATACATTTGGTCCTTTATGTTTGCCTCTGGTATCAGTTTAGTCCCTTAAGTTTGTAAAGTACACGTTTGGTCCCTGAAAGTTAACACCGTTAGTTTAACTTAACGGAAAATATTAACTCAACAATTTTTAGTGATGACTATGCAATTAAATGCTGACCAAACATGCTTATATGTTAGTATTTTAATAAATTAATATTTTAAATCCTATTAATTGAAAAATATTTAATTTTTACAGACTATTATACGGTTTTTCACTGTTTGTAAAGATTAAATACTTTTTTTTTTGGTCTGTGAAGATTAAATATTTTTTCAACTAATTGGATTTAAAATATTAAATTATTAAAATATTAACATATAAGCATGTTTAGTCAGCATTTAATTGCACAGTCATCGCCAAAAATTGTTGAGTTAGTATTTTTCGTTAAGTTAAACTAACGGTGTTAACTTTCAGAGACCAAACGTATACTTTACAAACTTAAAGGACTAAACTGATACCAGAGGCAAACATAAAGGACCAAACGTATACTTTAGCCTTTATAATTTTATTGCCTTGGTGTTTTGATTTTAATATATATTATGATGACTGAGTTTGAACTTAATTATTTCCTTGAATGTTTGGACTTAAATTTGTGATAACTTTAATGTATTGGTGTGTTTTGGTTTTATATGTGTTGGATTTTTTTTTTTTTTTTTGTGGTACATAGTAAACTCTTACGTTTCGTTTACGTTTTACGATTTTACGTTTTTGCTCACCCTTACCGTTTCAACGTAGACTTTACCTTTTAACAACATTGCGAATAAGTATTATTCTAAGTTAAATAAAACCTATCTAGTTGCAACTCGAATATATTCAACATAGTAATTTTATATGTGTATTATCCTTCTGCATGTGCCATGCAAATCTTAACTGTATCATTTCCATTTTTTTGGATGTTCATAAAGCCACATCTGGCCAATAGAGAAGTTTATCATTCTGATTAATTGTATGCTACCATCTTCTTCTACCAAAATAACTTAGGAATCTTTCCGGTTAAAAAAAAACAGTTATTCAACAAAGACGGAGCATCAGTATATAAGCAGTTCTTGATCTTCCAAAAACACATACTTGATTTCTTGAATCATCTTATTAAATTAAAAATGTGGAAAACTAGGATTACTTAATTTACTTTACTATCCAATTTAAGTTTAATTTTATAAAATTCAAAACAGGAACATGATCTTAATAAAAGAAGATAATCTATAAAACACCACAAAAGTTAAACATGGAACACACATAAATAATTAAAGAGAATGAATAGGCACCTTGATTGATCTTGCTTTATGTTGTTGGCGAGGGATCGGATAGAATGGACTTCTCTCTAGCATTCTTATGTATTTTATTGCAGCGTCCTATTTTTTCATGTACCGTCTAGCACTTTAAGATACATGCATGTCTTGTAATAGAACTTATTTAGTTACTTATTGTGGGATTTTTAGTTATTACACTTCCTTTTTTTAGATCTCATGATAAATTTTCTTGAAATATATTTCTAAATTAATAATTACATTTTCTAAAATATATTTTGTTACACTAAAAATCTCTGAACTACAAGGTTATTAAACCTGCACCGGTGGCTAAACTAGTCGAGGTCATGTTGGTTCTTGGAGTTTTGATTATAACAAGACTTAAATGATTAAAGTTTTTATATTGAAAATGGTTGAGTTTTTGATATAATAAATATTGATTATTTGTGTATTACTCGAATAATGATTTATATTACTCAAGTAATCCTCATCTGATAAGGTTGTTAAGTGTTCACAAAATGCTACTTGAGTATCTAATCAGAAGAGATATTACTCGAGTAAACCTTCCTGTTACTCCAGTAATATCGTTCCAAGGCAAAGTTCAGAAGACGCCATCTATGTTACCCGAGTAATAGGTAAGAGTTACTCAAGTTACTTACAAGAGTAAGGTAAGTATGTTACTTGAGTAAAGTTCTTATCAAATCCATTGTTTGGTCTCTCTGTTTGGAAGTTACTCGAGCAATATTATTTTGTTACTCGAGTAAATATGTTGCTAAAGCATTCGATCTGAAATTACAAGACATTACTCAAGTAACAAGCAAGTGTTACTCAAGTAATTCTGTTACAGAGACTATTAACTTCAAATCTTGCAACATTACTCAAGTAACACAATTATGTTACTCGAGTAATCACGTGCTAGTGCTTATCATTTTTGAAGTGTAATACCCCGAAATTTGAATTAGGGAATTTAAGGGCCAAAGTGCCAAAATGACCAAAATACCCCTGGGAGGAGTAAATAACTTAGGGAAAAAGGTGAATATGAGGTTTCAAACACCTTGTATTGAGTTTACCTTATTGTTAAGGTAATTTCTCTTGAAATTGGATAATTTGCAATTAGGTCCCTAAAACGTTTGGGAATTTGCAAATAGGTCCCTAAATACATTGTGTGTTATAAATACCCTGCGAAAGCTATAAAAGAAGCAAGTAAAAATCTATTTAAAATAGGGAAGGATATTGTCCATAATTTAGGTAATTTATTAAGTTACAAACTTGGAGAAATTGTAGAAGAATACTCAAAAAGTAAGGAAATGACCATAATACCCTTGCGATTATGGAAAATGCAGAATAATGCGAATGCATGAAAAATCTCATGTTAAAGCAAAGGTTAAGGGGTAATGTGGTATTCTAATTAAGAAAATTACTAAGCAGTGATAACTGAGTGATTAAGTATTTATTAGCAAATTACTTAAGCACAAGTATAGAAAATTCGGAGATAATTATGTAAAGCTCCAAAATTAGTGATAAATGGCTAAAAATTAGCATAAATATATTGGTTAATTAATTGGAAAATTTGAAGGAAAAAGGATGAGTTTAGGTATTTTTAAGCCTAAATGCAAGAATTGACCAATAGGAAAATGTTGTAAGAGATTATGTAAAAATAATTATTTAATTAATTAAATAATTAATTAAAAAAGAAAGTGCAGAAAATAAAAGGAAAAAAAAAATAAATAAGAAATAAAAATAGAAAACTTAGTTGATAAGTTAAGTTTATTATTTTATTAATATAATTAATTAAAGTAAAATTATGTGAATAGTAAAATGGGAAATAGGAAACGGATCCTATCTAGAGATCTAGGAATGGGATTCCCAAAGTCAAGGTAAAATATTAATCGGTGGGTTTTTATCTTCCGTTAGACTCTTGCGGAAGTTAATTCAAGCCGTTTGTGCTTTTTCTAATAAGACGAAATAGGAAATTTCGAGAAAAGGCCGGATAGCCAAGAGGACGAAAAGGTTATGTTGTGACATTTGGAAAAGAATTGGGAATTTTCATGAACATATTTGGATTCGGTGAATTTTTCTCAAGAGATGGGTGTTTCGAAAACAAGTTTCGACCTTAGGACGCGTTTGGACACGTTTTCGAGAAAGACTCAACTGGACTGTTGGAGCCCTATAAGGAATCAAAATATAGGTTAACTTGGACATTTCTACTAAGTGAGAATATGTTTTCAAAGTTGTAAATCCATAATTTTGAGATTTCTCCAAAATTACGCGAATCGGGCACCGATCGGGAAATTCATCCGGTAGCTTCTGGAAGGTGACACTTGGCCACCTCCCATTGGCCAAACCCTTGACTTTTGGGGCATGTTGAAGTCGGCCAAGGTGAGAAGAAAGAGTGAAAAACTTGTTGAAAAAGTTGTCTTGGACGGTCCAGATCGATTCTCACAAAATTGATCCAACGGCCGAAATCCTACCTCCTTTTCTATAAATACCCCCCCTCCTTCACTTTTCTTCACACCATTCCTTCTTGCCTATTTCGAAATTCTAGGGAGAGAAAGTAGAGAGAGAAGCTCTGGGGGAAGTTCTGCCGAAGTCTTCAACGGGTAAGTCTTTCGGTCTTTAGTTTTTAGTCTTTAGTTCATTAGTTAGTAAGGCTAGAGTAGTCTTTATTTTTATGTTTTAATATTAGATGGGAGGGCTATTTTAGTCTTTATTTTCGAAAATCATGATGGCGTCGAAGTTCTGGCGAAATTTTGGGAAGAAAATAGCCTATGTAGCGGAAGCGCTGGCGAAATTCCGCCAAGTAGGGGTATAGGGGCAAAATGGTAATTTTTACCTAAAATGCCAGTTATAATGCCAAATCACTAATGAAAGTGATATTACTCCTATAGGACGTCAGAAATCCTAATCTGCTGCCGTTACGCTGCCGAAGTGCCGCTGTTGGACGTTTTCACGATTTTCCGTAAAAGTACAGTTTTCCGTAAAACGTGCTAGAAATACCGTAATCTGTTCGGTTAATGGAAGTACGTCCGCGTACTGTAACATTAACTCTTATGTTTATGGTATGCATATATGTGCTATGTGTATTGTTATGGTATGTTTATTGAATGCAAATATGTTAGATCAGTTTGGTGCCGAAGGCAAGGCTAGTCTATGTGGGTCAGCCAATCAGTCGCCGTGAACTCGGTGAGGCCCCCATGATAGACACTTACCTGGCCATTCTGTTCGGTTAATGGAAGTACGTTCGCGTACTGTAACACTAATCTGATGTTTATGGTATGCATGTATGTGCTAGGTGTATTGTATGTGATAGCTTATAGCTCTGTGGTATGTCTATGTGCTGTTTATATGTTCATGTTTGCTATGGGCGATACATCTGCATACTTTTGGGCGATATATGTATACATGCTATTGGGCGATATATGTATGCATGCTTTTGGGCGATGAGTGCACATATACTGTTGTTGATATGATTGTCGTGGTCCATATGTTGTGTCTGTAAATATGAGGTTAACTGTTACCTGAGATCCGGTGCGGATCTCAGCCCTTAATATAGCATCAGGCTCCCGAGGACCGAGGACCGAGGAGAGAGACAAGCAGCTCGTGTAGATGTTCTGGCTGAAGACTTCCTTTCGATGTTTCGGCGGAAGCCTTCCCTTTTGTTATTATCTGTTTTTGAAATACTCGGTTATTGTACCGTAGTTGTAACCAGCTAGACTTACGGTAGTTTATAAATATATATCAGTTACTCTTCTGCTCAAATGCTCTACTCTGATGTTTTCAAATGATGTTTGTTTGAAATAAAAAAAAATTATACTGCTTGTGAAAAGTCGGGTTGTTACATGAAGTCTTGCGAAATTACTCAAGTAACAGAATTGTTACTCGAGTAATTTGGTTCCAGACGCTACAATTTTTTGAAAGCTTGGGATATTACTCAAGTAACACATTTGTGTTACTCAAGTAACATCCTCCAACTTATCAGACTCATCTTCCTTAACGTCAATTGCTATCTTAATCATACTGGGTCATTTCCTATTTATGTTTAATCTCACTTAAACTCATTTATATCATATCTAATCATCTTTTTGAGTGATTTACAGTTAATTAACCATGTTTAAATTGAGATTAACCAAAAAACCGTTCGTTGTGTTAGAAACATTAAATGCAACTTAGAAAACAGAGCCTACAATCAGAATGTATCCTCATAGTAGACAAAATCATTCATTCGAGGCATACTATTTCTAACAATCATTCTAAGTCAACTTTTGAGCACAAGTACGTCGACGGCGAACCAATTGATGAAGCCACGGTCGACTGTACTCAACAGAATTCATCTGTGCCTAACGGAAGTTTGATGTGTCTCAACGGCTACATTCAAAGCTTCACAATGGCATTAATGGAAGATTGGTATAAAAGGTTATCACATTCAATTCCGCCACCTACCAAAAACTCTATGCAGTCAATTCAAGCTTATTTCAACTTATTGTTTCATTCACTTCATTTAATATCTTCAGATATTCTTGTACTTCAGTGTTTATTATTTATCTACTCAGTGAGGAGTTAAACACTTATTTAATTTTTTGTTTAAATCTTAAGGTTGAGGAACCTTAAGTGTGGGTGTACGATTACAACTTGTAATGGGGAGTAAGTTCTAGTGTGATAGGATCATCTCGAGTACAGAGTGTGTACTTGTATCTGTGTTTGTGGATTAGTGAAATACCCAGAGTGTCTGGGGACTGGACGTAGGTCGAGAAGTTAGATCGAACCAGTATAAATTATGTGTGTCCATTTTCTCTATCTCTATCTTTGTTATTATTATTTGTTCTTTAATCCGAAAAGAATTTCGAAATCCCCTATTCAACCCCCCTCTAGGTGATATTCTATTTTCAGGTCAATGGTTAGTAGATCAAATCGGAGTCAAAACGAAGCTAACTCAAGGCTAGACAGATGAGGACGTAAAGATTTCAGGGTTATTTACATGAAATTCTGAATGAAATTTTGAAAAAATGAATTAATTTTATTTTTTCAATTTTAAAAAGGTTAAACCAGTCCAACCTGCCGAACCGGACCGGTTGGACCACTAGTTGGCCGGTTTTTGACTCCAAACTGGCCGGTCCATTCCGGTTCTAATAACACTGCTAAACTATATATATGAAAATCACATTTTTTTGGAAAAAAAATTAAATAAACAGACCATGAATTAATAAAAACCATTTCATATAAAAAATTAGAATAGATAAATAATGTGCTAACTTAAAAACGCAAACTATATTTTCCTCTATAGAAAATGCTTTACTAATTTTTAAATACAAAAAGACTTCAAAGGCAAACAAAAAAAAACAAAAAAAAAAAACAAAAAAAGACTTTCAAATTTCAAGTCTAGTGACATGTTTGAAAATATAATAGATTGTTTGGTATGAAGGGAAATGACGGAAAATTTTTATAAGTTAAATTTTTAAAATTTAATAAAATAGGGTTAAAGGTTTTTAATTAATTTTTCATATTTTTTCATATTATCTTTTCTCTTTATTAAAACTATAACCCTACTTCTTCAATTTCTTCAAATTCAACTCATGAAATTTTTATTTCCCTTCCCTCTCCTCATTAAACAGCGCCCTAGAGGTCCAAGTGACTTAAAAGTTTAACTATTTAATTATTACCTCACTATCTTGAAAAAGAATTTTAAATACATTCAACATAAATGAAAACTACATCCTCCTCAAGGACAACAAGGAATCCTTTCACGTCAAAATAAGCAATTGATATTCAATTATCTTCTTGAACAAATTTAAACTACCTCCAAACCTAAATATAAAACACAATTGATGTAACATCCCAACTTTTCAAAAGCAGTATAAATTTTTTTTTCATCAAACATCTTTTCAAAATCATCAGAGTAGAGCAACAGAGCGATTGAGTAACTGATATGTATATATAAAATGCCACAAGTCTCATTTGGTTACAACAATGGTACAGAAACCGCGTGGTTTAGAAGTATATAACAGAAGAAAGGCTTCCGCTGGAACAACAAAAATGAAGTCTTCAGCCGGGGGTCTTCTACTCGGGCTGCTTTCCTCTCTCCTCGGTCCTCGGTCCTCCGAAACCTAACGCTATGTTAAGAGCTGAGATCCAGCGCACCGGATCTCAGGTAACGGTTAACCTCATGTTTATGTACACAGACAGCAGACATTAACATTACTAACATCACTCTATCACAATCAATGTATATGTATTGCTCCCAAAGATGCGAGACATATTGCTCCCAAGCATAAAGACATATTTCTCCCAAAGATAAAGACATATTGCTCCCAAGATAAAGACATATTGCTCCCAAAGATAAAGACATATTGCTCCCAGCATATAGACATATTCTCTAACCTCTATATGCACTTAAACAGTATAACAAATCTACAACACCCATACATACATGCATACCATAAACATCAGAGTTAGTGTTACAGTACGCGAACATACCTTCATTGACGGTAGACGGTACTTCCGTCGGAAATCGTACTTTTTTACGGAAACGGCACGTTTTACGGAAAACAGCGAAACGTCCAACAGCGGCACGTCGGACAGCGTAACGGCAGCAGATCAGAGTTTCTGATATCCTATAAGGGTAATATCACTTTCATTAGTGATTTGACATTACGACCGGCATTTTAGGTAAAAATTACCATTTTGCCCCTATACCCCTAATTGGCGGAATTTCGCCAGCACTTCGTTACTTTGGCTCCGATTTTCCCAAAATTTTGCCAGAACTTCGACCCAATGATAATTTTCGAAATTCTAGACTAATATAGCCCTATCATATGATATCCTATCATGCTTGAAAAATTAAAGGCTATACTAGTAGTACTACTCTAACTATTGAAAGAACTACGAAAGCTTAAAGCTCGGTACCGAAAAACTTACCCAGAGCTTCGCTGCAATTTTCCCCAGAGCTTCTCTCTCTAAAATCCTCTCTCTATTTTGAAATCCGCAAGAGGATTTTGGTGTGAAGAATTTCAAAGGAGTTGCTTGCTATTTATAGAAGAAGTTGTAAGGGCATAATAGTATTTTTCCATATTTCAACCTTCATTTTAAACCATGGAAATTAGGGGTTTTGGTGGATGATTTGCAGCCATGGAACACACCATTTTCGTTCAGCTCCCTCCATGAGTCACCAACTTGTGACAACTTACATATTCTAGAAGCTTTAGACCGATAAAGTTCCCCGATCGATGTCCGTTTCGCGAAATCTCAAAATTCTGAATTCATAACTTTGAAGATCTTCTCTTCCTCTTCAATAATATCTAATTTAACTTAGATTTCGGTCTCTTACAGGGTTCCAACAGTCCAGTTGAAGTTTTCTCGAAAAACGTGTCCAAACGTGTCCGGTTTCAGAACGCATTTCTGGAATCATCAACTTCTTCGAAAAATTCACCGATTCCAAATATGTCCAGATAAATTCAAACTCATTCCTAGATATTGAGTTAGAATTTATTTTCTTCATATCCAAAAATATGCCTATCTACATTTTTCCCTATTTTGTTTTATTAGGAAAATGCACAAACGGCCTCAGAATTAACTTCCGTAAGAGTCTAACGGAAGATAAAATTCCACTGATCAATATTTTATCCTGACTTTGGAAATCCCATTCTTAGATCTCTAGATAGGATCCATTTCCTAATTTCTAAATTACTATTCATCATTTTTCACTTTAATAAATTATATTATTAAAATAATTGCAACTTGCAAAAATTTATTTCTTATTCATTTTTTTTTCTTTTCTTCTTGGAAATTTCGGCTGGCCCTTCATTTTAATTAATAAATATTTTATTTTTTATTTAATTAATTATTTACTTATTTACTTATTTAATTTTTCCAAAAATTCCAAAAAAATCCCTAATTGGTCCATTCTTGTATTTAGGTTTAAAAATACCTAAACTCAACTATTTTTCTCCAAAATTTCCAATTAATTAGTAAACATGTTTTTACTAATTTTAAAACAAAAACCACTAATTTTAGGGTTTTACATAATTATTTATGAATTTCCTTTGCTTATGCTTAAGTAATTAGCCCAATATTACTTAATTACTTAATTATCACAAGTTGATAATTTTATTACTTAGAACACCTCATTACCTTCATACTTTTGTATTGACATCTTTGTTTTCATGTCTCCTACATTATCTTAGCATTTACTGGGGTATTTCGGTCATTTCCTTACTTTTTGAATATTCTTCTACAACTTCTCCAAGTTTGTAACTTAATAAATTACCTAAATTAGGGACAATATCCTTCCCTATTTTAAATATATTTTTACTTGCCTCTTTTATAGCTTTCACAGGGTATTTATAACCCACAATGTGCTTAGGGACCTATTTGCAAATTATCTAATTTCAAGGGAGATTACCCTAAGTCAGATTTGAGGGTATTACAAGTGATTTTTTTAGAGATTAAAGAAATTAAATAACTTACTTAATCACATTATATATTATGTATTCTTAGATTATATATCAGTTTATAAGTTAGACAAAATAATTTAAACAAAAAATGACAAATATAAATACTTTAAATAATTCAATTAGTTTTATTAATCTCTCCGAAAAAGTCAACTTTATTTTATATTTAAGACTAGAGGTTATTAAATGCTCATAATAACTCTTAGACACCTTAATATGTTGAAAGTGACCCCAAAAAAAAAAAACTTCAGTATTTGCTAGAATTATTGGATTTAATCTTGGGAAAATCCATTTCAGGGCACTTTTAGGACTGACAATCTCAAAAAAGGCCCTAAGATTCTGACAATCCCAGAAAAGGCCCCAGGGCCTTTTCTGGGATTTTCATAATTTTTGGTGAGTTGTCAACGGGGCTGATATAGTTGTTAACGGGTAGGTTTTAACAACTAAATCAGCCCGTTAACAACACTCTGCTAACAACTATATCAGCCTCGTTGACAACTATATCATTACCCCATTAACAACTATATCAGCCCCGTTGACAACTCACCCAAGATTTGAAAATCCCAGAAAAGGCCCTAGGGCCTTTTTTGAGATTATCAGAATCTTGGGGCCTTTTTTGGGATTGTCAGCCTTAAAAGGGCCCTGAAAATGATTTTCCCTTTAATCTTTCCTCTCCGAATAAATAGTCCCAACGTTACTTAATCCATAATTTTTCCTCTTCTCCTAATTACCTAAACCAGATCCTACCAACTGTCTGTTGAAAATTCTTAAAAGCATGCTTCAAAGCCAAGCAATCTAATCTTCCACTTCAAACACCACCAGAAACAAAAACAAAACAAAATAAACAACACAAGCTTATGATCTCTACATTTCTCCTTCAACAACCATCCTTCTCAATTCAATGCATTCCTTCAAGTCTGTCTCAGACAGAAAGATCCAGACTCTGTTCCCCATAGTACTATATATTTTCCATTATAATTCTAGGTAGTGTGAGATTGGTCATGGACAGCTTCAAGAGCAATCAGAACAATATTTTGGCGATCTATGGGAAGCTTAAGGGGGAGAGTAATAATGGAGTACGTGTCGTGGTTTCGCCAGAGGATCGGATTGAGGAAGGATGTAATGTGTTTGAAGGGAAATGGATATGGGACAATGAGTCATATCCTCTGTATGAAGAACAGAGTTGTCCTTACTTGGTGAAGCAGACCACTTGCCTCAAGAATGGGAGACCCGATTCTTTCTATCAGAATTGGAGTTGGCAGCCAAATGGATGCAATCTTCCAAGGTAATAATGAACTAACCCCTAAAGATGAACACAAGATATGAATATTCAATATGACACTGTGACATAACAGAACTTCATGTTGTTTGTGTGTTAGTTTCAAGTGTTGTAATGTATCTTCACAGAATTATTTGTCTTGTGTCAGATATTATCATAATTGTTTTCTGTTAGTATTGAGGTCAAAAGCAAATATGATACTGACATATTGAGGGCAGCTTTTAAACATGAAGTTCTGTGACATAACAGAACTTCATGTTGTTTGTAGCAAATATGATACTGACATATGGCAAAAGCACAACTCCAGTCTTTTAAACTTACACAAACTTTCTTTTTGTCCCTTTAATTTTATAAAATGTCTTTTCACCCTAACATCGCTAACAAAAACATGCTTACATTGAAATTTTAAATATTGACAAAACATTCTCAAATATTTCCATACAAGTTTGATTGTCAAAATATATAACAATGGTTGTTAAAAAAAAAAAAATCATTTGAGATTAATGATTATAGGGTTAGAGGACAAAAAAAAAAACTTTTTAAAGCTGAGGGCCCAAACTAAAATCTTGAATAAAATTATAGGACTAAAGATGTAATTTTTCCTTTAGTGTCATAAGATATTGGCATAACACATAAACTACAAAAGAGTATTTGCAGAGATGGTCCTAGATAGGATATTGGCATAGCTTGATGTCTATTTTTTGCGTTACATGTAGGGGTATGCTCAAAGTGCACTATGAAAGAATCAAAAGTTAATAGTAAGGATACTATCTCCTCTTACCAATGAGATGAGATATGTAGCATTACAAAGGTTGAAACCGTTGAATCAAAATCAGAGTGATGATGAAACTTGTGGCCGGGAAGCAAAAAAAAAAAAAAGTACTAGTATTTTTCATTGTTGAATATCTTTTTTGAATTACAAGGCGGCAGGCACTAATGGCCTAAATTACAAGGAGTAAGATCGAACTCATGACCTCCCACTAGTTGGGGAGTACCCATACCACTAGGCTACAAGGCCTTTGGTATTGTTGAATATCTTTGACTACTTTGAAATAGAACGTGCAGAATTAGAGTTAAACTGTGTTTTGTTTTGTTTTTTGGAACTCATATTTGAGCCGTTGAAGCTGTTGGACATATTGAGGGGAAAGAGAATGATGTTCATAGGAGATTCACTATGGAGAGGCCAGTTTGAATCAATGATATATTTGGTTCAATCTGTAATTCCTGAAGGCAAGAAATCCCTCCACAGAGTTCCACCCATGAAAATATTCAAAATTGAGGTAAGTACCAATGTGCCTACTTTTGATGTCCAAGATTGAAAGGCATATATGATACTCTTTTCAGTCTTTAGTTTAAGAGGAAATTGACTTTTTGAGGAGAGACTAAAGAAATTAAATAAACTAATTTTTTTGATACGAAATAAACTAGTTAATTATAGTATATGTTGTGTATCTTTAGATTGGGTATTAATTTATAAGTCAAACAAATTAATTTGGAGAAAAACAATAAACATAAATACTTTAATGAAACTTAATTAATTATTTTCCTTAATCTCTGAAAAAAATCAACTAGCTCTTACATTAAAGATAGGAGGTAGTACTCCTCTAGTCCTAAATATAGGAGTTAATTAGAGCGTTTATTTTGGTCATAAATATAATATCTCAGTTAACGTCTTCTCCTAAATTTATGATATTTTTTTTTTTCAAACTATCTTTATTGAGTGCTCATAGCAAGGTATTTTCATAAGAGGTAGTTTCGATGTAAATGATGATTAAATAAGGAAGTATAGGAAAATTGATGCACATCTTTTACAATATATCTAACTTAACTAATTTTCTTATGCAAATTATTTATCTAACTCTGAATATGAAAAGATTGGATGGAGTAAAAAGTTTGTACATAAAGCAGCCGTAATGAGATATATACTCCATTCCATCCCTAATATAAGAGCTAATTAAAGGATTGGGTTAAAGGCCTAATTTGCTATGGAAGTATTGATAAGGGGGCACTCAGTACCTGAAAGTTTTCTGGGTACCAAATTTGCCCCGGAAGTATGAAAAATGTACCAAATTTGCCCAAAACTAACGGAAGGTTAAAGGACGTTTGCCACATCGGATTTTTTGGGGTTAAATACCTAATTTGCCACGGAAGTATTGATAAGGGGGCACTCAGCACCCGGAAGTTTTTTTTGGGTACCAAATTTGCCCCGGAAGTATAAAAAAAGTAGCAAATTTGCCCAAAATTGACGGAAGGTCCACGTAGGTTGTTAAAATGCCACATGGCTAGGAAAGAAACACAGTGGAGGGTGAGTCATATGCCAGATCATGTAACCACGTCAACACCTCATTCATCTCTCTCTCTTCCCTCTCGCTTTCGGCAGTTCGTGCTTCTGAATTTTCTTCCACTCCTTCACCGACGGGTATGCCAGCTTCCACAACAATGTCTGCCAACTCTGTTTGCGACCTTCCTCTGCTTCAGATCCGATTGGTTTCGATCCCCAAAAAATTTCAAACAGGATGTTAGAATTAGCTCTGGATCAGCAAAAGCCACCATTTAGAGATAATTCCTAGAACAATTTTGTATTCCCATTGTACTCTAAAAAAATGCTCTACCAAGAAACCAAATAGTTCTCTGAATCAAGATAAATAAAAAACCGCCAATAAACCCAGTTAGAGATGGTCATATGGATTGTCAAAATTTTCACCAAATCGTAAAATTTTGGAGAAGCAAAATAAGGGAATTTGGGGGGGGGGGTGGGTGGGGAGTGAGGAGGCAGTATCTGAAGATTTGAAAATAGCGAAATTGTAAGGATCTAAGGGATAAAATCATTTGGTATGAATTTGCCACACCGCCTGGCAGGTCCTTAGCCCCACATCGGAGAGCCATGGTGTTCACAATGGTCCCACTAGCATTGTCTCCATTGTGTTTCTTTCCTAGCCATGTGGCATTTTAACGACCTACGTGGACCTTCTGTCAGTTTTGGGCAAGTTTGCTACCTTTCTTATACTTCCGCGGCAAATTTGGTACCAAAAAAAATTCCGGGTGCTGAGTGCCCCCTTATCAATACTTCCGTGACAAATTAGGTATTTAACCCCAAAAAATCCGATGTGGCAAACGTCTGTTTGACCTTCCGTTAGTTTTGGGTAAATTTGGTACCTTTTTCATACTTCCGGGGCAAATTTGGTACCCAAAAAACTTCCGGATGCTGAGTGCCCCCTTATCAATACTTCCATGACAAATTAGGTATTTAACCCTAAAGGATTTGATTTAGTCATAAATATAATACCCCAATCCATATTATCTCCTATATTTATCGTTTTGTCTCAAATCAATTTGTTTAACTTATAAACAGATGTATAAACTAATTTACATGTCACATTTGCTATAATTAATTAATTTATTGTTGGGGGTAGCAGAAGTACAATGCATCAATAGAATACTACTGGGCACCCTCATAGTGGAGTCAATATCAGATCATGCCACAAATCACACTGTTCATAAGAGGATGGTGAGGCTGGACTCCATAGCCAAACATGGCCAGCATTAGCAAGGTGTTGATATTCTTGTCTGAGAGTTACGTTTGGTGGATGCACAAGCCTTTCATCAATGCCACGTCAGTCACTTCTTCTTTTTCCTTCCTATGTTTGGTTTTGATTTGTATGAAGTTTGAAGAATGTGTTTCGTTGGATATCAGGTATGGCTCGCCGGACCATGTGAAAAAATACAATGTGACCACAGCTTATAGATTGGCTTTGAAGACTTGGGTAGATTGGCTTGAGTTAAACATTAATCCCCACACCACACTCAGAAGCTCTTCACTACTACAAAAAGCTGCTTTTGCGTCTCTAAAAGGCGTCCTTCTTTTAAAAAAGGAAGTAAAAAATAAATGCGGTGGCATTTTTGTAATTATATATGGGAAAAGTTGACTTTTGGCGTCTAAGTTTTAAAATTAGGCGCGAAAAGTGATGCTTTTGGCATCTAAGTTTATATTTAGACGTCAAAAGCATTACTTTTGGCGTCTAATTTTAAAACTTAGACGCCAAAAGTAGTCGATTTTACCGCCCAAATTTTCATTTACCGCCCAAAAGTGGACTTTGACGTCCTATAATGTGTCTTGGACGTGTTATTTCAATTTTTTTTTTTTTTTGTCTTTCTAAAGCATTACCCGTGACCTAATGTCCTTTTTTTTATTTTTTTATTTCCTGCTCCTTTCAAATCATATCATTTCAGCATATCAAACCCGTGACTTTTGGGTTTCAAATCTCCCGTGGTGAATTCTGGTTTCAACTTTGAGCAAAAAAAATTCTGGTTTCAAATTTCCTCCTAAAATCTCATCGCAGAGTTTGCTTCAACTTCGTCTTGGTAAAGGAGACGACGAAAGGTGAGTCAATCCAGATTTTTCAGCCGCCGAGGAAGAGGGCTTTGACGGAGGGAGACGATCTAGATTTTTCAGCCGCGGGGAAGAGACCTTCGACGGAGGGAGTCGATCCAGATTTTTGCAGCCTCCAGTTTTGGTGCCGTCGGATGACAACGCGAAGCTTCGACAGTGCAAAAGGGGGAAAACATGCTTTAAGGTTTTTCAAGCCAAAGCTTCGATAGAGAAAGTCGATTGAAGCTTCTGGTTTTCTTTTCAAGTTTTTTCAAGCCGTCGAGCATTTTTGATTTTGTGTATGATATTATTGATAGTTTTATGTTTGATTTGCCTTTTTCTGTTTGATTTTGTGTAGATCTGATATTATGGTTGAAGTTTTTGATTTTGTGTAGATCTAATTAGGGATTATGTTGATCGTCGATTTTTGCTTTTGGAAATCTGTATTCTTCTAATCTTATCTGGTCATCAGTTCTTCTTGGTTGCCGGTTGGCAACCTCCCAAACCTGAGGTTTGGGTCTTTTTTTTTATTAAAAAAAAAGTAATATGACGTCCTAAAAAATTTAGGACGCCAAAACTCTCCCTTTACCGCGCCCCCCATTTACGCGTCCCGCTGAATAAGGACGTAAAACATGCCAAAAATAGGACGTTATATGACTTTTTTGTAGTAGTGCTTCTTTATGACCATGTCTCCTACTCATCTCTGGTGAGTTCCCACTTGGACATTATTCCACTTACATTGTAACTTGGTTCTTAAATTTTGACTCTACAACCCAATCTTTATAGCTTTGACTCGACTTAATTATTAAGTTTTGACTTAGCGCAACTCAATCACTATAGTTTTGACTCAGAGACTGAACACTCAATCTCTATAGGTTAACTTTTTAAAATAGTAGCCCCCAATATTTAGAAAATAAAATTATTTATTTCATGCTGCTTATGGCTAAAACTATAGGAATTGAATTAAAGTTTAGAGACTAGTTTTCAACTGAGTCAAAACTATAGAGATTGAGTTTTTAGGGACTGAATTACAACCAAATCAAAACCATAGAAACTAAAATATTAATTTTTCAGAAAAAAAGATATCTATATAATTATAGCAAAAAAGATGCATTATATATTTTAATTTAGGTTTAATGATGTACTTTGTGTTTGTGCAGTACTCAGGAGAGAAGAAAACATGTCCTCCTAACCCATGATTTCCATGTTTCAGGAGCTGGGAATGGAAACCAGAAAGTGATCAGAACTGCTTCAATGAATCACACCCTTCATATTGGGGCATAGGATCAAACCTGGAGATCATGACGATATTGCAGAAAACAATAGCAGAACTGAAAATAGATGTGACCTTATTGAACATCACTCAGTTACAGGAAAGATGCTCATACTACAATTTATGGGGAAAGAAAAGGAAAGCTCCTCACAAAAGAACAGAGAGCTGATCCTAAATCTTTTGCTGATTGCATCCATTGGTGCCTTCCTAGTGTCCCTGATGCTTGGAACCAAATCCTATATGCCTATCTCTTGAAGACATTTCAGAACTTTGCCCAAGTATGACCCAATTTATCCATTTTGATTCATCCAACTCATTATTTCAAACTATAGAAATTTTTTGGAGATTTTCTTCATTTTCATTTCTTTCTAATAAGAAAAAGTTTAGGTATGTCAGATCCGGCTCACCAATGCAGCAATGCTTACCACACGACTCAAAAGGCACTTAGAATTACCAACAAGACCTTACATTAATAATTTTATTTATTTAATTAAGGCTTTCTCTTTTCAAAGTTTAAAACGGTCTTCGCCTTTTCTAACAAATAGACTTTCGAAGATTTCATTTTGTATTCTCTTCCTTATGAATGTGAGGAGGTTTACCACCTGTCCAACGGCTTGTTGGTGTCCTTACATTGATAATTATATGCAACTGATATTAGTATTTGCGAAAAAACTGTTGTGGGCTTGCAACTTTGATTAAAATTCAGAGTTCATTGTTTGAATCAAGAAAATGTTCAAAAGTAACTATTTACATTTAAGATATTAAGAAAATTAGTTAGAAAAATTTCGAGGGAAATCACAAAATTTTTAAAAGAGTATCATCCAACTTAAGAATAGAAACAAAATGACTTCAATTTGATCAATGTTTGAAACAACAAAATGTAAAAGTAACTTAGATTCTAAGTTAAATAAAACCTATCTAGTTGCAACTAGAGTATATCAAACATAGTTTTATATGTGTTGTCCTTCCTTCCGCATGTACCATGCTAATCTTAACTTCCCATTTTTCCCAGATGTCCACGAAGCCACATTCCGCCGGCAGAGAAGTTTCTCATGCTGATTGATCATCTGCTACCATCTTCCTTCTACCAAAATAACCAAGGAATCTTTCCTGTTAACAGAGATATGTAAGCTATTCTTGATCTTCCTAAAACACATACTTGATTTCTTGAATCGTCTTATTAAATTAAAAATATGGAAAACTATGATACGTTAATTTACTTTTACTATCCAATTTAAGTTTAGTTTTATAAAATTCAAAACCTGATCATGATCTTAATAATAGAAGATAATCTATAAAACACCACAAAAGTTAAACATGGAATACACACATAAATAAAGAGAATGAATAGGCACCTTGATTGATCTTTCTTTTTGTTGTTGGCTAGGGATAGAATGGACATTCCTAGGATTTATAAATTCCCAGGTTTGTTCAAACTCATCATCTGTCAGATGAATATCTTCCATATCGGATTCCATTGAAGTGTTGATATTTGCATCTGAAAAAGCAAAAGGTAAAATAAGATTCATTTCTATTTTTAATGTTATCATTCTTTGTACTTGAACACGCGGAGACCTAAAAAGATTTTGTGGGGCTATTAGACAAACCAAAATAAGATTCACTTATAAATTCTATTATGCTTCATTTCTACAGATAAATACAGAAAACTCACATGGTTTATTTCATATTTTGTTAACTTAATTACCTGAATCTAATGAAGAGGATGATATTATTATAGGATTTCTCCCAGCAGAATTCATCTCATCCCCATGTTTGATTTCTTCAGGAGAGTTTGGCGGCACCGAATATTCGGGCTCCGAAGCCTCGTTTCCATCTGATTCCACGGTTGATTTTTCAGATGCTACTTTATTATCCACACAAAAATTTGGAGACTTATTAGCAAGCACTCGATCCCAGATTGTTCCGTCGATCCCTGAGTCGTCCTCAGAGTTCATATCCACTCTGCAACTTTCGTAATCTGAAATATCAGACATTGTGTCCCATGGGTCAGAATCACAACTATAATACATCTCATCGGTTACAGAGTTGTTCTCTTCGTCACTTTCTTCAGTAATTGATTCTTCATTATTAGAGATTTTAAACGATGGATGCAGCTCCTGCAAGAAAGAATCGGCTCTTCTTCTATCTTCGAGTGCAACCTACTTAACAGAACATCGAACATCAAAACAAATTGGTAGAAAGTATCAATGCTATATTACGTTGATTTAACATCCCAATAATGTCAGGTCTCAATGATTCAGTATTTGAACTTTGTCAAGAATAGTGTAAAGATAAAGAATGAGAAAGGACCTCTTTTTCAATATCATGGACAAGTTTACTCAAATTTTCAAGTCTCTGTTCAACAGGATTCAGTATTTCTTCCTCTAAGAGCTCAATATCCATGCCCAGAATGGATGGTACTTTAATGATTCGAGGCTGCAAACACACACATATATGTAGCTTTGAAAAATTAATAAACTTGTTAAAGATTAGTTTAAACTTGTATATACATGATTAATTTAATTAACGTAACCTCCCAATTATACATATAAAAAATAATATAATGATCATTATATTATTTTGAGTTAAGATATTATAGGGACTAAGTTGTTCCTAATCATAGTTCTTACTCAATAATTCATATTCTTAACTACTGGCAAATTTCAAAATAGAGTTAAAGTAAGAAAGAAGAAACCATACCTCTTGAATGATGTCATCTATGTCATCTGCCTCCATGCTGGCTCCTTCTAATTGCTGATAAATATCCAAGCAGTACTTCTGCTTTTGATCAATGTCCAATTTCTCAAACCTTAATGAATCTAGTCGCAACAATATAATTAATCAATTGATGAGATCAAAAATTATAAATATATGTTTGAAATTGACAAAATGGGAGTAATTTATGTTTAGCAAAATTCTAACCTTCTAAAATTAAAATTTATGATAAATCATTAAACATTTGAGGGCTATGTGTGTACTGGAGGAAGGTTGAATTTCATACCATTTTGTTCATTGCTCTCATGCAAGTTATCTTGAGAGTCATCTTCTCCATTATTCTCATCATTGCTTTTTGATTCTTTTTTAGCACAATCGTCGCCGCCATTGTTGTCATGAGAGCCATCTTCTCCATTATTCTCATCATCGCCTTTTGATTCTTTTTTAGTAGAATCGTCGCCATTGTTGTCATGAGAACCATCTTCTCCATTATTCTCATCATCGCTTTTTGATTCTTTTTTAGTAGAATCATCGCCATTGTTGTCATGAGAACCATCTTCTCCATTATTCTCATCATCGCTTTTTGATTCTTTTTTAGCAGAATCGTCGCCATTGTTGTCATGAGAGCCATCTTCTCCATTATTGTCATCATCGCTTTTTGATTCTTTCTTGGCAGAATCATCGCCATTGTTGTCATCATCGCTTTCGGATTCTTTTTTGGAAGAACTGTAAAGTGATGACAATAGCTCATGCAAGTAAGAATAGGCTCTTCTTCTTTCTTCATCATCCTCGAGTGCCACCTACATAACATTGAACAAAATAAATCAAAACAAATTGTTAAAAAATAAAGGTAGAAAGTAGAAACACTACAATATCTTGCTTTTCATGACTCGCCAGTGTGATCCTGCAACAATTTGACCTATACTTGCTCTCCTTTTATTCACGTTTAATATGGTTTCTAAAAACTACTCGTTGATCGTAAGAAATATATAATTAATAATTTTCATATATTTAAAAAACCTAGTTAAATTAGTTAAATTTTTTTTTGGTTGCCCACCCGGTTCACCAGAGCTGCACACCTAGCTGTGGTGGGTGAGTCTCCTAGCGGGGATTTTCTGCATTCACAAGGTTCGAACTTGAGACCTTGCATATTTGTAAGTTTTTCCAAAATACTATATTTACTGAAATTCCCTATCGATGAAAACTTCCTTTAATACATGCAATTAATAGAACTAATTATGGGGAAAAAATTCTAAACTTAATAGACAAGTAAGGTCTTATATTTCAAATAAAAACAAATGTTTCACCTCATTTAGGAGATATTAGGGAGTCCCTTATAACACACGCATAATCGAAAAAGAAATATAATTTTAGTCCCTTTTTTAGAAAAACCATTTCATAATACCCTAAATTTTGACTCAAAACAATTTAATCATTATATTTTATCGATTTCAGATATTATAGGGATAGTCATAGTCTTTCAAAGCTGGTCTGCACAAGAGAATAGCGTAAAGATCATATCAAAAAAAAAAAAAAAAAATTAATAGAGATGAAGCAAGAAAGAAGAAACAATAGGTACCTCTTGAATGATGTCTTCTGGCTCTTTGCCAACTCCTGATTTCTGAGAAATACTATTTAACGAGTCCTTCTGCTTTTGATCAATGTCCAATGTCTCAAACCTTAATGTATCTACTCGCAACAATTAAATAATTGGTGAGATAAAAAATTATGAATATATATACGATAACTAAAATTTTGAATGAACTAAATGAGATATTAATTTCTGAGTAGCAAAATTTTAAATTTTAAATTTTTAAAATTAAAATTTATATGTATGGGATAAATTCAGAATTTCATACCATTATCAAAACTTTCCACTGAGACGTTATCTTGAGGCAACCCAGAACCAGAACTTTCTATGGAGACGACAACTTGAGGCAACACAGAACTTTCTTCTGAAGTTTCTATGGAGTCGTTAGAATTCGAGCTGTGGTCGTCGTTCATGGGAGTTTCTATCGAGTTATGGCCGTGGCCGTCATCATAAGGCTCATTTAAGTCAGGAATATTAGCGTAGACCCTATCTGCTTCAATCTCCTCCTGGACCTGAGTATGAATGTAAGTTTATAAGTCTAACCCTAATCACGTAACCTAGAGACGAAGAAATACATGTACACATACCTCTATTATGAGATCTCCCACGTCTCTATCAATTTGTTCCAAACAGAGATCAAAAAGGGTCTTCCACGTGTCAATATCCATATTATTAAACGCCATATATATTGCTCGATGAATTTGCTGGCACCACAATTAACTCATCATGATGTGCTCCAAACCATAAGATTATTGCTTTATATATATATATATAGAGTCTGCTGTTTTCAAATATACTAATAATAATTAAGGAGCAACAAGAAAGCTAGTCTTTCAAATCAACAAGATTCTACAACTACGTACACAAGAAACTTCATACATACTAAGTATCAACACACCGCAGAACATATATTTAAATTCTTAATTCACAGAAGAAAACGAAAGAGTTAATAACAATCTCTCCTTTGGTTTTTAATAATTTAGAACAATGGGTTTCGTAGACTCACCAAGAACGAGCTTGAGTAAACCCTACTAGAGTGAGTGATGAGAGAACCTGAGAGAATCTGAATACTTTGAGAGTCAAGTTCAGATTGCTTTAGCGCCAATTTATTGGTTTTGATTTTGGAATTAGGACTGATGTAGATTTTAAAATATATTATCGGTTTTGATTTTGGAATTAGGACTGATGTAGATTTTAAAATATATTATCGTGATAATATCTTTTTTTATTGATTCTCTTGATAAATTAAATTAAATTATCATATATCATTTTCAATTTAACTATTCTTTTTCATAATTATCTTATAAAAAAAAATATGATTAAAATATATATTTTAAAAGTAAGATTATTTACAAAGTAAGTAAATGTTAAAATTGTTCGGATGATTATGTAGTTTTACCCCATTTTTATACCTATAATAATTTATATAAAATCTACGTATATATATTTTTTTATTACAAGATTTTTTTTGTCACATGATATTACGGGATTATATTAGAAAATAATATAGAATTTGATACCAAACTATATATATTAAAAATTTAATAGGATGGAGTTGAAAGTGCCCGCTGCAATATTTCCATACAACTTGCAAACCCTAGAATCTGAATTCTCTCTTCTTTGCCTTACGACCCTCCTTCATCTCTTTCTTGCTAGCAGCTTGTGGCGATTCAGTTTTGGCATAGAAACACAGTGCATATATACTTTAAAACAAGCCAATATCTATAATTGTTTGGAGGATGAAAACCATCTTGAGCACAGATTCTTTCACTTTATGACATAGCGTCAACTAATTTTCAATCAACACCAAAAAGGGGTTGCCATAATTTTGAACCTTCCTATAAGGAGATTTTCTCATAATTTTTCTCATTTTTTACCTAGAATTCATCTCCACCTCTAAGATTAAAAAAAAATGAGTGATTCATATTCAATAATTTCTAAAACTATTATTCAAATATACTAATGATAATTAAGTAGCAACAAGAAAGCTAGTCTTTCCATAAATCAACAAGATTCTACAACTACGTACACAAGAAACTTCATACATACTAAGTATCGATCAACACACCGCAGAACATATATTTAAATTCTTAATTCACAGTCGAAAAAGAAAGAGTTAATAACAATCGCTTCTTTGGCTTTTAATAATTTAGGACAATGGGTTTCGTAGACTCACCAAGAACGAGCTTGAGTAAACCCTACTAGAGTGATGAGAGAACCTGAGAGAATCTGAATACTTTGAAAGTCAAGTTCAGAATGCTTTAGCGCCAATTTATAAGTTTTGATTTTGGAATTAGGACTGATGTAGATTTTAAAATATATTATCGTGACAATATCTTTTTTTATTGATTCTCTTGATAAATTAAATTAAATTATCATATATCATTTTCGATTTAACTATGATCTTTTTCATAATTATCCTATGAGAAAAAAAATGTTAAAATTCTTCGGATGATTATGTAGTTTTATCCCATTTTTATATATATATATATTAAAATCTGATTTTTGGCAACTGAATTTGAATATATAAATCTATTATATTTTGAGTTTATCACCTGTATCGTACGTGTATTTTTATTATTATCTGTTACTAGTGTTACAAGATTTTTTTGTCAGATGATATTACGGGATTATATTAGAAGATAATATAAAATTTGATATCAGACTATTTCGAGCAAAAAAAATATCAGACTAAATTAAAAATTTAATAAGATGGAGTTGAAAGTGCCCGCCGCTTCTGATGGGTCCCACCATGTTCTGACCGTACGATCATCCTACCGGACCGGACCCATCCACTCATGAGTTATATCCCAAAGAGCAGGCACTGTCATGAGGAAATCCAGGAACAGAGTCAATGACTTGCATGGTTTTGAGAAAGCCAGATTTTAGCGATAATTTCCCCACTTCTTTGTTGTATTTGGTAATTAACTTTAATTTGTAGTACATACAAAAAATCTTGAATAGTAAATACATTTTTAAAATCCAAAAGTGACCCACGAAAACAATTGAATGGCCATTGGAGCCACCTTTCTGTGCCTTAGTTATCGATCTATTATTCGATCCGCCACTAGCCATGTATTTAAGCCTTCTTTCTCGGGAGATCGAGAAATTCAACTGCAAATATGTGATGTATGATTTGAATCTTCAATCTTCATTGGAGTAAAGTTCACCGTGGGTTTTGTTGGATTATTGGTGACAAGTGATAGAGGTCGGTCGTGACCAAGCTTTGCCCCAAAGGTTGTTCATAATTGTGCTTGTCAATTTTTTGACTTGAGATTAAGGCCAGATAGTCTACGCACATCAAAATACATGTATAAACTTAAGCGGTTTAATTAGTTTAGGAGTCTTGCCCTATTTCATTTTTTAAATTTTGCTGGCAATGAGATCGATAATGTTGATTTATATATAAACTTTCATATTATATTGGCACAATTTTTTTCCCAATCAATTTCAACTGGAGCGTGTCTTCTAAGTCAGAGAGGAATCCATCAACCCTGAATAAGGGCTTTTTGACCTAATTAATTTTTTTTTAAAAAAAATTACAAAATTAAAGCACTTTTTAAACTATTTCCCGAAGTAAATCTCACGCCACTGATGGCGTGAAAAAGCTTCACGCCACCTAGGTGGCGTGAAAAGCTATCACGCCACCAAGGTGGCGTGAAACACTTTCACGCCACCTTGGTGGCGTATATAAAAAAAATAATATTATATAATAATGATAATAATAATATAATAATAATAATACTAATAATAATAAATGATAAAAAAGTGGAATAATTTAAAGCCCTACTTCATTTAATTTGAAGTCAACAGAAAGAAAGCAGGGAACTGAAATAACTCATTAAGAACGCCTTTTAAAATATTACACGGTACAATTTGATTATAACAACAGATCACAATACAGGGGATCTATATATTTGTTATACACCAAATATTTGTATATAACAAATATACAAATATTTGTATCACAGATCCCAAAATCAATACTATTATTATACAAATATTTGGTGTATATTTGTATAATAACAGTATTGACTTTTTTTTAGAGAGATTAAGGAAGCTAACTAATTTACTTAATCATATGATATGTTGTGTATCCTTAAATTATATACTTGTTTATTAGTCAAACTAATTAGTTTGGATAAAAAAAATAAAATACATATACTCTAAAGTAATTTAATTAGCTTCCTTAATCTTTCCAAAAAAAGTCAATTTGATTGAGAACAATTGATCAAAAAATATGTTACTTAATCATATGATGTATGACAGGGTATGTCTCCCTTCCCTTTGTATGAGGAATAGTGTAACATCTCATTTTAAAAGTGGATTTTTTTTTTCAATCAGAGTAGAGCAATGGAGCGAAAGAGTAACTGATTCATAACAAACTTCAACCATAGTGTAACATTGTAATGATTACAGTAATCCTAGGGTTCGGAAAATAAATAACAGAAAGCGGTAAAGATAACTTCGGCCGTAAGCTTACTCCTGCTGCTTGCCTCGGTCTCCGATCCGTGGTCCTCCGGACCCTGAAGCTATAGCAGAGATCCAATTCACCACATTGGATCTCAGGTAACGGTTAACCTTATGCCCAAACAATACAGTATACAGACAACAGATATTCTAGACTATACAACAGTATATCAGTACATAAGCATACAGCAGATGCATGATCAATATGACAACAGAACATAAGTACAGAGCAATATGTAAAGCCTCATAAGGTAAACAATAACAACAACAGCCTGCACTATTCACCAGTGCCACGATACCACTCGTGTCCTCAGCGCTAGGAAAACATAACGGCATTATTATGACTATAATCCGTGTAAAACTGTCTGTATAACGGTCTACGAACGTATCTATCACATATATGCATTTAAGCAGCACATGATTAGTGTTACAGTACGCGTCCGTACCTTCGTTGACGGCGTAGGTACTTCTGACAGAAATCGTACTTTTTACGGAAAACTGCGAAACGTCCAACAGAGGCACGTTGGGCAGCGTAACGGCAGCAGATTAGAGTTTCTGATGTCCTATAAGAGTAATATCACTTTTATTAGTGATTTGACATTATAACTGGCATTTTAGGTAAAAATTACCATTTTGCCCCTATACCCTTAATCGGCGGAATTTCGCCAGCACTTCGTTACTTTGGCTCCGATTTTCCAAAATTTTGCCAGAACTTCGACCCCACCATGATTTTCGAAATTCCCACTTAGAATACCCCTATCATATGATATCTAATCATACTCGGAAAATTAAATACTAATCTAGCATTACTACTCTAACTATTGAAAAAACTACGAAAGCTTAAAGCTCGGTACCGAAAAACTTACCCAGAGCTTCGCTACAATTTTCCCCAGAGCTTCTCTCTCTAAAATCCTCTCTCTATTTTCGGCTAGGAGGCTTCTCCAAATGGTGTGAGATTTCAAGAACACTACATGCCTATTTATAGAAAAACTTAGGGATATAAGTGTTATTTTCCAACTTGTTCTCAACCATTGGATTTATCTTAGATTGGATGGCAAAATCTTGACCATTTGAAGCCTTGGTCGACATATATGGGCTGAAGTGGAAGCAAGCAATTGGTTCCAAGTGATGACTCATGGCTACTTTATGCCCGGTCCGATAGATTTTCCCCGATCGGTATCCGATTCGCGTAATTTCAGAAAATCTCAAAATTCTGGATTATACAATTCCAAGACAATTCATTCCTCATTAGAAATTTCTAGTCTAACTAACTTTTTAACTCTGTCTAGGTCTTCTCCGGCCTGACGGAAGTTTTACGGAAAAATGTGTCGGTTACGAAACGAATTTCCGGAATCATCAACCTCTGGACAAAAATTCACTGATTCCAAATATGTCCAGATAATTTCAAACTCATTTCCAGATGTTGAGTTAGAATTTATTTTCTTCAGATCCAAAATGTGACTTATCTGCATTTTTCCCTATTTCGTCTTATTAGGAAAATGCTATATCGGCTTCGGAATTAACTTCCGGAAGAGTCTAACGGAAGATAAAAATCCACTGATCAATATTTTATCTTGACTTTGGAAATTTCCTGGTTCTCTAGATAGGATCTGTTTCCTATTTATTTTTTACTATTCACTTTAATTAATTATATAATAAAATAATACAACTTGTGCAAAATATCATGATCTTTGTTTTTCAATCTTATCTTCATTTTTCTCCCAATAATTCGGCTGGCCCCTTTTTATTTATAATAAATATTTTTTTTAATTAATTAATTATTTATTTCAATTTTCCTAAAAATTTCACAAAATTCTCTTATTGGTCCATTCTTGCATTTAGGCTTAAAAATACCTAAACTCATCTATTTTTCTCAAAAATTTCCAATTAATTAGCAAATATGTTTTTACTAATTTTTAGCCAAAAACCACTAATTTTAGGGTTTTACATAATTATTCATGAATTTCCTTTGCTTATGCTTAAGTAATTAGCCAATAATTACTTAATTACTTTCTTATCAATAGTTGATAATTTTATTAATTAGAATGACTCATTACCTCATAACTTTTGCACTGAAATCTTTGTTTCCATGTCTTCTGCATTATTTTAGAATTTACGAGGTATTTTGGTCACTTCAATACTTTTTGAACATTCCTTCTCAATTTTTCAAAGTTTATAATTTATTAAATTACTAAAATTAGAGATAATATACTCTCTCAATTTTAATAATTATTTTACTACCTTTTAGGATTTTTCACAATTTCCTTAAGTTATCTAAGCATTCCAGGGGTATTTTGGTCATTTTGACCCTTTAATCTTTTTCCCCAATTTCTAAGAGATTTTTCCCTTATAAATACGATAAAGTCAATATAGAAATTGATATCACATATTCACTTATCAAAAATAGCCATTTTATTTATACGGGTATTACAAATAGATAAGAGATCTCCCTTTCATAAACTAAGGTCATGATGGTAATAAACTAAGGTCATGATGGTAATTTGTATAAACTCTCAATTTATTTTAGAGCAAAAGTGTAAAAATACACATGTGTTTGGTTCTCAAAAGCGCTAAACACCAAATGTTTTTCGGAGGTGCAAAAATACACATAAACTTTAAAAAATGGTGCAAAAATACCAGTGTCGTTAGATCAGGAAACGTTAACAGTTAACTTTATTCAGTTTGACCGAAAAGTGTGATGTGGATGCTGACATGGCTTAGTATTGTCCTAGTGGTAGTGGGAGAAAGAATAAAAAACAAAATATTCTAATGTTAATTCTTTAATTTATTTTTAAAAATAAGAAATAAAAATTCTGCACTCACTCTACTCTACCCATCTGCAATCGATCGGCCTCATTTTTCTCGCCTCTCTGCCGTCGTCCCTTCCGCCTTAAACTCTCCATCCTCCTATTCAACCTCCTTCCCAGCTACGGAGGAGCTACCACCCAGAGACCTCGCTGACAACGACAAAAAGCTCTTCCCTAAATCGTTGTATCCACTCCAGTTTCGTTGCTGCGTCCAAAAATTCACCAAGTTCCTATACCCAATCTCCTTTCCCCCTGCTTCATCAACATCTTCTTCTTGCTCCTCAAATTTGAACATGAAAATAGCATGCCCATCACTGCTATGTTTCTCGAACAGCCAGTTGTAGACATCCCAGGAGATTTGAACGGGAATCCCATCTACTTCGACTTTCTCATTCCCTCGAAATTTCCATTCCAAACGCCTAATCTGAAGGACCTTTTCACCGTCGATGCTGAAGCAGAGTCTGGAATCGTCTGCGGAACCACAATCAATTCGTATGTCCCTCACTCTGCCTCCGAATTTGTCTTCATTCGTCTAATTTTCCTCGTAATTCCTTTTTCAGAGATTCAACGGAAAGCGAGAGCAGAATCTGGAACGATGGACTACATCGTGGAGCCGCAGATGTAACCCAGGGAGTTTCTCAGCTAGATGAAAGCTCTCTTTACGAGACAGGATCTGGCCATCACGGGTATTTTTATTTTTCTGATTTGAAGAGTTTTGATTCTTTTTCAAGAAAATCGCCAGTAAAAACTAATTCAGGTGCTACCGGCGTTGGAATTTGAAGGTGTTCACACTATAGAAGGAGATGCAGGATAATAGCGCCATGTTGCAATGAAATATTCGATTGCAGACATTGCCATAATGAATCTAAGGTTCCATCCCATCTCTAGTTGACTTGCTTTTGCATATATGATAATGTTGTTGAACGATGGTCATCTAACTTTGATTTTATATTTTCTGAAAATTATTATAAGTTTTTCTCGGAGGACGTTTGAATATAATACTTCCTCTGTTTTTTCTCGGCAGAACAACCCAGAACAGAGCGAGACCAAGTGAGGGAAACGAAGCTGAGGTGGGTGTGATACAAATAGGTGGTGAGGTTGGGATTAGTGGGCGAGAGGGACGGAGGAGGAGGATCATCGAAAGTATGGGAAGGACGAAAGCAATAAGAGATCACAGAGGACATGAGTTGGATCACAGAAAAACACAATGGCGATCAAATCTTTCGATTTTATAATTTTGGAACTGGTTGTTGATTTAGGGCCCGTTTGGTTCAAGGAACTTTTAAGGAGGGAAAGGAACTTAGAGAAGGGAAATGAACTTAAAGGAAGGGAAAGGAAGATTTGAAAGATGAGGGAAGATGGCTTGAGTTGTTTGGTTGGAAGAAAATGAAGGGGTGGTAGTTGGTAAAGAATTAGAAAAAGTCTATTTTACCCTCAAAAGAAATTAATTTAAAATAAAAAAGAAAAATATTTTTTTTGCTAAAATATATTTCAAAAAAATATATTCTTGTTAAGTTCGAACTTGCGTAAAAAAATTTACGCCAAGTTCAAACTTTCCTGCCAAGTTCGAACTTTCCCGCCAAGTTCGAACTTCCCGCCAAGTTTAAATTTTAGGGGCAAATTTGTCCAAAAATGTGAATAGTGACGTGGGAACTTGAGATCCCACCAATTTTGGTGGGAACTTGAGTTCCCACAAATGAGGGAAGAGTGGTGGGCCCGGTGTGGGCCCGGGAACTTGAGTTCCTGGGAACTTGGCAAACCAAACGGGTTTTCAGTAGGGAACTCTATTAAGTTCCCATTCCCTCTCCCAAATTCCTTGAACCAAACGGGCCCTTAGTTTTTGTTGATCTGAACATGAATGCCGGCGAAGGTAAGTGATGCAGATGACTAAGTTTCTCTGGCTGAGGCTGTAGGATGATGGAGATCAGATTATGCTGACCTCACCTGGGTACGTCTGTGGGCCCCACAAAAAGAAGTTAACAGCCGTTTGGTTTAGTTAACGTCTCTGGTATATAGGCTCCATAAGCTTATGTGTATTTTGCTCCTAAGCACCAAATGCTGATGGCTCCTCTGAAGAGCATTTGGTGCTGATGGCTATTTTTGCATATTTACCCTTTATTTTATATGTCTATTTTTCTTAGCAACCATGATGGTAGTTTTACTAAGGTTGTTAAAATCGGACCGGTCACTGAACCGGTCGGGGTACTGGGTCAATGGTCAGTGGGTCAGATCGGAGTCAAACCTTAAACCGTGGTAGGTAACTATATGAGACTTATTATATAATATTAATTAGGTCCACAATTTTTTTCAAAAAAATAAAAGCAAGACAAAATGGCACTACTTTTGAGATGATAAGACATGAAGTGGTGTGCAAGTCTGGACATGAAGTGGTGTGCAAGTCTGGCAAGTCTCCTCCATCAGCTTCAAGCACGTCTCTCTGCTTCTAGCACGTCTCTCCATGGGTTTCTCTTTATCAATTAATCAACATAGGCACAGGATTTTTGAGCAAAATAAACAAAGGAATGGGAGCAAGAGACGCAGGAGCCATAGAGATAAAATGGAGGAGGAGGTGCAGGAACGACCGGAGAAAAAAAAGGAAGAAGGCGAGGCTTTACTGTGGAGTCACCTTTTTCCTTAAAACGCATCTGAACCAGAGAGAGGGAGAACGCGAACATGACACTATTCATCATCTTCATCGCGACAACGAACAGGGAGCTGCTCTTTCCCCCTCCTCTCTCTTTCTCTCTTCATAACTGTTGACACTGCCGTCAATTTTCTCTTGCAACGACCAACAAAAAAGCCTAACTCCGATTTCTAAGGCAGACCGGACCGGTCCCACGGCCGGTTCGCCGGTTTACGGTCAGAACCGGCCGGTCCGGTCTGGTTTTCATTTTTTAAACCTATAATAAACTAAGGTGATGAGAGAACGTGATTGCTTTGAAAGTCAAGTTTAGCGCCAATTTATTGTTTTTTTATTTTGGTATCCATTTTTTATTGATGATCTTGATAAATTTAAATTATCATATATCATTTTCAATTTAACTATTCTTTTTCATAATTATCCTATGAAAAATAATCTGATCCAACTATTTTAAAAATAAAATTTCATTGACAAAGTAAGTAAATGTTAAAATTCTCTGAATGATTATGTAGTTTTACCTCATTTTTATACATATAATAATTTATATAAAATCTTAATTTATTTTTTAGGTCTATTTTCTTAGTATATATTAATACGGTATTCTTCTCATGAAATTTGATATCAGGCCTGATTAAAAATTTAAAAAGATTGAAATAATTAAGGTTTAGTTCAGCAGGTAGGCTTCGCAGTTGCTCAATGCATCTGGCGCAACAATTAAATTACGAGGTTCAAATTATAAGATATTGTTTTATATGGAAATCTGCTTTTAAATTTTGAGTTAACTAATTAAATTGGATTAAATTATTGACTCAATCATAACTTCTTAAAATTTAAAACTAAATTTTTATTGGAAACTGGAAAGAGTAAGTTGTGTGGTTTTAGAATTAACTAATTAGCTTTTTACAAATGATTTTAGAATTAATTAATTAGCATTTTACAAGTAATTAATTTTACAGCGTACAAAATATGGAATTGAAGCCACCTGAAGGCCAAATCACCCGATATAAATATTGTATGCTTTTTAGGCTTAGTAATTCTCTTTTTTTACTTTTAATAATCACCTAATACAAATGATTTTGTGATGAATATATCTCTGGATTTAGGATTGACATAGATTTTAATATCAGATATCATGTGTCTTTTAAATATTCTTTTTCATAATTATCCCATAAAATAATGGAATAAAAATCTTAATTAAATACAACTAAAATACCAAATCCAAATTCAGGAATAAATTCATAATCAAGATTAATGAGAGATTTCACAATATTTTTAAAAGACTAGAATGTCTTATGTGTTGGAATATTTGATTCTGTATTCAATATTCCGTTATTTCTATTTATAGCCCACATTATTGATGGTTTGGTAACCGTCCATTAATATCGTAACGGCCTAATTAATACGCAATAAGTGCGTATTGAATACGTTTCCTTTTTTAACTCTATGATGGCCAGAGGGAAACGAACGGTGAAATTTCTGTCTGGTCCCCTGAACCTGCTCTAACCTTCAGGAAAGCACACCATCTGCAGATTCAGAGAGAATGATCAGAAGGACTGAGACTCGGAGTCTGTTCCTGCTTGCTGGCTTGGATCGTTCCTGTTTGGAGACTCAGAGTTCGTCTTGTTTGCTTCTAGAGACAAATCAATGGCGGGAGGTATTTATGTTCTCTTACTTCAGTTTTCCGCATTGATCTATTTGTTAATCTTTGTTTAACATGTTTAGATCGTTGAGTATTCTAACATTTTGGTATCAGAGCAGTGATTCCTCTGCCTTGATTTTTGTTCGATAAAATTATATGCATATATTAAAATCTGGGTTTTGTTTTTCTGGATTTTTTGTTTTGTTTTGAATATATGTATGTTTATTTCATCAAGAAATCATATGTATGGATTTTCAGTCAGATTAATGGGTGCGATTTATTTTAATTAATAAATTGATTAATCGATGCTGTGCGAAAATATCATCTTATGCTTCAAAAAATTACTGTAATCTTTTTATTCATATGGTGACTGTGATTTTCGTTGCTTTCTGCAATTGCTTAATCGATGGTGTACGAATTCAAAATTGCGATTGATTTTTCAATCCGCTGGGTTTTCAAATTTGTTTTTACTCGATCTGGGTTCTCTTGCTTAATACTTTCGGTCTGGATTGCGTTCGTGAGAACCATGATCATCACCGTCGGGCCTTCATCGGTTTCTTCATCGGAAAAACAAAAGGAACGGGAAAAACGCGTTTTGGTTTGGTTTCAAAACCAAAAATTTTTATTTTCATTTTCAAGGAAATCTTTGTTAGATTGTTCGAAATCATGTTTGAATCGTTTTTCCTTGATTTCTGCCGTTGAAAACGTCCGATTTCGAGCCGGAAAAGTCGCCTGAAATGCTGCCTGAAAATCGCTTTTCGCAGCTGCTGAAACCGGGTCACGTCCGGGTCGCTCGCGGGTAGCAGGTCGGGTAGGAATTGAAATCCGGGTAGGGAAGAAGACGCGAAACGACGCCGTTTTGAGGCTATGTGAAACACACCGTTTCACTTAAAGAGGAGGCGGGCCAGTCGGGTCGGATCGCTGGTTTGGTCCGGTTCGGTGTTGGGCCGAGTTCGGTTTTTGGCCCAGCGTTAAAAAAAAAAATATTCCTTTCCCAGCGGATATTTCGTTGGATATGTCGAAAGGTCTAAGGGGTACAGGTTTTACTGTCCATCTCATACCACTAGGTTTGTGGAATCAATGAATGCCAAATTTCTTGAGAATGACTTGATTAGAGGGAGCGATCGATTCAGAGACCTAGTTTCTGAAAAAGATCATTTAGATAGCCAACCTTCTACTTCAGGTCTTAGATTGGATGTCATACAACCAGTCATACAAGATCCACAACCGGCTGATGTTGATCCAGTAGATCAAGTTGTTAATGAGGAACAACCTGAAATTGAGGAACAACCTGAAATTGTTGAACAACAAGTTCCTCAAGAAGATGTTGAAACAACATTGAGAAGATCTACTAGACCAAGAAGATCAGCGATACCTAGTGAATATGTTGCTTATAGTTTATTGCAATATTAAAAATTAATGTTGAGTGATCTATATATTTTAATTGATTAGAGAATAGCCACAACATCTTTAATTAGTCAAAATTATATATTAAATTGCATGATCAAATAATGACAATAGTTGTAATTAATCATATGTAATATAATAAATCTTATCCCACAGGAATTTTTATTATATGTTTTATATGATTAATTAGGGTGGAATATCAAATTAAATTCTTAACTTACCCACAGGAATTAAGAATAAGGAAATAATTTGGTAGTTCTATCATAGAGTTGTGAATCCAATTGAATTAGAACTTTAGCCCACAGGCAAGTTGTATGTCACTAGATTCACTATTTTCAGGATGATTTACATTGGTGAAACATGATATGGTTTATTAGTCTCAAATTTTAATTTTTAAGCATGTATTTTTCTTAATTATGCAGTACAACAACCTGCGATTTTCTCTGATATGAAAAATGATATTCCCGAACTGAGAGGTGATAACTATAAGGTATGGAGAGAGAGAGTTCTTCTCCAATTAGGGTGGATGGATATAGATTATCTTTGTTAGGAAAGACGAACCACCCTCCATTACAGCAACCAGCTCTCCAGATCAAGTTGATCTTTATGAAAAATGGGAGCGATCTAATCGTCTCTCGCAATGTTCATAAAGACTCATATCTCTCGCTGGTATTCGTGGTTCTCGTCGAACAACATGACAAAACAAGGCCACTTCAAGGCGATTGATGATCAATTTCAGACTTCAGGTAAGGCACTTGCTAGCACCCTAATTATGAAGTTTTCATCCCAAAGACTTACTACAGTGAAAGGTGTGCGTGAGCACATCATGCAAATGAGGGACATTGCAGCTCAACTAAAGCAACTTGAGGTTGACATGTCTGACTCCTTTCTCGTACACTACATTCTGAACACACTTCCACAGCCATATGGGCCCTTCAAGATATCCTACAACACACATAAGGATAAATGGTCAATCAATGAACTTTTGACCATGTGTGTTCAGGAGGAGGGAAGTGAAAATGGAAATGGGAGAGAGTTCATTTATGATAACTGAGAAAAAGGGTCAGACTGAGAAAAAGGGTCAGACTCAAGCCAAAAAGAAGGGGAAAGGAAAACACCACCCCAAGGTGGAACCCAAGGTGGAATTAAGAAGGAATCCAAGTGTTTCTTACGTAAAAAGAAGGGACACATGAAGAAGGACTGCTCTAAATTCCAGTAATGGCTTGAGAAGAAAGGTATGTCGGTCTCACTTGTCTCATTATGAATCTAATATGGTTGATGACATTAATGGCACTTGGTGGGTTGATTCTGGTTCAACAATCCATATTTCGAATACCTTGCAGGGTATGCAAAACCTAAGGAAGCCATTGGGAAGTGAACAATTCATCTACTCTGGTGGAAGGATTCATTCGCATGTGGAGGCTGTAGGGATTTGCAGTTTAGTTCTAAGTAGTGGCTATGTTTTAAATTTGGAAAAGACTTTTTATGTTCCAAGTTTCTCTAGGAACTTGATTTCTGTTTCAAGACTTGTACGTTTGGATTACTCCTTTATGTTTTATAAGACATCTTTGGATTTGTTTTATAAATCAAATTTGATTGGGAATGGTACATTGTCTAATGGTCTTTATCCTATTTGCTTGAAAAATGATACTACTTATGATGCCATGCATGTTTCTGTTGGTTCGAAACGTAGTGTTATGAATGAGCATTCCTCTATGTTGTGGCACAGGAGATTGAGACATATCTCCATTCAGAGAATTGAGAGATTGGTGAAGGAAGGGGTACTTAGTACTGGACTTTATCGATTTTGAGACTTGTGTAGACCGCATAAAGGGAAAGCAGACTAACAAGTCAAAGAAAAGTGCTAAGAGGAGTACCGAATTGTTAGAAATCATACATACGAGACATTTGTAGTCCCGAAATGGACGCGTATGGTCAGAAATACTTCATCTCCTTTATTGATGATTACTCACGATACATGTATCTCTACATGCTTCATAACAAGCACGAAGCATTGGATGCCTTTAAGGTATTCAAATCTGAGGTAGAGAAACAATGTGGTAAACAAATTAAGATCGTGAGATCAGATAGAGGTGGTGAATATTATGGTAGATATACTGAAGATGGACAAGCACCTGGTCCTTTTGCGAAGTTTCTTCAAGAACATGGGATTGTTGCCCAATACACCATGCCTGGTTCTCCAGACCAGAATGGCGTAGCAGAAAGAAGAAACCGAACATTACTGGACATGGTGAGAAGTATGCTTAGTAGCTCTAAGCTACCTAAGTCCTTGTGGATTGATGCACTTAAGACGGCAGTGTACATATTAAACCGAGTTCCAACCAAGGTTGTCTCCAAGACGCCATTTGAGTCATTCAAGGGTTGGAAACCGAGTTTGCAACATGTACGCGTTTGGGGATGCCTGTCTGAAGTCAGAATTTATAACCCACAAGAAAAGAAGCTGGACCCAAGGACCATCAGCGGATATTTCGTTGGATATGCCGAAAGGTCTAAGGGGTACAGGTTTTATTGTCCATCTTGACTATAATGTAGGAGCTGAAAATGATCCTGGAACGTTTTCACAAGCCATGAACTGTAGAGATTCAGTATCATGGCATGATGCTATGAAAGATGAGATGAATTCTATGTCATCCAATAGAGTCTGGGATCTTGTTGAGTTGCCTAATGGGGCGAAGGCCATTGGTTGTAAATGGGTCTTCAAAACCAAAAGAGATTCATTAGGCAACCTTGACAGACATAAAGCAAGACTCGTAGCCAAAGGATTCACTCAGAGAGAAGGAATCGATTACAAGGAGACATTTTCTCCTGTATCTAAGAAAGATTCTCTTCGCATCATTTTGGCATTAGTTGCACATTTTGATTTCGAGTTGCAACAAATGGATGTGAAAACGGCCTTTCTCAATGGAGAACTAGAGGAAGAGGTTTACATGAAACAACCAGAAGGATTTTCCTCTAGTGATGGTGAGCATTTGGTATGCAAGCTCAGAAAATCCATATATGGATTGAAACAAGCTTCCCGGCAATGGTATTTAAAATTTCATGACGTTATCTCTTCTTTCGGTTTTGTGGAGAACGCCATGGATGAATGTATATACCAGAAGGTCAATGGGAGCAAGATTTGTTTTCTGATTCTGTATGTGGATGATATTCTGCTTGCAACCAATGACAAAGGCTTATTGCATGAAGTGAAACAATTCCTCTCCAAAAGCTTTGAAATAAAGGATATGAGAGTTGCATCTTATGTCATTGGCATTAAGATACAAAGAGACAGACATAGAGGTGTTATGGGTCTGTCTCAAAAGACCTATATCAATAAAGTTTTGGAAAGATTTCGGATGAGGCATTATGCACAAAGCGTAGCTCCCATTGTGAAAGGTGACAGGTTCAATTTGAACCAGTGCCCAAAGAATGATTTGGAAAGGTCTGGATACATTTTTATGCTAGCTGGTGGAGCTGTGTCTTGGAGTAGCAAGAAGCAATCTTTGATTGCTACTTCTACGATGGAAGCTGAGTTCGTGTCATGTTTTGAGGCTACTTCACATGGTGTATGGATGAAGGGGTTCATCCGTGGGCTTAGAATCATGAATTCAATTGCTAGGCCAATGAAGATATATTGTGACAATTCAGTTGCTGTGTTTATGGCTAAGAACAACAAAAGTGGTAGTCGAAGCAAACACATCGACATTAAGTATCTAGCCATAAGAGAACATGTTAAACATCAAGTAGTGGTTGTTGAACACATTAGCACTGAGTTGATGATAGCAGATCCTTTAACTAAAGGCATGCCACCTATGAGGTTTATGGATCATGTAGAAAGAATGGGAATTAGTGCCCTTCTTTGAATTTCATTTTGTATGATTTTCTTTCGTTGTAATAACGTTGTTATTTTATGGAACCCCATTTGTGATGTTTTTCTCATTTCAGTTGCGCATACATTTATTTGTTTAAATTTGAGGAACATCATTGAGTTTGGACCTGGAATAAACGTAGGGTTTTTTCATTAAGTTACTTGGGCATGGGAAATATAATGCACTGTATACATGGAAGATATTACTCGTTTTAAGAGGACCTATCGCTATGATCCATGCATTTTGTTTCTCAGAGGTATATACTGAAGTATGTGGACCAAGTGAGAGAATGTTGGAATATTTGATTCTGTATTCAATACTGTATTCAATATTCCATTATTTCTATTTATGGCCCACATTATTGCCGGTTTGGTAACCGTCCATTAATACCGTAACGGCCTAATTAATACGCAATAAGTGCGTATTGAATACGTTTCCTTTTTTAACTCTGTGATGGCCAGAGGGAAACAAACGGTGAAATTTTTGTCTGGTCCCCTGAACCTGCTCTGACCTTCAGGAAAGCACATCATCTGCAGATTCAGAGAGAAGGATCAGAAGGACTGAGACTCGGAGTCATTCACGCTTGCCGGCTTGGATCGTTCTGTTTGGAGACTCAGAGTTCGTCCTGTTTGCTTCTGGAGACAAATCAATGGCGGGAGGTATTTGTGATCTCTTACTTCAGTTTTCCGCATTGATCTATATGTTAATCTTTGTTTAACATGTTTAGATCGTTAAGTATTCTAACATTATGTACTTAAAAGAGAAAATTGAAAAATATACCAGAAATTTGAACTGCCCTACAGGGCCGACCCTGTAGGTCCTCGGGCTTAATCAGGCCGACCCTGCAGGGCCTTGGGCGGGCCCGTTAGGCCCATTTAACTGTAGCTTTTTCTTTTAAAAAAAAAAATAATTACCTTGACTTCCATTTGATGAATGTGTTTATTTGTAATTACTTAGATTTTTTTAGTTTAAACTATAACCCTTTTTTATGTTTATTATTATTCTGTATTAAAACACATAATTAGTTATTATAAATTTTAAAGAATGGATGTTTTCATATTAAATAAACACACACTTTGGTATTACAATATTATATAAATAATAAATTATAAATATATTTTGTGTAAAATAAGTATAATTATTTTTACTTATCAGTAAAATCATGCATGAACTGAAGGAATCTACAGACACACACAAAATTACGAGAGGGAAAGACATTTTGTTGTGGGCATACATAAAGCAATTCCTTAGTTTAATATTTTTTTGAAAAAAAAAAGGTAAAAACATATTTTTTGTGTTTATTTTTTTATTATTACAAATTAATGAATGTGTTTATTTGTTAAATGATTTATGTTGTTTAGATATTAATGTTAAAAACATTTATTTGATAGATTAGAACTTTAATGGTTGCAATTTACTAATTATATTTCTTTGAAAAAAATCAAAGGAAAAATAGTTAAAATTTGGAATAGTAATTTGCAGGCCCTGATACTATCGGGCTGGCTTTGAAAAACAGATGTTTTCCTTATCACAGGCCCTGTCGGGCCGGGCCGGCCCTGATTCCCAGCTCTAATTCAAAGTGGGAAATTTTATCTTAAAAATATGAAGAAGTGAAAACCTTTTGTGCTCTATGTCTCTACAAAGAAGAAACCCTTGATCAAATAAATAAAATTCTGGGAAATTTTAAATGAAAGACAAAATTATTGCACATAGAGTAAAACAGTACACATGACTCAATAATAATAAAATAATATTAGGCAACAAATATTGGTCTAGTTGATAAAGCTTGAAAAAAAACCTTGGAGGATCCAAAAACCAAAAATATCTATCGATCTGTTAGATTCTCGTCACGACATGAGGTTATAAGTGAAATTGAACTCGTAACCTCCCACTTAGATGGAAACTCTCACCCTTCATTACTATTGGACTACGAAGCTTTTGGAATATGTAATCTTATGTTAAGCTGCAATATACCAAATGTAGTTTTATAAAAGATTTGACATGGAAGATTAAAATGTAAAAATATTCAACAAATAGGAATAAAGTGAAAATCAATGCCTCCTCTCATAACCCAAAAACTTTAATTTCTCATAAGATGTAAGCGAAGTCCTATAAGCACATCTGCTAATCCCTATCCCTAAAATAAAAGTGATTATAAAACGGCTTATCTTTTTTATTTTTTATTTTTTTGCGAGTTTTTTTAGATTACCAGTGGTTTGCCTCCCATTGCACTTTTAGAAGTGACATGAATTGTTTTTGTTATTGTATAAAATCCCAATAAAACTTTCACACTAACAATTTTTCCAATTTACCATCCGCTCTCGTCTTGAAAATCCTCTCTCCAAATATTATCATAGTTGTTCGAATAATATTTTTATAATTTGCACATTATTTAACACGAATTTTTTAATTATTTCAAATAACAATGATTATAAAATAAAATAACATTTAAATATTCATGGCATTTATTAAATCATATTTAATTATTATTGTTATTAAATATAATCAAACCGTTTTTAAAAATTCATACCTTTTTTTTTATACATGTATAAGTAATTTTAATAAATGAAATTAAAATATAATCACAAAAATTTCAAAGTCGCTTATAAAAAATAGAGTAAATACCCTTTCTGGTCCCTGACAAAAAACACAGCCCCCATTTTGGTCCCGATAGAAAAAAGGTCATTCTTACTCCATACAAAGGATGAATAAGGGTCGATTGGTGGACATTTTGATCCCTTACAAATTTCCAAAATGTCATTTTTAGTCCCATAAAAAGGACGAATAAGGGTCAGTTTTTTTGTCAGGGACCAAAATGGGGTCCGTGTTTTTTATCAGGAACCAGAAATGGTATTTACTCTAAAAAAAATATCTAAACATATTAAACCTCATCCTAAAAATCATAAAAATATAACCTTTATAATTACAGAAATATAATCTTATCCCAGGTCGGTTACAAGTGGCATTTTAAATTTGAGACAAATTAACAAACAATTTGTTATATAAGTCGAACATCCACAACCCGATCAATTCCATCTGCCACTCGCCATGTATTTAAGCCTTCTTTCTAGAGGCAGAAATACCAATGTTCATATGTCAAGTATGATTTTATCTTTTATAAGCAGATCTCTACATTTCAATTAAATCCGACAAGGAAGATATTCATCTGACAAATGATAAGTTTGAACAAACTTGAGAATTTATAAATCCTAAAGAAGTCCATTCTATCCTTCGCCAACTACAGAAAGAAAGATCAATCGAGGTTCCTATTCAAAAGAAATCATAAAAATAGTTTAAGGCCCTTAATCAAGGGAGACGAAAACCTAAACAAGCTAGAGAAAAGAGATGTACATATACTTTAAAACAAGCCAATATCTATAATTCTTTGGAGAATGAAAACAATCATCGGCCTATATAGAAAGAGGAGGAAAGATATCAGATGAGGAAATGTTCCATGATATTGGTGATCTCTGATCTAATATTTATAATATACAGAGTCTCATAATAGATAAACGTACTAGTTACATTGCATTCTAACATAATTGGTTATGCTAAAAAATAAGATTTCATTGACAAAGTAAGTAAATGTTAAAATTCTTTGAATGATTATGTAGTTTTACCCCATTTTTATACATATAATAATTTATATAAAATCTTAATTTATTTTATATGTCTATTTTCTTTGTATATATTAATACGGTATTCTTCTTGTGAAATTTGATATCAGACCGATTAAAAATTTAAAAAGATTGAAATAATTAGGGTCTAGTTCAGCATGTAGGCTTGGCAATTGCTCAATGAATCTGGCGCAACAATTAAATCATGAGGTCCAAATTATAAGATATATATTGTTTTATATGGAATATGCTTTTAAATTTTGAGTTAACTAATTAAATTGGATTAAATTATTGACTCAATCATAACTTCTTAAAATTTAAAACTAAATTTTTATTGGAAACTGGAAAGAGTAAGTTGTGTGGTTTTAGAATTAACTAATTAGCTTTTTACAAATGATTTTAGAATTAACTAATTAGCATTTTACAAGTAATTAATTTTACAGCGTACAAAATATGGAATTGAAGCCACCTGAAAGCCAAATATAGTATGCTTTTTAGGCTTAATAATTCTCGTTTTTTACTTTTAATAATCACCTAATGAATGATTTTAGAATATTGATGCTTATTTAGAATAACAATTGGAGCCTTTAAAAATAGTTTTTTAATTATGATTTACAGTATACGAGGTAAATACGTGAGATGTATTTTGTCTTGATATACATGAATAAGCACTTTTAAAATCACAAATGTGATTCCAAACAAGAAAATGGAATTAGTGATGAATATATCTCTGGATTTAGGATTGACATAGATTTTAAAATTATTGCTACAATACCTTTTATATTAATTATCTTGATATCAGATGTCATGTGTCTTTTAAATATTCTTTTTCATAATTATCCCATAAAATAATGGAAAAAAATGTTAATTAAATACAACTAAAGTACCAAAATCCAAATTCAGGAATAAATTCATAATCAAGATTAATGAGAGATTTCACAATATTTTTAGAAGACTAGAATGTCTTATGTACTTGAAAGAGAAAATTGAAGGTTTGTATATTCAAAGTGGGAAATTTTATCTTAAAAATATGGAGAAGTGAAAACCTTTTGTGCTCTATGTCTCTAAAAAGAAGAAACCCTTGATCAAATAAATAAAATTTTGGGAAATTTTAAATGAAAGATGAAATTATTGCGGCTTTTTGACCAATATGCCCCTAATTAAATAACTAATTATCAAAATACCATTGTCTGAAAACATTTCACCAATATGCCCCTATTTAGTCGATTACAACTCTAGGTGTAATCAACTAAACTGCGGGGCCTTTATTTTTTTTGAATTTCCGTGAAATGTAATCGACTAAGCTATAGTGCTTAGTCGATTACATCCTGACAAATGAGTTTTTTAAAAACCCGATTTTCCCCAACAAACCCTAATACTCGATTAAACCTCCACAAACCTCTCCCCCTCTGATTTTTCCGCCAAACTCTTGTTGAATCCGTTGGTGGGTTGCGAAGGAAACTTCAATCTAGTGCTATTTGAGTCGATTTCGGTATGTTCTCATCTCCATTTCAAATTTCCCCGTCGTTTTTGCGTTTATGCGAACCCCTATTTGTGTTTTTGCGTTTTGTGTTTCATTTGGTGGTTTTGTTGTGCAACTTTGATTGATTTGAGTATTTCATTCCTATTTATGGATGAAAATGATAAATGTACATGTGAAAGTGAAAGTGAAAAGATTTACATCGGTTGAGAATTTTTTAATTTTTGGACGAATTTCACTTCGGTTTTCATCAATTTTTGTTGTTGTTGATATTGTTTTTTTGTTAAAATGATGAATGTTTGTTGTTTTATACTTATTAATTTTTGTTTATGTTGCTTGGATTTTAAGTTTTTCGAATAACTCATCTCCTTGAATGTTTGTTGTTTATGTTGATTGTGTTTGTTAGTGAAAATAATGAATGTTTATTGTCTGTTGATAATTTGTAATGTCCCTTTGTAGGTCTTTGTTGTTATCATGCGTCATAGAGAACCCCCCACTAACACCGGCAATGAGGGTGCGAGGCGAATAAAGCAACGGGCGAACCGTGGGGCATCCTCCTCTAGGCCATGGTAGCATGAGCCCGTTGTTGACCTCCCTTTTGGTTATTTGGTTGAAAATGATGCAGAACAACATGCATGATTTATGGCTTCTTTTGCTAGCATACCCATTTGCAGGCCGAAGTCATTAGATATGACCTTCTTTGCGAATGAGGGATTTGAGATAGTGTCGTTGTTGGAGGCTTCCCATTTGAGAGGATTGGCGGAAATGACATGTCCCTATTCAGAGGTTATGGTGAGAGATTTCTACCATAACCTGAGCTACATAAATGGTGATTTGCAGTCTCGCGTCTGCAGCGTTGACATACTGATGACGGCTCCCATCTGGACGGAGTTATGGGATATGATTTTGATGTGGAGGATGCAGTTCAGTATGATGGGGATAGCACAGCCCCCATTGATGGATTTGATCGAGCTGAGGCTATGCATGAGGCCAGGAGGCCAGGAGGTCATAGAGCCATATTCACTGTGGGTCAGCTGACTGTTGATGCTCGTATCTTCTACTACGTCATCACCCACATATTGTTCCCTCGGCCTCATAATCATTTGAGGGTGTTGGAGGGTAACATTCCTGTTATTTTGTCTATTCGTCATGGCATACAGGTGAATTGGAGGCACTACATTTGTTGGATGATGTATAAGGCCAAACAAAAGGATAACGCTGTAGTCCCATACACTTATCTAGTTCAGAGGATATTGGAGCATTTTCGTGTTCCAATAATGCACACTGAGCAAATGAAGAACCTCACAATGTGGAATGCTAGGTTTGGACAACGTCTATTGGAGAAGTGCAAGATCTCCAAGGGGCCAAATGGTGTGTGGCAATTCACTACTGTCGATTGTAATACCCTGAAGATCTCATTTACGATAAGTATCATATTGAGTAAATAATACCTATTGGAAATAGGTGAATATGGGATCTCAAAGATCTTGTGAAGAATTTATCTTATTTTTGGGGTAGTTTCTCTTGAAAAAGAATAATTTACAATTAGGTCCTTAAAACGTTTGGAAGTTTGCAAATAGGTCCCTAAACGCATTTACGAGTTATAAAATACCCTGTGAAAGTTATAAAAAAGGCAAGTAAATATTTATTTGAAATAGGGGATAATACTGTCCCTAATTTAGGTAATTTATTAAATTATTACCTTAAATAAATAAAGGGGGGAAAGTTAAAAAGTATTATAATGACCAAAATGCCCCGTAAATTTTAATATAGGGCATGAGGCATAAAACACTAGTGTCAGTGTAAAAGTTGTAAGGTAATGAGTTATGCTAAATAAGAAAATTAGCAACAAGTAACATGGAGTTGATTAAGTAATTATTGGCTAAATACTTAAGCATGAACAAAGGAAAATCCATAAATAATTTTGTAAAACTCTATAATTAATGGTTTATGGCTAGAAAATTAGCATAAATATATTTCCTAATTAATTGGAAAATATGAAGAAAAATTAGTGAGATTAGATAATTTTAAGCCTAAATACAAGTATAGGCCAATAGGAAAATTTTGTAAAAAAAAAAAAAATTTATGTAAAAAAAATTATTGAATTATATAATAATTAATTAAAAAAATAAAATAAAAATATATATATTAATATATGTGTGTGCCGACATCTTGAAGAGGATAAAGGGAAAATAGAATTAAAAAAATAGTTGGAGTGTTATATTAAAACACTTGATTAAAAAATTAATTAAAGTAAAAAATAGAAAAGGTAAATAAACACCGATAAGAGGTTAATTCCGAGATCGGTAGAGCATTTTGATAATAAGACGAAATAGGGTAATCTGTGAAAAATGCAGATAGTCACAGATTTAAAATTTGAAGGAAATAAATCATAACTCAACATCTGGGAATGAGTTGAGAATTTCCTGGACATATTTGGAATCAGTGGATTTTTGTCCAGAGGTTGATGATTTCAGAAGTTCGTTCCGTAACCGAGCACGTTTTTCGAGAAACTTCGGCTGAACCGTTGGAACCCTGATTGGAATCAAAAATTAAGTTAATCTAGATACTTTTGAAGAGAAAGAGAAGTTCTTCAAAGTTGTGAATCTGGAATTTTGAGATTTTCCGAGATTACGCAAATCGGACACCGATCGGGGAAATTCTGTCGGATCAAGGGCATAAGGCAACCTGTGACATCATCCTAGATGACATCACAAGCTGCCACCTAGGACCATATATGTCGACCAAGGGCTGCATGGAGGAGGATAAGCCACCTCCCAAATTCTAAAATGCATGGTGGAAATTGAATGGAAGTTTTGGAGGAAATTACCTAAGTTGGCCCAATCTTTTCTATAAATAGGGGGCATTTCCCTTTTCATTCTTCACACCAATTCTCTTGAGTATTTCGAAATTAGAGAGAGGTTTTAGAGAGAGAAGCTCTGGGGGAAAAAGCAGCGAAGCTCTGAGTAAGTTCTTCGGTACTTAGTCTTAAGCTTTTGTAGTTCTTTCGGTAGTTAAAGTAGAAATGCTAGATTAGTCTTTAATCTTCCAAGTATGATTAGATATCATATGTTAGGGGTATTTTAGTCATTATTTCGAAAATCATGATGGGGTCGGAGTTATGGCAAAATTTTGGAAGATTAGAGTTAAAATAGCGAAGCTCTAGCGAAATTTCGTCGATTAGAGGCATCAGGGGCAAAATGGTAATTTTTACCTAAAATGCCTGTTATGATGTAAATCATTAATTAATATGATTTATATTTCGAAAATTATGTTGGAAGAGAAGTTATGTTGAAATTTTGGAAGATTAGGGTCAAAGTAACGAAGTGCTGGCGAAATTCCGCTGATTAGGGGTCAGGGGTAAAATGATCATTTTGACTAAAAAAGTCCGTCGTAATGGTAGATCCTTAACAAGTACATTGTTATGTTGATAGGATATCCCTGATTACGTTCTGACCTACTGTCGTGCCGTATACCGACAGAAATACCGACGACCGTCAACGAAGGTACGTTCGCGTACTGTAACACTAACTCTGATGTTTATTGTATGCATATATGTATATTGTCTGTACTCCGAATGTACTATTGTCTGTCATGCCTGTACTCTGACTGTACTATTGTCTGTCATGCCTGTTTTTCGTACTCCGACTGTACTACTGTCTGTCATCCGACTGTATTGTTTTTGCCATACATATCTGATATGTATACCCTATGTCTGACCGTAGTAAATGTTGCCAAAATTCTATGAATGTCTGTCGTACATATATGATGTATGTAATCATGAGGTTAACCGTTACCTGGGGTTCGATGCATGAACCTCAGCTCTTAACTTAGCTTCAGGGTCGGAAGGACCAAGGACCGAAGATAGAGGCAAGCAGGCCGCACGGGGATCCGGCTGAAGACTTTCTGATGTTGTCCTTTCCTTTTGAAAACTCTCGGTTATTGAACCGTTTCTGTAATTAGCCAATGGGCATTTTGAATATATATATCAGTTACACTCTTGTTCTGATGCTCTACTCTGATGAAAAAAAAAAATTATACTGCTTGTGAAGACGGGATGTTACATCGATGAGGATGTACCTGATGCTGGCCCGATTCCACCCATTGTTTCTCCTGAGGTCTATGATGATGATGATGACGATGTTGATATGGAGGACATAGTTGAGCCGGAGGGTGGATTCTCCTTTCGTGATGTCATGAAAGGCATCAATGCTACCCTGAGGAAGATATGTAAGATGGAGCTGAAACAAAAAAAGAGGTGGAAGAGCCACATTGATAAGGAAAATGAAAGGTGGAGGTTGATGTAGGGTCGGATGAAGGGATTAGAGGATAGGCTTGGTCATTTGCAGCTTGGTCGAGAGCAGGAGGCAGCTGGTGATGATGACCAGGGAGCTCCATCTTCTGAGGAGGAGGAGGAGGATTCTGACCAGGAAGAGGAAGATTAGATTTAGCATCATTTATTTGTACTGGCATTGTTTTTTTTTTTTGACTTGATGTTTCTTTTTGGCTTGATGTATTTTTTTGTTTGTGGGGTTAAACTTTGTCCATTTGTACTGACATTGTTGTTGGTTTTTTAATGAATGTTGCTGCTTTTGGTTTATGTGGTTTGAGTTTATCCATTTTGGTATTGACGTGTTATAGGTCTTAAATAGTGATTTTGAGACATGAGTGGACCAAACATATGCAACACCAGGACGCTCAAAATACCTTCTCCAACTCACATTAACATGTAAAAATGAGTGGGACATGGTTTAGTCCAAGTTGGAAATCGAATTGGCCAGGTGAGGGTGCCTCTAGACCTGGTTTAGTCGAGTACACCATAATGGTCAGCCACTCGTCATGTATTTAAGCCTTCTTTATTGAGGCAGAAATCCAAATGCACATATATTAAGTATGGTTTATTATATAACTATAAACACACAATTTGTTCTTACGTTTAAATTCAAGTATAACCAGAATCTTCAATCTTCATTGGAGTAAAGTTTGCCATGGGTTTTGTTGGGTTATTCGTGCCAAGTGATAGAGGTTGGTCAGCCATGCTTTGCCTCATTTTCTTCATCATTCATGTTGGTCATAATTGTGAATCTTCAATCTTCATTGGAGTAAAGTTTGCCATGGGTTTTGTTGGGTCATTCGCGGCAAGTGATAGAGGTTGGTCACAACCATGCTTTGCCTCAATTTCTTCATCATTCATGTTGGTGTGCTCGTCAATTTTTTGACTTGATGAGACTAAGGCCAGATAGTCTACACACGTCAAAATACATGTATAAACTTAAGTTATGAAATTTTGGTGGTTTAGTTTAGGAGTATTTCCCTATTTCATTTTTTGAATTTTAATTGGCAATGAGATCGATAATGTTTTATTTTATATATAAAATTTCATATTATATTTCTTCTAATTTTCATTGATTGATACTCGAGTAAAGAGCATAGGAAAAAAAGAAAGAAAGAAATGATATGGCATGTCTTCCAAGTCAAAGGAATCCGCCTATAGTGTGTGCTTGTGTGGGATAGTGCCTTTGATAGGCATGGACAAATTCTCCTCTTTCATAGCTGCTTCCTTGTTTACCAAACAAATAATTTTATATTGGATTAAGGTGTAGATTGACCAACGAACTGTTATCCCAGAAGTGCCCAACACAAAAAAACTTTATAAAAAAGTTTTAAAAAGTTTTTTGTATAGGGCACTCCTGGGGTAAAAGTTTGTTGGTCAATCTACACCTTAACCCTTTTATATTTATAAAAATATAATCTTTTTCTATGTTTACAAGTGGCATTTCAAATTTGTGAAGTAGTACAATTACTTTTTTTGGACAAAGTAGTACAATTACAATTGTTGCCAAAAGCATGAGATTTAATTGGAGGAAGATTGTGGGTTCTGGCTTTAATGTGGGCCATATGATGTGTGTGGATGTGTCTCCCTCCCATTTGTATGAGGAATAGGTTAGGGATCTCGCTTCCATAACTTAGCTTATTATCAATGTTTTGAAAACTGGACCGGATCAGCCAGTTTAGACCGGAAACCAACGAACCGGCCGAAATACCGGTCCGAGTTAAGGGGTGTCCCCGTGTTCCGAGTTAACTTGGGGTTAACTCAGCCTAATCCAGTCGAGTTGGCCGAGTCAGAATTTTTTTTTTTAAAGTCACGGTGGCTCTCCACCGGCAACTCGTCGATGAGAAAAAAGCAAGACATAGAAGGAGAAGGAGGAGAGAGAGAGAGAGAGAGAGAGAGAGAGAGAGAGAGATCTGAAGACTTAAGAGTTGTGATCAACTCACCGATTGTTGTCGCTAGTGAAGACTGAAGACTGAAGAAATCTAAACACTCGATCACCTTGCCGATTGAAGGCTCATCGTCTCCGATGAAGATATCGTGGATCTATCGCTTCATAGTTGTGACCATGCGTGCTAGATTTGCAAGTGATTGAAGTTAAGCAGGTGAGGGCTTAAACACGGAGGTGTTGTAGGTGTTGTGAGCCATGTCTCATCAAGATGATAATAATGAGAGAGAGAAAGAAAACCTCTAACACACATTGCTTTTTTATGAAAGAGAAAACAACTGACGAAAGTTTTGTTGATTATAATAATGAGAGGAAAAAATCAAAATAAGTAGATGGTAGGTCGTGTCTCACAAACACGCTACTTGTCAAGGAGTAGGTAAGTGATTGACACTTTTGTAATTTTTTTTATAGATGGAAAATGGAGAGTGTAAGGGAAAAAATCAAAAAAATCAATTTCTCACTGGTTTAACTTCGGTTTGACTCTGATCTGACCCACTGACCCAGTATCCCGACCGATTTAGTGACCGGTCCGGATTTAAGAACCTTGCTTATTATAGAACATGATGCTGCTTTCTTTGCCATTAAGATAATCGAAGAAAACAAACTATCGTAATATTATGCAGAACTTGAAAGCTCTGGTTATGTTATCATTGATAACTTCCCCTCCTACTGAGGAGGATCAAGGGTTCATATTTAAACATCTCATCCGATATGGAGGCCTCAACATCAAGTTGTTCTATATCAATAAGAGACAAATCATCAAACACTTGGGGGCTATATAATTTTCTTCACTACTTATGCCTGAAATATATAATTTTCCTTACAACCTATACCTGAGATAGGTGAGAATAGTCACCCCTATACTAATCTAACCACATTTTTTAATCTAATCAAATTAATTAAACAGTTGGAGGAGTAAATTTTTTTAAAAAAAGTACGCCTTTGAAATTAATATCTACTTCATATCAATTGATTTCATAATACTTTACCACTTACAGTAGGGGAAATTATTACATTTGCATAATCGAGCTGTAAATACAAGGATCTTGGATTGGAAACTTGCATCTCATCTTTTAACAGAACTACTCAGGACCTGTCATAAAATTGGCCATTTGAAATTTAAACATCATTCACCTTTCATATGCGTGATTCCAAAACGCAAAGTGCAAGTGAAGAAAAGATTCATTGCCTTGAGAATGTCATAGTCAATCAAAATCTAATTAGTAATTATAGTAGTAACTTTTATGAACCGTCCCATTATAACAAATATTAGCGAATATAGTCTTCCAACGTTATGCTCCAGGAAAATAATACGCGAGTTCCATTTGCATATTCATCACAGACGCCAAACCCCCTGCCATTGCACGGGTCGGTAATAACGGTTGCATTCCTAACGAAAGTTGTGACATCATAGCAATTAATCTGAGAGACAATACCTTATATCAATTGTTTCAGTTTAATTCAATCGTACAAGCTTTATAGATCACGAAAACAATGGAAAAAGAGAAATCCTGAGTGGAACAAGACTATGTCAAATCTATTCGTCCCATTTTACAAAGAATTCAAGGTAAAGTTTTGTTTGATAATTGAATCCTTGTGAGCAGCAAAGGGGACAGTGGCTAAGGGAGAATAAAATACAGAAGCCACAATTCCAACTTGGGGTCTTCTCCAAAGAAACAACCTAAGTGGCTCTATAGTGGTCTTAGTAATAGTAATGCAAGGTGCTTCGGCAGAAACTTCAGTATGCTGCTGTATTGTTCGGTTCAGATTCTACGAGACCAGCATTGAAACTTTCCTTCGGTGTGAAGGAAATCTTTAATCTCAGCTTCAATCAGCCATTGAAGCTCCCATGTAGTTTTCAGTCCATAGGGAGACAGGGAAGAAGCATTTTACCAAATGGAAAAACAATCATGAGGTTAAGATATTATTATCAAGGTGATTCCATGAGACAAAAGGGAATCTACTTAAAATCCAACATATATGAGAACAATCCAAGACGATATTCTTTAATGTCTGGCCGCCAACAGCCCAGAATGAAAGAAATAACTGACATCATGTTGTAGCAAGTAATCATTCAGGAATGTGAAGAATGTCACATCCTAGGCTATCCTTCAAACACCCCATGAAAATCAGATATCCTCCCTTACAACCACACAACCATACAAGGTCCACTAAAAGCTCAACAGAGAAAAGTACATTGGTTCGTTCAATTAGAGCAATGGATAAGAATACAAAACAAAACCATCACATGCAAATTTCAGCACCTGGGAAAGCCACAACCAATGGCAAATGTGAAGATAAATGTAGACAGTAAAACCCTCAATTGTTTTAAATATCCCGTTATTGCTCTGATATCCAGGGATAGCGAAAGAGGTTTATTTCGCGATAAGATACCAGTCAGATAATGAACAAAATTAGCAGCTCAGATAAATCGTAACACCTTAACTGTATATAGAATAAAAAAATAGAAACGTGGCTTCCTTCAGTATATCATTTTGTTCGTCAGACAACAAGCTTTTGACGTGACTTGTTTAAACTTCAGTATGATTAACTTAAAGAAGATGTCAGACAAATAGGTTGTTGGAAGCAGGCAGAAGGTTGTAAAGCCACGCAACCAAATCGTATATAATTATGGAGAAAACACAATGAAGGACAGAATCCTCCAAAATAGAACCAACCACAATTAAGATCACTCCACGGGTTGAACCAAATGCAGCAATTACCTCTCAACAAAGTATGAATATAAAAGCAAAGAGTAGAAGGCATGATGGAGGATTCATCGATTCACATGCACAAAATAGGCTCTCAAATTTCTAGATAACTTAGACTACTTAATCAGATAGACTACTTAATCAGATTAAGCCAGTAATAAATAACCATTTGAGCAAGTCAGATGGAACTCAGTTGAAGATTATTTGACAACTACTCTCGTCTATGCCTCACTAATTCAGTCTTATTGTCTATAGACCAAGTTCATATATATAGAATCCCTACTAAGCTGTGCAATTATCATCAAGCAGTAGAGAATGTGAACCAGAGTATAAAAGAACATGCCAATGCCTAGAATATGCATACTCCAATAATAAGCCCCACTTCAAGATGCTCGGTGAGCAATTAAACTAGACAGTAAATGTAGGAATAGTTCATGGGTGAAAACCAACAGCACTAGTCAGTATTCAGCAGTAAGGTAGCACAACAACTTGTTACCCAGCAAGAAGTTGACAACGCATCCATACAACAAAACATAATACCATCATATTGGGAGACTATTCGGGAATTCAACATGCACTGTGGTTCAAGTAAACAACAAAAGTAAGGACGTGGAGGCCGTACAAACAGCACTATAGATGGTGAAATAAAATATGACACAATTTCATAGTCTACGCTTACAAAGTTTCATTGTATCCTTAATTCCGTTGATTTGTAATGTAGGCCAAAGAAAATTTGTCAGGCAAACTGAAATTATTATAGCCAATCCTTAACATTATTATGGTTTCAGAACGGCTCAGCTGTGTACAATGAAAGTTTGCTGGCAAAGAAAGTGTACATCATCAAGTCACCAGTACATAACTCCATAATAGAAAATAACCAAGACCTAGAAAACTGAAACAACCTTAATGCTAAAGAACTTGTATTCCAACCATCAAAAGGCAGTTGTAATTGAAATAAGAATTCATGAACATTCATGAAAACATGTCAAAAACACAAATTCCCCATTCAAACTTAAAATTACAGGACTAATCTAACTCAGTAGCTTTGACTAACTAAACTCATTAATCATAGCCTAAAAAGGTGCAGATGAAGACAAGTGGCTGTAAATGGACAGGCTAATACATTCATCACACCAGAAGCACATAGTCTGCAATCACGTAATCACCAGAACCACATAAAGCATCTGCGCCAATAAGTGAAGAAACACCTGAATCAAATACCCACGCAACTCAATCCATCATTCCACAACCATCAATCAAAGCATATTAATTTTAAAAAGTAATGGGACAAAGGAAACGAACAGATAATTGCTTACAGAATCTCACCATCCACATCTTAATGTCACAGCCAGTATTAAAAAATCAGCAGAGATTGGGCGTTCATGAAAAGGATGCATAACATTAAAAAAAAAAGCAAAAGACAATGATTGTTGTTTGAAGAATGCAGATGGTGATATATATTAAGGTTCAAAACCTCATCCATGAAGTAACTACTAAGCATTATATAAACAAATTTTAACTTCCTTAGTTCTATTTGGCTAGTACATTGTAGCTTAGAAAACCAATAAAAAGGGGAAAGGAAGAACTCTGACCATCATAGGCTCAAGCACACTAAAAACCAGAATTACATAAACATTTCCACACAAAAATACTCCAACCAATATCATTTTAGGTAATCTTAGACACAGAATGCATGAGAAGGAACGATATTGATCAGTCTCAATGGCAAGAAATGAATACAGATATCACCTTTACAAATAGGCTTAACTGCATCTTCTTTAATTGTGGAGTGCAATGACAAAAGAAAAAAAATCATATATAACAAAAATAAGGTTAACAAGGCAAACATTGAACACCACGCAGCAGTTCAGGGATCAGGGAGGTAGTCTTATCGTAATCCAAAAAGTAATGATCCCATAAAGGGAATATTGGCTATATGTCCAGTAGGCAACGAAGGAAGGCTGTGCTGAGATGATCTGAAGGGAGAAAGTCTGAGCTCCAGTAGGGAATATCTTTGTGTGAATAAGGATAGTGATTCTTCTATCACCCGGATCATTATAGGTCAACCACTGGTCTATTATGTCTATATTTGTATACAAGGACAAAAAGCAAAACACTACAAATCAACTTCCATCACCCCAACACTGATTATTCATAAAACAGAAGCAATAACAATGCAAAAGAAGAAATGAGATTGTATATAAAGTCATGTAAGGAGAAATTCAATATTCAATTTAATGAAGATAAAGCAAAACAAAACAATCCATCATGCTGCAAGCACATAAAGGAAGTAACACTCATATCACGATGTGAAAACTAAGAGAAATCACCCAATGGAATGCCTCTAACACCGTCACTAAGTTAGCATTAGTGAATTAAAATTGGCACACCACTCAATAGAAACACAGAGATTCACCTAACGCGGATAGCAATAGCAAATCCTACAAAGAAAAGATTACCTCAGTAGTAAGGAGGCACATTCGGATACATAGCACCAGGCGGGACCCTAGGTACAGGTGAGGCTCCAGTAGGTTGGTGATGTTGATTTGGATACGACAAACCGTAAGGTCCACCATCTTGATAGCCGCCTGTTGGCATTCCTACTGAAGTTGGCAATCTGTACAAAGAACTAGCACCCCCCAATCCACCACCAAGTCCACCAGCACCTCCACCCAGACCAGCTCCGCCAGCACCCCCCAATGCACCGTAACCAGTTGAACCGGGCCCACTGTAGCCACCATATGGACCACCTAGCCCAGAACTATACCCGCCAGTACCTCCCAGAGAAGAGGGCACCTGACTACCTGCCGAAGACAACCCCGTTCCACCCACAGATGAGTTGAGAGGATGATTCCCGAGTGGAGGTTGACCAGGAAGCCCACTCCCAAAGCCCCCATAAGATACCATGCCAACAGGCCCGCCGTATTGACCGGAAAGTGACCCTGGCATGGAAGACGGTGGAGCCAAACCCATTCCATCACCATGAGCATTCCCTGGACCTTGAATTCCATCAGGACCCATTGGTACCGTACCACCTCGCTTCCCTTGCTTCCCATCGGTTATCGCTAACTTGCAATTCAGCTGCCTTCCCTCAACCATCTTCACCGGATCCACAAGTGCCGCTTGCGCGCCATCTGGCGTCTTGTACACAAAAAGTGCAAACCCCTTCGACTTACCAGTCTGCTTATCAAACCCTAATGGCCCCTCCTCAATCTCTCCATAGAGTGAGAAGTGAGCCAACAATTTATCGGCCGGTAAATCAGACGGCACATTGGCAACATATATCTTCCGCATCGCTACGTCGGCAGCATTGGTATTAGATCCCGTATTCCCAGCTGCTGCAAGCTGCGTCACAGTAACGCGACCATCTATCCTCTTGCTGGGCTCCTTCAGAGCAAGCAAAGCACCATCAACGTGCTTGAAGGTGACAAATCCATAACCCTTAGACTTACCAGTGGCCTTATCAAGAATGACAATGGCTTCTTCAAGCTCACCATAGGCGGAAAACAGGGAGCGGAGGCCATCAGTGGTGGTCTCCCATCCAAGACCACGGATAAACAGCTTGCGTTGGGTGACATCAGGGTCGGCGACAGACCGCACGGCGTCGAGGACGTCAGCGTGACGAACGACGGCTTCCTGCAGAACATCGATGAGTTGCTCGGGGCTGAAGCGCTCAATGATTTTGCGAGCGTCGGAAGGAGTGAGGTTTAAGTCGGAATCGGAAGTGACGACGCCGTTGTCATCAAGCTTTCGCTTCTTGGTGGGATCCATTGAAACGGATGAGAAAGTCGAGGCCAAAATCCAAATAGCCAAAACCCTAACCCGGACTCTGGGAGAGAAACAGTGAGAGTTGCGACGCAAACCAACAGAAGCAGAAAGACATTCAAAAGAATTAGAGGCTATCGTTTATTTATAGCAGGAAAAAAAAATTATATTAATATATCGATGGATTTGGGCCAGAATCAAAGGCTTCCGCCTTCCGTAACGTTTGAGGCCTCTCTTTTTTTTAAATATTTTTGACCAGAAAAATATACAGAATGAAAGGTCTGATTTTTTTTTTTTTTTTTTTGGGGACCTGAAATAAAAGGTCTGATAGCACCAAATGATAAATTGATAATGATAAGTAAGAGTAATTGGATAATTTAATTTTCCCAATTATGAGTTATTTGGCAAATGAATGTGAATATATAAATCTATTATATTTTGAGTTTATCACCCGTATCGTACGTTTATTATTATTTTTTTCATCTGCATCAGTATTACAAGATTTTTTTTGCCACAAGATATTACGAGATTATATTAAAAAATAATATAAATATACCTTTATTATATCATAAATATTTATGACATTAAAATATATTACTTTATTTATCACATACAATTTTTTTGTTGGAAAATTTGCATTGAGATCCCAAACTAGATAAAATACGATACAAAGGTTCCTTGAAATCTTTAATTTGCAAGCAAGTCCCGTGAAACATTAGTATAATAAAATCGAAATGAAAAAAGACCGAAATACCCTTAGTAAACACACACCAAAAGCCACCCCCGATTCAAACTCCCTTCTCTCTCCCATATGGCTGAAGCTCTTTATCATTGCTGTCGTTGTTGGACAAACAACACTTATAATCGTATAACCATCGTCGTCATCAAAACCTCTTCGTCGTGGGTGGCTCGTTGAAGCTTTTACTCTTCGGTGGTGTATTTTTTCCTCATCACAGGTTAATCTTTTTCTCCTCGCAGTGAAGGTGTTTGTCTCACCATCGATTTACGAAGCTACTTCTCAATCGCCTTTACCTTTGGTGCACGAAGTTAAAATGTGTGAAGGTGTTTGTCTCACCATCGATTTACGAAGCTACTTCTCAATCGCCTTTACCTTTGGTGCACGAAGTTAAAATGTGTTACGTCATTAATAGGGGCAGCGATAATTGTTAAAACAAACTCATGAAACTTGTCAGTGCATTCTCTTCAAATTGTTAATATATATTTATATTATATGTGGATATATTTATAGAATAACTTTGTTATTGTAATTTATTATTAATTAGGTGACATATTATTTGGACAATATCTCACCTGATATTATTTGGGCAATATGAGAGTTGTCATTGGCAGTTGTCTCACATGCCAACGCAGGCATGTGGACTCATCAATGATCGCCCATAAACTTGTCAATGGATGCCTATAGACTTATTAATGTATGCTCATAGAGTTGTGAGTGCAATCTCTTGCACTTGTTAGGTATATATATGTTTACATAATGTAGTCAAATTGCAATTAGGTTATGAACAACTTTAAAATTTATATTATGTGTGGATTGAATTACAATAACAAAGGTATTCTATGAATATAAATATATATTAACAATATTAGGGGAATGTACTAACAAGCTCATGGGCATCCACTGACAAGTTCGTGGGCTTATTTTAACACCTCTCATTGCCCCATTAACAACATATTTTGACTTCGTACACCAAATGCAAATGACATTGAGAAATGACTGTGTAAACCGATGGTAATGACAAACACCTTCGCCATGACGAGGGAAAGCTTCGCGGCGATGAGGAAAAGCTACACCATCGACAAGAGAAAGCTTCAATGAGCCACCCACAACGAAGAGGTTTCAATGACGATGACAATTAGGTGATGGTGAGTGTTGTTTATCCAATGGCGATGGTGATGATGAAGAGCTTTAGCCATGGGGGGGGGAGAGAAGGGGAGTTTGAATCCAAGGTCAGCTTTTAATGTGTTCCACTAAGGGTATTTTGGTCTTTTCACATTTTGATTTTATTGCACTATGTCCCACAAGACCTTTGTGTCATATTTTATCTAGCTTAGGACCTCAGTGCAAATTTCCATTTTTTATTTGATCCATGTACTGTATAAACTTATGCTACATGGTATTTTTTTCTGTATATTTAAAAATCAATAAATCACATGCTTAAGAATACTTGTGTGCTTAGTGGAAAAGATAAAAGGGAAAATTGTACCTAAATTTCAAATGAGAGAAAATATGACAGAAAAGTCCCTTAAAATCTCAAATCTATGGTGAAGTCTCGTAAGACATTTTTGCAATATGGAAATTTCAAAACACCCTTAATGAATACACTATCATCTGCTCCCTCTATTTAATTAATAGAGTTATTTTGAACTTTTCAGATTTGTAATATATTGTAAAAATATCCCACAAGATTTTACTGTAAATTTAATATTTCAATGGACATTTCTATTGTATTCTCTCTCGTTTGGGATTTGGATGCAGTTTCCCAAGATAAAACAAGCAAGATTATGGGACACGTGTATCGTTTGTAACTAAAAAATAACAATAACAATAATAATAATAATAGGGCGGGACCACATTTAAATAGGCCCTTATCCCTGTTCTTTTGCCATATCTATCCAAAATCATGTATGAGGAAAAATATTACTGGATAAGAAATCTCTATCGTTATTGTAATCTTCACCTTTTTTTTCTTATAAATATAAGAAAATTTTCATTTATATATGAAATTACATGTTCTATTTTTTTTTTCCTTTTTATTTATTTAGAAGAGACATTTGCATATGTACCGCCGAAAACGCGCTAGAGCCCATTCATTTATATATGAAATTACCTTTTCTATCTTCTAATTCCTTATATATATATATATATATATATATATATATATATATATATATATATATATATATATATATATATATATATATATTTGCTATAACCTTTTTTTTATATTTAGAAGAGACATTCGCATATGTACAACCGAAAAGGAGGTAGAGCCCAGCCCGCCCCATTTGGCTCACAAGCTACAGCGGGCTGGCCTGCTTAAAATTATTTGGGTAAAGGAAGAAAAATATCCATAATGATTTTTAAAAAGAGTGATTGGCACCGTAGACAAAATTTAAGTGTAAAAATACTTATCATGATTTAAAAATGGCTCTTTTGGAAATTATGGGATTGGAGAAACCAATGTATTTTTAATTGTTCTTTTGTCAAGCCTTGTAACCCTGTTGCTGTTTTGTCTATGATGTGGTGGAGATTTGTAGTTTTTGATGGTATGGAGGGACAGGTGGTCCAGGCTGATTCTGTGCAGGTTTGCAGTTGGGACAAACCTCCTCAAGGCTGGTACAAGTTGAATGTTGATGGGGCGGTGGAGTCACAGTCTTCAATGGCTGGATGTGGTGGAATTATTCATGACTTTCTGGGCAACTGGATGGTGGGGTTTAGCAAGAGAATAGGTATATGTCAATCGAATGCCGCTGAGGAATGGGCGGTGGCTGAAGGACTCCAGTTGGCTTGGGACTTAGGATTCAAGAAGATTATCTTGGAATCTGATTCGGATGAAGTCATTAGGTTGATTTTAGATGATTTTTGTTTTACTAGTAGCAACTTGATTGTTAAGATTAAGGATATGCTTAGTTGGGATTGGCAGATGGATGTTTGTGTTATATCCTGTGAGTTTAATCGGGTTGCTGATGCCTTGGCCAAATCGGGCATTTCTAATTATGTTATCCTTGATGTGTGCCCTAGTCATCTTAGGATCTGGGTTGATCAGGAGAGTGTAGGATTTAACTCCTCCTTGGTGTAATTTTCCTTTGTTATGTAGGCTTCTAGCCATCTTTCATATATAAAAAAAAAGGCTCTAAAATACTTTCAACGTTAAATTGAGCAACGTCTGTTATATTCTGACTCCAACGTCTCAAAAGCTTGGGCCTTAGGTTGTAAATCTGGGCTTTGTCTCATCATCCTCAACTCCTCTGGCCTTTAGCCATTGCCATGGTTCTGAAAACGTAGATTTTACTTGACAACGGAAGGAGAATGAAAAATCGTAAAACGTAAAATCATAACGTAAAAAAAGCGTAAAAAATCGTAAAAACATAAAAGCGTTTGGAAAATTAGTAAAATCGTTTTAATGAAAAAAAATCGTAAAAACGTAAAATTGCGGTGATAAAACAAGTTTTTAATAACCATGGCCATTGCTCTTCTGCAAACATTCCTCATTGCTCCACCATTCTTCTATTGTACTTTTGCCATCAATGATGCTCGGCTTCCTCTGTTTCGCAAACAGTAGAGACAAAAAACTACTCCAAATTCAATCGCCCTTTTACTTAGAAACCAGAGAAAATGAGCAATATAGAAATGAATGAGTAGCGTAGTAAATAATCTTGGCCCTCGTCTGTGTATATATATAAGCAGAATAGAATGACCTAGAAGGATTATACAGAATCTATACAACGGTAAATCATAACAAACCCTATAGACTGGTGACAAGTGTATGAGTAATTAGAAGAGGAAATATACAGGGAATATTACACAATAGGAAATCTATTACTCTATTTCTATTATATTCTAACATTCCCCCTCAAACGAGAGAGTGTTACCAACAGTCCGAGTTTTTCCCTGAAATACTCAAACCGTGACTAAGACAAAGGCTTAGTAAAGCAGTCAACAATCTGTTGTGAAGAAGGAATATTCTAACGTCAATTAGACCAGCAGAGACCAGATCACGAATAAAATGGATGTCAATTTCAATATGCTTACTTCGTGCATGCTGTACAGGATTAGCAGCTAAGTACTTTGCACTCAAATTATCACACCAGATAACTGAAGGAGTTCTGATAAAGAGTCCTATTTCAGATAACAAAGAATTAAGCTATTTAACTTCAGCAGATCCATCAGAAAGGGATCTGTATTCAGACTCTGTACTAGATCTAGACACCACCTTCTGTTTTCTTGAGGACCAAGACACAAGATTATTTCCTAAGAACACACATAATCCAACCATAGACTTCATATCATCAAGATCACATGCCCAGTCAGCATCAGTGTAGGCTATTAGTTGAGGAATACTGAATGGCTTAAAGTGCAAACCTAGATTGTAGGTACCCTTAAGGTATCTGAACACTCTTTTAACAGCTTGGAAATGAGTAGTTCTAGGTTGTGATAGAAATTGAGTAAGTTTGTTTACAACAAAAGAAATATCAGGGCATGTTGTTGTCAAGTACTGTAAGGAGCCTATGGCTTGTCTATACTCAGTGGGATTTTTCAACAGATCCCCATCACTGGAAGATATTAGCCTACCGGTTACCATAGGTGTGGGAACTGGAGCACAATCTAACATTCCAAACTTCTTTAACAAATCAACTACATATTTAGTCTGATTCAAATAAATTCCTAGATTATCTCGATATACCTCCAGACCCAAAAAATAATACAGTGGCCCCAAATCTTTGAAAGAAAACATTTGATTCAACCTCTGTACAAATTTCTCTATATCTATGTGATTATTCCCTGTGACTAGAATATCATCTACGTATATTACAATGAATATTGTCAATCTTTGTGTCACAAGCATAAATAAGGAGATATCACACCTAAGATTTTGAAAACCCTAGCTGATTAGAGTAAATCGAAGTTTATCAAACCAAGCTCTGGGAGCCTATCTTAAACCATAAATAGCCTTTATTAACTTACAGACATGGTTCGACTTGTGTGCATCGATAAAACCTTCCGACTAGGACATGTAAACTTCTTCATGCAAGACGTCGTTGAGAAATGCATTGTTGATGTCAAGCTACTGGATTTCCCATTTGAATGTTACTGCCAGAGACAAAATGACCCGAATCGTAGTATTGATGACTAGGCTGAAAGTCTCACCCACCAAAATCAACTCCGAGCGTTTGCTGAAAACCCTTCGCCACCAAGCGTGCTTTGTATTCCAAAATGGAACCATTAGCTCGGTATTTCATCTTGAATACCCATTTGCTATCAATTAATTTTTTATTCTTGTACGGGACCAAACACTAGGTTTGATTTCGCGATAGAGCTTCAATTTCCTCCTTCATCGCATTCATCCACTCCGGCAACGAGAGAGCAGCTCGAGCAGTCAAGGGTTCTTGACTGTCAACATTGGACACAACAAGTCCAATATAAGGATGCTTGGGCTTTACTGTGCCAACCTTAGCCCGGGTTATCATGTGGTGTTCATTTATGGGCCCAAGTTCAGTTGACCCAGAACTAGAGACTGGAGTATTAGATCGTGGACCATCTTCAGTGGACTCAGCCATAGATTCATTCCCATTGAGTATTGAAGAGGACTGGAGACTTGGTGAGCCATGATGCTCCGATGACTCAAATAGCATTTCATGAGTAGAGCCAGCATCGACACCATTACGATATGATTGTATAATCATAGGGACAGAGTCTAGATTCTCTTTTCCAACATAGTTGACATTACAACGCATGAAACTTGCTTTAAAAGGGAACAGTCTTGAATAAAAAATGACATGTCGGGATAAGAATATTTTACCTGATTCGTTGAGACACCTATGGCCCTTTTGATGTGATACCGGTCCCAAATACACACATTTTTCACTGTGAAATTGAAACTTGTGCTTGTTGTAAGGCTTAAGACACGGGAAGCAAGCACAGGCAAAAGGTTTGAGATCTTCATAGCTAGGTTCTGTTTTCTTCAGCTGAAATAGAGGTGTACTGTAATTTAGTATAGGAGTTGGTAGTTGATTGATGAGATGAACGGCTTGTTGAAAGGCTTCAACCCAGAACTTCAATGGCATACCAGAGTATGCTAACAGTGTTAACCCCATCTCGATAATGTGTTTACGCTTGCGTTCGGCTCGACCATTCTGAGCAGAGGTATACGTGCATGTGAGACGGATGTGAATTCCAGTTTCATGTGCTATGGCTAGAATTGACTTATATTCGCCACCATTATCGCATTGGATTGCCTTAATTTTCTTATCAAACTGAGTTTCTACCAGGGCCTTAAAGTGTTTAAAGGCATGAATTGCATCACCTTTGTGTTATAATGGGTACAATCATGTCTACTGTGATCGTCGAGGATGTGTATATAAAAACGATGGCCGACATTAGAGTAGATGGGTGAAGGTCCCCATATGTCAGTGTGAATTAGATCAAATGAAGAGGTAGACTGTGAGACAAAATGTTGAAATGGAAGAAACTTTGATTTCCCTAACTGACAGGCGTCACATACAAGATTATCATCAATGAGAATATTGGAAACCTTTTTATTACATTGATTTAGAACATGTTTCAAAACTTTGGTACTTGGATGTCCTAACTTGTGATGCCAACTGAGAAATTCTTTTGAAGGATCATTAGGAGTGTAAGCAGTTGCCAACACCTCTGGTTTGTCATCAAATCTTCTTGCCTTCTTCATGAGATACATGCCCTGACTTGTTGTTCCCTGCAATAATGTTTCGTCGGTCATCGGGTCCTTAACATCACAAGTGTCATTAGCGAAATTGATATTGACAGAATTATCACGAATTAATCGATTTACGCTCATCAAATTTCTAGTTGTAGAAGGTACATATAAGACATCTTTTAGAACGAGATTAGACTGTTTGCAAGGTATTCCAACGGAGCCTATACCAACAATAGGTCTCTGTTCACCTGTACCATTTCCAGACTAAAAAACAGAGGATGCAAAATGTGTAGCGATAGACTTTTGAAACTCTTGGGAGTTAGTGGTGTTGTTCTTTAGGTCAAAAGGGTCCGCTTGGATGCCGAAGCTCGTGGCTCTAAGCCTGCAACCCGTTCGCCATTGGATTCCCAATTTCATGGGTGCTCTAGTTGCCGCTGAAAAGTTTAATGCTAATTGCTAATTTCATGTATTCTTCAAAGTTTCGATTTTCAATTTGGAGGAAGATTTTGCCTGAGAAGAGGAAAGGGGGAGGAGTTAGAGAAAGAAGAAAGTGATGGGTATGGCGAAGGAAGAGGAGTGAGAAATGAGAAGCGATGCAATCGAAACGTTGTGAGGAGGAAGCACTTGTCTCTGAAGGGAACAACAAGATGTTGCCATGGAGGAACACGATGGGTTTGGCTTATGAAAGCTGAACAAGGAAGAAAGCGATGATAGTTGGCGAGAGAGAGGGTATCGTCGTGTGAGGTTGAGAGAGGTATCACATGTTTCTCTTGTCCATTCTCACTTTACTGCCACGTAGGGGGTCCATGTCACCAAATTCAGTCAAAATTTTCAAATAAACGGTCAACGTATCTTAATCTAACAATTGTAACATTTTAGGGCCCTTTTTATATCATCATAGATATTTTTCCATCCAAAATTTGTTTATGGTGCCATCAGTTCTTTTGAGAAAAGATCGTGGGTATTTTTACTACTTTACCCAAAATATTTTTTTGGGTTTTCCTTAAAAAATAAAAACAAGTACCCTTATCTCCTTTCTTTTGATGTTGTGTTTGACTACTTCCTCATACTTTTTATTTGAAACTTTTATTTTTATATTTTATTTATTTATTCTACTAGTATTAAATTTAAAAAAGATGTGTTAATATGTTTTTGTGATGTGAGTAGGTGAAAAAAAAACAGAGGAAGTGAAAGTGAAAATGGATGCCTCACACAAAATGTACAAAAGAAAGGAAGTGTGATGTGATTATTTTTTGGTATAAAAAAGTTCAAATGAGTTGGGTCCTGAGGTGCTCTCCAGGGCCAGGACATGCCTCCAAGCTCAAAGAATGCTTACAAATGCACTTTCAGATTGCCTACCAACATGGTTCTTACATCGGTGAGATTTGAACTCACAATCTAATAGTTATGATTTATGAGCTAACCCCTTTACCAACTGAATCAACTTTTATTAATGAGTGAGATGTGATAAGGTGAAAGAGAAACGTAGCGATAGTAAAAAAAATAGTGTGATAAGTTTTTTTAAAAAAAAAACAAAATAATAGGTGAGCAAGATGGGCTTGGGCTGGCATTTTGCAACTCACTAAGGGCTAGTTTAGCTCAGGGGTTAGCCTGAATTATCGACTCTAAAATTATGATGTATCATGTTTATTTAAAAAAATAATAATAATAGGTGAGCGGCTTGATGGGCTCAAGCTGGCATTTTGCCAACTCATTAAGGACCAGTTCAGCCCGTGTGCTAGCCTGAATTATCGGCTCTGAAATTTTGATGTATCATGTTTATTTCATATTGTTATGTATGGGGTTTGTTTATTTGTTTGTTGTGTTTCTATAGTGATGATTCAAATTCGTATCTAATGTAAGTGAGCCCAATCCAACTTGTATCATTTTACTCTTTTACTAATGATATCATTTCCATAGAGAGGATAATATCTGGAAAGTATGTTTGTTAGGAATGACGAAAATCTTTTACACCTCAAAGTCTAAAAGGGAGTTGTTTCCTTCATCAAATGAGAAAATCTAGATGATACATCTCTACCTTAACAACAGACCCTCTCGTCCTAAATGTAAGCACATATGAGTTCAGACAATGTTAAGAAATATCAAATTAAGCAACAATGGTTTAGGGTGGAAAAATAATTGAAAAAGACCTTGATACAAGTATTTGAACATAGCAACTATACATAAATAACAACATGGCTGAGTTGAGCATACAAATCCTTTTATTCAAAACCCTCCAAAACCCAATTAAACAGATCAAACAAAATTCTAATCTAAGCCATCATATGCCTTCCCCAAGCTCAGTCTCAACATCATAAAACAAGAATCCATCTTTGACGACCCTAATAATATATTGAATCCCACATTATTGGAGAGCCTTACAACTGAAGTGTTATTTATAAACTCAAGGACCACTCTCACTTAAATCTAATCGACTTTCTAATTAATGTGGAACTCATAATATCATACTCATCATAACCCCTCTTCTTCGTCTTATTGTTCTTATCAACATCACAACCTATGATACATAGATACAAGTATACATGTAGGGTAAAATACAAAACAGAACATCATATATATAGCAGATTTTAGCAATACTCGATCCAAGTATGTGTTTCTGAAGCATTGGTAGTATTACATAGCTAACAATACTCTGGAGGCAATCCGAACAGTGGAGAAGTAAACCCCAAATTTCTTCTTGAAACGAAGCTTCTTATTTTTTGTCTTCTTGTTCTTCTTCTCTTTCGCTTCATCTTCCTCCATATTATATGTTTGTGATTCCTTTAAGATAGGTTCTTTCAGGCGTTTGAAGGGATCCTCAGAGGAAAGTAGGTCGTAACCTCTCTTCTTGGATTCCATCATGAGATCGCTGAACTGATATGGTTTTTTGGGGGTTGTTCAATGATAAACTCAACCCACCGTTTATTTATTTATTCGTATGTGGTGAGGCTGATTCTTCAAGAAGTCTAACACGTTTGTATTGTTGTGTCTACTGAATTAGGAGCCTTTGCTCGTATTATTTAACTGGCTGGATCTTTCGATATTATGTTGAATAAGTCATTGTGTACTAAATATTTAAAAATGAAAATTTTGATCCATATGCATATAATAATACATAAGAATTAACTTCCCTTAAATGATCAAGTTTGGACCCGTTTGGATCAAAGAAGAGGTATGAATGGAATAGTCTGAATCTTTTGATATTATGTTGAATAAGTCATTCTGTACTAAATATTTAAAACTGAAATTTTTTAACCATATGCATATAATAATACATAAGAATTAACTGCCGTTGATGATCAAGTTTAGGGCTAGTTTGGATCAAAGAAGAGGTGATAAGTAGATATTTTATAATTAAATAAGGATAGATTCTGGGATATATTGGATTGAATTTACTAATATTCTACCTATTTAATATATTTATCTATCTTTTAATTAAATATAGGATAAAATGATATTATAACAGAAAATCTATTGATCTCCTACTTATTTGTGCAGGAGAATTATGTGATCTAAGGGATGCAACAAATTAAATTGAAAATATAAATTATAATATTATAATATTATATATTATAATATAATATATTAGAAGAAAAGATAGGATATATCTTTTATAAAGAAGCATATTAGAGATCACAACCCAGGGGCCCACGCGATGAATAAGAATCAAAAGGATATTAATATATCCTTTATAAAAAAAATCAGGAAGCAGATCACATGGTACACCACAACGCATTAAAGAACCCCTTATATATATTAAAAGGCAAGACGCACACAGGGGACGCGAACGAGAATTTTGGAGAACGGAATTGAAGAGAGACGCCGCGAACAAGAACACGAGGAAAGAAGGAGAAAAGGGAGACGCAAGACCGAGTTCTGAATTTCATCTTTTCTTAATTTATTAACCTAGCCATGCTTGGCTAGTTTCTTTTAGTAGTTAGGGCGAGGATGAACCCTATGTGAATTTAAAGTATTTATTTGGAATCTTATTTGATTATTGTTTTCTTGACTGAATGGATTACCTGTGCTTAACGCTTTCTTAAAGAGTGATCGCCTTTTAGATTGTTTATAGGTTAGTGTATGACAATAGAGATGTTGGTACATTTAACTAGAACCGTTAATTCATCGTAGAATTGCATGACCTAGACATAGGCTTACGAATTTATGCGGTCGCATAATTCTGATAAACAAATTGATTTTTCTAAACAATACTAAGACATTAGGTTGTTTTCAAAGATAACGGATTAAGGTAGCATCAAGACATTGAGACTTAGTCTAATTTTAGAGAATTGGTCGTCAGTCGTGAGAATAATAATCAATTAGGGACTTAGTTCAAATACTTAGAGGAACATAGGGGAATTCTATGCCCTGGCTGCGTTTTTCTTTATTGATCATCTTTTCTAAACAATCATTCTTGAGATTCTTAATCTTGAATGTTTTTCTTGATTAAATTCTTTAAAAATTCTGTTTGGTTACAAATCAACCCCTATTACTCATTGATCCAACTAAAGCTTAAATAACAAATTAGTGGTTGGAGTACTATTCCTCGTGGGACGATCTCTTTCTCACATACTTTATTACTTGTAACGATCGGTGCACTTGCCGAAGTCGCTACCAAGAGGTAGGAATGGAATGGAAAGGAAAAGAATGAAAATGAACGGAACGGAAAATATTTTACTTCTGACGCATTTGGTTCGCATGGAAAAATAAATTAGGTTGATATGAAGTGTTTGGTTGGAAGAAAATGTGGTGAGAAAATAAGCAAAAGACCATTCTGCCCCTATATCATAGGAATGAAATGGGTTGGCTTCTTCCACCTTTGTCACCCTCTCTGCATCATCACTACCGTCAACTTCTTCTTACTCCTTCGTCACTGATGGATCTGTCACTGTTGGCTTCTTCATCCTCCTCTGTCACCCTCTCCGCATCTCACCACCACCATCTGCTTCTTCTTCCTCTGCCATCAACCACCATGATATTTTCCGACGTCTTCCTCTCCCCTGATGTTAAAGAGGGATAAGTTGGTCTTCTTCCATTTTTTCGATCCGCCGGAAAAAGGGTTAAAATAGGTGGGAACCGGTTTTCCCATGTATACGAGAAAATGCCCCGCCATCGAAAAACATTTTCCTGAGAAAATGTGAACCAAACAGCGCCGCTAGACAAAAAATGCGTATTTTCCATTTTCTCCACTGATTTGCATTGATCCAAAAGGGCCCTTAGTATATATAGCTAGGGTGGTTCTTCGCGATTAGGGAGTTTATTGTTTGTATATATCAAGCTAATTTCTTTCAAGAGATCATCATACGCAAGCAGTGAGATACATAAAAATATATAGTCTTATCAAGTTCAAATGCTGCCAGTCTTAAATAGAAAATAACTCACTAAAACCTCCAAACTTCTCTTTGTTCCTTATTCCCTCTATTTCTTTATCTTCACCGTTAGATTAATTTTGGACAGTTGAGAATTAATATTTAATAAAACATAAAAAAAAAAAAAATTTAATAAAATTAAGCATATGCAAATTTTAACCGTTTAAATCTATTTATATTTATTTTGTTATTTGATATGATAATAATATTTTGTAACATGTTCAATTTCAACTGTACATAGTTTCTCATGGTAGACATCGCAAAGGAAGTGAAGGTTATTTGAAATAAAAAGGTTTTCTTCGACGCAAATGTCTTGTGGGAGAGAGAAACGGCTCTGCTTAACTTTCTCTCCGTGGCCGAGGACGGTTTAATGTTTTATGATTATATTATCATAATATGAAATACATAAATTCAAACAAATAAATTTAAATGGTTAAATTATAATTAGATATTTCAACTCCTTAGACTTTATTAAAATATTTTATTTTTATTTTTATCACCTACACTTCTGAATTGTTCAAGTTAAATTTTAATTTAATATTCTAAACCTATTAATTAATATTTTTTTGTTATTTAAAATTATAATACATTTTCATAAAATGTTAAATTTTCAACCATTAACAGTATCATTACATGGAGATGGTAAAGTGGAGAATAGCTGGAAAGTCAAGTTAGTGGAGGGCACTCCTCTCATAAACTACAACCTCGAAACACAAGAAGAAAATGGCGCTTTACAGACGATTTATTACAAACATAACTGAACTACAATTCTACAACCACAACAACAAACAGATAAAATGAGAGAGAAAGTAAAGCAACATATTCAAACAAATTAAAGTTAACATCGTCATGAACATTAAAATGAATGTTCATGCATCTTACTGGGCAACCCGAACGTTGGAGAAACAGACAAGGAAGCAATACTTTTTATTCATTTTCTCCACAAGCTCCTGGACTTTTTCCACGTCTTCTTTCCGCTCAATCTCAACATTGGAAAACAAGAACCCTTCTTTGACTTTGAACCCACCTTCATCAAGCTCTTCCCTTTTCTTCTTATCATCATCCTGAAACAACACCCTCGACCCAAACTGAACATTGGAGAAGCAAACCCAGAATGTCTTAATTGCTGTGATGAATCTTCTTCTGACCTTTATTTTCTTTCTTCTTCTTCTTATCCTCTTTGTCTCCATCTTCATCGTTATATATTGGTGATTCTTTCATGTTGTGTTCCTCGGGTGGAACTAGGTGGTAAGTGTAACCTGTCTTGTTCTTGAATTCCATGATGAGATCGATCGATGAACTACGTGGCGTTTTCTGATTGAGATCTATAGGGTTGATTAACAATGGCAAGATAAAGATGAATGAAGCATGTGGCTTCTTTTGATTGCTTGGTGTTAGATATCAATTAATATATATATATATATATATATATATATATATATATGATGGGGTTGATCTCCTCAAGAAGTCAACACGTACCAGAACATAATTTGTGAACACCGATTCTAGTTACACGTATAATTTTTCTATTGGGTGTATTCTGAAACTTAGCTTGTAAGATTCTCTTGATTTGACATTCTGGGTTAATTATCTATGGGCCCGTGGGATTTTTAAAACTGAAAAAAATAAAATAAAAATTGAGCCATATACTAAGTCTTGCTGACTGGGATATTAACTGTGGTATGGATCACACAGTATCACCAAGACGTTCCTCTCAATTATACTCTATTAACAATCCAATTTTAGATAAACTACTATAATTAGGAAATCCCCTTAGTAACATCACTGAGGGTTCTTTTTCACTATTGGTGTACTATCACTACAAAAAAACAGACTTTCAGTGGCAACATTTGGCGACTACTTTTAAAGTCACCGCTGAAAGTCAGACTTTCAGTGGCGATAATAGCGTTGACTTTCAGCGGCGACCTTTAATGTCACTGCTGAAGGTTTGACTTTCTGCAGCGACTCTTATGTGTCACCACCGAAAGTGATTTTCAGTGGCAACATTAAGTCGCCGCCGAAAGTTTAATTTGTAATTTTTTAAAACTATAATTTTCCCCTTTTTTCCTTCCTTCAGAGAGTTCACAGACACAGAGCAGTGGAGATCGAAATTACGCGGATGGCAGAAACCCTCAAAGTGGTTAAGTCTCCATCCTTGCAGCCCAAAGCTCAGTGGCCAACGACTCACCCTCTTGCCATCTCTCTCGATCTCGACGACTGATAAGTGCATATTTTATAATTAAATGAGTATCAATTCTGAGATATATTGAATTAAATTTATTACTATTGTATATATCTTGCAGGAGTTATTAGCTGATTGAGAAAGGAGCAGAAAAAGGAAATAAATTTGAATTAATTGTGTGGTATGATAGAGTGAATAAAAAATATTTGGAGGTGATTGGAGATCTCAAAAGGATATTGCATATCCTTTATTTAAGAAAGAAGCAGATCACGGACCAAGTCAGCCTAAGGGAATTATTATATAAAGGAAGGGGCAGCACACAAAAGAGGAAGCACGGAAGAAAGAAAAAAAATATCCTTATGCTCTCTAAATTTCGGTATTTACCAAAGGTTTAGAGAGAAAATGGCTGAAGAAAGAAAGAAGGACGTGACGGCTGAAGAAAGAAAGAAGGACGCAAGAACAATTCTGATTTTCATCTCTTTTCTTTTATTCTGTTAACCTAGCCATGCTTGGCTAGTCTTCTTTAGTAGTTAGGGCGAGGATGAACCCTATGCGAATTTGAGTATTTGTTTGAATTCTCTATTGAACGTTATTTACCATGATTGAATGAATTATCTTTGCTTAAAGCTTTCTTAAAGATTGATCACCTTTTAGATTGTTCATAGGTTGGTGTATGACAATAGAGATGTTGGTGCATTTAACTAGAACCGTTAATTCGTCATAGAGTTGCATGACCTAGACATAGCTAGGCTTACGAGTTTATGCGATCTCATAATTCTGGTTTATATAATCTTTCCAAACAATACTAAGACATTAGGTTGTTTTCAAAGATAACGGACTAAGGTAGCGTCAAGACATTGGGACTTAGTCTAATTTTAGAGAATTGATCGTCAATCATGGGAATAATAATCAATTAGGGATTTAATTCAAATACTTAGAGGAACATAGGGGAATTCTATGCCCTAGCGCGTTTTCTCTATTGATTATCTTTTCTAAACAATCGTTCTTGAGATTGGGGAATAGTTTTATTTCAACACTACGAGTAGTTATTGAAACTCTAGATTGAATTTTTCTTTTTTTTTGTTATCCTACTCGTTTATGCGAGGTACCACCGACGAAATTCACCGCAATTTGATCCACGAAATTTAAAAGACAGCAAGGAGAAACTGGAAACTTGCTAAACAGAGAAAAGGAAAGGCTAGTAACTCTAGTACTGAGACTGAACCGGTTATAATGGCAGAAAATGTTACAGATCCTCCTCCTCCTCCTCCAAAAAGGACCATGGGCGATTACATGACGCTTAATCCTGCCAGGGCTGCAACTAGCATTGTCAATCCTGCTGTGAATGCAAATAATTTTGAAATCAAGCCATCCCTCATAAGCTTGGTTCAACAACGCTCTTTTAGTGGGAGTGATTTAGAGGATCCTAATCAGCATATTGAGACTTTTCTGCAGATTTGTGATACCATCAAGATGAATGGGGTTTCTGAAGCGGCTATTCGTGTGAGACTGTTTCCTTTCTCTTTGACGGGGAAAGCAGGAGCTTGGCTTCGTTCTTGTCCTAATGGAAGTCTCTCCACTTGGGACATTATTACCATAAAGTTCCTTGAGAAATTTTTCCCTCCTTCTAAGTATACAAAGCTGTTGTCAGACATCCGTTGCTTTACTCAAGGCAATGGGGAATCATATTATGAAGCTTGGGAAAGATTCAAGGAGTTGCTTCGGAAGTGCCCACAACATGAGCTGCAAGACTATGATCAGGTGAGAATATTCTTCAATGGGATGCTTAGTCCTCTAGGATGATAGTTCCACCAAACCACCACTACTGATCTGGAAAAGGCTTTGACACAGTTGACTCTTACCACTACTGAATACATACAGGGGTCAGAAGCTTTCCGGAATGAAACAAACTCTTCTCTCAAAAATCAGGAGGATTCGATCCGAAATTTGGAGAATCAGATTGGTCAGTTATCAAAGCAAATAGCAGAGAGAAGCCAAGGGTCATTCCCTAGTGATACTGTAGTCAATCCAAAGGAGCATTGTAAGGCCATAACTACAAGGAGTGGTATAGTGGTTCAGCGGTTCAGCCGGTTGAGAAATCTGTTCCGATGAAGGACAAGTCTGAGAAAGGGGAGGAAGAGGTTGAGAAATGTAATGTGCAGCAGGTTCCAAAGGAGATAGCTACAAAGAAGTCTCCCACTCCTTCTTATGCAAAACCTCCTTATCCCCAAAGGTTGAAGCAGCAGATTCAGAAACAACAGTATGCCAAGGTTCGGGATATTTTTAAGAAATTGCAGATTAACATTCCTTTTGCGAAGCTCTTGAAAATATGCCTAATTATGCAAAGTTCATGAAAGATTTGCTTTCCAAGAAGCATAAGTTGCAAGAGGCGAAAGCTTGATAGCATTGACTCGGCGGTGTAGTGCCATCAAGAGCACTTTGTGATCTGGGAGCTAGTATTAATTTAATGCCCTTATCTGTTTCAAAAGCTCTTGGAATTAAAGAAATGAAGCCTACTATGATGTCATTACAGTTGGCGGATAGGTCCATTAAGAAGCCAGAAGGTGTCATTGAGGAGGTGCTTGTGAAAGTGGACAAATTCATCTTCCCGGTGGATTTTGTGGTTCTTAACATGGAGGAAGATGCTGAAATTCCTTTACTTTTGGGAAGACCCTTCTTGGCTACTACTAGAGCGGTAATTGATGTAGCTGCAGGAAAAATGGAGTTTCAAATGAATGATTAGAAAGTCACTTACTTTGTGTTTCAACCCATGAAATACCCAGCTGATAATAGTGACTGATTCAAAATTGACGTGGTTGATGAGGCCATTCAAGAAGTTTTTCAAGAAGGTTCAGATGAGCCTATGGAGGATGATCATGCTCAATTGTTACAAGTGGAAGAAGAGGTTTCTGCAAAGGAGAATTCTGATTTACAGGTTGAGGAGCTGAAGAAGAAAGATTATGATGCGCCACTGTTACTCCTAAGGTGGAACTAAAGGAGCTCCCTTCTAATCAAGTATGTTTTTCTAGGGAAGGATGACACTTATCCCGTTATTGTTAGCGCTGAGTTGTCCCCTACTGACGAAGAGAAGTTGCTGAAAGTTTTGACTACCCACAAGACTGCCATAGGGTGGTCTATATCTGATTTAAAGGGGATTAGTCCTTCATTTTGCACTCATAAAATTCTTATGGAGGACCATGTGAAACCAGTAAGGCAGCCCCAGAGGAGACTTAACCCGACTATGAAGGAAGTGGTGAGAAAGGAGGTGGTGAGAAAGGAGGTGGTGAAACTGTTAGATGCAGGCTGGAGAATGTGTGTGGATTGTAGGAGGTTGAATGATGCCACTCGCAAGGACCACTTTCATTTGCCATTCAAGAAAAAAACCAAGAGATGGCATGACAGGAGGATTCTTCCAAAAGAGTTTCATCCGGGACAACAGGTATTACTTTATAACTCTCGTTTAAAACTTTTCCGGGAAATTGAAGTCTAGGTGGTCGGGACCGTTTGTAGTCAAAGAGGTTACACCTTTTGGTGCAATTGCAATTGCACCAATAGGTTCAGATGACGCTTTTAAGGTGAATGGGCAGAGATTGAAGCCTTACCATGGTGGAGACATTGACAGATGAGGAACCTCCGTGGCACTGGAAGCTGAGAATTAAGGTGATATCCGTCAGGCTAAAGACGTTAAACAAGCGCTGATTGGGAGGCAACCCCAATAAGTTTTCTTTTTCATTTTTATTTAGTCTTAGTAGTTATTCGTAGGATAGGAAGGATGTGAAAAGTGTGGATCAAATTATAAGTTCCATGCAAAAAAAAAAAAAAATTAGTCCGAAAGTTGGCGCCCAAGGCGCCAACTCTCGGGAAAACAAAGAATAAAAAATAAAAAGGTTGCAAAAAAAAAAAATTTCAACGCCAAGTGCGTTATCTGACCCGGATGGTCAAGGCCCTTTGCATCAAGCAGAATATTGACCCAACTAGTTGTCAACCAGCTGAGGACAACAACGATTCCGACGATGCGGTCACACCAGAGGACGACGATGACCACTCCGATGACTTTTGACAGAGCACTCCACATCGAGTTAGAGGCTTAAACCGGGGAGTACTAGTTCCCTTCCTTTTATTGATTGTTCCAACATTGAGGACACTGTCTGATTTATGTGTAGGGTAGGGATATGATTTCTTTAGTGTTGCTTGTTCTTATTCAATTGAAAAGAATTCCCTTGAAAAAACTTCTTGAGTTTTTGTTCAGATTGACCTTAACTTTGAGCATCATCTTAGAGAGTATTATCAAGTAAAACAATAAAAAGGAAAAGAATGTGTCAACTAAGCCCCTGAGCATTGAATTTTTGTAGCAATCTGGAAATGTTTTGAATATTTTGATACTTGATTCCTCTAGGAGATGAGATTATGCCCTTTGTTGGCCAAGAAAAACTTTTGTTTAGGGAAAGGACTCAAGTGAGAGAAAAAAAAAAGAAAAAAAGAAAAAATAAATAAATAAAAAACAACTCCAATGACTTCTCTAGACCTACTTAGTAACCGGTGCTGCATCACCCATGTGCAGGGTCGCGTCAAACGGTAAGGTCAAAGAGGGTTATGAGTTGAGCTAAAAGCCTCTTGAGGTGCTGTTGGAGTAACCGAGTAACCGGTCTTGCATAACCCATGTGCGGGGTCGCGTCAAGGGGACCTACAACGGCTCAAGATTGAGGTGCTGTTGGAGTAACCGAGTAACCGGTGCTGCATCACCCATGTGCAGGGTCGCGTAAAAAGGGGACCTACAACAGCTCAAGAAAAAAAAATGAAAACAAAAAAAAGTTATTTCTTACATGAGGATCCCTATGAAATTAACTGCAAAGCTTGGTTTAGTGGGGGTATTTGAATTTTTCTGGAGGAATTAAGTAGGATAATATTCTTCTACTAATTTTATTGTTGTGCTTATTACTGGCTAAGCCTTTGATCATGGGATGTTAAGAGATTATTATGATTGTTTAAGGCTATTGGCTTAGTGACACAGTCTTATAAGACATTAACTGAATAAATTTTGATAACATGAACTGAGTGTGGTGGTAAACTGCTCGTTGTTTAAGGAATTCAAAAACAATGTCATTTTCATTTAGATAATGAATTCTCTTTCTTTTGTTTGAGGACAAGCAAAGATTTAAATGTGGGAGAACGACAAACTCTTGTCATTTCTCCATCTCCCGTCTCTCTAAATCTGGATCTCGGCCTCTCACGATCTCGCCCTTGAACTTGCCTTCAGCCTCGTTTCAAACGCCTTATAGGTTCGTTTCAAACGATTCTTCACTCTATCTTTGTCTTTTTTCTATTTCTGAAATTATTCACTGCAATCACTCATACATGTTTTGCATCTTTTCCGTAATTTCTGGGAAACGGTTCTTGTTTAGTTGTTCCATATTGAATTTGGAAGTCTGAGTCTAGCAGATCTGTCACAATCGTATTCCCCCTCCTCCTTCAGAAGTTTTCATTTATTTTTTTATCTTCGAAATCTGAGAATAGTGCTTTGCTTGTTAACCGATTTCTTTAGGTTCTAATGAAAATTGTATTTAATGTATTCCATCTCATTTCACACCAAAGCTGAAGTTTGCTAAACTTCAACAAAGGATAACTATGTCTATTGATTATTGTGCAACGTTTAAATTTCGTCCTTATATGCTACCACTTTAATTTTAAATTTTGTTGAAAAATCAACAAGCAAGCTTCTCTTTATTACGTTTTTCCTTTTGCTTTCATTTAGATGCCGCATGGTTTGGCTTGTTTGGGGACTGCATATGCTGCCATAATGAGAAATTTACATATATTGATTATGTGTTTTGATATTTGCTGATCACAATGATCCGAGTCTGCAATATTGCTGATCTTACTTCGCTCTCAGTATCTCTGACACTAGTGAATGGGGTAAGTTTTCAATTCCAATGTAGGAATCCATGATGATCTCAGGTCAAAGGGCATTGTGACGCGGTTATACATTAGAAAAGCTTATGACTTAATCCATGCAGCTTTCTCATAGTGGGTCGGTCCAGCACCTTGTACTCTTATAAGTGCCTATGACTTTGATTTGTATCTCCATACCTCATCAAAGTCATACTGGTCTTATTTCATCTTCGCTCCCGCGTAGATGACCGACCAAAGACATTTAGGATAATCAATCAGATATATCCAATGATACAGTTATCACTATAAACATGCAAATGAAAATGATAACTAAATGAAGAATGCTTTAAATGACATTCACGTTTAAAGTACAATGACTTGCCCCTAAGGCATAATTTCCAACACTTTCAAGCTTCCTTACAACCGAGTAAGTGATCCTAACTTGGTTTCTCTCATTTCTTCTTAGTTTTTCATATTTTTAGTATTGAAGATAGGGTTAAGGTGCAAATTGGCCAACGAAGTATTACACTAGGAGCACCGGGCACAAAAATGTTTTGAATGGAGCAAAAATACTAATGAACAATTGAAAGGGGGCAAAAATATCAATCAAGAATTTAAAACTTGTGAAAGTAGCACAATCCCTGTTTTGGTCTATTCGCCAAAGTTTTAAATTCTTCATTGGTATTTTTGCTCCCTTTCAATTGTTCATTAGTATTTTTGCTCTCTTCAAAACAATTATGTTCCCAGTGCTTCTAACGTAATAATTTGTTGGCCAATTTGCACCTTAACCCTTGAAAATATAGGGTTCTAAGTGGCTTTCAAATTTGCTGAGGTTTCTACCGAATCTTTTGAGTTTAAATGGATTATATGATTTAGATAAGATGTTTAATCATTTTGGTTTTGTTGGATTTGAGGTTATATGAATTTTTGAGCTATGGTTTGACTCTAGAGTTAGATTTTTGCTAAGATATGATAATGTGATGTTTGGAAGTGAGTTCCGGTGACTGGGTTATGTCAATGAGTTATATATGAGGTTTAATCAGTTTAGATTATTGTCTAACCTTGATTTTATCACATGGGTATTTTGATATGGAACTCCAAGTATAAAATTGGAGATTTGAGTTAATTGGAGTAATATAGAGTTGGTAATTGATTTAAATGAGCAAATTGAGATATTTGACATGAAGGTATAATGTTGCGATGACTAAATTAGAATGTTGTTCAGAGTTTGGATGTTTAGAGGGACATAGCTAGAGCCTTTAAATGCCTTGTTTAACCACTCAATTAGTTGAATACTAAATGGTGGCTATAATTGATTGTTCTAGATTGATTTGTGATTTACAGTTGAGCTTGGATTGTTGTGGTATTACTTTGTTTTGGCGGGAGGTGAGCACTTTCCTCTTTTTGTGCATGTTTGTATTTTGTAGCGGTTTTGAGGATTAATTGCTACAAATGTGAAGACTCTTTGCATTCTGTAGCAATTTTATGAAAACCGCTACAAACTTTTGTTATCATTGAAGAATAGCAGCAAGAAGCTAAACATTGGTTTGAAATTAGTTTCCCCCAGATAAAAATATGCAAATGTGGTGCTAGGTAACATGATAAGTATAACATGATACCCACGACAACCCGCGCCATTTGTAAATTTTATCACAAGGCAAGCTACTTTGAAACCAATGTTAGGCTTCCTATTGATTATTCTTCACACAATATAATTTGCATGGAAGTGCTTATATAGCTTCAAACTGTGTAGCGGTTTTTATAAGAAACCGCCAAAAATCTACCAAGTATTTCCATTTTGTAGTAGTTAGTTATCATAATCGCTACAAATGTGCAAGACTCTTTGCATTCTATAGCGATTTTTACATACAACCGCTACAAAAGGTCAGGCTGTTTGACTTTTAATTTGTAGCAATTTTTTCTTCTAAACCGCCACAAAAAAAAAAACCATCACATCTTTTGACCATAAAACGTGCCTTGCTTGCATCACATTTGTAGCGGTTTATTGAATTGAAATGCTACAAAATTGGCGCCAACTTGGAGTCATATTTTGTAGCAGTTATTTTGTGGTAACCGCTATAAAGTTCGTTTCCTAACCGACGCGAGTGTTCTCATTGCAAAGTTGTAGCAATTTCAGTCTAAACCGATATAGAAAATGATTTCTGTAGCGGTTTTTTTTTTCTGCTAAAAATTAACCACTACGAACTATCAATTTTTTTTAATGCCATGGTTCGGTCTTGTGCTCTATGGCTCTATGGGTTTTGGCCAATCCATATTACTTGATCAGTGAATTTGTTGAGTTAAACTACTATTCACGTGGGTGAATATTAGTCCATGGGTTTGGTGGGAGGAAATAAGGGACGATTGAGAATAAATTGTTGTTATTAGTTTATGTGCATCCATGTGATAAATATGAGAAAGAGATTATGATATTGTAATAAATTGATATACATGTAACCATGTGACATTATTTTTAAAATGCTATGAATTTATAATTGTCCCACTTGATACCTCATGAGCACTCATTTGTATGCCTGATGAGAGGGATTGTTGGTTGCTGAGACTTTTGTCTCATCCCATTAATTTAACTTTTTTCCATGTGATAGTTCTCGTGTGGATCCATCAGGGAATACTTCGGAAACTTAAGCTACTTTTGCTAAGTGTAGCTAGTGCTTTTATCTTTTTGGTTTATGCTGGATTATTGTATATTGTTAGGTTAAGGCTCATCCTGCATACTCTGATTTATTTTGAAGATTTGATATATTGACTATATAATTTTGATTTTCTATTATTGAATTGCTTTTGATGATTTTGGGTAGCCTAGAGACCTTAGTATTGAGTCTTAAACTTGTAGATCCACATCTTCCTTTAAATTGAATATTTTGTTATGTGATGAGGAATTATTCAAATAAAAGAGTTTGAACTTGGTGGTAAATGTTTCTAGACTTCAAGAAATCCAAAGCTCAATTGTGTGGTTGAATTATTGTTAAGGGGTTTAGTTCTTTTAATCATGATAGTTCTTTTGAAAATTAAATTTTAAACTTTTCTATCATGGTTAACATGTTTTAATAATCAATACTCTTTCAGAGCCATGAATCATGATAGTGCTTGGATGAATGATTTGGTTAAATATTGTTAAGCGCTGTTATATGGAAAGGATTTTACACTATTCAATGCCCTTCGCAACTCTTTCTTGTACATCATATTATGAACATATAATTATTATTGTCAAGCTTACAAGTTGACTCTCTAAATTTACCACTTTACGTTCTACCTTACAAAATAGTGTGGAATCACTCTTAAACTCATGCTAGTTGTAAACTTAATCAAACTAGCGAGTTTACACAACAAGTTTAGGGTTTTTACATTTCTAACTATGTTAACACGCTCTACAAATTTTTTTCGATTTGATTTTGCTAGCTCAATGGCTTTATATATGAATTTTATAAAAAATCTTTGTTGAATATGATAAAATATGAAGGTTTTGATGTATTTAATTTCAATTATTTGAATTTAAAATATATTTAAATCAAACTATTGTTATTTTTTATATTTAAATTATTTAATTATATACTACTAATACTTATTTATTGATCAAAATAAACTCTTAAAAATTACGAGTTTACAATTCAAGTCTACGATATAATTTAACGTTAGTGTCATTCGTGAATTTGACATCCTTGTATATAATAATAATGATGTATTATGATAAAAAGAACTGGCGTTCGATAAGATCAAGTTGTCTAGCATACCTTACGTGGTGATTAAGGCGCTGATTACTAAACAAATTGTCGTCATCGAGATCATGAAGTTGATATATTCTTATATTAAGCTTTTTTGTGCTCAGTTTTTTTATATCAGTTTCTCGATTAGCTCTTTGTTTTGTTTTGTTTTTGTGATAGTCCCTCTTTGTTTTTTTAATTCAACTTAATTAAGGATGGATTCAATATTAAATCGCCACGGGCTTTTCAAATTCTTTAATTTACAGACGTGTTCACGTACGGTATGAACATGGGTTTTAAGCCACCATTTCGACTTCCCCAGATGTACCTTGACAAAAGAAAATTTGAATTCAAAATTTTCAGTCAAAATATGTGCTAGCGGTATAATTTCTTGTAGGTTCAGAATTGTTTATATAGAAGCCATGGGAAAGTTTTTGTTGTATCAACTTTGCTTCAAAAATATTTTAAAAAAAAAGAGTAAAGTCATCTTAAATTTAAAAAACTAACATTGAAGATTGAAATATTAACATCGTTCTTAACATTTTTTATGGCTAGGGGCAAATATTGATCCAACAAAAATTTTGAATACCTACATTTTAAATGCGAAAACTTACTAGGTAAAATTGGACTTTAACCTTCTTTTATTAATAATATAATGAGTTTGTTTGAGATCACTTTTATCTCATGAAAATAAAAATATAAAAATTTTAGGGAAAATATTTTATAAAGACCATTAAAAACACTAAAAGACAAAAGGTAATTTCAATATTCATAATATAATACAGGTAAAACTCTAGATGAGACATCTCTACATTAACAATAAACCCCTCTCGTCCTGTAAGCACATATGAGTTGTTCAGTTCTAAGGAATATCAAATTAAGCAACATTGGTTTAGGAGGAAAAAATAAATGAAAAAGACCTTGATACAAGTATTTGAACATAGCAACTATTCATAAACAATAACATGGCTGAGTTGAGCTTACAAATCCTTTTATTTACAACCCTCCAAAACCCAATTAAACAGATCAAAAAAAATGTGCCATGCTAATCTAAGTCATCATATGCCTCCCCCATTCCAAGCTCAGTCTCAACATAAAACAAGAATCCATCTTTGACGAGCCGGGTAATATATTATGAGTCCCACAAGTGAAGTGTTATTTATAAACTCAAGGACCTCGATCTCTCACTTAAATCTAATCGACTTTCTAATTAATGTGGAACTCATAATATCATACTCATCATAACCCCTCTTCTTCGTCTTATTGTTCTCATCAGCATCACAACCTATATATGATACATAGATACAAGTATACATGTAGGGTACAATACAAAACAGAACATCAAATATATAGCAAATTTTAGCAAAACACTCGATCAAAGTATGTGTTTCTGAACCATCGGTATCACATAGCTAACAAAACTCTGGAGGCAATCTGAACAGTGGAGAAGCAAACCCCAAATTTCTTTCTGAAACGAAGCTTCTTATTCTCTGTCTTCTTGTTCTTCTTCTCTTTCGCTTCATCTTCCTCCATATTATATGTTTGTGATTCCTTTAAGATGGGTTCTTTCAGGTGTTCGAAGGGGTCCTCAGAGCCAGAGGAAAGTAGGTCGTAACCTCTCTTCTTGGATTCCATCATGAGATCGCTGAACTGATAAGGTTTTTTGGGGGTTGTTTGATGATAAACTCAGACCAGAAAACACTGTTTCTCTATTTATTCGAATGTGGTGGGGCTGATTCTTCAAGAAGTCTAACACGTTTGTATTGTTGTGTCTACTGAATTAGGAGTCTAAGCTCGTATTATTTAATTGGCATTCTGGATGTTTCGATATTATGTTGAATAAGTCATTCTGTACTAAATATTTAAAACTCCAAAATTTTGAACCATATGCATATTATGATACATAAGAATTAACTGCCGTTGAATGATCAAGTTTAGTGTATATAGGGTGGTTTGTTGGCGATTAAGGAGTTGATTGTTTGTATATCAAGCTAATTTATTTCATGAGATCATCATATGCAAGCAGTTATATATAAAAATATATATAGTCTTATCAAGTTCAAGGGAGGCCTGTCCTAAATAGAAAATAACTTTCGGAAACCTCTCTACTTCCCTTATTCCTCATTCCCTCTGTTTTCTTATCTTCACCGTTAGATTAACTTTCGACGGTGGAGCCAAACCCATTCCATCACCATGAGCATTCCCTGGACCTTGAATTCCATCAGGACCCATTGGCCCCGTACCACCTCGCTTCCCTTGCTTCCCATCGGTTATCGCTAGCTAACTTGCAATTCAGCTGCCTTCCCTCAATCATCTTCACCGGATCCACAAGTGCCGCTTGCGCACCTTCTGGCGTCTTGTACACAAAAAGTGCAAACCCCTTCGACTTACCAGTCTGCTTATCATACCCTAATGGCCCCTCCTCAATCTCTCCATAAAGTGAGAAGTGAGCCAACAATTTATCGGCCGGTAGATCAGACGGCACATTTGCAACATATATCTTCCGCATCGCTATGTCGGCAGAGTTGGTATTTGATCCCGTATTCCTAACAGCTGCAAGCTGCGTCTCAATAACGCGACCATCTATCCTCTTGCTGGGTTCCTTCAGAGCAAGCAAAGCACCATCAACGTGCTTGAAGGTGACAAGTCCATAACCCTTGGACTTACCAGTAGCCTTGTCAAGAATGACAATGGCTTCTTCAAGCTCACCATAGGCGGAAAACAGGGAGCGGAGGCCGTCAGTGGTGGTCTCCCATCCAAGACCACGGATAAACAGCTTGCGTTGGGTGACATCAGGGTCAGCGACAGACCGCACGGCGTCGAGGACGTCAGCGTGACGAACGACGGCTTCTTGGAGAACATCGATGAGCTGCTCGGGGCTGAAGCGCTCAATGATTTTGCGAGCGTCGGAAGGAGTGAGGTTTAAGTCGGAATCGGAAGTGACGACGCCGTTGTCATCAAGCTTTCGCTTCTCGGTGGGATCCATTGAAACGGATGAGAAAGTCGAGGCCAAAATCCAAATAGCAAAAACCCTAACCCTGACACTGGGAGGAGAATAGTGAGAGTTGCGAAGCAAACCAACAGAAGCAGAAAGAGAATAAAAAAATTAAAGGCTATCTGTTATAACACTAAGAGAAATGTGGAATAAGAAAGAAGATAGAATTCCAAAGAGTAGAGAAAGGAGTTGCAACACCCATATCGGCCTCGCCCTTTTGAGTGACGGATAGAGGGATTCTCTTTTAACAAATATCATATATAATCTAATTACTACTGATTAACATGTAACAAAGTTTATGGCGGCAAAGCATTTCCCGGTTGGATTTCAGACAATACTGGTATAATTAAAAACAAGTGGCAAACTATAATCCCCGATGGGTTAAATATTAATACAGTCATCCACTCTGTGTCTACAAGGCCAAAAAAAATACAGTTATCCAAACCCAAAATAAATATTAAAAATAATTTTCCTCCGTCACCAACAACTCCACTTACTCCAGCTCTGTAGTCTTACCCTTGTCACCATATTCATTTGTTAATCTCATATGTAATGCATAAACAGTGTATGTATGTAACCATAATTAGGAAAAACACCAGATATCAGCATTTAGTAACAAACGTGCAGTAACACAAATACAACATACCATAAGCACAATGTTAACTACAGAAGGACTACATGTCCTAGAAACAAACGCAGGATTGCTCAACAAAGCAAGCCCCGGATCCATAGCGCTCGGAAAAACACAGTAGTTGGGTTCTGAACCCAGACCACACTGAATGCACATAAACGCATGTCCCTTTTCAGGAGACACGGGTGCACAATCATGGAAAAACAAACATACATGGTAACACAAGGCATATGAGGATTAAGGTTACTACCTGGTAGTTGTCTATAAGTGTTTGTAAAATTTTCTCGGGTGCACGAAAAATCAAAGTAACCCTAAAATAATCAAAATGTAAATATAAATAACTCCTCTTTAAAATATTTATCTGCTGATTTAAAAATAAGCCTTTCCCAATCATCCAAAAATCTAAGTCCCTAAAATCCTATAATACATATGAGTTGTTCAGTTCTAAGGAATATCAAATTAAGCAACATTGGTTTAGGAGGAAAAAATAAATGAAAAAGACCTTGATACAAGTATTTGAACATAGCAACTATTCATAAACAATAACATGGTTGAGTTGAGCATACAAATCCTTTTATTTACAACCCTCCAAAACCCAATTAAACAGATCAAACAAAATGTGCCATGCTAATCTAAGTCATCATATGCCTTCCCCATTCCAAGCTCAGTCCCAACATAAAACAAGAATCCATCTTTGACGAGCCGGGTAATATATTATGAGTCCCACAAGTGAAGTGTTATTTATAAACTCAAGGACCTCGATCTCTCACTTAAATCTAATCGACTTTCTGATTAATGTGGAATTCATAATATCATACTCATCATAACCCCTCTTCTTTGTCTTATTGTTCTCATCAGCATCACAACCTATATATGATACATAGATACAAGTATACATGTAGGGTAAAATACAAAACAGAACATCATATATATAGCAAATTTTAGCACAACACTCGATCAAAGTATGTGTTTCTGAACCATCGATATCACATAGCTAACAATACTCTGGAGGCAATCTGAACAGTGGAGAAGCAAACCCCAAATTTCTTTCTGAAACGAAGCTTCTTATTCTCTGTCTTCTTGTTCTTCTTCCTCTTCTCTTTCGCTTCATCTTCCTCCATATTATATGTTTGTGATTCCTTTTGAGATGGGTTCTTTCAGGTATTCGAAGGGGTCCTCAGAGGAAATTAGGTCGTAACCTATCTTCTTCTTGGAATATTATATTACATAATGAGATCGCTGAACTGATATGGTTTTTTGGGGGTTGTTTGATGATAAACGAACTCAGCCCAGAAAACACTGTTTCTTTATTTATTCGTATGTGGTGGGGCTGATTCTTCGAGAAGTTAACACGTTTGTATTGTTGTATCTAGTGAAATAGGATTCTTAGCTCGTTACCTCCGTCCTAATTATGAAACATATTAAATATATTTTAGAGAGATTAAATATAGGAGTTAAATTAGTTAATTTTATTTATTTTCCTAAAATGCCCTTATATAAATTTAGTTAATTAGCTAGTCGACTTCTCTAAGCTCGTATGTCGGATCCAACATGTTTCATTCTAGTACAAGGCCAACGCATATTGATCCCTGAAACTTTCAAATTTCAACATTGACCTGGGCAAAAAAGTCCAACGCATGTTTTTTCACGTGTTATGTATTGTATTAATTTAGGTGTATTATTGAAGGGTTATTTTAAGAAGAAATTGACAAAAATTAAAATGTTGTCTTATAATTAGGACCAAAACCAGCTCTCAAATATTATCCTGTAATTAGGGTTGGAGGGAGTATTATTTAATTGGCATTCTAGATCTTTCGATATTATGTTGAATAAGTCATTTTGTACTAAATATTTAAAACTAAAAATTTTGAATCATATGCATAAAATAATACATAAGAATTAACTGCCGTCGAATGATCAATATTAGTAAATATAGGGTGGTTTCTTGGCGATTAAGGAGTTGATTGTATGTATATCAAGCTAATTTCTTTTCATGAGATCATCGTATGCAAGCAGTTATATATAGAAATACATATAGTCTTATCAAATTCAAGTGTTACCTATCCTTAAAATAACTCCCGAAAACCTCGATCTCTACTTCCCTTATTCCTCATTCTCTCTGTTCTTTATCTTCACGGTTAGATTAACTTTATGATGGTTGAGAATTAATATTTAACAAAACATTAAAAAAAAATATAAAATATTTTAATAAAGTTAAGCAAATGCAAATTTTAACTGTTTATTCTATTTATATATTTTTTGTTATTTGATATTATAATATATTTTGTAACATATTAAATTTCAACTGTACATAGTTTCTCATGGTGGAGATCACATAGGAAGTGAAGGTTATTTCAAATAAAAAGGTTTTCTTCGACGCAAATGTCTTGTGGGAGAGAGAAACGGCTTTGCTTAACTTTCTCTGGGAGCAAATACTCTCAGTGCTCACTCCTCACTCCTCATCCCTCAGTATCCCTCAATCTCGGCCGTTCAATATTTAATCCAACCGCGTAGAAAGGGACACATCATACATTTCAAAATACCACATGCGGTAAATATGAAGTTTTTGGAATGTATGACGTGTCTCTCTCTATGTGGTTGGATCAAAAATTAGACAGCTGAGATGGAGAGATACTGAGGGATACTGAGGTGCCTGCTTCTGAGGCAATCCGCGTCCAACTTTCTCTCCATGCTCCGGGACGGTTTAATGTTTTATGATAATAGTATTATAATATGAAATACATAAATTCAAATAAATAAATTTAAATGGTTAAATTATAGTTAAATATTTGAACTCCGAAGAATTTTATGATTTTTTTTTTTAATTGAGTAAATATCATTGTAATACCCGGATATTTATCTGGAATATTATAAATAAAAATTGGATATTTCTGATAAGTGAAATTTCAATCTCCGGTCTTGTATAAATACAGACTATTTTCTAGGTAGAATTTCTGTAGGAAATCAGGGAAATTAAGGGCCAAAGTGCCAAAATGACCAAAATGCCCCTAGAAAGGGTAATTAACTTAGAAAATTTATGAAAAAAATCCTAAAAGACAGTTAAATGACCAAGTGAGTTAGGAGAGTATATAATCTCTAATTATTGTAATTTTATAAATTATGAAATTGGAGAAATTGTGAAATACTCAAAAGAAGTGAAATGACCATAATACCCTTGTAATTTCTAAAAATGCAAGAGGCATGAAAATACTAATGTTAATACAAGAATATGAAGGTAATGAGGCTTTGTAATTAAGAAAATTATCAACAGGTGATAATGAAGTAATTAAGTAATATTGGGCTAATTACTTAAGCATAAGCAAAGGAAATTCAGTAATAATTATGTGAAGCTCAAAAATTAGTGGAAATTAGTGGAATATTAGTAAAAATGTATTTACTAATTAATTGGAAATTTTTATGAAAAATCATTGAGTTTAGGTATTTTTAAGCCTAAATACAAGAATGGACCAATTAGGGATTTTTGTGGAATTTTTGGGAAAAAGTAAATAAATAAATGATAAAATAATTAATTAAATAAAAAATAAATATTTATTAATATAATTAAAAGGCCAACCGAAATTTGGGCCAAATAAAAAGAAAAAAAAAGAAAAAATAAATAGAACACAAGTTGGCAAGTTGCAACATTAAAATAATAATATAATTAATTAAAAGTGAAATATGTGAATAGTAATTGAAAACGAATTCCGACACCGGACACGTTCGGACACGTTTTTCGAGAAAGACTCAACTGGAATACTGGAGGCCTATATGGAATCAAAATTTAGGTTAACTTGGACATTTATACTAAGTGAGAACTTGTCTTCAGAGTTGTAAACCCGGAATTTTGAGAATTCTCCGAAATCACGCGAATCGGGTACCGATCGGGGAAAATGGTTGAACAAGTTGCAATTAATGGGTTATTACAACTTTGATTTTCCAAACAAAGCCTTAAATTTGCCAAACAAGGCCCTTGTTTTTGCCTATAAATAGATGCCTTCCCCTTGAGAAATTTCACACCTTTTCTTCCTTCTCTTGGCCGAAATTTTTGGTTGAGAAAGAAGATAAAGGAGCTCTGGGGGAATTGTGCAGCGAAGCCCTGTAGAATTGTCCGGAAAGTCTTTAACGGGTAAGTCTTTTAGTCTTTAGTTCTTAGTTTAGTAGTTAGTAGAATTGTTAGTTAGATTTAGGAAGTAGGTGACAAGATTCCTACAAATGTTTTAGAGTCTTGTTTGCGTTGAAAAAATATGCAGAGGTGTAAACATAGTAGGGATCGAGTCGCCAAAAGTTGAAGCTTCGCAGTTCTTTTAAAAGTAAGGGTAGAATTTGTTAGAATAGCCTTTAAATTTCAAGTATGATTGGGTATCATATGGGAGGGCTATTTTAGTCATTATTTTCGAAAATCATAGTTGCGTCGAAGTTCTGGCAAAATTTCGGGAAGAAAATTTGTCAGAGTAACGAAGTGCTGGCGAAATTCCGCCGATTAGGGGTAGAAGGGCAAAATGGTAATTTTTACCTAAAATGCCAGTTATAGTGCCAAATCACTAATGGAAGTGATATTACTCTTATAGGACGTCAGGAATCCTAATTTGTTGCCGTTACGCTGTCCAACGTGCCGCTGTTATGTCATGAATATCTGTTGTCTATATACTGTTTTATTTGAGCATAAGGTTAACCGTTACCTGAGATTCAATGCGGTGAATTGAATCTCAGCTATAGCTTCAGGATCCGGAGGACCACGGATCGGTGCTAGGGATAAGCTGCAGCAGGAGTAGGCTACCGGCCGAAGACACATTATCGCTTTCTGTACTTATCTTTTGAACAGGTAGGATCACTGTAATGTCAATACTATATTACACTATGGTTCATATTTTGTTATGATCAGTTACTCTTTCGCTCCTATGCTCTACTCTGATTTTTAAAAAAAAAAATCCGCTTTAGAAAATGGGATGTTACACTTTATGGTATCAGAGCAAATCTTTCTGGCAAGTGTTTAACTATGTTACCACGAACGGTTTGGTGCCGAAGGCAAGGCTAGTCTACGTGGGTGTGCCAATCAGTCGCCGTATAAGTCGGTGAGACCCCCGACGAAACCACGATATTTACGATCCGAAATATGATTTTGACCCAGTGTGCTACCCTAAGTCAATGGCTAGTATGCCCGTAGAACCAGAGAAACCTGTTGGCTCAGATCATTCATCTGATGACGACAACGTGGGGACATACAATGTAACCACTGGTCATAAACCAGTTGGATGATGTAGTATACGTTAGCATGTACATTACATCTAATATGAAAATATATATGACTTGATGCCATGTGTTGTGTTAATGTTCTAACACTTATCCGTTATTTGATATAAAGGAAAAAGTTAAAACATGGCCATCATAAGAGGTCTTAGGTGCACCAAGAGGTAGGGGCCGAGGCAGAGGCCGAGGTCGAGGAAGAGGCGGCCTCAAATGGACGTAATACCCGAGCAAAATGCTATACCAAACCAGGAACAGAACGAAGTACAAGAAGCGAGGAGAACTCTCCAAGAGCGAGAGGGCTCTCATTGATGCTCATAGCAAGACAACATCAACAGGATGAAGAAGCCCAAAGACAATTGGACGCACGTCAACACGAAGAGGAAGAGCATAACAATGAGGAAAACGAGGAGAATGAAGAAGAAGAAGAGGAGGAGGACAATGACAATCAAAGTGAGGAAGACCAGGAGGAAAATGCTGAGGAATCCGATAGATCACAATCACCTCCACGACGAGGAAGAAAGGAGAAGAATACCCAGTATTGGGTTAACCAGTTTTGTAAGCTGAAGCCGCCAACTTTTCGAGGAAAGCTGGATTTGGCGGAGGATTGGCTGAAGAGACTAGAGAAAGTATTCAGGGTGATTGACTGCCCTGAGAATCGCAAAGCCCAACTAGCGATTTACCAACTTGAAGGAGATGCCGATCGTTGGTGGGAGGTCACGGCAGAAACCCTACAGACCAATGACTGTCCCGTGACATGGGGGAAATTTTTGGAGAAATTTCATGAACAATATTTCCCTCCTTCAGTGAAAATGAACAAGGAGTCGGAATTTCTCCATATCCGACAAGGACAAGAGGAATCTTTCGACGATTACTACGCCCGGTTCACCAACCTGTCCCGATACTCAGCACATCTTCGAAGGGGCAGCGATGAAGCGATATGGTGAATATACGATTCACGGGTTAAAATATGAAATTGGTGAAAGGCTCATGTCCCACGATTCCAGAACTTGACAAGCGCGGTGGAAACTTGTCGGATGACTGAGCGCAATCTCAGAGGCTTCCAGAGATCAAGGAACTTCAACAACAATAATGCTGGTCGAGGTGGATTCAATCGCGAGAACTCTTCACTAAAGAGGAAGGCACCCTGGAGTAACCCCCGTGGTGGAAATAAAAGGCCATACCAAGCTGGGCAACGAACTATCCCAGGCAATGGGATCTCAAACGTGCCCCAAATGCAAGAAGCATCACCGGGCGTGGCTGTGAAGGGAAGCGGATATGCTTCGAGATGTCATAAGCGGGACACTATAGCGAGAGTGTATGCGAGAAGATTGAGAGGCGAGACCTCGAGCACAGGCCGCATCTTTGCACTAACGAACACAGAGGCCAGACAGTCCCCGGTGATGGTCCAAGGTACTATTTACCTTAACGGAAATCTACTTGAGGCATTGTATGATTCGGGAGCGATCATTCTTTCATTTCCTATGATTGTGCAAGTCGCCTAGGAATGAATGCCTGTAGTTTACCTTATGATTTGGTAGTATCTACACCACTGGGTGTAAAATCTTTAGCTTCTGACGCGTGTATAAACTGTACTACTAACGTGGATGGACGAGTTTCTAAAGTGGACCTTATCCGTCTACCTCTTCACGGCATCGACGTCATACTCGGTCTAAATTGGTTGACGGCCAACAGTGCGATGATCGACTGTGGCAAGAAGAAGATATCATTTCCCGGAGAAAAGTTGAAGTGAGCACGAACTTTCTCTCCGCTACGAGCCGATCGGTGCGTGAAGCAAGGATGCCATGCCCGCATGGTATTCTTTTCGATCAAAGCGAAGCCGATCTTTCACTCCGGGATATCCCGTGGTGAATGATTTTCCGATGTATTTCCGGAGGATCTCACGAGAGTTACCTCCTATCCGAGAAGTGGAGTTCAACATTGATTTGATGCCCAGTACAGGTCAATATCAAAGGTGCCGTATCGTATGGCTCCTAACGAGATGCGGGAGTTGAAGAAGCAAACTGGAAGAGCTTTTGAAGAAAGGGTTCATTCGACCCGGTGTATCACCGTGGGGAGCCCCAAGTGTTGTTTGTAAAGAAGAAGGATGGAAGTTTCCGACTCGCATTGACTACCGTGAATTGAACAAAGTAACGGTCAAAAACAAGTACCCACTTCCCGGATTGATGATCTTTTGGATCAGCTTATCTGGTTCCACTGTCTTCTCCAAAATTGATCTGCGTCGGGATATCATCGGTTGTGAGTTAAAGATGGTGATATTTCCAAGACACTTTTCAGACCGTGTACGGGCATTATGAATTTCTTGTGATGCCCTTCGGATTAACAAATGCACTGCGGTATTCATGGATTACATGAACCGTATCTTCCGACAACACCTAGACCGGTTTGTGGTGGTGTTTATTGATGACATTCTCATCTATTCCAAGAGCAAAGAAGAGCACGAAGAACATCTGCGAAAGGTGTTGAGCATACTCGTGGAGAAGCAACTCTATGCTAAACCGAGCAAATGCGAATTTTGGCCGCCTAAGTGAAATTTCTGGGCCATGTTATATCTAGCGACGGAGTTGCGGTTGATCCAAGCAAGGTAGATGCAGTTACGGGACCGGAAACGGCCGAGACGTGACGGAGATTCGTAGTTTTCTTGGTCTGGCGGGATACTACCGCAGATTCATACGGGATTTCTCGCGTCTAGCCCTTCCATTGACAAAGCTTACGAGGAAGAATCAACCCTTTGTATGGGGAGATGACTGTGAGGAGAGCTTTCAGAAACTGAGAGAGAGATTGACTACGGCACCGGTGTTAATCATCCCAGATCCGTGGGCGGCTATCGTGTTCGCTTTGAAAATATGGAGGCATTACTTGTACGGTGTAACCGTAGAAGTGTATTGTGATCACAAAAGTTTGAAATACTTGTTCGATCAACGAGAACTCAACATGAGACAACGTCGTTGGATGGAGCTGATTAAAGACTACACCCTGGAAATCAAATATCATCCGGGTAAAGCAAACGTCGTTGCTGATGCCCTTAGTCGGAAGACAGTACAGGTGGCATATATGATGATACAAGAACAGAAATTGCTGGAAGATTTCAGAGATCTGAATCTATCCAATCAAGTCTGCATGGGTCTTCATGCACCGGTGATGCCTATCTTGCAACTCTTCTTGTTAGTCAAGGGAGTATGATCCGAGAGATGAAGTTGAGAAAGCTCACAGCGGCAAGATGATTGGGCAAAAGAGATACGTGAGAAAATATCTCGAGGTGAGACCCAAGACCATGACCTATCACTTAGTGGTTTGGTCGTGTACAAGAAGCGAATCTATGTACCGCCGTTGATGAATTAAGGCGGAAGATAATGGATGAGGCTCACAAGAGTAAATATACTCTACATCCGTGCATGGTCAAGATGTACCGAGTATGAAATCCGAACTTTGGTGGCCGGAATGAAGAAAGACGTTACAGAGTACGTGGCCAAGTGCTTGACTTCGTCGAAGGTGAAGATTGAACACCGTCGACCCCCTGGTCTTTTGCAAGGACTAGAGGCTTAGGAATGGAAATGGGAGAACATAACCATGGATTTTGTGGTAGGTCTGCCCAAAATCGGGAATCATGATACAATTTGGGTAGTTGTTGACAGATTAACCAAGTCGGCACACTTCATTCCCATCAAGTATCCACTATTCTCGGAACGATTGGCGGGGATTTATATCAAAGAGATAGTGAGGTTGCATGGTATTCTAAGAGCATTGTCTCGATCGGGACACGCGTTTCAAATCCCGTTTTGGCAAGCGTTACACGAAGGTATGGGGACTAAGGCCGAGGTTCGGTTCGGCTTATCACCCTCAAAGCAGACGGTCAATCGAAAGGACGATCCGGACGCCGGAGGATATCTTTGCGAGCATGTGCCCTTGATTTCAAAGGAAGTTGGGATCAACATCTTTCGCTAGCAGAGTTTGCATATAACAACAGTTATCATGCTAGTATACAAATGGCCCCGTTCGAGGCATTGTATGGGCGAAGGTGTCAATCACCATTATGCTGTCATGGCCCGAAGTTTAGTTAGTATAGATTAAATTTCGAGGGCGAAATTTTGTGTAAGGGGAGAAATGTAATACCCGGATATTTATACGGAATATTATAAATAAAAGTTGGATATTTCGATAAGTGAAATTTCAATCTCCGGTCTTGTATAATTATAGTCTATTTTCTAAGTAGAATTTACGTAGGAAATCGGGAAATTAAGGGCCAAAGTGCCAAAATGACCAAAATGCCCTAGAAAGGGTAATTAACTTAGAAAATTTATGAAAAAATCCTAAAAGGCAGTTAAATGACCAAGTGAGTTAGGAGAGTATATAATCTCTAATTATTGTAATTTTATAAATTATGAAATTGGAGAAATTGTGAAATACTCAAAAAGAATGAAAAGACCAAAATACCCTTGTAATTTCTAAAAATGCAAGAGGCATGAAAATACTAATGTTAATACAAGAATATGAAGGTAATGAGGCTTTGTAATTAAGAAAATTATCAACAGGTGATAATGAAGTAATTAAGTAATATTGGGCTAATTACTTAAGCATAAGCAAAGGAAATTCATAATAATTATGTGAAGCTCAAAAATTAGTGGAAATTAGTGGAATATTAGTAAAAATGTATTTACTAATTAATTGGAAATTTTTATGAAAAATAATTGAGTTTAGGTATTTTTAAGCCTAAATACAAGAATGGACCAATTAGGGATTTTTGTGGAATTTTTGGGAAAAAGTAAATAAATAAATGATAAAATAATTAATTAAATAAAAAATAAATATTTATTAATATAATTAAAAGGCCAACCGAAATTTGGGCCAAATAAAAAGAAAAAAGAAAAAGAAAAATGAAATAGAACACAAGTTGGCAAGTTGCAACATTAAAATAATAATATAATTAATTAAAAGTGAAATATGTGAATAGTAATTTTAAAATTAGGAAACGGATCCTATCTAGAGATCTAGGAATAGGAATCCCAAGGTCAAGGTAAAATATTGATCAGTGAGTTTTTGTTGGAGGCCTATATGGAATCAAAATTTAGGTTAACTTGGACATTTCTGCTAAGTGAGAACATGTCTTCAGAGTTGTAAATCCAGAATTTTGAGATTTCTCCGAAATCACGCGAATCGGGTACCGATCGGGGAAAATGGTTGAACAAGTTGCAATTAATGGGTTATTACAACTTTGATTTTCCAAACAAAGCCTTAAATTTGCCAAACAAGGCCCTTGTTTTTGCCTATAAATAGATGCCTTCCCCTTGAGAAATTTCACACCTTTTCTTCCTTCTCTTGGCGAAATTTTGGTTGAGAAAGAAGAGAAAGGAGCTACGGGGAATGTCGCAGAAGCCACTGTAGAATTGTCAGGAAAGTCTTCAACGGGTAAGTCTTTTAGTCTTTAGTTTTTAGTTTAGTAGTTAGTAGAATTGTTAGTTAGATTTAGGAAGTAGGTGACAAGATTCCTACAAATGTTTTAGAGCCTTGTTTGCGTTGAAAAATATGCGAGGTGTAAACATAGTAGGGATCGAGTCGCCGAAAAGTTGAAGCTTTAGTTCTTTTAAAAGTAAGGGTAGAATTTGTTAGAATAGCCTTTAAATTTCAAGTATGATTGGGTATCATATGGGAGGGCTATTTTAGTCATTATTTTCGAAAATCATAGTTGCGTCGAAGTTCTGGCAAAATTTCGGGAAGAAAATTTGTCAGAGTAACGAATTGCTGGCGAAATTCCGCCGATTAGGGGTAGAAGGGCAAAATGGTAATTTTTACCTAAAATACCAGTTACGGTGCCAAATCACTAATGGAAGTGATATTACTCTTATAGGACGTCAGAATCCTAATTTGTTGCCGTTCTGTTGTCCAACGTGCATTGTCGGACAAGCCATTGTTTTCCGTCGAAAGTACGATTCGCCGAAACATCTACGTACATCAACGAAGGTACGGACGCGTCTTGTAACACTAATCCTATAGCTCTCATATACATATATGTCATAGATACGTTCATATACGGGGCTCTTGCTTAGGGTCGTCGTTATACATACTGACCTTGTACGGGTTATAAGACATGATAATACCGCTTTGAGTTTTCCTAGCGCCGAGGACACGTGTTCGTGGCACGGGGTAATGTGCGAGCTATATTTGTGTAGGACTTTACATGCGCTTTATGCTTATGTCTTTGTCGTGTCACAATGTTGTTGTGTAGGACCTTACATATTTGCTTCATGCTTATGTTACATCGTGTCACACTTACGATGAGATGTTCTTTGTTATGTCATGAATATCTCATTGTCTATATCTTGTTTTATTTGAGCATAAGGTTAACCGTTACACGAGATTCAATGCGGTGAATTGAATCTCGGCTATCTTTCGAGGATCAGGAGGACCACGGATCGGTCTTGGGATAAGGCTGCGACGAGAGTAGGCTACTCGTGAAGACACATTATCGCTTCTGTACTTATCTTTTGAACAAGTAGGATCACTTGTAATGTCAATACTATATTACACTATGGTTCATATTTTGTTATGATCGATTACTCTTTCGCTCCATGCTCTACTCTGATTAAAAAAAAAATTCCGCTTTAGAAAATGGGATGTTACACTTTATGGTATCAGAGCAAATCTTTCTGGCAAGTGTTTAACTATGTTACCACGAACGGTTTGGTGCGAAGGCAAGGCTAGTCTACGTGGGTGTGCCATCGATCGCCGTATAAGTCGGTGAGACCCCATGGTAGACACTTACACGGCCATTCTGTTCGGATAACGGAGTTAGGTTCTTAAGCCTTTTAAACTTTGAGCACGTTTTGAAAAGGATGCGCGATATGACCACAGGTGTAATAGGTAGTGATGGACAGAAACAAAAAAAAATCATAGATCTTCTATCCCGTAAAAATAGGACGTAACGCTCGTAAATCCGTAGCTCCGAGACGAGGCGGGACGAAGACGAAACCCCGATATTTCGATCCGAAATATGATTTTGACCCGAGTGTGCTACCCTAAGTCAATGGCTAGTATGCCGTAGAACCGAGAGAAACACGTTGGCTCGATCATTCATCCGATGGCGACAACGTGGGGACATACAATGTAACCACCGGTCATAAACCGATTGGATGATGTAGTATACGTTAGCATGTACATTACATCTAATATGAAAATATATATGACTTGATGCCATGTGTTGTGTTAATGTTCTAACACTTATCCGTTATTTGATATAAAGGAAAAAGTTAAAACATGGCCATCATAAGAGGTGGTGCACCAAGAGGTAGGGCGAGGCAGAGGCCGAGGTCGAGAAGAGGCGGCAGCCTCGAATGGACGTAATACCCGAGCAAAATGCTATACCAAACCAGTAGGAGCAGAACGAAGTACAAGAACCGAGGAGAACTCTCCAAGAGCGAGAGGGCTCTCATGATGCTCTGTTAGCAAGACAACATCAACGAGGATGAAGAAGCCCAAAGACAATTGGGCGCACGTCAACACGAAGAGGAAGAGCATAACAATGAGGAAAACGAGGAGAATGAAGAAGAAGAAGAGAGGAGGAGGACAATGACAATCAAAGTGAGGAAGACCGGGAGGAAAATGCTGAGGAATCTGATAGATCACAATCACCTCCACGACGAGGAAGAAAGGGGGGAAATTTTTGGAGAAATTTCATGAACAATATTTCCCTCCTTCAGTGAAAATGAACAAGGAGTCGGAATTTCTCCATATCCGACAAGGACAAGAGGAATCATTCGACGACTACTACGCACGGTTCACCAACTTTGTCCCGATACTCGGCACATCTTGAAGGCGGCGATGAAAGCGTATGGTGAATATACGATTCACGGGTTAAAATATGAAATTGGTGAAAGGCTCATGTCCCAACGATTCCCGAACTTGACAAGCGCGGTGGAAACTTGTCGGATGACGAGCGCAATCTCGAGGCTTCCGAGAGATCAAGGAACTTCAACAACAATAATCTTGAGTCGAGGTGGATTCAACCGCGAGAACTCTTCACTAAAGAGGAAGGCACCCTGGAGTAACCCCCGTGGTGGAAATAAAAGGCCATACCAAGTCGGGCAAATGAGAACTATCCCAGGCAGTAGGGATCTCAAACGTGCCCCAAATGCAAGAAGCATCACCCTGGGCGTGAACCTGAAGGGAAGCGGATATGCTTCGATGTCATAAGCCAGGACACTATAGCAGAGAGTGTCGAGAAGAGGTGGAGAGGCGAGACCTCGGAGCACAGCCGCATCTTTGCACTAACGAACACGAGAGGGCGAGACAGTCTCGGTGATGGTCCAAGGTACTATTTACCTTAACGGAAATCTACTTGAGGCATTGTATGATTCGGGAGCAGCCATTCTTTCATTTCCTATGATTGTGCAAGTCGCCTAGGAATGAATGCCTGTAGTTTACCTTATGATTTGGTAGTATCTACACCACTTTGGGTGTAAAATCTTTAACTTCGACGCGTGTATAAAGCCGTACTACTAACGTGGATGGACGAGTTTCTAAAGTGGACCTTATCCGTCTACCTCTTCACGGCATCGACGTCATACTTGGTCTAAATTGGTTGACGGCCAACGGTGCGATGATCGTGTGGCAAGAAGAAGATATCATTTCCGGAGAAAAAGTTGAAGTGAGCTCGAACTTTCTCTCCGCTACTGAAAATCGATCGGTGCGTGAAGCAAGGATGCCATGCCTGCATGGTATTCTTTTCGATCAAAGCGAGTGATCTTTCACTCCGAGGATATCCTGTGGTGAATGATTTTCCCGATGTATTCCGGAGGATCTCACGAGTTACCTCCTATCAGAAGTGGAGTTCAACATTGATTTGATGCAGTGCAGGTCAATATCAAAGGTGCGATGTCGTATGGCTCTAACGAGATCGCAGGAGTTGAAGAAGCGGTGGAAGAGCTTTTGAAGAAAGGGTTCATTCGACCCAGTGTATCACAGTAGGAGCCCAGGTGTTGTTTGTAAAGAAGAAGGATGGAAGTTCCGACTCTGCATTGACTACCGTGAATTGAACAAAGTAACGGTCAAAAACAAGTATCCACTTCGGATTGATGATCTTTTGGATCGGTTATCCGGTTCCAACTGTCTTCTCCAAAATTGATCTGCGTTCGGGATATCATCGGTTGTGAGTTAAAGATGGTGATATTTCCAAGACGATTTTCGGGACCGTGTACGGGCATTATGAATTTCTTGTGATGCCCTTCGGATTAACAAATGCACTGCAGTATTCATGGATTACATGAGCAAGTATCTTCCGACAACACCTAGACCGGTTTGTGGTGGTGTTTATTGATGACATTCTCATCTATTCCAAGAGCAAAGAAGAGCACGAAGAACATCTGCGAAAGGTGTTGAGCATACTCGAGGAGAAGCAACTCTATGCTAAACCGAGCAAATGCGAATTTTGGCTGCCGGAAGTGAAATTTCGGGCCATGTTATATCTAGCGACGGAGTTGCAGTTGATCCAAGCAAGGTAGATGCGGTTACGGACCGGAAACGGCCGAGAGCGTGACGGAGATCCGTAGTTTTCTTGGTCTGGCGGGATACTACCGCAGATTCATACGGGATTTCTCGCGTCTAGCCCTTCCATTGACAAAGCTTACGAGGAAGAATCAACCCTTTGTATGGGAGATGGCGTGAGGAGAGCTTTAAACCGAGAGAGAGATTGACTACAGCACGGTGTTAATCATCCCAGATCCAGATGAGAAGTATGTTGTTTACAGTGATGCCGGTGGGCAAGGGTTGGGATGTGTCTGATGCAACAGGCGAGTGGTGGCTTATGCCTCTCGTTAGCCGAAGCCTCACGAGTTAAACTATCCTACACACGATCTAGAGCCGGCGCTATCGTGTTCGCTTTGAAAATATGGAGGCATTACTTGTACGGTGTAGCAGTAGAAGTGTATTGTGATCACAAAAGTTTGAAATACTTGTTCGATCAACGAGAACTCAACATGAGACAACGTCGTTGGATGGAGCCGATTAAAGACTACACCCCGGAAATCAAATATCATCCGGTAAAGCAAACGTCGTTCTTGATGCCCTTAGTCGGAAGACAATGCAGTGGCATATATGATGATACAAGAACAGAAATTGCCGGAAGATTTCAGAGATCTGAATCTATCCAATCAAGTCTGCATGGGTCTTCATGCACCAGCTGATGCCTATCTTGCAACTCTTCTTGTTAGTCAAGGGGAGTATGATCTGAGAGATGAAGTTGAGAAAGCTCAGCGGCAAGATGATTGGGCAAAAGAGATACGTGAGAAAATATCTCGAGGTGAGACCCAAGACCATGACCTATCACTTAGTGGTTTGGTCAGGTACAAGAAGCGAATCTATGTACCGCCAGTTGATGAATTAAGGCGGAAGATAATGGATGAGGCTCACAAGAGTAAATATACTCTACATCCAGGCATGGTCAAGATGTACAGTATGAAATCCGAACTTTGGTGGCCGGAATGAAGAAAGGCGTTACAGTACGTGGCCAAGTGCTTGACCGTCGAAGGTGAAGATTGAACACCGTCGACCCCCGGTCTTTTGCAAGGACTAGAGCTGCCGAAATGGAAATGGGAGAACATAACCATGGATTTTGTGGTAGGTCTGCCCAAAATCGGGAATCATGATACAATTTGGGTAGTTGTTGACAGATTAACCAAGTCACCACACTTCATTCCCATCGTATCCACTATTCTCCGGAACGATTGGCGGGGATTTATATCAAAGAGATAGTGAGGTTGCATGGTATTCCTAAGAGCATTGTCTCGATCGGACACGCGTTTGAGTTTGCATATAACAACAGTTATCATGCTAGTATACAAATGGCCCCGTTCGAGGCATTGTATGGGCGAAGGTGTCAATCACCATTATCTTTGGATGATTCGTCGAAAAGCAATTACTTGGGTAGGATATGCTTGAACAAACCTCCGAGCGGATCGCGTTAATCAAGAAGAGACTCCTAGCCGCACATATTAGACAGAAGAGCTATGCGGACAAAAGGAGGAGACCCTTGACGTTCTATGTCGGCGACCATGTATTCCTAAAGTTATCTCCGGTAACTGGTGTCGGCAGAACGCTTAAGAGGAAGAAACTGAGTCCACGGTATGTAGGACCCTTTGAGATTTTGGCAAAGCGCGAGAAGTAGCTTATCGAGATAGCCTTACCCCGAACCCGAGTAATCTCCACGACGTTTTCCACGTGTCGCAATTGAAGAAGTACCAACCGAGACGGTGATCATGTCATCGAGTACGAGGATGTTGAAATACGGCATGATAATACCTTCATAGTCGGCCGGAGCGCATCATCGATCACAAAGAGAAACGGCTCAGAAACAAGACTATTGTGATTGTGAAGGTGGTCTGGAAGGGTTTGTCACCCGAAGAAGCGACTTGGGAAACCGAGAGTGACATGAAAGAGAAGTACCCAGAGTTCATGGCCCGAAGTTTAGTTAGTATAGATTAAATTTCGAGGGCGAAATTTTGTGTAAGGGGAGAAATGTAATACCGGATATTTATCCGGAATATTATAAATAAAAGTTGGATATTTCGATAAGTGAAATTTCAATCTCCGGTCTTGTATAAATACGAGACTATTTTCTAGGTAGAATTTCAGTAGGAAATCGGGGAAATTAAGGGCCAAAGTGCCAAAATGACCAAAATGCCCCTAGAAAGGGTAATTAACTTAGAAAATTTATGAAAAAAATCCTAAAAGACAGTTAAATGACCAAGTGAGTTAGGAGAGTATATAATCTCTAATTATTGTAATTTTATAAATTATGAAATTGGAGAAATTGTGAAATACTCAAAAAGAAGTGAAATGACCATAATACCCTTGTAATTTCTAAAAAATGCAAGAGGCATGAAAATACTAATGTTAATACAAGAATATGAAGGTAATGAGGCTTTGTAATTAAGAAAATTATCAACAGGTGATAATGAAGTAATTAAGTAATATTGGGCTAATTACTTAAGCATAAGCAAAGGAAATTCAGTAATAATTATGTGAAGCTCAAAAATTAGTGGAAATTAGTGGAATATTAGTAAAAATGTATTTACTAATTAATTGGAAATTTTATGAAAAATCATTGAGTTTAGGTATTTTTAAGCCTAAATACAAGAATGGACCAATTAGGGATTTTTGTGGAATTTTTGGGAAAAAGTAAATAAATAAATGATAAAATAATTAATTAAATAAAAAATAAATATTTATTAATATAATTAAAAGGCCAACCGAAATTTGGGCCAAATAAAAAGAAAAAAGAAAAAGAAAATGAAATAGAACACAAGTTGGCAAGTTGCAACATTAAAATAATAATATAATTAATTAAAAGTGAAATATGTGAATAGTAATTTTAAAATTAGGAAACGGATCCTATCTAGAGATCTAGGAATAGGAATCCCAAGGTCAAGGTAAAATATTGATCAGTGAGTTTTTACCTTCAAGTGACCTCTTCCGGAAGTTAATTCCGAGGCCGTTTGTGCTTTTTCCTAATAAAACAAAATAGGGAAAAATGCCTATAGGCATATTTTTGGAAATAAGGAAAATAAATTCTAACTCAACATTTGGGAATGGGTTTGAATTTATTTAGACATATTTGGAATCAGTGAATTATTTCCAAGAGATTGGTTATCCCGAAAACGAATTCCGACACCGGACACGTTCGGACACGTTTTTCGAGAAAGACTCAACTGGAATACTGGAGGCCTATATGGAATCAAAATTTAGGTTAACTTGGACATTTATACTAAGTGAGAACTTGTCTTCAGAGTTGTAAACCCGAATTTTGAGAATTCTCCGAAATCACGCGAATCGGGTACCGATCGGGAAAATGGTTGAACAAGTTGCAATTAATGGGTTATTACAACTTTGATTTTCCAAACAAAGCCTTAAATTTGCCAAACAAGGCCCTTGTTTTTGCCTATAAATAGATGCCTTCCCTTGAGAAATTTCACACCTTTTCTTCCTTCTCTTGGCCGAAATTTTGGTTGAGAAAGAAGAGAAAGGAGCTCTGGGGAATTGTGCAAAAGCCTCGTAGAATTGTCCTAAAGTCTTCAACGGGTAAGTCTTTTAGTCTTTAGTTTTTAGTTTAGTAGTTAGTAGAATTGTTAGTTAGATTTAGGAAGTAGGTGACAAGATTCCTACAAATGTTTTAGAGCCTTGTTTGCGTTGAAAAATATGCAGAGGTGTAAACATAGTAGGGATCGAGTCGCCGAAAAGTTGAAGCTTTCGCAGTTCTTTTAAAAGTAAGGGTAGAATTTGTTAGAATAGCCTTTAAATTTCAAGTATGATTGGGTATCATATGGGAGGGCTATTTTAGTCATTATTTTCGAAAATCATAGTTGCGTCGAAGTCCTGGCAAAATTTCGGGAAGAAAATTTGTCAGAGTAACGAAGTAGGTACGGACGCGCATCGTAACACTAATCCTATAGCTCTCATATACATATATGTCATAGATACGTTCATATACTGGGGCTCGCTTAGGGTCGTCGTTATACATACACACCTTGTACAAAGTTATAGACATGATAATACCGCTTTGAGTTTTCCTAGCGCTGAGGACACGTGTTCGTGGCACAGGGTAATGTGCGAGCTATATTTGTGTAGGACTTTACGTATCGCTTTATGCTTATGTACTGTCTCGTGTCACAATGTTGTTGTGTAGGACCTTACATATTTGCTTCATGCTTATGTTACATCTCGTGTCACACTTCGATGAGATGTTGCTTTGTTATGTCATGAATATCTGTTGTCTATATACTGTTTTATTTGAGCATAAGGTTAACCGTTACCTGAGATTCAATGCGGTGAATTGAATCTCAGCTATAGCTTCAGGATCCGGAGGACCACGGATCGGTGCTAGGGATAAGCTGCAGCAGGAGTAGGCTACCGTAGAATGTACTTATCTTTTGAACAAGTAGGATCACTGTAATGTCAATACTATATTACACTATGGTTCATATTTTGTTATGATCAGTTACTCTTTCGCTCCTATGCTCTACTCTGATTAAAAAAAAAAAATCCGCTTTAGAAAATGGGATGTTACAATCATTTTTGGTCCTTGACAAAAAACACGGACCCCATTTTGGTCCCTGACAAAAAAAAAGTCATTTTTAGTCCATAAAAAAGACGAATAAGGGTCAATTGGTGGACATTTTGATCCCTCACAAATTTCCAAAATGTCCTTTTTAGTCCCATAAAAAGGACGAATAAGAGTCATTTTTTTGTTAGGGACCAAAATGGGGTCCGTGTCTTTTGTCAGGGACCAGAAAGGATATTTACTCTTTTTAATTTTTATCACCTAGACTTCTAAATTGTTCAAGTTAAATTTTAATTTAATATCCTAAATCTATTAATTATTATTTTTTTTAATTTAAAATTATAATACATTGTTATAAAATTTTAAAAGTATCATTACAACCTCAAAACACAAGAAGAAAATGGTGCTTACAGACTATTTATTACAAACAACTGAACTACAACCACAACAACAAACAGAGAGAAAGTAAAGTAACATATTCAAACAAATTAAAGTTAACGTCATGAACATTAAGATGAATGTTCATGCATCTTATTGGGCAACCTGAATGTGGGAGCAACAGACAAGGAAGCAATACTTTTTATTCATTTTCTCCACAAGCTCCTTGACTTTTTCCATGTCTTCTTTCGGCCCAATCTCAACATCGGAAAACAAGAACCCTTCTTCTTTGACTTTGAACCCACCTTCATCAAGCTCTTCCCTTTTCTTCTTGTTATCATCCTGAAACAACTCCCTCGACCCAACCCGAACATGGGAGCAGCAAACCCAGAATGCCTTTCTCTGACGAATCTTCTTCTTTTCTTTCTTTTCTTTCTTCTTCTTCTTATCCTCTTTGTCTCCATCTTCATCGTTATATATTGGTGATTCTTTCATGTTGTGTTCCTGAGGTGGAACTAGGTGGTAACCAGCTGTCTTGTTCTTGAATTCCATGATGAGATCGATCAATGAAATATGTGGCTTTTTCTGTCTGTTTGGATGGTAGGAATTATCCTACAAATTTGTCTCTTTGTATAATTGAGATCTATAGGGTTGATTAACAATGACAAGATAAAGATGAATGGAGCATGTGGCTTTTTTTGATATCAACATAGAAAGTTGCTAATTTATATAATTGAGATGGAGATACGATGGGGTTGATTTCCTCAAACAAGTCAACACGTACCAGAACATAGTTTTGTGAACACCGATTCTAGCTACACGTATAATTTTTCTATTGGTTGTATTCTAAATCTTAGCTTGTAAGATTCTCTTGATTTGACATTCTGGGTTAATTATCTATGGCCCTGTGGGATTTTTAAAACTGAAAAAAAAAATTTTGAGCCATGTACTAAGTCTTGCTAACCGGGGTATTAACTGTGGATTTTAAAAACTGAAAGAAAATAAAATTTGAGCCATGTACTAAGTCTTGCTAACTGGGGTATCAACTGTGCATTTTAGAAACTGAAAAAAAAAAAAAAATAGCCATGTACTAAGTCTTAAAAAAAATAACTGGGGTATTAACTGTGGTATGGATCACACGGTAAGTACCGCTCAATCATACTCTATCAACAATCCAATGTTTTTGATAAACTACTAATTAGGAAATCCCCTAGTAACTTCACTGAGGGTTCTTTTTCACCATTTAAAAAAAAAAAATTAAATGGCTTAATCTGCTCTCTTCATGGGCGTATTATCCAATGTTCGCAACTCTTTCTTGTACAAACATATAATCATTATTGTCAAAATTGTGAATTGACTCTCTGAGATTCTACCTTACAAAAATTGTCGAGTCATTCTTAAACTCATGCTAATTATAAAACTCACAAGTTTACATAAAGAATTTAAGGTTTTTTCATTTCTAGTTTAGAAAATCATGTTAACACACTCTTAAACTCATGCTAATTTTTTCAATTTGATCATGATCAGTAGCTTTATATATGAATTTTATAAAAAAAATCTTTGTTCAGTATGATCAAATATGAATGTTGATGGATTTAATTTCAATTATTTGGATTTAAAAAATATTTTAAATCAAATCATTGTTATTTTTTATACTTTAATTATTTAAAGGTTAAGTATCAATTTTGCCCCTTAAATTTTCGACGCAGCAATGTTGCCCTTGAAGTATCAAAACGTAGCAATGTTGCCCCTCTGTTAAAAACTCTTACAGTCAACGTTAGGGTTTTTGACAGAGGGGCAACATTGCTACGTTTTCATACTTCAGGAGCAACATTACTACGTTTTGGCGTAGCAATGTTGCCCCTGAAGTATCAAAACGTAGCAATGTTGCCCCTCCGTTAAAAACCCTAACGGTCAACGTTAGGGTTTTTAACGGAGGGGCAACATTGCTACGTTTTGATGCTTCAGGGGCAACATTGCTACGCCAAAAACTTAAGGGGCAAAATTGCTCCTGGGTGCATACTTTAGGAACAAAATTAATACTTAACCCATTATTTAATTATACACTATTAATCCCTATTTATTCATAAAAGTATATCATACATCTACCATATAATTTTACATCACTGTGACGAATTTACTTCATCCTTGCATATAATAATAATGTATTACAGTATGATAAAAAGAAATGGCGTTGAATCAGATCAAGTTGTCTAGCTTGGCGATTACGGCGCTGATTATTAAACAAATTGTTAACATGATCGTCATCCAGATCATGAAGTTGATATATCCTTATATATTAAGCTTTTTTGTGCTCAGTTTTATATCAGTTTCTCAAGTAGCTCTTTGTTTTGCTTTTGTTTTTTGATTTTGAAATAGTCCCTCTTTATTTTTTAATTCAACTTAATTAAGGATGGATTCAATATTAAATCGCCACAGGCTTTTCAAGTTCTTCAATTTTACAGACGTGTTCACGGTATGAACATGGGTTTTAGGCCAACATTTTGACTTCCCCAGATGCACCTTGACAAAAGACAATTTGGATTCAAAATTTTCAGTCAAAATATATATTAGCGGTATAATTTCTTGTAGGTTAAGAATTATTTACATAGAAGCGATGAGAAAGTTTTTGTTAGATCAACTTTGCTTCAAAAATATTAAAAAATGAGTAAAGTCATCTTAGACAATTAAAAAACTAATGTTAACGATTAAAAGATTAACATCGGTCATTAACGTTTTTTTATGGTTAGAGGCAAAATTGATTCAACAAAAATTTTGAATACCTACATTTTCAATGCGAAAACTTTCCGGCTAAATAAAATTGGACTTTAACCTTTTTTTCACTAATAATAGAATGAGTTTGTTTGAGATCACTTTTATCCCATGAAAATAAAAGTAAAAACATATAATATAGGGTTAAGTAATAAATCCGCCCTGGAGAAAACGCCTTGGAGCGATGTTACTTTGGACCTTTTTTGGGTCTCAGTGTCACCCACTACTAAAAAAAAAAAATCCTGTTTTGCTACGGAAAAATTCCGTCGCAAAACAGAAATTTTCCGTTGCAAAATTTGTTTGCAACAGATATCAGTCCGTCGCAAAAATCATCATCACAATTGCGATGGAACCAAAAATTCCGTCGCAAATTTTGATTTTTTTTTAAAAAATAATAATTAAAAAAAACTTGTATATATCAATAATAAAGAGTTTAATAAAAAAAATGAAAATAGCATTATATTTTTAGTATGGTGAAAGGTTATTATGCATAGAAAATGCAAATCAGCAAGCATATAACAAATAGAGTATGAACATACAAGTCAGATAATCCAAAGCATGCCGTCATAGACGAAGTAAAGCCAATATGCACAGATTGAATATTAGTTTAGTTACATGGTTACACAACAACGACAACATAAAGAAAATGAGGAAACAATTTGATAAGTTAAAAAGCTGACTTTCTTAAATAAATTTTACATATTCACAGAAGACCAACTTCCACTAAGGAAGGCAATAGCAATAAGCTATTAAGCTTTCTTAAATGTTTACGTATGATCTACTGGTCAAAGACAGTGACAGAATCAAAACTACCAAGAATAAAAAATCATTGTAGAGGATAACTAGTAAGGACTGTTAATGAAGAAACAGAGGGAAAAAAGTTCAACTTAAAAACAAGAAATAGAGGCTATGATTTATATTAACAAAGTGGATTGCGTAATTTGACATGTAAAACTTGTAAAAAAATTGATTTTTTTGAACTAAAAACTACATCAATGCAAAAAACTAAAAAAAAAGGGATAGAAACTCACCAGATGACGCTAATGAAGAGGAGGACGGAACCGGCGGGAGAGGAGGCTGGAAGGAGGCTGCACGGCGGTCCGAATGCTGGCCGGACGGACGCACTGAGAGAGAGCATGGAGGAGAGGGAGAGAACACTGGAAAAATGGAGGAGAGCCCAAAATCAGGATTAAGACCAAATTTTGCGACGAATCCTATGATCCGTCACAAATCCCTTCGGGGATTTGCGACGGAACCATTTTCCATCGCAAATCGGTTGGGGATTTGTGATGAAAACTCATTTCGTCGCAAATCCCCTTGGGGATTTGCGACGGAATTCTATTTGCGTCACAAATCCGAAAACTCGTTTTGTCCCAAATCCCTGAGGGGATTTGCGACAGATTTCTATTTCCGTCGCAAATCCCTTGGGGATTTGCAACGGAACCATTTTCCGTCGCAAATCCCTTTTTCTTCGCAAATCGGCTCCACTTCGCAAACATGAGAAGCCATTTTGCGACGAATGTATTTTTCCATCACAAAATCAGCCTTTTTTGCGACGGATTTTAAATTCCGTCGCAAATATCGAAAAATTTGCGACGGAAAAAATTCCATTGCAATTTTAGTCTTTTCTAGTAGTGATCCCAGAAGTCTAAAAACGTAGCAATGTTGACTCTCCCATTAACAACATTAAGTTCAACTATTTTGTTTGACTAAAAATATCCCAAATGACACTCCCATTTGGCAGATAATATCCCAACTCATTGCCACCTCATTGTTACATCATGTTAAAATACTCAAATACCCTTTGACAATTCTTTTCCCTCACCCACAACACCCCCTTTGTTCGCCTCGATACCCAACATACCACTCCTCCAACGCTAGTGATAGTACCTCCTCTGAAAATCGAACTAATCTGTTGCGAAAACAAGATGGATTGATTGGGGGAGACAAACTCCGCAACAAGAAGAAGGTTGGGACGCTCGCAACAAACTAGATGGTTAAAACAAAGATCTTGAGAAGCCACCAACGGTGAAGAAGAGAGGTTTTGAGAAGAAGAAGATATCAAAATCCAGCAAGTAAACAAGAAACATGAACACATTCATGAATCCATAAACATAAATCATATATAGAAATTAATGGAATCAAATTCAAAAATTAAATAAATCATAAAGATGAAAAATTAAAAAAAAAAATCCATTGAGTGGTTACCGCCAGGAGTACCGATCACTTGGACCTCAATTTGTGAAGTGATTCATTGTTTGCAAAACCATTCCATCGCAACCACTGCAGAACACTCCAATATCCCCCTCCAATCGATTTCAGGAAGAAGAAGAAATTTTCCCAGATGGAGATAATTTTCTGAGTTTTGATTTTTGAGTTTTTGATTTCTGATCCCTAGACTCAACACCCTCGGCGGCAGAGGAGATCATCAATTTCACAATCCTCTGTTTCATTCATACACATACCACTTAACATAGTTTCTTGTTAAATCACACTTTCATTCATTCACCAATGGCATCTAAGATTGAAAAGGCCATCGAAATTGACCTCAGAACCACCTACAGTTGCATCAACGTGTGGCACCACCAAGCGTGTTGAGATCATTGCTAATGAATCGAGTCACCATGAACCCACAAAACATCATCTTCGACGCGAAACGACTTATCGAACGGTGACTCTCTGACCCCTCTATTTAGAATGACATGAAGCTCTGGCCTTTCAAGGTGACTCCCGGCGCCTGCAACATGCCCATGATGATCGTTAACTATATAAGCAAAGAGAGAGCCTTGTGAAGGGGGTCCGATACAAGAGGCAACGATGACGCGTTCCCTCCGTCGACGCCGGCATTGCTTTCTCTCTTCCCCCTCCAGACGCCTTCCTCTCTATCATTGCCATCATCTCTCTCTCTCCAAGATTGTCATCCTCAAATTGCACAACGAAAACTCGGTCTCTTGCCTCTAGTAATCTTCTCAAAGATCTCACCCTTATAATTTTCCCATTGATTGAAGAAGCAACATAGGGGTAATTTTCCCATAAGGAGCGATTGAAGAATTTTTTTTTTTCTTGTACTTATGAATTTGACTGGTAAATCAACATAGGGGTAATTTTCCCATAAGGAGCGATTGAAGATTTTTTTTTTCTTGTATTTATAAATTTGACTGGTAAATCTTAATTGGAAAAAAAAAAAGTGAGGGGAGTGCTATATAGATATGTCACACCAAGGTAATAGGTAAACTAATGTTTGACAGACTGAGCAATTAACGATGGGAAACATTGCTACGTTTTTAAACTTCTATGACAACATTACTCTTGGGCGTATGCTTTCCAGAGTGTATTTACTACTTAACCCTAATTTTCGTAATTGATTGAGTTAAAAAATTATGAACGCCCTAAATCCAAGAGGTTAGAGCTGGATTCAGTCTTTGATTCATCTCAATAGGCATCATTCCTTTCTTTTCCTTTCTCTGGCCAAAACATAAATCCTTTATGGTTCGATTAAGGAAATATGGATCCAATTTAGTATTCGCAGAGAGATGCTGAAAACATGGGCTACTGTAGGTGAAAACAATTGATTGCGATTGAAAAAGAGTGAAAGCAGAGGAAGGAAGGGGTGGGGGAGATTGCTTTTTATGCTTATCCATAACGGAAATAGTATTAGATTTTCATAAGAGAAAGAGAGGAGCAGTGATGAAAAACTCGTTCTAAAGTGGTTAACTTATGTGAGATCGATTAAAGCAGAAGAATATGAAATTTATTTGGTGGAACTTGTTTATTTGATAAACTCAAGGACGATGAACTATCTTCAGTCTTCACTGTAAAAATGTCGCAGACTCGTGGGGAGATATAAAGGAAGATGAGGGCATTTCGGTAATTTTCTTTTTGTACTTGTTTTTACTTTTTAACTGAAAATGCTCAAATATATCTTTGTCATTGTATTCTCAGGCTAATAAAAACATAAAACGAGAACGAGGAAGTGAGAGAGAGGATGGAGCACTATTTCTATTTCCCATTCGGTAGCACAATGTAGAATTTATTGTAGATTAGGTGCCGTTTGAGAAGCATACATCTGAGTCCAGCTTATCCTTCGTTTTCTTTTTAGGGCCTCGGCTACAACTTCATTTGCTAATCGCTTCTTTCTTCTACAGTTTTCGGCGTCTGCCACTTTTCCAATGCTCTCCTTCAATTCATTGTAAGCTCTTTCTCTGTCTCTGGTTTTGGCAAGCTCTATGTTTGTCTGTGCTCGAATTAAATCAATTTGTCTCTTCTGGTGTGCTTCTCATGTTTGAATTGGAATATCGCGGAGATAATAGTATTATGGGTTGCTTTGTGCCTTAACGTTGTTTTATCTTCAAAAGTTCTCTTAGTTTCAAATGGATGATGTTAGGGTCGATTCAACTGTAGATTAATGGTTGGTATAGTTTTGTAGAATTGCTCGGGAAGTGATAAAATACCTTGAAATTTGGCTGTTTAGTTTAATTTTTCAGCTTTGTGAAACAATATTTTGGGCTTTTCACGGTTTGCTGAAGGTTCATTATTCACCTCCCTTGTACAAGGAAGAGGAAAAACAACACTCGTATTTTTTATTTATTTTTTGCCTTCTATGTTCATGCATTTTCTAAATGAGATTAGAGTTTTATCCTATGACATTGTCTTGACATCACAAAGTCACAAACTGTGGAGGACTTGACTTGTGTGAATTTTTGTTACTAGGGCATTCGTATTTGATAATATATCCAAATGCATAGGAATAGATGCATCAGCTTGTTGTCTATTGTGTGTTTCACAATTTATCTAATAAAAGAATTTTCCCTATAAACCTGTCAGAGGAATGTCCGCTTTACTTTCTTCCTTGAATCATATTTCAAACATTGATTCAAGGCCACTTTTGAGCAATGTTGTGAATTTCAATCATAACCCTCCAAGCCCGCAGAAAGTGCATCATCAAATAATGATAGCAAAGAGTGTAACTCCCAAATTAGTTTTTATTTGTTCATCTCAAAGGGTTAGCCCTATTGGGGAACTGCTTATTGCTGTTGATAATCGAGAGGCATTTGATGCTGGTGAGTACAATCAGTCAAAAGTCAGTGTTGATTCATCTGAAAAGACAATATTGAACAATGGGAACGGAGTTTTTGGTTGCAGTGACTCTGTAGAAACTCTGGATAGCAAAATGCTTAGGGAGAGAATTCGGCGGATGAAAATAGGACTAGCCAACAAGGGAAAAGTTCCTTGGAACAAAGGAAGGAAACACACCGCAGGTAGTTAGAAATTACATGAATGAACGTTTTTGCTTGTTTTAATTGGTTAATTTTGAACCACTGGTATTAAACATAATGCAGAGACCCGGGAGCGAATCAAGCAAAGAACACTGGAGGCACTGAGAGACCCTAAGGTGATGTCATGTAAGAATTGTTGCAGTTTTTGGAACATGCCCTCTCTTATAGTTGTTGATTACATGACAAGCCTTATAAGTGCATTACAACTCTGTTAATTTTTTTTTTATTCTTAAACACTGATGATTATCATTTCGAAGTGTCACATGACCTAAAGTAACATTTTTCACTCCAAACAAAACAGAAGAAAAGGAAAGAAAACGCAATTTTATTTTTGTGTTACCATCTAATTCCTTGATTTTGATTCACCTAGTAACTGATATTTACTTTTTCCCTATCTTGACAAATTTTCAGGTTAGAAACAAGATGTCTAAACATCCTCACACTCATAGGTAAACACGCCTGATATGCCCTGCATCTAGTCATCTGTCTGTTTGCATGCTTAAAGAAGAAAATAATCCCATACTGTCAAAAGTTTTGTGCTTTTCAATCGGAAAACAAAAGATAGAAATAAATTATCACATTCAACATATAATATTGGACATCCATCATTTAGAAACAATAAAGAGAAGGAGAATTGCTATTTTTGTATCCAATATGGAAAAGAATGGGAAGTAGAAAAATTTTGGGAGTTGACTTTGGAGTTTGAATTAATATGTGGAAGTTGCAGCTGTTCAGAAATGTGCTAGAATAACATAGGCAATAAACTTGTAATATTGAAACCAATGCAACTAAGTAGAGTTCTCAGATTAACCATCTATTTAATATTTTGAAAAATAACTATTGATTTTTTTGGTTATTGCCACTTGTCTGATTTCGAGTTAATATGTGAGCTCATTTGTCAAACAATGTGCATTTACCCTTTAAAGAATACCTAGCGAGGATAGTAAATACAGCTTAATTTCTATTCATGATACAAGTTGATAGGATCTTCTTATTTCAAATCATATTTGTGTTGCAAAATTTATTAGTTGTTAGATTTTTGAAGCCCATTAAATAATCAAAACATCAAACTTTTATAAAGGAAAATTTATTTTCATACAATGTTTGAGCAATCTTTTAAATGTTCTCAGTGCACCTGAAAGCTACTAGCATAATGTCTTAAGCCTCAACTTAGCTAATGGAATTCTGCACTTTTTTTTTGCCGGAGTAATTCTGCACTTATTGGCTTAGTATTTGAAATCGATCTTAGGTTGACCCTTAGCATGATATGTAATGTACTGCAGTCAACACCAGCATGTTTCTCAATCTCTATCAATCTCCCTGCAGTGATCAAGTCAAGGCAAAAATAGGCTCTTCACTGAAACATGTTTGGAAAAAGCGCTTGAAATCGAAGAGATTGAAGGAGCAGTTTTACCTTTCATGGGCACAAAGCATAGCAAATGGAGCTCGGAAAGGAGGAAATGACGAGGAAGAGCTAGATTGGGATAGCTATGATAAGATAAAACAAAAATTGGAGCACCATCAGCCACCATGCGCTAAGCAAAAGGGAAAAGGAAAGCAGATCGCTGTTGCCCAAGCTAAAAAATTCATGGAGTTATGGGCCACAAGCATAGCCAAAGCAGCTAAAAGTGGAGGGAAAGGTGAGCAAGAATTAGACTGGGATAGCTATAAAAAGATAGAGCAAGAAATGGCAGTACGCTATCAGCTTCAGCAATCTGCTGAAAAGGCGAAGGCCAAGGAAATGGCAAGGATAAGAGCCGAGAGAGCTGCACAGATAAATGCAATAAAAAAGATTATGCTCATGCAAAAGAAAAGGGAGCAAGAAGAGAAGGCTAAGGCTCCCGGGGATATAAAGACTCAACCATATGGAAGAGCAAAGGAAGTCAAAGGTGACTCAGAGGTTCCACCGGATTTTAAACTTAACTCAAAACTAAAGGTAGGGCTTCAAATTTCCTCATTCATTAACTTTAGTCCTGGATTATGTTGTGTATCTGTTGAATATTACACTTCTTCCCGGCACAAAAAGAAAAGGGGATTTTTGAAGGATACAAAAAATGTTCTTTATGTTTGTTTAGGTTAAGAAAGGGGAAGTCCAGTAACTTGATTTCTTATGTCATTTAGGAACTCTTATGTCCTCAATTAACATATACAAAATATAGAATTATTATTCTGTGATAGTTTGGATATGAACAAGAGATGCTGAGTAAATGGGTATTTATCTTGTGAATATGCATGGAAGGGTGTGCTTGTTCTTTTGAGGGAACGAATGTGATGGTTAGTTGGGGGGGAAAAATTCTTTGGACCTTAACAACAGCATCTAAAGAATTTTGCCTAAATACTATCTTATAGATATTTGTCAGGGTTGTCATTTTTTAAGTCTGGCGCATGGTGCTCACAAGCGCCTATCAAGTAGAGTTATTATGTATACATTCATTTTAATAATAGGAAAATCACACCAAGGTCCCAGCCAAGGAAAATAGTATCTGAAAGGTCTCATAGTCAATGGTGCCACTTTCATTGTCATTGACAAGTTATGGGACTTTTCAGATACTATTTTCTTTGATTGGGACCTTGGTGCGATTTTCCCTTTAACATATCCCTTGACCCTGTTGTTCTCTGTTTGTAATGTGCCTCATTACTTGTAGATTTTAATGATGTGGTGTTTGTCTTGTCTTTAGTTTTGCTTAAGAGAGACCACTAGGGATCAAGAGGATTGGGAAGGAAAAGCTTTGAATTCCATTTTTCCGAACTCTAAGAGATTGGATTTGGAGCTTATCAAGAAGGAAAAAATGCGGAAAGAAGTTTCACTTGCAGATCAGATCCAAGCGGCTAGGAACAAGAAAGGCAAAATTCATTAAGGGGTCTTCTGCCATACTCTGATTATTCTCTACTTGAGAGGCATGATCCACGTTTTTTCCCCCCACCCCCAAAAAAAAAAAAACCAGTGGCATGGAGAGTATAAAAAAAAACCTGACAACAACAAAGTTTTATCTCATTAGGTAAATTGGCTATATAGATCACACGACGTCATTAAACTTGATGAAAAATCAAATCTTTGGATAAATTATTAATTAAGAGGTCTCACTCCCTCAACCTAGGTAAAGTGAATTTTGGTTTCTACCTATAATCTTTATGTAGAATCTATTGGGGTGTGTGTTTAATGGATCAATGTATATAAAGTCTGTTTGAGTTGGTATTGTAAAAGCATATGCACGTAAGTTAAAACAAAACTCTTCTCACAAACTTACTTCGTGTATTGTAAATCATGTTGGAAAATCAACTTCTACCGCTAAACCAAATATACACTATTGATTGCCCAAAGAAAAGGTTCAATTGAAAACATGGTTATATACTTATATGTATACTAAGGAATTTTAATTATCCATTTATACAAGAGTTTGTGACTCAAAACAACTTCAAACTCCTTGCAAAAGGGGAGATTGTGGGTGCTTTTTTTTAACCTGGTTATATCTCACCATAGTGAGCAATAAGCACCCAAACCGGGTCCCACCATTTTGGCTCATTATTGATTAAAAAAAAGTTAGCACAGGATGCTAATCGTGTTCAAACACAACAGTGAGCGATGAGCACCCAAACCAGGTCTCACCATTTCGGCTCATTATTTTTTAGGGGGGGAAAAAGGTTAGCACGTGGTGCTAATCATATTGGAACACACTAGAGCGATGTAAAACCCATGGATGTTGCAACCTCAAGCCCTAACTTGCGTCCAAATAGCTTTTCCACAATAGTGAGTGTAAACTCCATGGCAGTCCCTGGTGCTCTGCTGGTAATGAGGTTACCATCAACAACAACCCTCTTTTCAACTTCACTCTGCTCTGTTAACTCATTGCTCAGCCCTGGAAACGCCGTGGCTTTTTTGCCCTATATCACACCAAAATATACAAGTATATTTCTTTTAGCATGCAACAAAATGAAGTAAAGTAATCATAAAGAAATGGTGGAATGACACACATGTCCCAACAAAGAGAAATAATCATCAAATCACATTAGAGTCCCATGTACTTGGGTTAAATTAATTCTAAATGTGAAAAGACCACTTTACCCTCATTTATTTAAAAAGAAAAAAATTGAATCAAAGGAACAAATGGAGGGTAAAGTTGTGTTTTTACATTTAGAATTAATCTAACCCAGTCCCATGGGACTTCAATGATTTCAAAGGATTTATTTGTAATTATTTCTCATCCTTAGGAACCAAAACAGAGTATATATACCTTGAGCAAGCCATGGGGCTGCAAAACAAAAGCAGGGGATGCACAAATTGCTCCATAATATTTGTTTGATTCTCTTTGCTTCTTAAGCAAGCTCACCAAAGTTTCTGAGTTTGCAAAAGCTTGAGCACCACCAAGTCCACCCTGCAAAAATCCCATTAAAGAAATAAAGAAGCTTAGCCCAAATATTAATCGCTGGTTATCATGTGCAAAGAAATTAAAGAAGCTAATTAAGGTCACTTACTGGCAACACTATAAGGTCATATGACTGTTTTGCTGCCTCATGAAGGAGGACGTCTGCCTCCAATTTAACTTTATGAGAAGCTACAATATCTAGTTTGTCCTCAACTGAAGCTACTGTAACATTTGCTTCAGCTCTTCGCAAAAAATCAATTATCATCACAGCTTCCATTTCTTCAGTGCCATTAGCAATGGGTACAAGAACCTAAAATGACAGTGGAAAATTCAAAAACAATATAATTAAGTTACTCATCAAAGTCATTCTCTGGTAATGAAAAGAAAGTTGCCTGATCAGTGATCACTAATGCTCGGTTTGGGAAGCATTAAAAAAAAAGTGTTTTTTCAAACACTTTTGCATAAGGAGAAATAAAACTTCTCTCACATATTTACCTCAAACACCCCCATAAACAAACTTTTAAAAAGCTAAAGCAAACAGGTACTAAAGAACATTTCAGGGTCGAAACCTCACCTTTGGTGGATGATCAAATGTCCATATTTTTGGGTTTAACTCAGTAAAGGTATATTCATCACCATGATTTGAACGCATAAGCTGAAATTGTTGGTCACATAAAGCCCAATGAGAAAGGCAATGAATTAAACAACATAACTGGAGAAAAAGACAATATAATCACTCACCAAATATACTTAACTTTTAAAAGAAAAAAAAAAAAAAACAAAGGGGATAGTTCCCGTATTTTTTTCGGGTTAATGTTCAATTTTGATCTTGAAGTTTTCACATAGGAGCTGAGAGTTAAAATCATCCTAAACTTTAAAAAACTAAGGTTGATTGTTGATTTAGGACAACATTGCTCTGTTTTTAACACTTCTAGGGTGATACTTAGGCGATACTGATCAAAGAAAAAATTGCAGGTATCCACAACTTCCATACAAAAACTTACAGAGTAAATTGGATCTTCTTGACCCTTTTTTTTGTGTGTGTGATAGCAATATGATTTTGAATGTTTTCCTATGAAAAAATCATCAGTAGAAAAAGTAAAGAAATGTTCACCAACCAGTGGGCCAGCAATTTCATGAGCCTTCTGTTTTCCAAATAACTGCTCAACCAGTGCAATAGCAAACTCCATGGAAGTGCCTGGGCCACCACTTGTAACAACTTTGCCATCAACTTGCACTCTTGATTCAACAGCAGTTGCATAAGCAGCCAGTTTTTCCATAAATGATGGATAAGTTGTTGCCTATCAAATTACCCATACCCACATCCATCACCAATATAAGATATAGAAAGTTGCCCAGCTTCTTAAATTAATATTAGCAGATAATTAAACAGCCACTAGCTACCACATTTTTGCTGCTTGCTGAAACAGCTTATACTGCTATAGGGATAAAAGTATTGCCTAATATATATATACCTCCTCTTGTCCTTAATATAAGAACCAATTAACTTTTTTGGAGAAATTAAGGAAGTTAAATAAACTACTTAATCATAATATATGTTGTACATTAGTTTATAAGTCAAACAAATTAGTTTGAAGAAAAATAATAAATGTAAATAATTTAATATAGTTTAATTAACTTCCTTAATCTCTAAAAAAAAGTCATTTAGGTATTATATTAACGACCAGAGGTAGTGTGTATGTATATGTGTGTGTGTGTGCGTGCGTAGTGCGTAGTGTGTGTGTGAGAATAAGCAATGGGTTCTTTTTTCTTAGAGTAGCCTTTAACTTGTGCCTATCCCAGAACGATTGGAGACTTAACAAGTTCCAGACTAATTTGGATCAAGTTGGATGAAAAGGGGATAGTAAAGCTCTCTCACCAATTATTTAACACGATTCTATTCCCATTTTTATCATCTCTATGGCTTGAACAATTCTAGTCATTTGCTTTGGTACCCAAAAAAAAGAATAATAAGCAATGGTTTTTCTAACCCAAGGATTAAACCTCACTTTAAGAAAACCTCCTGTATTAATTATAGGAACATTTTTGTAGTAGTGTTCCTATAATTAGGACTGGAGGGAAGAGGGAAGGAGTACTAATTAAGCCTTGCAATTATAGAAACAGTTTTATAAGCTCAATAAGCTATATGATCTTTTGGATTAAAATGTAGTGGAAAGATAAGTTACCTTGAGTCCCTTGAGCAAGCCCCATGGTCCAAGCACCGCAGCAGGAGCAGCACATGCCGCCGCGTAAAGCCGCTCATCTGCGGCGTGCCTTTTCACTAAACTTTCTAGGGCTTCACACTCTCTAAGATTGTCAACCCCCGGAACACCTCCCTTAATTACATAAAATTTAAAAAAGAAAAAAGAATTGACCCGTCAATATAACATTATGAAGTTGCAAATTAGGGTAGAATTTAAAACAGCAATAAAACGTCAAATTATGAGAGGGTTTTGTGTTTATGGTGTGGCCATTGTCAAAACGAGAGTTCCGCATCGGAAAAATCACCCACCTTTAACATATGGGTGTATGCGCCAGTGAAAATCTCACGTGGATTATTCTCAAGAGAGTTCAAAAATGACTACCACCTATATTTTTATTTCTGTTATTCTATTTTCTTGTGTTCACAGTAACCGTTCGTTTAATCCTGTTTTTTAAGCAGAGGGAGGATATTGCCAAGCATGGTGCACTGCACAAAGTCCTAATCAATCTATCAAAGTAAGTGCTTGTTTATGAAGCACAAAAAATGGTTTTTTAAGTACTTTTTGCGGTAAAAACAGCATTACTAAAAAGCTAAAACAAACTGGGATTAATACTAAAAGGACATTAGTTAAAGTTTCATTTCATATCAAAGGTTTCTGAAATATCCAACACAGAGACTAAGTCAAAATGCTTAACTAGAGGATCAATCATGAAACAAGAAGCATAATTGAGAGAAGGAGAGGGAGAGGGAGAGACAGAGCTTTATATACAGGTAGAACTATGAGGTCGAAGACGGTGTCAGCCACGTCGGAAAGAGTAGCATCAGCTATAATGTGAATACCAAGCATTGTTTCAACTCTAAGCTGTTTTCCCACAGAAGCAACAACAACATCAGCTCCGGCTCGTCGCAGAACGTCGACGGTGATGATAGCCTCTATAGGCTCCGAGTCATCGGCAATGGGGACCAAAACCTAACAAAGAAACCAGAATTTCAGTGTCAATTCCGAGATGGAGAAGGAGAAAACCGTCAATTACCTTGGGAGCTGTGGAAGCCATATCGCCGGCGGAGGGAGATAAGAAGAACGGTGGCTTTGGATGAATTGATTTTGGTGGCAGTGAGAAGCTGCTTCAAGTTGGAGCTACTAGTTACCACTTCTGAGTCTTGCATTTAGATATAATTGCTTTGCGGGCGTGAAGGAGGATCAAAGTCTTGCATTGCATGTGACATGAGTTGAATAAATTGGCAAACTGCTATTATTACAATAGACATCAAGTTTGGTCCACAAATATCCCCGTGGGTTACGTGTCCGGTTTCTCTAACCGGCTCCTCTCTCATCATCTCTAGTCATTATCCTTTTATCTGAACCGTCTAATTTTGATCCAAACGTTTAGAGGTGCGATAATTTGAAATAGATGATGTGTCTCCCTCTGGACACTTGGATCAAAATTGTACGGTCTAGATAGAGGGACAATAAGAGATGATGAGAGAGTAGCCAAGGAGAGTATCAGCTTCCCGTGGGTTACACGAACAAGATTGGTCTAATGGTGTCATAATCATATATCAATAGTAAGAATGTTATGAGTAAATACATATATAATTTTGTTCAATTATTTATTCAAATATTGCTACTTTAATTAATTCCCTTGATTGATATTGCATGGATGAATATATGTATGGATGATGGTAGGTGTCTTGCTTTTCTTGAATTTCTTTATAAATATATGCAGGTAAAAACTACGTTTTGTATTACGATTTTACGTTTTACGTTTTTTCATTGCCCTTTCGTTTTTAGGTGAAAACTACGTTTTCACTACCATGGTTATGAGTAAATACATATATAATCAAGTTCAATTATTTATTCAAATATTGCTACTTTAATTCCCTTGACTTTGGAAATTATTTCACTCTTATATCAATACGGTACCAAAATATACTGTTAAGATGCAAATTTACTTATGAACGTAAATGCAAAAGTACATATCAAGTTTTTCAGATAATGTAAAAATGTTACTATTGTTAAGTCGACTAACATTCATGGTTTAATAAACAATCGGCATATGGCCGGTAACTAGTTTCAGTTCTCATCACAATTATGAGCACTAGGAAATTTTCATCATTACAAACCGTTCCGATATAATTTGAATGTCTTAGATTGAATTTTTTTTTTTATACTTTTACTTTTTTAAAAAATATATATTTTAATGTGTACAAAACCTAAAATAAAAACAATCTCTTAACTGTCTGTTTTTCAAAAAATGATTTTTTAATTTAAAAATGATTAAGTGAAAATCTTAAATCTAGACTATTAGAAATTTTATTTAAACTTTTTACATCTTGTTATAGTGAATAACTCTCTGTGGTCATCATAAAATTGGTTCTTCCGCACATGGGTTACACTGCATTTTTGCTCACAACAGTACGTCTTGTTTGCCACGACAGGTCTTATGCAAGATCATACTAATTTTCTTGTTTCTTGTGTTTGTTTTTTGGGGGGATTGCTTGATTTATCTTTCATAGATAGCTAAACACATTTCTTAGAATATAAAAAAAATAGGGGAATATCGTTTAGATCCTAACCAAAAGAAATAATATATTAACATGTCTCATAACTTCTTTTCTTTTTCTTTTTTTTTTCTTTTTTTCTCATCCGATATCCAGAGCTTCGCCCTGACTAATCCAGATCCAAAGCTTTATGCATTCACAAAGCTTGAACTTGAGACTTTGCTTAAGCGACACAAACCGCTTACCACTTGTATCAACCCCCATTAGTACATGTCTCATAACTTATTAATGATAGCTCTTTCACTTGTCAATGGTTGAGACCTTAATAGAGACTTCACTTGTCAATGGAAAATTTGATTTGAACCGTAGACAACCATAGATTATTATTATAAAGTAGACTTTTTTTCATGACAATTGTGAGCTGTTTAGATCAAATTTTAACAGTTTGATTTATATGTATATTTTATATGTTAATTTATAAAAATATTATTTGTAAAATATTAAATCTAAACCATTAAAATTTTTGGATAAAGGAAAAATTATTAAATATTTCAAAGGTACTGTGTCAAGTCCTCAACTGTCATGTAATGTGTATTACGATAAGAAAAGCAATTTAAATCACAGATTAATTAGATTGATGATGAACGGGGAAAAGAGAATTTTTGTAAAAAATTGAATGAATTTGATATTCACATCTATCGTGAAACACACATATATCCGACAACACATGCCAATTTACACCTAACAACCAACAAAAACATCCTTAATTTAATTTTTTTGGATGTCCTAGTTAACATCCTTAATCTATACCGCATTTAATTAGGCGAGAAACACACGATGGATTTTTGGTGAAATAAAATAAAGGACATTTGATAATTAAATACTACCTCCAGTCCACAATATAGAGCGCTCTTGGAAGAATTGCTCAATCTAAAAAATGAGTCACTCGGTCACTTTTAAAATAATTAATGCTCATTTTTTAGTTTTGTCTATGTAATTAATGCTCATTTCCACTCATTAAATTTTAAAACACATTTACTATTTTTTGAGAGTAAATAACCACATAAATGTCCTTATATAAATTTAAAATGATCTAAGTGAAAGTAAATCAAAAGCTTCTACCACATGCCTCTCCAACCTAAATTTTTTTTTCACATGCTATCTAATTAAAATAATGGTCTTACTATATATACATATATATATATATATGTGTATATGTGTGTGTATACATGTATATATGTGTGTGTGTTTATATTTGTACACACACATATTGACAAACACACAAATATACATATATGTACACACACAGTACACACACCCACACACACACGTGTGTGTGTGTGACTATATATATTTGTGTGCGCACACACACACATAAAATATATATGTGTAGACACACACACACATATATATTTGTGTGTGTACACACACACAAAAAATATATGTGTGTAGACACACACATATATACATACATACATATATGTAGACACACACATACATATGCGCACACGCACACACAAAATATATGTGTGTAGATAATTGTTGATAATTTTCTTAATTAGAATAACTCATTACCTCACAACTTTTGCACTAACATTAGTATTTTATGTCTCATGCATTACATTAAAATTCACGGGGGCATTTTGGTCATTATAATACTTTTTGATTTTTCCCTCTTTATTTTTCCAAGGTTATAATTTATTAAATTACCAAAATTAGAGACAATATACTCTCTAAATTTTAATAATTATTTTACTGCCTCTTAAGATTTTTCATAAATTTCTTAGGCCATTTTATGCACCACAAGGGCATTTTAGAAATTTTGACACATTATTATTTTTTCCTAATTTCAAAAGATCTTTCCTTAGGAAATACGATATTTATAACTCAATATTTGAGATCATATATTCACCTATTTAAAATAGGTATTATTTTTTTAAAAATATGTTACTTATCATAAGTGCAATTTTTTTAGGGTATTACAATTCTTGATTGTCCTACAAGATGGAACTCTATATTCTTGATGTTGACGACTACAATGAAATTCAAGCATGCATTTTCTGCTTATAATGAAAAAGAGCCTCATTATACTTATGTACATGATCCTAAGCATTGGGAAAAGATTGAGATGATTTGTCATCTCTTAGAAGTTTTTAATGATGCCACTCATGTCATCTTAGGTAGTGAGTACCCTACTTCTAATTTATATCTTGATGAAGTTTATCAAGTGAAACAAGTGATTGATGATGCAATGGAGTCTCTTGACTTGTTCATGTATGACATGGCAAAACCTATGAAAGAAAATTTTGATAAATATTGGGGGGAATGCAACTTGTTGATGGCTACTGCAACTGTTTTGGATCCAAGGATCAAATTCTTGGCTGTTGAGATAAGCTTCCCTTTAATATGCAAATCAGAAAGTGAGGCTATGCGGAATGTGGAAAAAGTGAAAAATGTATTGGAGGAATTATATCTTGAGTACGTGGAGTTGCATTCCTCATCTTCTGCATCTGATGAAGTCAATATTGATAACGTTCCTTTGGCAGATACTAGTGCACAACAAAAAGATAAAGGAATGCAACGAATGTTGAACATGATTCGTCAAAGGCATTCAATTCGATCCTCCTACAAAATCAAAGTTGGAAACTTATCTTGCTGATGATCCTTATATTCCTTCTTCTAAATCTTCTTTTTGTGCTTTAGAGTAGTGGAAGAACAATAGTGCAAAATTTATAGTTTTATCGAGGATGACATCTGATATATTAGTTGTCCCTATATCAACTGTGGCATCAGAATCCACATTTAGTGTTGGGGGAAGGGTGATTGAAGAATATCGTGCTAGATTGAATGAAGAATCTATTGAAGTTCTTTTATGTGGTGGGGACTAGCTTCATCACAAATATGGGTTGAAGAGAAAATTAAAGGTATAAATATTATATTGTACACTTATTTATTTGTATATTGTTGGACTTGTGTTTGGACTAGTTATTTATTTTAAATTATTTTTTTATTGTGTAGGAGCCATCAGAACAAGAGGAGATTATACTGAAGCCTTGATGTTGATGTTATTGTGTTGTTCAATTATTCTCTTACACAATTTTCATTATAGTGATATGATCTTTTTATGATATTTTTATATATTGCATCATGGATGTTGAATTTTTGTGTTTATCACTATATTGAAATGAGTATATTTTGTGCAAAATTATAATGGATACATTTTTCTATTATTAATAATTATGATTATTTTAATTTTATGTTAAAGCCTATAATCTATAAATATGTTGGCTTTGAAACATATCAAAAGCTTACATTTATTTACATTTTAGTAGGTTTAAAGCTTACTTATAATCTTCAAGGCCTGCAATATGAGGCCTTTTTAAAGGCCTAAATTGTAAGTTGACCTGTAAAAATGCTTCAGGCTTACCTAGGCCTCATATAGACTCAAACCTGAGCCTAAAAAAATGGCTGCATGTAAGCTCAGGCCTAGGCTCAGGCTTCAAATTCTCATTACAGGTTCAAGCCTATTTAACTAAAGCCTGACATATTTCCATACCTAGTTATAGTAATTTTTTATTATAATTAATGCTATAATAATATTTTTATATATTACTAAATCTCACCCATTAAAACTTGATTTAATGGTGGATACATTAAATAAAATAAAATAAAATAAAGAGAGATCGATGAAGGGGAGTAAGTAATTTTAGTATTCTCTTGTGAGTATTTCAGGAAAAATAATAATTACCTTTTTAAATCCGCAAAACAATTTATATACTAGAATATAAGACTCCTCAAAACATGACTTAATTTGAATTAGAGGTAGTATTATTTTCACAAACCACGCCTCTAATGATTCATGAAGTAAAATCAAATATCTTGACATTCAAAAGTTTTAAACCTTAACCCATAAAGAGTTGGTCTAGCGGTGTAAGATTCATTTAGATCCCTCTAAGTCTCTAGTTCAAGTCCCAGAAAAAACATTTGGAGTGTAGATCCCTTTAGGTCTCGAGCTCAAATCCCAGAAGAAACACATGTGGTGAGAGGGGCAACCCATATCAGATATTAGATAATAGTATTTTTTTTTTTTTTAAAACAGCTTTAGACCTTATTTTATGCTTCAAAAATAAATAAATCATTGACGAAGGGCGACACATCATTTTCAATCTACTTTGTTTGATTGAATTTATTTTTAAATTTAAAGGGATAAATGCTAATAGCATAAAGTTATTAAGAAAATCAAACTCACAAACCCCCCAACACATCACTAAGTTACAAATCAATTGGTTGGTTGAATTTATTTTTCCGAGATTCAAACTCATTACTCTCTCTAGTCTTTACAGGATTGAGCAAGGAGCTCATAGCTTGGTGAGCCCACCCACACACGCAAGAAATTAGCCTATTTGTAGAAACAAAGTTCATAGCGATATAGGTTAAAATCTGCCCATTTAATACTTAAATGGGCGAGCTACATGCATGCCTTTAGGCTGTCCATGCTTACTCATTTAGGTGGCTTGAAAAATGTTGAGGCATTCATATGTGCCCAAATTTGGCTATCCAATACTCTTCCCAAAACCAAAGAACTTGAGACTAATAATTTTGATGAGAATACAAGCGTTTTTATTTGTATTTTCAATAACATTTCTAATTTGTATTGTTTTACCTTTTTACTACATATTAATGAATATGATTTCTCTTAATTTATTTCATAGTGGAAGATTTAGAAGCTGGAGTTACATCCCCTCAAGTAAACCTAAAGATGATGATGAAGCATGAAAATCCTTTTTTTTTTTTTTGCTAAAAAAAATTTTAGGAAAGGGGTTGGGCTCACCCACAATCCAAGGGCAGAGCGCTTGGAGCCCAGTCCACAGGACATACTGGACAGAGAGTACATATGCCTCCACCTCTACCAGCGTTTCCACTGCTTCCTAAATCCTAGGATGCCTCCCCCAACGCCCTGATCAACGCAGGGATCGAACCCCCTCCCTTGAGGTGAGGAAGTCCGACCCCCTTGCCAATTGAACCCAAGAACGAGCGGTAGCATGAAAATCCAATTGAAGCAATGAAGCATGTCATTTCATTAATTATTGAACTTGTAGTTTTAACATTGAAATGAGGTTATGATGATATTAGACGAAATTTAAGTTCTTCTTCGCAAACTATTATGATTAAACTTTGAACTTTAAAATTATAAATTTAGAAGGATAGAATGTATGATTATGATGATTCTGTTTTTGAAACAAAAAAGTTAAGATCCAAATGGGTTCCGCATAACCCAATTTAACCTGCTCATTTAAATCTCAACCCATTTGACATGGGCTATATGAAAAGAGGCATAAGTATAGGCTAGCTCATACACATGTAACATTAAATGAGCGGGCTATGGGTTAGGAGATGGGCTACCCAACCCGCCCATTGCTCAACCCTACTTAAATAAGAGCTTGTTAACTTTTGTGAGAAAAATTAAGGAGGTTAAATAAATTATATTAATATATTTATATTTATCATTTTTCTTCAAACTAATTTTTCCGACTTAGAAATTGATATATAATCTAAAATATATAAGGTATGTTATGATTAAGTAATTTATTTTGCTTCTTTAGCATTTTTTTTTTAAAAAAAAAAAGTCAATTGTTTCATATCTGTATTTAAAAAAAAAAGTCAATTTTTTTTTTTTTGATAAAGGAATTTTAGGAAAGGGGTTGAGTTCACCCACAATCCAAGGGCAGAGCGCTTGGAGCCCAGTCCACAGAGCATACTGGCTAAAGAGTACACATGCCTTCACCTCTACCAGCGTTTCCACTGCTTCCTAGACCCCTAGGATGCCTCCCTCAGCACCTTGACCAACGCAGGGATCGAACCCCCTCCCTTAAGGTGAGGAAGTCCGACCCCTTCGCCAGTTGAACCCAAGGATCGAGGGGTTTAAAAAAAAGTCAATTGTTTCTTGTCGAAAGGTAATAGTTTTCCAGATAAGATCTTTCATGAGGCCCATCAGACTGGAAATTCTAAATTAATGGATTAGCTGGCCCACGATTAAAGAGGACGATAGGCCCAAGTAATCAACTGTCAATAACGGAAATGGAAACTTGCTAGTTCGTCATTTCCTTAACGGAGAATCTTTCTTCATCGTCTCTTTCAGTTTCGGTACATCAGCGTAACTCACTTCACGTGTCGTGAATCGAATCTCCAACTCATACCTTCCACTTACATTGGAGACCCTGGTCTTCTTCCTGCTCCAGGGCTTCTATGAGTCATGCCTTCCTCCCCCAAGTCCTTCCATGGCCGTACACCTCCATTGTCGTCTCGTAGATCCGCAATCCTTCTCATCTCCTCCCTTGTAATTGCCGTTTCAGGTTTTGTTTTTGGAATTACAGCCTTTTTAAGGCCTATTTCCGGGTATAAATGCTTGAGTAGCCCTCCCAGATCAATTCGAGTAACTTGGGAACACGGTGGTGGAGGTGGCGGCGGCGCCGGTGGTGTTAGCAATGGGAATGGCGGGCCTGGAAGTAGGCATAAAGTTATGGGCTTTGTGGGAATTCAGACTGGGTTTGGATCTGCCGGTCGGCGTCAAGCATTGAGGAAGACTTGGATGCCTTCGGATCGACAAGGGCTCAAACGGTATGCTATAGATCTTTTATTGCGTTCGAATTTCATTTTTACTGTTGCATTCGGATCTTACCATAATAAACTACACTTAACCGTGAGTTTTTAAGAAAAAGGGATGATTTTTGAATCTTACTAGAACATAGTTTTTAAGGCTTTCGAAAATGCCATTGGCTGCATATTATATGAAAATTTCACTCTTTCAATGTTCCTTTCTGTGTTATATTTTCTAATGTAGAGTCTATTCAGCATCTAGATATTGTACCGTGCAGTGCTTATATGGCATGTAAAGTGCATTTTTTGTTCTGTTGGAGGATTGGATATAATGAGAGAATCTGGATTCGAAAATGGTGTAAATTTCGTACATGTTCTCAGTGCTTTGCATATGTAGACTTTCAGCTTGGAAAGTCTCCAGTAGCATTGACTGACAAAAGTAAATGTCCAAGTTTACTGTAAATCCGTTGGTGAATCTTATTAGTAAACCATAATACGCATGAGGAGTTGAATTTGATATGATATAGTGTAATTCAAGGAATTTTCACCTCCTGCATGTGCGTAGTTCTTCTTTTTTGCTTATATAGGCTAGTTGTTGGTTTGAATGTTTTAATGGAATCTGGGCTAGAAAATCTGTCAATTAGTGTTTTTGTTCACAGTAGTAGCATGCCTATCTGAACTTTTCAAGTTTGAAAGTCTTCAGCAACCTTGGGCTGACAAAGGGCACTATTCACTTTTATATTTGAAATAGAATTTTTAATCACTTAAATTGACACGGATTTACTAATAGGCTATTGCTTGCAGTTTGGAGGAGGCTACTGGCTTAGCTTTCAGGTTTATCATCGGTAGAACAAATGACAAATCGAAGATGTCAGAACTACAAAAGGAAGTAGCAGAATATGATGATTTTATTCAATTGGATTTTGAAGAGGAGTACAGTAAGCTTCCATACAAAACGTTAGTGTTAATGATATTTGGATGAATGTCTTGTATGCCTGTAGGATGTTGCTAAGTTGCATATTCTATTTTTTACAGTCTAGCTTTCTTCAAAGCTGCCTATGCACATTTTGAGGCTGATTTTTATGTCAAAGCTGATGATGATATATATTTAAGGCCAGGTAATTAGATTATACAAGGCTTATCTTCAATGCATCTACGAACTTTCCTTGAGGTTTGGTTTTTTTCCCTAATCAAAATTTTTGTGCATTTTCAATTGTTTGTCAGATCGTCTTTCATTACTAGTTGCAAAAGAGCGAAATCACCCTCAGACTTACATAGGATGCATGAAAAAGGGTCCTGTTATCACTGACCCAAAGCTCAAATGGTTAGTACTGTTTAGGTTGTTCTTACTGTGCCTTTTAGTTGTAAACATTGTTTTAATTCACCCTTTTTTGCATGTCATTGCGCCTATCATGACATGGGATAAGTATATTGAACTTCTTTCGTATCTTGATGATGCTCATTGCTTGGAAAGAAGCATGGATCACTAATACTCATAATATACCTACTTAAGAGATTTAAAACTTCTGGTCATAAACTTACCTCTCTATAAGCATCATTTACCAATTGTGCTATCTTGGTCAGAACCTCTTACGAAGAACTATATAAACTTTTAAGGCATTTAGTTGATCAACTGTGCTGTATAGCCCCTTCATTACAGTGACATTAAAGGTTTCAATTATAACCAGCACATTTGTTTATCCTAGGCTAAAAGAGTTATTTTACTGATAAAATCTTGCAGGTATGAGCCTCTATCTTATTTGCTTGGATCTGAGTACTTTCTTCATTCCTATGGACCTATATATGCTCTTTCTGCTGATGTTGTTGCTAGTTTGGTTACTCTAAAGAATGACAGGTAAGTTTAACTGTCTCCACGACTTAAATGTTTGCACATGCGAACTTCTGTAATTTTTGTGCTGAATCACCATGTTTACGATCTGTGATTGCATGTCCTTCATCATTCCTGTCCTTCTATTGTGTACTGCATATCTGCTATCGACTATTCTCAAGTTGATATCCATTACATGTTGGTTGGAAAACCTTGTTGGCTCTAGGTCCTTAATTACAATTATAGTTTGAATTGGTAAAGAGGGTTAAGTTATTCAATTGCTTCTTTATTTTGCTCCTCACATCAATGTTATCGACCTATCATTGACAAGAAAATTTGTTGCTTTATGTTTTTCCCGATATTCAATTTTGATATTCTAAAGGAGACTTTTATGAGGTCTTTCAATCTTTTATTTTCCTCCTCTTAATACTAAGGGCTGAGGTTGGTTTAGACATTATGTAGCACCTTCCCCCTTATTGATACTATCTTGAGGTTAACCGGTGTCCCTTTTGCCAATCTAAATCACAGTTTCCGGATGTTCCGCAATGAGGATGTCACTATTGGAGCATGGATGCTCGCAATGAACGTGAGGCATGAAAATAATAAGGAGCTGTGTGCTCCAGACTGTACATCCACATTCATTGCTGTGTTAGATATTCCAAAGTGTTCAGGTTTGTTTATCGCCTCCCAAAAAATATGTTATAGAATCTGGTTGAAGGAGTTTGTACTGTAGAGTTCACCAGGAGAAGCTGAAAAACATATGAAATTAACCCCGGCTCAACTCATGGACTTCTTAGCTATTGTTTCTGACTTCTGACAGATACAAGACTCCGAACTTTTTCATTTTGTCTGATGTGATTTTAAATGTAGATTACTTCTATGTGTGAGATTATTTTACATGCTGTATTTAGTGATTTTGTGTTGAGACCTATAGTGAAAACCAAGGGAAAAGAATTTTCTCACTATCTAGGTACTGTTTGTCTGTTTCCCTGTAGGACTGTGTGATCCAGAACAGAAAATGTTGGAACTCCATCAGAAGGAGAGCTGCTCAAAGAGCCCAACTTTGGTATCTGATGATGATGAGTAGTATTTGTACCATTACTTACAAGATAGGAGCCCAGGTCTGCAACCATGATCATCATGTTCCGTCCATTGATCCCATTTTTTTGTTGAAAAATTCATTTTTCTTCCTGCTGGAGAAGGAAGATGGTTGATGTATTCTATTTCAATTTTTCTTATTTCTCTCATATCCTTCTTTTTCTCCTTATTTTTGGAGGGGAAGTGGTTGAGACGGTAGATAGGAGTTTAGAAGGAAGATTATTCGTTGAGCACAGACAATAGATTTACTGACACATTATTTGATCGTCCATTTGTTTCCATTTGAATATCATTCTTTTTCATATATGTATTTGATTTATAACATTCTTTCAATGAGATTATGTAATATTGGCCATAGTTCCAAGCAAGAGGTCGTGGCCTTGAGTCGATACTTAGATTGCCTCGCCAAGGGTTTGTTGGATGCTAAATTTCTCCACTTAATTGGTAAGGACACACCAATCTGTGCCCCCCCCCCCCCCCATCCCTCCGTTTTCTTTTGGTATAAAAGGAAAGTTTAGGTGAGTCGGGTTTCAAGTGCCCACAAGGATCAAGATATATTTACGAGCTCAAAAAATATTTATAGATATACTTATAGATAGCTCACCAACAAAGTCTTCACATCAATAGAGTTTGAACTTTCAACCTCATGATTATGAGACAACCATTAATAAAGTCTTCATATCAGTAGGTTCGAACTCTCTATCTCGATTATGAGACAACCATTATACTAATGGGATCCATCTTTATTGGTCATCCCTCCTTTCTAATTAAAATGGATGTAATTTAAGTGAAGCTTATAATTTGCAAAGCACATATCTAAGAAATTTAATAAATTACACTTATGTTTTTGTTTTTATCTTTTTGTCATCCTTCATCACGGGGAAGGAAGTCAGCACCTATATTCCCTACCGAGGGCACTTACCATCCATTGCAATCCTTTATAACCAAAATGGTGCCGTTTTGATGCAAAGGAGGTAGTTGTGTCCCCTTTTTTTAAGGAAAAATATTTTAGGTACTTACTGGTCCTAAAAAAATACTTCAAGATACTGAATTGTACTTCGGAAAAAGTACTTTATAATTTTGAAAAATTATTTTAGGAGCCAAAAAAATATTTCAAAGTATTGAATAGTACTAAAAAGATATTGAACGCTATTGAAAAAAATATTTAATAATCTTGAAAAAACATCCTGAAGTATCTTTTTAATATCAATCAGTGCCCTGAAATATTTTTTTAGGATCCTAAAATAATTTTTCAAGATCGTAAAGTATTTTTTCAGTACCAGTTAGTATCCTGAAGTATTCTTTTAGTACTGGTAAGCACCTTGAAATATTTTTTTCAAGATACTAAAATAATTTATTTAGATCATGATATATTTTTAATACCAGTCAATAACTAAAATATTTTTTCAAGATCCTAAAATAATTTTTTAAGATCATGAAGTATTTTTCAGTACCAGTCAGCATCCTGAAGTATCCTTTTAGTACAGGTCAATACCGTGAAATATTTTTCAAGATCCTAAAATAATCTTTTCTAGATCATGAAGTATTTTTTAAGTTCCAGTTAATATCTTCAAGTATCTTTTTAGTACTAATCAGTACCATGAAATATTTTTTCAGGATCCTAAAATATTTTTTCAGGATCCTAAAATATTTTTTCAAGATTATGAAGTATTTTTTTCAGTACCGTTCACTATCTTATATTTTTAGTACCAATAAGTACTCTGAAATATTTTTTTCAAAAAAACAAAAGGGGACACAGCTTCCTCCTTTGTGCCAAAATGGCACCGTTTTGGCTACAAAGGATTGCAACGGATAGCAAGTGCAAAGGACTAAAGCCACGTCTGTTAAATTCACAACCTCTCACTGAAGATAAGATTTAAGAAAGTGCTTGTTGAGCCAAATGGCCCTAACTGTTTTGTTTTACTTTCTACCATGATAAATTATGTTAGAATAATTTATTGTAGATTTATATTTAATATTTTTTTAATACTAGTTTAGTATATATTTTTTTTATATAAGAAAGATGGCATACATCCTACATTAAAGGAAACAATTATACAGAAGGGGGATTAACCCCCAAACTTTCAAGCTCCACCCAGGATCTTAGCTGAGCAGGGCAGACAGATAACACATTAGAACTAGATATGCCTAACTTTGCCAAAGCATCAACAACTCTATTCTTATCTCTAGGAATAGATAACAACCGAACCTGCCAATCTTTTTCCAACAACTCTCTAATCCTCAAAACTGCCGAACTCCCAACGTCAATATCACCCTCCAAAACCAGCTGAACCACTTCTGTTGCATCAGATTCGATTTCCACTTTTTTAAATTCCAAATCCCAAGCCAACGAGAGACCTTCCAGAATTGCCCACTCCTCCGCAGTTGAGGCTTGACAGCTACCAATTGCTTTATAAAATCCAGCAACCCACCTCCCAGTCGAGTCCCTAATCACACCACCGCATCCCGCCTGAGACCTAACCGTTGAAGCCCCATCAACATTACATTTAACCCACCCAGCTGGTGGTTTTCTCCACCCCAAGCCGAGCGCATAAACAGAATCAGTCGAAGCGATTTCTGCCTCTTCCATAAAGACATATTTATACCACAGCACAGAAACCGCAGCACAAGGATTATTTGGCTTTATAAAACTACTATAAAAAATACTACAATTTCTCCACTCCCATACCTTCCAAATAGCAACAGCAAAAATAAATTTCCAGCTATGCCCCCACCTCCTACTAGCATTTCGCCTTAGATTAAAATCCAGCCAATCTCGCAAATTAGCAACAAAAAAGAAAGGTACTAGATTATCACCTAACAGATTCAGCCACATACATCTAGCATATTGACAGTCTCTCAGAATATGTAAAATATCCTCAATACCTGTATTGCAGAATTCACAAGCAGGTGAAGAAGGAGACCAGCTACTTCTCCACAAATTAGTGGGTAGCCTACCCAACGCCACGTTCCATAGAAATACACGGATTCTTTCTCCCCCCTTCCAGCGCCAAATGCATTTAAATAATGAGTCATCCGCTATACTTATAACTGGATCAATCATAGCATAGGAACTCTTGACTGAAAAGGCTCCATCCGTGGATTTCCCCCAACTAAGGAAGTCATCCCTCACAGAATCAACAGGTGGTAATATAGGAACAATTTTTCTTATCCCTTCAGCCCTAATGACCGACGCCATCTTCATCAGGTCCCATCGACCTCCTATCGCCCAATCAGCTACACAGTGAAAACGAAAGGAAATCACCAAGAGGGGGGTGAATTGGGGATTTTAAAACTTTTATAATAACGTTGCACCCAAGCTGAAGCTAAACGTAAAGAGATAGGGAAGAAGAGCTTGACACAGAAAGTTTATCCTGGTTCGGTCTAAATTCTTGACCTACGTCCAGTCCCAGCATTCTCTCGGGTTTTTCTACTATCACTTTAACTCGTATACACACTCTGTACTCAAGGATTATCCTCTCTCTAGGATACACTCCCCTTACAAGTTGTACTGAAATCCCAATCTCCAAGTCCCCTTGACTTGAGATCTTTTACAATGAATGAATAATTTGAATATAATCTCTCTCACAGAGAAGGTAATGATAAACACTGAGGCTCTTTGTATATCAAAATACAATACGTAAAGAAAACTGAATGTATAAGAATTCTTGAGCTTGCTTTTCGTCTGTTTGATCTTTCGGTGGTCTTCTAAGTTTGTAATCAGCTCTTTATATAGTGGTGAGTTGCAATGTGACCGTTACTTCTCAACTTAGTATGTTCTTCAATTGAAATTCAGTTTGATGAGGATTATAGCCGTTGGGTCCCGATCTTGGTGATTCAATTCCCGGACGCGTTGAAATCATTCTTCGATTCTTTGCGTTTAATGATTCGTTTGATCCGATTTTAATACCTGAAACATTCTCAATATAGAGTAGTTAAATACGTTTGAATATACTAAATAAATGCCATCAATTCGTATAAACATGGTAAGTTTGCAGTTCAAAAGAATCAGATGAAATCGAACGATCAAATTCGCTTCCGTCTTAAACTCGAGTTCTCTAAGTCAGGCTCGAGTTCGTCAGGCTTTTTAGAGTATCTGGTTTATCTTCGAGATAGCAAACTCGGAGTTTGATGTAAACTCGGAGTTTGTGTTCTGTTTCACCATGTGAACTCGAGTTCACTAAGGTAGGCTCGAGTTCGAATATTCTCTAAGCTCTTTGTCGAATGAACACTGGAGTAATATTTCTCAAGTTAAGCGGTGCTCGAGTCCATTAGTGTTTAGGCTCGAGTTTAACACTATTCATGCCTAAGAGTTTTGGTGCTCGATTAGAGTGGATGGAGCATGAGTATAAACTCGGAGTTTGTACACTTGCTTTTCTTTCTTCGGATGAAGGGCTCGAGTTCATTATTCTTAGGCTCGAGTTCAGCGATATTTATTCTATGACTTATTGAAGTGAACGGAGGTTTGTGCTTAAACTCGGAGTTTGCAAAGAAGGGAAAGCTTGGGAGCTCTCGCAAGGGAAAACTCGAGCTTGTAATAACAGCTCGAGTTTACCTATTTTGTAAACTCTTCTTCGTTTGTCAAACCATAGAGTAAACTCTACACAAAAGCATTAGGCTTGAGTCCATATACTTGGGCTCGAGTGTTCATTAAACTATAGCCATAGAAACAAGTGAACTCTACTCAAAAAGAATAAACTCGGAGTTTAAAGAGATTCAATTTAATCGAAAACTTCCCGCCATGGGAAAACTCGAGCTTGTCTATACAGGCTCGAGTTTACTTGTTTTTGTAAACTCTTTATTTATATCATGAGGGTTTAGGCTCGAGTCTATTTACTCAGGCTCGAGTTCGTTATGCTGAAAATATCCGAAGAGCTCTCTGTTTGCAGGAAACTCGAGTTTGCTTAGTCAGTCTCGAGTTTTGCGGTGACAAAGTGATATTGACTCTTTTGTCATTTTAAAAGCATTCGTACATGTTTACAATTGTTATTAATCATCAAAACATATAGAGAACTAACATTCTCCCCCTTTTTGATGATGACAACATTTGTAAACAATTAACTTCTTTAAAGCACTGTTTTGATCATTTGAAATCATTGAAGCAAAAGTGTTCAGTGTAAATGCACCAGAATCAGATTTTAACCTTTAAACTTTGATTCTATCAGAGTTAGCAGCTTTAACATAAATCATAACACATATTGTCATTGCATAAGCTAAAACATTCAATGGTTTACAAAATGACATTTAGAGTTTCAAGCATACATATATCTAAACAAAAAAAAAAACAGCTGCTTGACAACTTGACTTCTCTTTCTTTACTTCAACTCTTCTCCCCCTTTGGCATCATCGAAAAGTGGAGGATGAGTTGAGATAGAGGTTGACTGAAGAGTCGGATCATGGGTAGATGGTTCAGGGGCTATGGATGTTGGGATTGGTTCAGATTCTATCTTGGAAGAAAGATCGAAACAACTTGGGCAATGTAAGTCTTTATTCTTTCATCCAAATCGGAGGAAAGGATTGTGGTGGAGGTGGTGCACTTTGAGCTTCTTGAACTCGGATTGAGTTGCTCGGTTCTAGTAGGTCTAGAGGGTGCTCGGAATGATCACTTCCTTGATCAAAGCTTATCCTCATCGATTTAGGATATCCGCCAAATTTGGTCAGGTTTTTCAGTTTCTCATTGGGTGGTAAATACCTGACCCTTTCATGAAACATAATTACCGAGATGAGGCGGCAAAGGGTATCGGGATGTTTTTCTTCCATGGAAACGAAATTTGAACATCTCTTTAAAGATCCAATCTCCTATGTTATGAGGGACTTGATCTATGATAGAAGCAAAAATAGGGAAGTCCTTTTGGCAAAGTGAGTGAAATTTCCTCCCTTTTGTACTAAGTTTCTAGTGTAGATATACCAAGCAGCTCTTTGCTTAGGAGGCATTGATACTGGAGGGAAATTCAGAATATCTACAAGATCGGTATAGGCTCGTCGGGTCCGAGGAGTGAAAAATTTGCCTATTAGTATAATTTGGAGAAGCCACGGGAGGAGGATTTTGGATTTGGAGGAGGAATTGAGGTATGCAGCAGTGATGGTTATCTGTTTTCCTCTAATGGATGTGGTAATCCTTTCCTCAACCAAATTTCTATCCGCATCCAATAAATTATCACTTTGCATACAATAGTAAAAGGTTTTAACAAAGGATGGACTATATGAGGCTCTAATGGATATGAGAGGTTCAAATTGTCTAAGCCAGTGGGTAAGATCAAGGTTGCATTCCTCTTTTAGAGCATCTAGATTGACATACACAGAAGGGCAAAAACTCTTAGCCTCATAGTGTTCTTGGAACCGTATGGCATCCTCACCATATAGAGTGACATCCTCACTAGAGAATCCTTTAGGGACGGAGGAATGATTGTAAATTTCAAATAATGGTGGGTTTTCTCTAGATACCTGAGGAAGAGAGTGTTGTTGGTGATGGGAGGATGATTGAGCGTGAGAGCTAGGTTGACTAGCTGTGGTCTTTCGAGATTTGTGTATCGGTTCTTTGTCCCTTCGAGGTGGTGTGCCAGCAGTTGAAGCTTTCTTTGAGGTATTCATCTTGACTGTGGTTATTGGAGTGGCTTGGGTAATAGGAATACCAGGAATTTGCTTGTCAATTCCATGCTTGAATCGTTTGGGAAACGATTTTCTTCGGGAGGACGTTGAGAGATTTGTGGATGATCGGCTTGGGGTTCTTGAGGATCGAGGATTTGGAATCTTGGGTTGCAGATCGCTTGGACGCCATGTTCTCTCGGTTTTTGTTGGAGGAGATTGAGAGAGTTTTTAGGTTTAGGCTCGAGGGAGAGATAGAGTGAAGACGAAAAGACGGGGTTTTAAAGAAATTTTATCGACGCAAACTCGAGTTCTTAAGTGTAGGCTCGAGTTTGTGTAACGTTACTTACCTGGAATTCAAGAGTGTATGTGTGAACCCTTGAAATTTCTTGTGAGGCTCGAGTCGATCATATCGTTGGTTCGAGTTTGTCTGGTTCTCTGAGGTGGATTGTTCTCTGTCTCCCTCGAACTCGAGTCCGTTTACTAGTAGGCTCGAGTCTGTCAAGATTTCTGAGATGAGTTGCTCTCTGTCTCTCGCGAACTCGAGTCCATTCACTAATAGGCTCGAGTCTGTCAAAAATCTCTGAGATGAGTTGCTCTCTGTCTCTCGCGAACTCGAGTTCATTCACTAATAGGCTCGAGTTTGGTGACCTGATAGTTGTATTTCTCATTGGTTCTTTTCGAGCTCGAGTCTGTCTTTGGTAGGCTCGAGTTTGTGACAACTTTTCTTGCACTCGATTGTTTGGGATTTTGATTTTAACATACAACCTGCACAAAACATATCTACATACTCCGATGCTTAAGTTAGTGGACAATCATCAAAACAAAACATAACTAACATTTGAATTACTTACAACTCATTGGGATTTACCATTCCCAATTCTCTTCTTATGAATACAAATTGTTCTTTTGCTAGTGGCTTGGTGAAGATATCAGCGAGTTGCAAGTGAGTTGGGATGAACATGACTTTGACATCCTTCTTTTGAACATGGTCTCTTATGAAGTGATGTCGACATCAATATGTTTGGTTCTAGTATGTTGAACAGATTCTTTGCCAAACTTATTGTGCTTGTGTTGTCACAAAGAATTGGGATTTCTTTGAGATGGACTCCCAAATCACACAATTGTTGTTTGAGCCAAAGAACTTGAGCACAACAACTTGAGGCAGCAACATACTCGGCTTCGGTGGATGACACGCCCATTGTTGTGCCTTTTTTGCCGAACCAAGACACTAATGATCCTCCAAAGAACTCACATTGACCACTTGTGCTTTTTCGTCGTCTTGTATCCTGCATGATCTGAATCTGTATAGGCTACTAAGTGTTCATGTTGATCTTTGGGAAACCATAACCCAAGAGTCTTTGTATCAGCAAGATATCTAAAAATTCTTTTAACATGTTCAGCATGTGACTCCATGGGGCGATTGGAATCTAGCACACATTCCAACACCGAATTGAATGTCCGGACGACTTGCCGTAAGATAGAGTAATGATCCAATCATTCCTCTATACTTAGTGATGTTGAAGTTAGTCCCCTTTTCATCGGCATCCGAGTTGCGGTTGAACTCATTGGAGTATCTGCTCCATTACAATCGCCTAGACCATATTTTTTAATAGATCTTTCGGATACTTGGTGCAGGAAATGAAGATTCCATCATGGCGTTGCTTGATTTGAAGTCCAAGGAAGTAATTAAGTTCTCCCATCATGGACATTTCAAATTCTCCCTGCATTGTCTTGGCAAATGCTTCACACATAGTATCATTAGTAGCACCAAAAATAATATCATCAACATAAATTTGAGCTATTAATACATCACCAAGTTTATTTTTCTTTATAAAGAGAGTTGTATCTGCTTTTCCTCTAACAAATCCTTGATCAAGAAGGAAAGTACTTAACCTCTCATACCAAGCTCTAGGAGCTTGCTTAAGACCATATAAGGCTTTCTTGAGGTGATAAACATGATCTGGATGATGTTCATTTTGAAAACACGGAGGTTGTTCTACATAAACTTCCTCCTGTATAAAACCATTTAAAAAGGCGGATTTTACATCCATTTGAAAAAGTTTGAATCCTTTAACACAAGCAAAGGCTAGAAGAACTCTTATAGCTTCCAATCTTGCTCTTTGGAGCATAAGTTTCTTCATAATCAATTCCTTCTTCTTGATTATAGCCTTTTGCAACTAGCCTTGCTTTATTTCGAATGATTATGGCGGATTCATCACATTTATTTTTGAATACCCATTTAGTACCAATGACCGGATGGTCTTTAGGTCCTGGGCACCAAGTCCCAAACTTGGTTTCTTTCAAATTGATGTAATTCCTCTTGCATTGCTATAACCCAATCATTGTCTGAAAGGGCTTCATCAATCTTAGAGGTTCAATTTTCGAAATGAAAGCTGAAAAAGTAACTTCATTTAAAGTGCTTTTTCGGTTCTTACTCCTTGATTTGCATCACCTATCACTTGATCCAGAGGATGACTCCTACTGTATCTCCATGATTTTGGTTGAGTTTGAACACTGTTTTCATAAGCATTTTCACAATGTTTTTCGTTTGAGAATCATCTTGCAAATCTTTTTCCGTATTTGTTGAAATAGAAGTTTGGTTTGTTACGGAGAATCATCATCATCATCCAAGGACTTGTTAGATTTAGTTTCACGAAAACAATATGCATAGATTCTTCAACGGTGTGATTACGAGTATTATAAACTCTATATGCTTTACTTCTACTTGAATAACCCAAGAATATACCTTCATCGCCTTTGGAATCAAATTTCCCCAAGTTGTCCTTACCATTATTGTGGATGAAGCATTTACATCCAAAGATATGTAAGTGAGCTAAGTTGGGTTTTCTTCCTTTGTAGAGTTCATAGGGAGTTTTGTCCAATTTCTTTCGGAGATATGCCCTGTTTGATATATAACAAGCGGTGCTCATAGCATCGACCCAAAACACTTGAGATGTTTGGTTCTCATTTAGCATTGATCTTGCCATTTCAAGTAAGCACTCTATTCTTTCTTTCAACAACTCCATTTCTTTGTGGGGTTCTTGGAGCCGAGAAGTTATGATTGATTCCCATACTATCACAGAATTCTCCAAAGGCATGGTTCTCAAATTCTCCACCATGATCCGTACGAATACCGCAATAGATAATCCTTTCTCGTTTTGGACCTTCTTGGCAAACACAATAAATTGATCAAATGTTTTATCTTTTGATGATAAAAGAATGACCCATGTAAATCTTGAGAAATCATCTACTATAACTAATGTATAAAGATTGCCGCCAAGGCTCTTTACTCTATTTGGTCCAACTAAATCCATATGGAGTAATTGAAGAGGTCTATTAGTTGATATTTCGTTTTCGACTTGAAAGAAGATTTGGTTTGTTTACCTTTTGACATGCATCACAAATCATATCATTTTTAAAAGAAAGTTTTGGTAAACCAATAACTAATTCCTTTTCTGTAGTTTATCAAGTTGAATCATATTGACATGTCCTAAACGTTTATGCCATAACCAACTTTCATCTAAGTTACTAACAAAACATTTTTCGAATCGAATTGTTTTTAGGCAGATTAAGAGTATAACAATTACCTTCTCTTGGAGCTCGAATAATGCTTTGGATTTAATACTTTCTAAGAGAGAGCATCCTTACTTACAATCAAACATTCTTTGAATCAAAGATGACTAGGTTTCCTTTGTCCGTGCTTTGACTCACACCGAGGAGGTTGTGACATAATCCATCCACAAGATAAACATCTTTGATTTGAGGTCCATTGCTATTTCCAATTTTGCCAATGCCGCAATTCTTCCGGACTCATTTCCACCAAATGTTACCTTGCCACCATCCTTATGTTTGATTGAAGCAAATTTGGATTGGTCTCCGAGTCATATGTCTTGAGCATCCACTGTCAATGTACCACTTATTGGGATTTGATGCTCTAAGACAAATCTGCATAAGAAGATATATCATCTTTTAGGTACCCAATATTCTTTGGGTCCTTTTGGGTTAGTTTGTGTCTTAGGAATCATATAGGATCCCTTAGGCACCCATTGATAGTTTCCTACGGGTTTAATTGATCTATCTTTCTTATGAAAGCATGAAGAAGTAGTATGACCTTTTCTATTACAATAATTGCAATGTGCAAAAGGATTTGAGGTATGGACAGATTTTTGAAAATAATTCATGTAAGATCTTTGTCCATGTTTCTTTTGCCTTTCTTTTTGTCATAATCGGGTTTGTAACCAATTCTGATTTGTCATTTGTAAATCTTTCTTTGTTTCAAAATTACCTCAAGCATTTCACTTCCTCTAGTGAATTTTTCAAGAGTCTTTGTAAGGTATTCATTTTTCTTTTTCGAATAGAACATTCATCACATATGAGATTTTCTGAACTGAAAGATTTTCTACTTGTTGTTCAAGTGTTGTATTCTTCCTTTTTAAACCAAAGTATTTTTCAGCAAGTTCATCAAATTCATTTTGAACAAGTTTATATTCAGTAAACAATTCATTATAAGTTGGTTTTGTATCATGATTAGAACAAGTAGAGTTTTCCTTTTCACAAGTAGAGATAGGTGTAGAAATCGTTTGAACTTGTTCTTCTAATAGTTTGATTTTTCTTTTTGAAAGTAAGAGCTCTTTTGCATCGATGAGTTTGTTGCCCCATATAGCCGATACATAAGCTCTTTTCTTGAACTTATTGAATTTCTTTTCTTTGTTTTTCAGTTGCGGACATTCGATTTGATGTGGCTGGTTTCTCACATTCATAGCATATAATTGGTTTCTTAGTTTCGTGCTAGAATTTCCTTTGTGAAACCTTCGTGAGATTGGTCCTTTTGTAGAATTTTTGAATCTTCGGACCATCATTCCTAGCTCACCATCTTCATCTTCATCTTCTTCATCGTCATCGATTTAGCTTCTTTGATGGTTTTAAGAGCTATTCCCTTGTTCTTGACATTGATATCATTTAGTCCCTTTTTGAATTTGATCTTCCCTCATATTCGTAAAGGGCGCCAAATAGTGCGCCACGGAGGCCATTGATTCGCCTCGAGATTCTTCAATTGCGGTGACCTTGGCTTCCCATTCCTTGGTGAGAATATTTAGTATTTTCCTCACTTGGGCAGGTTGTTCATATTCTTTTCCCAAGGCAATGAGTTGATTGATCAGTGAGTGAATCGAGTTGAAATTCACCAATAGATTCTCGGTCTTCATCCGCAATAGATCGTATTCGATCATGAGAGTATTGATACGATTTTCTTTGATCGCATTTGTTCCTTCATGAGCTATTTCAAGAGCATCCCACATTTGCTTAGCAGATGGCAAAGTGCAGATTCGAAGTACTCTTTTGGCCAAGAGCACTTTGGAGCATATGAATTGCCTTCATGTTGAGAGTGACTTGTTTTTTATCATTGTCATCGTACTCTTATTCTTTCTTGGGAGTTCGATGTCGGCTACAACCGAGGAAGGAACATAGTTTCCTTTTCAAAGACCCTCCACAAACCAAACTCGAGGCCATTACATAGACCCCGAACTTAGCCTTCAGAATGAGTAGTGTTCTCCATTGAAACACGGAGGACGGTTGATTGAGGCTCCATCTCGGTAGAATTCCTTCCATTGGATCTTTGTGTCTAGGATGTTAGTCCTTCAAATTGACAACAGGCTCGATACCAAATGAAAACGAAAGGAAATCACCAAGAGGGGGTGAATTGGGGATTTTAAAACTTTTATAATAACGTTGCACCCAAGTGAAGCTAAACGTAAAGAGATAGGGAAGAAGAGCTTGACACGAAAGTTTATCCTGGTTCGGTCTAAATTCTTGACCTACGTCCAGTCCCAGCATTCTCCGGGTTTTCTACTATCACTTTAACTCGGATACACACTCGTACTCAAGGATTATCCTCTCTAGGATACACTCCCCTTACAAGTTGTACTCGAAATCCCAATCTCCAAGTCCCCTTGACTTGAGATCTTTTACAATGAATGAATAATTTGAATATAATCTCTCTCACGAGAAGGTAATGATAAACACTGAGGCTCTTTGTATATCAAAATACAATACAGAAAGAAAACTAAATGTATAAGAATTCTTGAGCTTGCTTTTCGTTTCTGTTTGATCTTTCGGTGGTCTTCTAAGTTTGTAATCAGCTCTTTATATAGTGGTGAGTTGCAATGTGACCGTTACTTCTCAACTTAGTATGTTCTTCAATTGAAATTCAGTTTGATGAGGATTATAGCCGTTGGGTCCTGATCTTCAGCTGATTCAATTCCTGGACGCGTTGAAATCATTCTTCTGATTCTTTGCGTTTAATGATTCGTTTGATCTGATTTTAATACCTGAAACATTCTCAATATAGAGTAGTTAAATACGTTTGAATATACTAAATAAATGCCATCAATTCGTATAAACATGGTAAGTTTGCAGTTCAAAAGAATCAGGATGAAATCAGTAACGATCAAATTCGCTTCCGTCTTAAACTCGAGTTCTCTAAGTCAGGCTCGAGTTCGTCAGGCTTTTAGAGTATCGGTTTATCTTCGAGATAGCAAACTCGGAGTTTGATGTAAACTCGGAGTTTGTGTTCTGTTTCACCATGTGAACTCGAGTTCACTAAGGTAGGCTCGAGTTCGAATATTCTCTAAGCTCTTTGTCGAATGAACACACGGAGTAATATTTCTCAAGTTAAGCGTGCTCGAGTCCATTAGTGTTTAGGCTCGAGTTTAACACTATTCATGCCTAAGAGTTTTGGTGCTCGATTAGAGTGGATGGAGCATGAGTATAAACTCGGAGTTTGTACACTTGCTTTTCTTTCTTCGGATGAAGGGCTCGAGTTCATTATTCTTAGGCTCGAGTTCAGCGATATTTATTCTATGACTTATTGAAGTGAACTGGAGGTTTGTGCTTAAACTCGGAGTTTGCAAAGAAGGGAAAGCTTGGGAGCTCTTCGCAAGGGAAAACTCGAGCTTGTAATAACAGCTCGAGTTTACCTATTTTGTAAACTCTTCTTCGTTTGTCAAACCATAGAGTAAACTCTACACAAAAGCATTAGGCTTGAGTCCATATACTTGGGCTCGAGTGTTCATTAAACTATAGCCATAGAAACAAGTGAACTCTACTCAAAAAGAATAAACTCTGGAGTTTAAAGAGTTTCAATTTAATCGAAAACTTCCGCCATGGGAAAACTCGAGCTTGTCTATACGGGCTCGAGTTTACTTGTTTTTGTAAACTCTTTATTTATATCATGAGGGTTTAGGCTCGAGTCTATTTACTCAGGCTCGAGTTCGTTATGCTGAAAATATCCGAAGAGCTCTGTTTGCAGGAAACTCGAGTTTGCTTAGTCAGGCTCGAGTTTTGCGGTGACAAAGTGATATTGACTCTTTTGTCATTTTAAAAGCATTCGTACATGTTTACAATTGTTATTAATCATCAAAACATATAGAGAACTAACACACAGGACTCTTCCTCATCTTCTGTCAAACGCCTTACACAGAAATTGAGAAGCTTGATCTCCTCTCCTACCCAACTGTCAGAGAAGAACTTCATAGTACGCCCATTTCTGACCTGCCACTTGGATCCTTTCTCAACAAAGGGAGCTTGGGAGCATATAAATTTCCATAAGGTAGAATCCCTTTTCTGAAATTCAGCAATGAGTCATCACCTCTAATCATGTACCAATTACACAACACATCAGCCCATAAGCCTTTCCCGCCTACAACTAGCTTCCAAGCCAATTTGGTCCCAAAAGCTTGATTTACCAAAGTTAACTTTTTAAAACCAAGACCCCTGATTTCCTTAGGTCTAGTAAGTTGATCCCATCCTATTAAATGGGCTCCACTCTCATCCTCCTCATGACCCCGAATGAAATTACGTTGCAAACGCTCTACTTCTGAACACACACTTTTAGGAAGTCTTGATACTTGCATCGGATAGATAGGGATAGCACTTATCACAGACTTGGCTAGTGTGATCCTTCCCGCCATAGAGAGAGATTTAGCTTTCCACCCACTAAGCTTCATCCTAACTCTATCAACGATATACTGGAAATTTTCCCGTCTTTGCCTACTACGATTTAACAGAAAACTGAGATACCTCCCAATTTCACTCGAACATTGCATGCCAGAAACATCCATAATCCTTCGTTTAGTTCTTAAGGGCACTCTAGGGGAAAAGAAAACAGATGATTAGCTGTATTCACTTTTCCTTCAGAAGCCACCATGAAATCTTGAATGCACCTAATCATACACTTCGTCTGCCATGTAGAAGCAACTCCAAATAAGAGTATATCATCGGCAAACATTAAATGAGACACTTTAGGGCCAATTCTAGACATAACTATAGGTTTCCACCTACCAGAATCAACCGCATCAAAAATTACATGAGATAATGGAAAGAGATTTGCCGTGTCTCCCAAAATAAATCAAGTTCGAAAACGATTTGCAGAATTAGGGAACCTGTGTCGTTTCCCAACGAATTTGCAGCGGGCTCGATTTAATAACAATAGTCAAACAGAATGGTGAAATTGGGGGTTTTAGGGTTTTATGATTCAGCAGATTAAAACGAAATAAATTGAAATAAACAGACAGAAAAACGTTGATGGACTTAAACAGATTAAAAACGACAACCCAACGATCAGATTCCAGAATCATGCATCATTGAACGAAATATAACTAATCACGTTTGGTTCCGGATGAATCGAGATCTCTGCATTCATCCGGATAATCCCTCGCCTAGACGATCGCCTAGAATTTATTCGAACAGTGGCGTCTCACTGTGCAATCGCACAGCAACACTAAAACCTAGTCCGAATTCAGTCCTTGGGATGAACCAAACCGAATATTAAATCTAATATTCGAACTATTTTCAATTCGAATCCGATAAGATGAAAACAGAATTGATTAAGTTACCGATTAGGCACAAGTTCTCTGGACGAATCATGGAATCCTTATCGTTGGGTCAATCACAGGGGGTTTAGCCGAGCATGGCTGGAAAAACTGAAGAAAAGATTAAGAACGCGAAAAAACCTAAGAACATGCGAAAATCGGTAGAGAGAATTTTCATAAAATCGTGAAACCCTAATGTCAAAATCCTGAATTCATGAATGCCTCTGTCTTTGGCGGCTGCCTTACTAAAAAATAACCTAAAACGAAAATGGGCCCTAATAGTTTTAGCCCAAAATAGAAATAAAATAAAATTGGACTTAAATTACAAAATTCGGGTCCAAATAATATCCAGAATTGTGCATCCGACTTCGGCTCCAAAATCGACCGCCCTCTTGACCGAATTGGCTCTTGATGTCTTCATAACAATTGTAGCTCTCTGAATCATCTGAAATATGAGACAAAAATGAGGCAAATCCGATGTCTGGTTCAAGAGTTATGGTAGAAATAGTGAAGTAATACAAAACTGGAATTTTATTATTAAAAATGGCTAAAATGCAATAAAAGGCCCAAGGCCCAAATAAACATAAAAGCCATTATTTATTAGATAAAGGGTCCTAAGTTATTACTCAAGAGACAAAAATAAGTGTATAAAATATTCAATTATCAAATTCCCCACACTTATCTTTTTGCACTCCCGAGCAAAATCTAAAGAAAAAAACTAAAAGGAAGAACTCTTATTTACTAATAATTGCTACAATGCAAAAATCGAATCAAGGGACAAAAAGTTCCAAAAGACCAATCAATCAAGACCTAAATCCCTTCATCTCAAATTACAATTCATGGCGGTCTCAATCAATGATGCTGATCACAAAAGACGGTTTCACAAATGATGCGCTCAATCAATCGCTCTCAAGTGTTTAAGGTAAATAAGTGTATCGCTCAAATTCTACTCAAGAAAATTGTTCTACCATAAGTTTGCTCAACTTCTACGTCTCCACTACTCACAACACATACATGCACAAATCAAGAGAGCTTGTAATTAAAGGTTGTAATGGGGTTAGGGTGAAGGTAGGTAATAGTATGGAATAAGAGGCTAAGCACCAAAGAAATCAAATGGAAGAGCACTGATTAACACAATCATTCTCTATGTATGAAACTTTTATTCTACTAATGTATCCATTTCTTTCTATGTATTTTCTTTTCTTTTCTTTTCTCTCTCTTTTTTTTTTTTTTTTTTTCTTCTTCTTTTTTTTTTTACTTTTTTTTTTTTTACTTTTCTTTCTTTCTTTCCTTTCATTGTATACGTAATGACAATGTCAAAATCAAATATCTCCCCCCACACTTAAACTGTTGCACTCCTGAGCAACCCCCACACTTAAACACAAACAAGTTGAAACCAATGCTCAATAAATCTTCAAGGTGCGGAATAAAATGGTTTTACGCTTAGGCTTGTAATGTGGCTTAGAAAAGAATGGGTCAAAAGGCACAAAGGGGCTAGCAAGGGAATCATAATGCAAGGGAAAGCTATTTGGCCAAAGTGAGGAAAATAAAAGAAAGAAAACAAGCTTCCATCATACTTATGCACGTAAGTGAAAAATGTAGTTTCAAAAAGAAAAGGAGCAAGTTCTAGAGAACAAAAATCATGAGAGATGCACACATGAAAGAAAGAATGGCAAAAGATGAATTCCATTCATGCAGCCCAAAACCTCACAAGGTCAATACCAACTTAGGCAATCAACAACATCAAATCAACTACCAAGACTTGTAATCGAAGAGTCAAGAATTGTAGACCAAACAGAATGATCCATTAAAGCCAAAATGTCCACGTTCATGATATGTAGCAATCATAGAAAGAGAGACTTCTTTTTTTTTTTTTGTTCAAAAAGCAAAGCAAGGTAAAAAAAATGAACAAACAAAAGAGAAAGAGGAGAAGAAAGAAGAATACTCCCAAGGGTTTATGGAGAGTAGGTGGCATCAATGAGGTTTATGGAGGATAGGTGGCATCAATGAGGAGAGTCTCGCTTCCTCAGCCGCCGTGGGGATCCCTCATGGAATGGCTTGAGGCGATGCCCATTGACCTTAAAGGTTCTTCCTGTGGATGAATCACATAGCTCAACAAAGACCAAAAGGAAATATGTTAGTGATCACAAAAGGGCCATCCCACTTAGATCGAAGCTACTGTGCATAAACTTCAGACGGGAATTAAATAGAAGAACTTTCTGGCCTACAGAAAATTATTTCCTCAGAATATGCTTATCATGGAATGCCTTAGTCTTTTCCTTATACAACCGTGAGCTCTCATAGGCATCTAATCTGAGCTCATCTAACTCTTGCAACTGTAGCTTCCTCTCCATCCTGCATCGAGCCAAATCCATGTTACACTGCTTAATGGCCCAATAGGCTCGATGCTCCAACTCAACCGGAAGATGACATGCCTTACCAAAGACAAGCCGATAAGGAGACATCCCAATCGGAGTCTTGTAGGCGGTGCGATATGCCCACAAAGCATCATCTAGTCGCTTACTCCAATCTTTCCGGTAGAGTTAACAGTCTTTCAAGGATTTGCTTAATCTCTCGATTTGAGACTTCAGCTTGACCATTGGTCTGAGGATGGTAGGCTGTGGAAACCTTGTGTAGCACTCCATACTTGCGTAGCAAGGCACCCATGCTTCGATTGCAAAAATGGGAACCCTGGTCACTGATAATGGCTCTAGGAATGCCAAACCTGCAGAAAATGTTAGACCTAACAAAGTCCACCACCACAGAAGAATCATTAGTCCGGGCTCAACCCATTTCAAACATAATCAACAACCAAGAAGATGTAAGTGTAACCATATGAAGCAGAAATGGACCCATGAAATCAATACCCCACACATCAAAGATCTCACAAAACAATATAGGGTTTTGGGGCATCTCATGCCTACGGGAATACTCCCCGCCCTCGACAGCTACCACATGATTTGCAAAACAAATGGGAATCATGAAACAAGGAAGGCCAAAATAATCCACTTGTCTAACACTTTCCTAGCAGTTCTTTGGGGTCCAAAGTGACCACCACAAAGCGTAAGCATGAGCAAAATGCAATATAGATTGAAACTCACAATCGCACACATCTCCTAACTACTTGGTCACTACAAAATTTCCACGTATAAGGGTCATCCCAAACATAATATTTAGACTCACTTTTCAATTTTAGAGTTTAGGCCCTAGTGGAATCTACAGGGAAAACACCAGCTACCAAGTAGTTAACTAAATCAAGATACCATGGGGTCTTAACTTGCACTCAGAGAAAACAATGACTCTACTAGCTAGCAGATATGACCTAAACTTATCAAAGGCAAATACAATAGCCAACAACTCATTCTCAGTAGTGGTGTAGTTAGACTGAGCAGAATCCAAAGTCTTGGAGGCATATGCAATGACATGAGATGCTCTATCAACCCGCTGTGCTAAGATAGCTCCAACCGCATAGTTGGAAGCATCGCACATCAACTCAAAAGGGAGGAGCCAATCAGGGGGCTGCATCATCGGGCCGTGGTCGCAACGCTTCAAGTGATCAAGGCCGCCTTGCACGCATCATCAAAGACAAAGTCGGTGTCCTTATGCAGAAGGTTGGACAAGGGTCGAGCAGTCTTGCTGAAATCTTGAATGAAACGTCGATAGAAACCTGCATGACCAAGAAAAGAGCGAACTTCCCGCACAGAAGCGGGGTAAGGCAAAGCAGTAATAACATCTATCTTAGCGGGGTCTACCTCAATCCCTTTCCTAGACACTATGTGTCCCAAGACTATACCCGACTCAACCATGAAGTGACACTTCTCATAATTCAAAGACAAGATTAGACTCAATGCACCTATGCAAAACTCTAGATAGATTAGCTAAGCATGCATCAAAATCAGACCCATATACAGTGAAATCATCCATAAACACCTCCATACAGTCCTCTAGGAACTCAGAGAAAATACTCACCATACAACGCTGAAAAGTGCCAGGTGCATTGCAGAGGCCAAAAGGCATCCTCCGGTAAGCATATGTCCCAAAGGGGCATGTGAAGGTCGTCTTCTCCTGATCCTCAAGAGCAATATGGATCTGGAAGTATCCGGAGTAGCCATCTAGGAAGCAAGTAATGAGACTTACCACCAATCGCTCTAACATCTGATCAATGAAGGGTAGAGGGTAATGATCTTTGCGAGTGGCTTGGTTGAGTCTTCTATAGTCAATGCAAACTCTCCAACTATTCTGAACTCGAGTAGGAATGAGCTCATTCTTTTGATTGGCTACCACAGTGACTCCGGATTTCTTAGGAACCACCAGGACTGGACTAACCCACTGGCTATCAGAAATGGGATAGATGATGCCAGCTTGCAGAAGCTTAGTGACTTCTTTCTTCACCACATCAAGGATAAGAGGATTAAGGCGTCTCTCGGGGTTGCCTCACTGGCTTAGAGTCCTCTTCCAATAGAATCCGATGCATGCACACAGAAGGGCTAATGCCAACTATGTCGCCTAATGTCCACCCAATGGCTTTCTTGTTCGCCCTCAATAAGCTTAGCAGCTTCTCTTCTTGATCGGCATAAGATTATTTGCCACAATGACGGCAACCGCTCATTCACCTCCGTAAATGCATACTTCGATGGTCCGGAAGGGATTTCAACTCAAGTTTGGGCGGTTGCTCGGTGGAGGGAGAAGCTTGGGTGGTTGTTGCAACAACTCGTGTCAACACACCGGGAATACCGAAACCATATTCAAAGAAGCACAAGCGTAAGGATTGTGTCTATACGGCTCAAGGTTAACATCGAATTCAGTTCATCAAAATCGAATTAAGCTCATCAAAATCGAATCGGGATGCACGTTAGGATCGGGATGAAGCTCAAACTCGAATCAATATCGAGTCTACAAGTAATGTAGAATCATCAAGCAAATCGAATCACCAAACAATGCAGTCTTAACCAAATTAGTGCAAACAGAGCACCATTCATTATCATCGCATGCACAAATGGGGGTATCACTCTCGATGAAAAATAAGGATAATCAAGCACACCAACCATTAAGAAGATCATCCACAAAGATCATCAATCACATCAATACGTAAAACAGAGTGCTCTTCCCTAGGATATTTCATGGCATCAAAGATATTGAAATTCACGATATATCACCAAACTCCATGGAAAGAGTACTGAATGCACATCTATCTTAGTCCTAGCTGTTTTCATGAAAGGTCTCCCTAGAATGATTGGTGACCTACTACTAGGAGACTCACCCTCCATATCCAAGATGTAAAAATCAGCAGGGAATATCAATTCATTAACTTTGACTAATACATCTTCAATTAAACCAGAAGGATGGGCATTACTCCTATTAGCTAACTGAATAATGACACCAGTTGGACGCAAGGGACCAAGACCAAGAGATCTATAAACAGATGCAGCATGACATTAATAGAAGCACCTAAATCTAGCATGCAATCATCAAATCTATAGTTACCAATAAGGCAAGGGATAGAAAATGTCCCCGGATCTTTGCATTTACGAGGCATGGTAGGTTGGATGAGTGCCGACACATTCGATTCAAACTCACTCGCTCATTCCCTTCGCCGCCTCTTGTTGGTGCACAACTCCTTCGAAACTTGGCATATTTAGGAATTTGTTTAACCGCATCTAAGAGAGGAATGTTAATCTCTACTCGTCTGAATGTCTCAAGTATATCCTTCTCTTGTGCCTTTTTCGCCAACTTCTTGGATTGAATCGCTCTCGAGGGATAGGAATGTCTTCCTCTTCACCTTGTTGCACTGACCTTTTTCTTTTCGAGTCAATCTTCACATTTCGACTCGTTTTTTCGATGTGGAAGTCACATCTGCAGCTTGCTTAGGTTCCTCCAATTGCTTGCCGATCAGTAGTGATATAGCACTCACATTTCCCTTAGGATTGGGAATTGTTTGTGAAGGAAGGGAGTTGGATCCCCGAGGTTGAAGCTGGTTCAATGATGTTGCCTGCATATTGGCTGTGACAAATTGCTTCATCATATCTTCAAGTGAGGAACCACCACCACTACTACTAGCCTGTTGTTGTGCCGCCTGTGGAGGTGGACATATGGCTGGTCGAGGAGGTGGTGCTTGCAAAGGCAAAGGGGTGCATACTGTTGCTGGAAAGTCTGTGGTCTGTACGGCCTCGCCGGTAATTCCTGCACTCGCCGATACTGGTTACTCTGGTTCTGATTTTGATTCCAGCGAAAGTTGAGGTGATTTCTCCAACCAGGATTGTATGTATTAGAGAAAGCATTATTCTGTTGGTATTGTGGCCTTCCTGGAAAGAGATTTTCCGTGTCTCCCAAAATAAACCAAGTTCGAAAATGATTTGCAGAATTAGGGAACCTGGGTCGTTTCCCAACGAATTTGCAGCGGGCTCGATTAAATAACAATAGTCAAACAGAATGGTGAAATTGGGGGTTTTAGGGTTTTATGATTCAGCAGATTAAAACGAAATAAATTGAAATAAACAGATTTAAAAACGTTGATGGACTTAAACAGATTAAAAACGACAACCCAACGATCGATTCCGAATCATGCATCATTGAACGAAATATAACTAATCACGTTTGGTTCCGGATGAATCGAGATCTCTCGCATTCATCCGGATAATCCTCGCCTAGACGATCGCCTAGAATTTATTCGAACAAGTGGCGTCTCACTGTGCAATCGCACAGCAATACTAAAACCTAGTCCGAATTCAGTCCTTGGGATGAACCAAACCGAATATTAAATCTAATATTCGAACTATTTCCAGAATTCGAATCCGATAAGATGAAAACAGAATTGATTAAGTTACCGATTAGGCACAAGTTCTCTGGACGAATCATGGAATCCTTATCGTTGGGTCAATCACAGGGTTTAGCCGAGCATGGCTGGAAAAACTGAAGAAAAGATTAAGAATGCGAAAAAACCTAAGAACATGCGAAAATCGGTAGAGAGAATTTTCATAAAATCGTGAAACCCTAATGTCAAAATCCTGAATTCGTGAATGCCTCTGTCTTTGGCGGCTGCCTTACTAAAAAATAACCTAAAACGAAAATGGGCCCTAATAGTTTTAGCCCAAAACAGAAATAAAATAAAACTGGACTTAAATTACAAAATTCGGGTCCAAATAATATCCAGAATTGTGCATCCGACTTCGGCTCCAAAATCGACCGCCCTCTTGACCGAATTGGCTCTTGCTGTCTTCATAACAATTGTAGCTCTCTGAATCATCTGAAATATGAGACAAAAATGAGGCAAATCTGATGTCTGGTTCAAGAGTTATGGTAGAAATAGTGAAGTAATACAAAACTGGAATTTTATTATTAAAAATGGCTAAAATGCAATAAAAGGCCCAAGGCCCAAATAAACATAAAAGCCATTATTTATTAGATAAAGGGTCCTAAGTTATTACTCAAGAGACAAAAATAAGTGTATAAAATATTCAATTATCAAATAACTGGTCCATACACAAAACAAAAAGCAATGGAGAAATAGGGTCACCTTGATGTAATCCCCTTCGCGGAGAGAAAAACTCAGTCTTGGATCCATTCCAAAGCACATTGTAAGATACAGAGGTCACACAGCTGATAACCAAATCCACAAATTTCTGATCAAACCTAGCCTCAATAAGCACTTGCTTTAAAAAGCCCCAGCTAATGCAATCATAGGCTTTTTCAAGGTCAACTTTCATTGCCATGAGGCCTCCCTTACTTCGGTTCTTACTCATAATATGTAGAACCTCTTGTCCTACAACTAGATTATCTTGAATACCTCTTCCCTTAATAAAACTTGCTTGGAAAGGAGAAATCAGATCAGACATCACCTCTCTCAGTCTAAGAGCTATCAACTTAGTCACACACTTATAATGCACTGTACAAAGCGAAATGGGCCTAAAGTGCGAAACTAGTTCAACATTTTCTCTTTTAGGAATCAGAGAAATAAGAGTCTTGTTTGCATCAGAAACATCTCCCCTGCCTTGAAAAACATCCCTCACAAATAAACAAAGAGCCTAGCCTACAGTTTCCCAATTGGATTTATAAAAAAAGAGCCGGAAAGCCATCAAGCCCTGGGCTTTATAGGACCCCATAGAAAACAGAACTCTTCGAATTTCTTCATCTTCAGGTGCTGAAAAAAGAGACTCCATAAACATAGGCTCAACAACTAGGAAACTTGTTCTGGTATTAAGGGTGCCAGACGTCGGAGGTGTGCAGAAGAGGTCTTTGAAGAAATTTAGAACAAGAGACTTCAGCCCCTCCGGTTGATCAATCCACTCTCCCCTGTCATTCTTAAGCAAAAGTATTTTATTCCTCATGCTCCTAAACTTGGACTTAAGATGGTAGTACCTAGTGTTTCGATCACCCTTCGTAATCCAAACTAACCTAGACTTTTGAAACCATTTTATCTCCTCTAGTTTCAAATTTCTATCAAGATCATGTTGTAACTCTAGCTCCAGTTTACACAGGAAGCGAGAACTAGGATAGACACTTGAGTTTTGAATACCCTCAAGCCTATTTAAAACCACTTGCTTCTTTTTTTCTACCATACCGAACACACTTCTGTTCCAAGAACAAAGAGAATTCTGCAGATGACTTAAAGACTGATCTAATGGATTAGCAGCAGACCATTCTTTTCTCAAAAAATCATCATAACTATCATGACAGAGCCACATTGCTTCAAACCTAAAGCACTGATCAGAGCTATTCCTTTCAATTTGATTACCAAATCTCAAGCATATAGGACTATGGTCAGAGAAGAGGGTGCGAGCCATTACCTGAACAACACAGCTTGGGAACTCAGAGATGAATCTGTCATTAGCAAGCGCGCGATCCAATCTCTCGTATAAGCGACAATAACCCGGAAATTTAGGTCCTTTCCAAGTGAAAGATGAACCTACCGATCCCAAATCCACTAGTTGACATCTCCTTAAACGATCATTAAAAACTCTCATCCTCGCCTCATCCGGACGACCGCCACCCCTCCTCTCCGACGCTATCAATACATCATTAAAATCCCCAATCACCACCTAAGAATCAGAGGAAAACAATGACTGACATCGAAGTTCTTCCCAAAGCTCCTGTTTTAGAGAGTCACACGGAAGCACATACACCGTAGTGAGCCTAAAATACAGTCCGTTCCCGCAATCGCAGAGAAGCTGAATAAACTGCCTATCGGTCCTCCCCACCACCATACTCATCAATGATTTTTTCCGAACCGCCACCATCCCACCTGATCGCCCCCTGCTCGGAATAAAAACCATATCGTCGAACCCTAGCCTAGTCAGGCAGCTAAGGCGATCCATAGCTTCACACTTTGTTTCAGAAAGCAAAATCATGCTCGGCTGAGATTTCCTGCACACGACTTTGAGATTCTAGAATAAATTTCTCCCACACGCTCCACGAACATTCCAATAAACAATATTAGTCATAAAACTAACTAATAAATTATTTTGTTTTTTAAACTAACTAATAAAATAGTTAAAATCTTTACACACAATTAAGCAATATGGGCCCCAAGCCCAACCTTACCACTGATCCCTTCCATCGGGGTCTCCTTTACTATCTCCCCATCTGGATCATCTGAGCCCAGCTAGTCATCTAGGTTAGCCCAAAATTTACCATTCAGACTTTCCACCATATGAAGATCACCAGGATCATGGGTTTGGCTAGTGAATACCACTGAGTCCATCTCCTTAATTCCCACAGGATCCAGGCCCGCTAGAGGCTCACCTAATCTCTTACCATCCCCATAATCCTTACAAGATTTTCCCACGTGAGCGCTCTTCATTAAATCACTCCCAGACTCCTCTTTCTGACTTCTCTCCCTCGATCTCTTATCCCTACGTCTCTCCTGCTTCGCCACCACTTCCGCATTGTCAACTCTCATAAATGATTCACTCCTAAATTGACTATTTGGGATTCCTTTCTTATCCTTCTTCTGTCATACATCCGCCACCAACTTCGGCCTCTCCACTACTACCAACATGGCAGACCCTTGAATGCCTAAATTTCCCTTGGAGACCTCTTTTATTTCCCCTGTGTGTCCCTTTTCTTCCTCAACCGCCAGAACCTTAAATCGTGAACCCTTCCCCTGTTGCCCAGAGGTACCAGCAAGCTTCTCATTTCCCCCTTTTTTCTTCCTAAGTGGTTTAACCACTTTCCATGTTCCTTGTTGATCATTAGCACCTTCACTCACTGAACTGTGCATCACATTATCATTCCTAGTACCTTCCCCAACCTCATCCCCTGTTTTACTTTCCTTCCCTACTATACAGCTCTCTGCCTTATGACCAAAGACGCCATAGTTAGTATAGAGCCCGTGAAGACCCTCATATTCCACAAAATACTCCTCGCCATCCATAACGAAACCCAACATCAGTTGTTTACTCAGATCAACTAGAACACATATATGAGCATAATGACCCCTGAGTTGCCCTGAAGTGTTAATATCAATCTTTATTGTCTCCTCAATCGATCACCTATCCATGTCAATGCTTCTCTATCATAGTACTCAAGAAAAACACTAGGCACTCTTACCCAAACCGCCACCTTATCAATGGTTGCACACCTTGGGTGAAACTGTGGCTCCCATGGGCGGAGTGTGAGGTAGTGATCGAACAGCATCCAGGGGCCACCTGTTAGAGCATTGAAGTAATCATCCCTATTTGATAGTTTCACAACGAAAAAACCATTGCCAATATTAATAACACTAATAACTCTTTTCTTAGCCCATAGCGATTGCAGAATGGAAAGCAACAGCTTATAGCCAATCGACTTTCCCAAAAGCTTCACAATCACCGCTCTGTTCCAGGCCTTATGAAGCCTTCTCTTCATTTTCTCAGAAAAGGAAAAGGTAGGGAAATTTCTATGCGGGTCTTCTGTGATAAGACACAGCGGCTCACTACCCTCAGTCTCATTCTCCCCATCTTCTTCAGACATCGAATCATCAGACAAATCAGAAAGAGCTATCTTCTCTTCTTTTCCATTCCCTTTACTTCTAATCCCCAGGAGCTTCTCTGCAAACGACTGACCACCAACCCACACCTTCTTAACCGAACTACCCAGTACAAGTCATTCTTCATCCATTCTCTAACTATCAGCATTCTTAATATTTTCGAGCTGCGAACTATCAGGTCCTCTTCCTCAATAGAGAAGGGAACCAGAGCAAGCTTTTCCTTAGAGAGGTTTAGCGCCATTTTCCCCTCAATTCTATAATTACAATATCACTTACTAGTTTAGTATATTGATGTGGTTAATGATTGGTGATTACACAATGAAGAGTATAACATGAGAGTAGTTCCCAATGGGCCATTGTCAATAATGGACCAGTTATTTCATCAATCATTTTGGCCCATTCTCCAATTTGTCGAAGCCTTTCAAGTAATCACGTGACAGAGGGCCCGGTGAGCTCAATTCAAATCTAGATAAGATAATCATTTCAAAAATGTATATCCTCCCTCCTTTCCTAAATATAAAATTTTGTAAAACATTTTAGTTTCATTTTAAATATAAGACTTTAGTTCACTTTATATATATATATATATATTTAAAAATTCTCTCTCTCAATTGCACTTGCACATATTAAGGTGCCTTTTGATTAATTATGGAAGTAATTTTCAATACAAACGATTAAATGGATACTTTATGAAACTAGCATACATTTTTTATGTGAAACTAATTGAACTGATTTTTTTAATATTTACAATTTAGTTATCTAACCCTATGAGGATATGTCATTATACAAATAAATGTGTGTTAAGACACTAATTGTAAAGGGAAAATAATCATGCTCATTACATATTCTGGGTGACTTTTTACTTAATTATATAAGATATAATTCCATATAGATGGCAATTATCTTTCTTTTAACAAATCATCAACTCCCTTTAATCTTAAATATAGGTTTAAGTCTTATATAAAAAAAATATAGGTTTAAGTACTTAATTTTCATAAATCAATAATATTAGTTAAGTTAGTTATTTGTAAGAGATATGTATTTATTTTCCTAAATTACCCTCATTTATATTGGAAACTACCTCTTTGATGAAAACTTTCATAATATGTGTAATCAACAAAGATGATTTAGAATTTTAGATTACTGGCCAAAAATAAATATGGTTTAAAAAAATAAATATAAATTTTAGAGACAAGATGTACTAAGATTTGACATTTACACTTGGAAAAACTCTATGAATAGCTTCTATATTTAATATGGGAAGAAAAGGTATTTGATATCATTAACTAACCCAAATTTGAAGTAAATTATGGTTAGGAAAATTTTATAACAATTTTTTTTTAAAAGAAAATTTTAGGAAAGGGGTTGAGCTCACTTACGATCCAAGAGTAGGGCGAAGTCTCCCTTCTTCTTAAGTGATATCAATGTTGGGCAAGACGAGCCGTCTATTATCCTCAGGCATTTATTTAGACACCCAGGAGCTACGATGCCTCCTCCAACACCTTAAACAACTCTAGGATCGAACCCTCCTTCCTTTAGTGAGAATATCCGACCCCTTTTAGGGTCGGGGTCAGATAGTTTCAATTCTCTTGCATAACAATCGATGTTTTCTCAAATGACAAACGTCACATCAGGGGCCGTTACTTTGCATAATAATGTATTCTTTTCCACCTTAATTTGTTTTGCACATAATAAAAACAAGAGCAAATTATGAACATGTCATATCAATTTGAAATTATTATTTTAAATGTTATGAAAGTAAATATGTGAAAATTGAAAATTAAATGATAAAAATTGGAAAATAAGGCATTTGTGAATGTTCCTTGTCATCCTTTCCAACTTATTCCCTTTCATAAAAATGCTCCTAAATAAGAGACATCATCTTTGTCCTTTTTCATTCAATTCAAGTCTATATAATGCCTCTCCTTTTTTTTATTGCTAACATCTAAATTATGCTTCTTTTGACTGATATTTTTTCAAAATAAATATATGCTCAAACACAAATGAATGATATATATATATATATATATAGATAGATAGATAGTTTGATTCAGTGCAAAGAACTTTTGACTCTTTTAAAGAGGGATGAAACTCATATTATATACTATTTCTGGTTTTTAATTTAAATTCTAATTTGTACTCTAAATTGTTCTATAAGATTTTAAGACTGGAGGAGGTATATATTTAAGTAAATCTCTCAGACATGCACATTAATAAATTATTTATTTTAAGAGTAAATGTGATAATGATTGAGAATGTGTATGAAGGAAGAATAAGAGGGAGAAATAATAGAGAGAGATAAGGACCAAAATCTAAGGAAGTGGCAAATATATCACTCCATGTCCAAACACAAACAAGCTCATCTAAAGCTCATCACAATCACTTTACTAGTTTATTGTCAGTGTACCTTCTTTTAAGGCTTTATTGGAGGAACCTACACTATTTTTAATGAAAAATGCAGTTTGTTAGAATTCATAAATATATGTGTGTCACTAAAATCTCGAATTACTCACAGAATTATCAACGGAAAAAATTTCGTCGGAAATTACCTATAGAATTCCATAGCTAATTAAAATTACCAATGGAAAATGTCCGTCCCAAAAAAAGCCGTGGTTTATTCTACCACGGCTTTTTTTGCGACGGAAATTTTCCATCGCTAATGTCAGTTTCCGACGGAATTCCGTGGACAATTTTCGATGGAATTTTTTCCATCGGTAATTCTGTGGGTAATTTGAGGTTTTTTTTGTCGTGTGTGTATGCATAATCAGTGGCGGACCGAGGTAGTAGAGAAGGGGGGGCAAGTGCCCCCCCTAATTTGGGAAACTTTAAAAAAAAAATACATGTTTAAATGATTGCATGATTGTTTAGTGCTTACTCTTAATACATCAATATTGCACTTCGTAATCAGATGTGAGATGAATGATTGTTTAGTGCCTTATATTGAAAAAGATGTATTTGATAGCATTGATAATAAAGCAATATAATTATGATGGAATTCCAAAAAATAAAGCCTAGAAGGATGATATTGTAATTATTTTTATTGTAATATACTTTTGTTATTAAAATATATGTACTTGAACTTATTGAGTGTCCACCCTTCATTGTAATTTATATAGCTTCATTTCTAACAGCACTTAAGCTTACTTTTCTAAATGACAAGTTTTAAAATAATTGTCTCTCTTATTACATCATCAATATTCACTTGATTTCACGAATATTTTTTTGATTTTTTTTTTTTGTTTATATTCTTTTATTTTTTTAATGCATTTAAAAATTTCCTTAAAAATGAAATTTTCGGGGGCAGCACCCCTGCATCAATGGTGTCCCCCCCTTCACTATTTTTTTGGGTCTGCCCTGTGCATAATTATATGCATTTGTTAAAAGAAAATTGAATGAATTCATGAGGGTGTACCCATGATGCGACTGATTGACTTGATTATCTACCCGAAACTAGAACATTGATATGGATTGTGATCAGGTTACACAACAAATGAACATACTAATGGAAGTGTTCTTATATGAGAGACATTTGTCTTGGGAGCAGTTTAGGAAGTCGTACTTTACTCCTCATTCTTTATTTCCATTTGTGTGCCAAATTAAATGGGTTTCTTTATTTCCATTTGTGTGCCAAATTAAATGGGTTTAAGCCTTAATACATTAAAGGGTTAAGTACCAATTTTGCCCCTAAAGTACGCGTCTAGGAGCAATTTTGGCCCGTAAGTTTTCGGCGGAGCAATGTTGCCCCTGAAATATCAAAATGGAGCAATGTTGCCCCTTCGTTACAAACCTTAACGGTCAACTAGGTTTCTAATAGACGGCAACATTGCTCCACCGAAACGTAGCAATGTTGCCCCTGAAGTATCAAAAACGGAGCAATGTTGCCCCTCCGTTAGAAACCCTAACGGTCAACGTTAGGTCAACTAACGTTGACCGTTAGGGTTTCTAACGGAGGGGCAACATTGCTCCGTTTTAATACTTCAGGGGCAACATTGCTCCGCCTAAAACTTAAGGGGCAAAATTGCTCCTGGGCGCGTACTTCAGGGGCAAAATTAGTACTTAACCTTACATTAAAAGTGAAATAGGTATAACACCACAAAAATAAATATAACTAATTTCCCTTCCACCTTTTATATTTTAAATTAAGAAAAAAAAGATAGAAAAAGAACTTTGAAATTATGAAATCTTAAATTAAGTTTGTTACCTAGAGTTGATAAAAGAATGATGAAACTTAATAAGCAATTTATAACTCTTTTTTTTTTTTTTGAAATACCTTATTTGAAATTTTGCAATTTCAAAAAAAAAAATTGCTTTTTCCCTTGAATTAAAGAACATCTTGATTTTCTTTATATATATGAACTCTTTTTTTTTTTTTTTTTTGAAATACCTTATTTGAAATTTTGCAATTTCAAAAAAAAAAAATTGCTTTTTCCCTTGAATTAAAGAACATCTTGATTTTCTTTATATATATGTATGTATACATATACATATACGCATGTGTGTGTGTGAGGAGATGATAAATAATTGAGTGATGAATGAAAAACATATAAACTATTATTCAAAGACAAAATGATGATGTTCATATTTGTATTGCACGATAGAAATTCAGTTTCAGAAGGGAACTTATGAAATATCACTTCTCAATTACAGTGACCGATGTACTTCCCACTACATCCAATTATTTTTTTTATTTTTTTTTTGGTATAAAACATCCAATTATTTTTAGCTATTCATATCCTTATCATATGCTTCACCAACTGAAAAAATATTCTTTATTTTTGGGGTTATATACCATTTTTATTATGGAATTTTAGTTTAAGGAGTATTGTTCAGCCGAAAGTTTTTTTGGTCTTATTTTTGTCTCGAACGTTAGTAAAACAGAGCAAATATGCCCCTGAAGCTTTTTTTATAAGCAAATTTGTTCCGAAAGTTTTTTGTAAGAGCAATTTTGCCCCTAAAAGCTTACAAAGAATAGCAACAATTCAACGGTCAAGATCAATGGATGGGCAAGATTGCTATGTTTTAAAACTTTCGGGGCAAAAATGAAACCCAAAAAACTTTTGAGTGATCAGTGCTTCTTAAGCTAAACTTTCATAGCGGAAATGATATTTAACTTTTATTTTTGTAACAAAAAAAAATTGGAAAAAACCATCCTAAAAATTTTATTGATGAAAAAGACAGTAATTTTTTAAAATTTTATACATACTCATACCGATACTCTTATTTAAATCCATCTTACTAACAAAATTTTGTATGAAGACTTTTTTTTCCTAATTTTGCATGTTTCTTGTACGATGATTATAAATTCCCAACTACTTAACATCTCTGCCTTGTTGCTGAGCAGTCGGTCCATATTTTATTATAGAAAAATTATATTTCATCTTTTAAAAACTAAACATGACATAAAATAAACATAAAGGTATGGTTGATAATAATTTTAATTAAAAATAAAAATATCAAATACAATATAAACTGTTTAAGTCAAATATATATTGAATTATACACATGCTATAAAATATAGAATATTGCAACAATAATATATATAGTGGTGTTCTTCGAGGCTGCTTCTACTAATTGCATTCTACCACGAAATGAAGGTATAACATATTACCATGTAATAATAAATTTTTATATTTATGTTGAATACAAATTAAAAATAACATCAATCTTCTTACTTTCAAGTTTCAACTTGAAAATGAAAAAAATCGATAACTGATATTACCAAAAAAAAAGTTTATTATTACATAGTTTAGCTCCATCGACCTATTAACCTTTGACCCAATACCCCAACCAGTTCATTAATCGATCCGGTTTTAATTATGTGTTTGAAATTTGGGTTAGAAAAAATATTCTTTATTTTTGGGGTTATATACCATTTTTATTATGGAATTTTAGTTTAAGGAGTATTGTTCAGCCGAAAGTTTTTTTGGTCTTATTTTTGTCTCGAACGTTAGTAAAACAGAGCAAATATGCCCCTGAAGCTTTTTTTATAAGCAAATTTGTTCCGAAAGTTTTTTGTAAGAGCAATTTTGCCCCTAAAAGCTTACAAAGAATAGCAACAATTCAACGGTCAAGATCAATGGATGGGCAAGATTGCTATGTTTTAAAACTTTCGGGGCAAAAATGAAACCCAAAAAACTTTTGAGTGATCAGTGCTTCTTAAGCTAAACTTTCATAGCGGAAATGATATTTAACTTTTATTTTTGTAACAAAAAAATTGGAAAACCATCCTAAAAATTTTATTGATGAAAAAGACAGTAATTTTTTAAAATTTTATACATACTCATACCGATACTCTTATTTAAATCCATCTTACTAACAAAATTTTGTATGAAGACTTTTTTCCTAATTTTGCATGTTTCTTGTACGATGATTATAAATTCCCAACTACTTAACATCTCTGCCTTGTTGCTGAGCAGTCGGTCCATATTTTATTATAGAAAAATTATATTTCATCTTTTAAAAACTAAACATGACATAAAATAAACATAAAGGTATGGTTGATAATAATTTTAATTAAAAATAAAAATATCAAATACAATATAAACTGTTTAAGTCAAATATATATTGAATTATACACATGCTATAAAATATAGAATATTGCAACAATAATATATATAGTGGTGTTCTTCGAGGCTGCTTCTACTAATTGCATTCTACCACGAAATGAAGGTATAACATATTACCATGTAATAATAAATTTTTTTATATTTATGTTGAATACAAATTAAAAATAACATCAATCTTCTTACTTTCAAGTTTCAACTTGAAAATGAAAAAAATCGATAACTGATATTACCAAAAAAAAAGTTTATTATTACATAGTTTAGCTCCAGTCTGACCTATTAACCTTTGACCCAATACCCCAACCAGTTCATTAATCGATCCGGTTTTAATTATGTGTTTGAAATTTGGGTTAGAATTAGGACTTTATTCTTCTTCTTTTTCGCAAACAAATGAAAAGGAAAATAGTCATTTTTATGCATAATTATTCATTATTGTTTTTCTCCCCTTTTTTCTCCTTTCAACTCAATCATATCCAATCTCTAAATATTCGGGTCATTGATCTGAATAAAAACTATTATGAAAAATGTATTAAAATGTCAACATCATGTTTTTTTAAAATCAATGGCATGCATTATAAGCAGTGACAATTGGTTATATAAAGTGTGGCAGATTTATTATCAAGTCATTCACAACTTTTGTTAAGGAATTCGTCACATTTATTAGTTTTAACAATTTTTATTTACCAACTAACAAATTTACACTATCATATCATTCACAGTTTTTATTGAGAAATTCACTTCATTTTAATAAATTTGTTTACTAAGTAATAAATTCACACTATCATATCATTCATAACTTTTTTTTAAGGAATTCACCACTTTACCAATAATTATTCCCACCGAAGCTCTCGCGCCAGCAGAGTTGTGGTTACTTTTTTTAAAAGAAAAAACTATGTGAGGGTATTTATGTAATTTCCTTTTGATTCCTAAAACGAAAAATTTAACACATTCCTAGTATTATAAATATTAGAAACACTTTTTTCCCTTTATTTTTAAAGTTCTTTATCTTCCCCCCTCCCCCCCCCCTGCAAATTTCGCTGCGGATTTAAACCCATGATTTCTTAGCATATAAGACGTTGAGAATAAAATATAAATATTTTTTATAAAAAAATAAAATGTTTTTGTATGCAAGTAGTGAAAAATATAAATATTACTACCTCCGGTCCTAATAATAAGACCGAGTTGACATTTTTTAGAAAAATTAAAAAAGCTAAATAGGTTATTTAATCATATCATATGTTGTGTGTCTTTAGATTATATATTAGTTTTTTAGTTTTTTTTTATACCAGGGAATCAAACAAATAAAAACAAGAAGACAAGGAAAAACAAAAAGGGGACTAAGGTCTCAACCCCCTCCTAATATGAGCTACTCTCATCATATCAGCTAGAAGAAAATGATAAAGTCCAGCAGGAGGGTCAGAGAAATGAGCTTCATCAGGGATCTCCACATGGGATAGGACTGTGTTAGTCAACCAATCCGCACATTGATTCCCTTCCCTAAGGACATGACAGAACCGTATCTCCCATTGACGACAAGTAACTGTTTGTATCTTAGTCACCAAATGGGACTCACGAGCTGTACTACCTTTTTTAGAAAGTAATGCGATAATTGTTTGACAGTCACTTTCAACCACTACATGTCTCCAACCTGCCTCTCATGCCATCTCCAGTCCCCTCAAAACTCCCCACAACTCAGCTGCTAATGCCGAGCACCTTCCAAGTCGTGAAGAAAAACCTCCAAGCAAATTACCAGAACAATCCCGCAGCAAACCCCCACATGCCGCCACCTGTAATGGACCTTTTGAGGCCCCATCAGAATTGAGTTTCACAAACAGGGCTTCAGGGAAAGCCCAACGAACAGTAGTAGGGTAGTGTCCTGATCTACTCCTCTCTACTTTAATAGTTGTCATTTTAATACCTTCCAAAAACTGAAAGACAGACCTAGACCGATATCTATCACTCTCATCTTGCGGATTATGGATGGAAACATTCCTCCATTTCCAAATGAACCAGTAGGAAACAATAAATACAGCATGCCAACAATATCCACCAACTCCTATGTCATCACACATCCAATAAAAAAACTATAAAGTAATTTAATTAGCTTCTTTAATTTCTCTAAAAAAATTAATTTGGTCTTATAATTAGGACTGAAAGGAGTATTAAATAATATAATGAAAACGCAAAATAAAGATTAAATAAATTAGAATGAAAAAAGAGAGTATATCCTAGCCAAGTGACAGAGAGATCAGAAATTAAGACTTTTTCAGAGGCAAAATAATGATGCCCCTTTTTTCTGTATGATAGAAATTATCTGTGAGAAGAAACTCTTGAATTATTGTGAGTTATCATTTTCAATTACAGTGATTATTGTACTTCGCTCACCATATCCAATTCCATAATTTCAATGATCATCAGGTAGACAATTATATCATGGAAGAAAATAGAGAAGTAAAGGTTTTTGTATTTTAATATTATTATATTTTAAGTAAGGTAAAGTTCTTGATATATTTTTTCCTATACACAAAACCTGAACGCAATAAGTTGCTAAACAATTATCAACTACTTCTCTCATCACTCAAAATTCATCCATCTCTATATCATCTACATATTGTATGCATTTACGTCAAATCATATTTGTTTCACATCTTATAAATAGTGCCACTTACTATGTGAAGCTTTCTAGAATACCCAAGTACCAATTCGATTTTTTTTTTTTCATTCCTACCAATTCGATTTATTAGCATGGAAAGAAAAGAAAAAAACAAAGAAAAAAAAAACTGACCCAATAACTCAGCGTTGTTTTTGCTGAACTTTTCCATGATAAAATGAAACGAAGATGGAATTCTTTTTTATTATCAATCTATCATCACAGTCCACTATATATAATCAAAGCATTATACTGAAGGATCTCAATCAAATGTATAAACCACAACAAATACATCCAAATACAAAGCAACTATCTAACAATAAATGATAAAAAAGCTGGAAAAAAAAAAATCAAACTTACTTGGCGAAGTGGCGACGGTAGAGACCAGAAGGGGTGGAGATAGGGGTGTCACGGGGACCGAGGGCGGGGGCAGCACAACGATGGGAGGTGGAGGACGGACGGTGAAGAGGGAGAGCATAGAGGGAGGGGCGGATCGTGAAAATGAAGGAGGAAGAAGAAGTTGAGAAATTTAAAATGATTTTGCGACGGAAATAGAAATTCTGTCGCAAAACCCAAAATGGGTTTTGAGACGGAATTTCCATTCCGCGCAAAACCAAGGGTTTTACGACAGAAATTTGAATTATGTCGCAAACATTACTATTTTGCGACGGAATTTAAATTCCGTCGCAAATACCCCTAAATTTGCGACAGAATTTTTTTGTCGCTAATCAGCTGTTTTTTAGTAGTGCATCTGGTTCGGGATTTGTGGCTGCCCCTCCTAACAAAATTATTTCTTTTAGGACTCAAACTCTAGACTCCAAGAGATTTAACGAGACCTTACACCACTATACCAACTTTCCATTGGTTGCCATATGTAATACTTACCTTAAGAAAATAAAACAAAATAGAAGCTAGCTTGGACTAATGAATTGACTTGAATGGGTACTTTTTTTTATATATATACATTGCACTTGAATATATATTTAATATAAGACTAAATTTATTTTTTGTTGAAGAGACTAAATAAAATACTTTAAACTATTTGTATTTATGTTTTTCTTCAAACTAAGTTGTTTAACTTATAAATTAATACTCCCTCTGGTCCTTATTATAAGGAACCAACCACCAACATTTTTTTGTCCTTATTATAAGACACCAATTTACTTTAACTAACTCATTTATTACTATTTTTCCATTATGCCCTCATTTTTAACTAACTCATTTAAACCTACATCATTAAAGTAGGGGTAAAGTTGGAAACATTTATTACTTTTAGACCTCATTAATGATTTAACCTCCATTCTTTGGTCCACGAGAAATGGTTTGTTGGTGCCTTATAATAAGGACCAGAGGGAGTATATAATATAAGGGGTTTAAACTTCTCATGTTACATGAGAAAAAAAAAAGATTCTTACACACACATGAAATGGTGGGACCCACGTATATATATAATTAGAATTATATATATATGTGTGGGTCCCACCAATTCTTGTGTGTGTAACATGAGAAAACACTTCTCCTACAACATGAAAAGTGTTTTTCCCATAATATAATGGTACATAACATATGTTATAATCAATTTATTTAGTTTTCTTAATATATGCAAAAAAAAATTCAATTCGGATTTATATTAAAGTTAAGTAGGAGTAATATTTTTATTTTTACATGTTTAATAGTAGTGGACACCAAACAAGTGGGGACCATTAAAAGGATTGGGAGTAATTGATTAGTTGAAAAACACTAAATTTGATTGGATTATTATGATTCAATGTATATAATGGCGACCTACCCCACTATATCTAACAAGTCTTAGTGGTTAAGCCAGGCACTTCATACTGATTAAACAAAAATCAACATGTGTGCGTTGAGCTCACAAACAAACAAACAAACAAAAAAGAAACATTTGAGTATTTTACACGAAATCTTACTAGGTTTAGACATGACCCTTGTACTACCAAACGACATTATTTATACGACCTTGTTCAAGTTTATTTCACATCTCTCAATTATTTGGGCCTTCTTAATCTGTTGAGTGTTGCTTCCCTCAGTTTCACTTATTTATTTCACTTTCACTTTGACACAGGGAGGTGGTTCAAGAACTTTTAAGAGCGACTTGTCACAGCCTGACTGTAAAAGTCTCACATCGGATAAGATGGGGGTGTTTTTGGGACATATACGATATAGAGTACGTCTTTACTATCAACTTAAGCTTTTGGTATGAAGATTAGTACATCATAAGTTTAAGAGTCCTCATACATGAGAAGTTTCAGGCTAGGTAACCCCTAGGAAGTTCATCATGGTCTCGTTGTGGTCCCCGTCTCAGGTTATCCACGTTATTTTTGTAAGTATATGTTAGAAAAAATCTGTTGTGGTCCCCCCTCCATGGAAAAAATTAAAGTAGATGATACATGTACTTCTGAGGCAAATTTGCACTTTAAGAAAAATAACTCATGACATATAGACGGTTACTTCAGTATATTTGGTTAACTAATGCTTAAAATTAACTGGGATAACAGCTATGGCAAAGTTGCTCAATTTTTAACACTTTCGAGGTAAAATTTCCCTTTAACTCGAAAATTAATTTTAATTAATTGTTAATATTATCCAAAAAAATCAAAAAAATATTATTCCATTAATATAAGACATATTTACCTAATTTGATTAAATTAAGAAGTTAGTTAATATTCTATGTATTATTTTCAAATATTAATGGGGGAAGCTTATACACTAATCATATTATCTTGCGGGTTCCTCCTATAAGACATACCGTATAAACATAATTAAACCAGTATATATAGTAGACATACCGTATAAACTTGAATCAAAATACCTCTTATTATACTGGATGTGTTCTCGCTTGAAGTAGTAATTTATAGAACTTGAAATATGAAATAGGGATAACTGAAATCACATAACACTATCATTGAAAAAGGCTGTCATGACTCTTTTGACTGGTATTTGGGTACAGTCAATCTATGAAATTGCCAAAAAGAAATTACCTATTTTTTTAATTAGGTCCTGTTATATAAAAGACAGATTAACTTTTACTAATTGTCATCAATTATATATAAGCAGTAACTTGGTTCCTTAAAGGAAGACAAATTGCCCAGGAATATAGCTTAATTATGTATTAACGTAAGAGAAAGAAAACAAACGAATTTGAAAAGGTTCATGTGTGGACAAAATAAGAAATTCGAAATGAATTAACAATCGTAAACATTTGATTCAACAGAATGCTGATTTGAGACCCTTGTCGTTGGGTTCAACTGGCGAAGGGTCGAACTTCTTCACCTCAAGGAGGGGGTTTGATCCCTGCGTTGGTCAAGGCACTGGGGGAGGCATCCTAGGGGTCTAGGAAGCAGTGGAAACGCTGGTAGAGGTGGAGGCATGTGTACTCTCTATTCAGTATGTTCTGTGGACTGGACTTCAAGCGCCCTTCCCTTGGATTGTGGGTGAGCCCAACCTCTTTCCTAAAAATTTCTTATATAAAAAAAAAGAATGCTGATTTGAGTAATTCATAAAGTTGACTACATGCCTTCTTTTTTTCTTTTTCTTTTTCCAATACTCCCTCCCTTATCCTGAATTTAGGGGTAAATACAGGGGTATGATAATTAATTTATAAAAAATTAAAGAAATTAATTAAATTAGCAGTTGCTAAACAAATATACAATGGTTTCTTTGAAATATTATGGCGTTCCCCCTCTCCATAATATATGACACTTCAATTCATTCATAAGAAATAAGAAGTGACAGTTAACTTATTAAATATGTCATAAATTTTTTAAAAAAATCACTTTTACCCTTGTTAGAAAATGTGTTTGAACATTTAGTGAATAGATAAAATTGGAAATGAGCATCAATCAAAAGGGCAAAACTGAAAAATGAATATTAATTATCTTACAAGTGATTTATCAAACTATTTTCTAGAAGAGCCCTATATTGAGGATTGGAGGGAGTATTTAACCATTTACATTGGAAACTACTCTTCAGATCCTATTTATAAGTTGCTCCTAACATGTTTCAAACAGATTAAGAAAAACTTTAAACTTCATTAACTTTATCTTAAAAGTCAACAATTTTAAATTTCTAAGAAAATAACAATTTCTACATAATAAATAAAGGGTAGAATTATACATTTGTGTGACAATTTCAATGAGGCGCCTTATAAATAAAACTAAACAAACACACTTTCTGTCTTATAAATAGGATTAGAGGAGTACCTCATTAATGAAAATCTCTTTAATATGTGTAATCAATAAATATAGTTTGAAAAATAATTATAAATTTTGAAGACAAAGTGAATTTAAATCTTATACTCCATTTAAGATCAAATAAAACTTTGAACTCCCTAACTAACTCTTATACTTAAGAATAGACTGAGGTATTTTTTTCCCCAGCCTAGAATAACTTTTGGTTAATACTTAGTTACTTAATAACAAAATTTTCACATCAACAAATAAGAAATAAATCCCCATATTCAATTTATGTTGGATTCTTTTTAACTAGACAAATGTTTTATCCATGCCTTTGTTCAATATATATGTTTCGGAGTTTTTGGCTAAAACTAAGGACCCGTTTATTACAAAGAATTGGTGGGGAGGGAAATGAACTTAGAGGAGGGAAAAGAAGGGAAAGGAAGATTTGAAAGATGAGGGAAGATGACTTAAGTTGTTTGGTAGGAAGAAAATGAAGAGGTGGTAGTTGGTAAAGAATTAGGAAATGTCTATTTTACCCTCAAAAGAAATTAATTCAAAATAAAAAAGAAAAATATTGTTTTTGCTAAAATATATTTTTTTAAAAAAATATATTCTTATTAAGTTTGAACTCGTGAAAAAAAACATTCACCAAATTTGAACTTTCCCGCCAAATTCAAACTTTCCCACTAAGTTCGAACTTTTCCGCCAAGTTTGAATTTCAGGGGTAAATCTGTCAAAAAAACGCTTTCCTGGGAAGATTGCAGCTTTCCCTCTATTTTCGGATGGAAAACATCTTCCCTCAAATAAGGGAAGATGAATACTCACTGGAAGATGCTGACTAAACTTTCTGTCTACCAAACACCCAAAATTCATGAGAATATTGAGATCTTTCCTTTCCCTCCCCACCAATTCTTTATAAGATGACATTTTGCACCCTTAAACTAACTTCGCCGCTGAAAAAAGTCACTTTTAGCCAATTATGCATATTTGGGAAGGCGTTTGTGCAATCTGACTTTTGGGTCAAACTTGCGGTATTAGTTAAAGCAACTTCATGTTGTTTTTCAAGAGGAAAAAAAAAAAAGCCACAGCCATGAAGAGAGAGAGAGGAGGGGCATGAGAAAAAAAGAAAGGGGTATCGTATAGTGCCTCTTGCTTTCATGAAAAAAATAAATCTTTTGTAAAAGACCCAATAACTTTAGGTTTGGGAAAATATCCTAAAAAATTAAATGATAAAATTTAATTATGAGACTCCACTCCAAGTCCAATTGATCTCCATAGGTAATATTTAATTAATCTCTTAAAAGCTAAAAAAATAAATAATATTCAATAGTCATATTTAATTAATCTCTAAAACAAAATTTATATTGGGCAATTTGTTTGAGAAATAATAGGAAAAAGTTCAAAAAAAAAATCTATTGACTATTAATTCATTAACAAAATTTAAGTTTGGGATTTTTTTGAGAAATAATAGGAAAACAAAAATGACATTAATTAGGGAAAAATTATAGAGAGAATGACGAATAAATACCAAATGAAATTTCAAAACCCTCAAATGTCGGTTAAAATTTGTAAAGGACAGAGATCAAGTTAAGATTTTAAAATATTGATGAATTTACCTTTATACTCTCTTTTCATCTTTTTCTCCTTCTCTTCCTCCTCCTCTTCCACCATGGCAACGTGTATGGGCGCGCGCACACACATTCTTTCTCTCTCTAATTTGTTCATCTAGCTTAATAGTGTGTGAAAATGTGAGAATTTTTTTAAGGGAAACTTATTGATAAGTCCCTGGAATCTTCTTCACTGTCTTCATAACCTTTGTTTTTTTTGAAAAAAAAAATAGGTGTTTGATTTGGAGTAAGAGGTTTTAGGCGACAAACGCGTAGATTGATTATGAATCTAATAAAAGCACTCAAAAAATGTTTTTCTGAGTGAAAAAACAAGTTCTCAGTCTGAGAACTTGTTTTTATAGCGGGACGCGAGGTACAAGATATCAAAGTATAGTATATGGGTTTTGAGGAAGAAGAATGTGAACAGTAAATGTTGGATTTAACAAAAGTCGTAATGAGAATAATAAGTTATTTAATAGGATTAATAAGTTCAGTAATGAGTTTGACTAGTGTCAATCAAAACATAAATCACATTTACAATATGACTTTTATCACATTTTAAGTTTGCAGAAGTTAGAATAAAAAAAAGTCACTTCTGCTACCATTAATCTAACCAGGTTGTAAGTGTAATTTTTGTTCTAACGGTCTAATTATAGTGATATGCTTTTTCCCATTTTATTCTCTCAACCACTATTACACTATAAAATTAATAAAGAGGAAAAGGCTTTGATAAAAAAATGTTGTGTTTTACTGAGACAGAATTTTGTGAGCACACTCTCACTCTTAATCATGAAAATGCTCTTCCACCTAACTTCATCACCTATATATATATATATATATATATATGGAGGGTGGTTGGGGAGAATCACTTGGCAAGCAATCCAATGCGAAAGCTTTGTTTTTTTAAGGATTTTATTATAAGCTTATAATGTTAGTGCTTTTGTTGCTTGATTATATAAATTTCAGATTAATGAAATGGGCTCTCAGTCCCATTATCCATTAAAAATAAAACAATATGGTGAGATGTAGTATTATTATTTGTTAGGCTTTGTTCAACTTAAATTGTTTTTTTTTTAGTCATAAAGTAACTTTATAAATAAAATAAAATTCATTTTATAAAAAAAATAAAATTTGTTTCCTTATTATTAATTGGCGTTGGAGTGACTAATCAACATGACGTGTAGGATTGTTAGAGCTACATTGATTGATATTGATTGTTTGATTCTGCTAGTCACACAAAACTTTATGTTTTTTCAATTCCATTTGTCATATTTATTATTATTTTTTGAAATATTTTCAGGTTCTACTATTTATCCGTTAAGTATTATTTTGGCCATCACATTAATTATTTAACTAGTTAATTATTATTAATTTGTATTTATAAATGATACAACATTATAGGAATCTTCCTAGGAGTATATATAAGAAAGAAAGAGGTTTAATTTGATTCTAGAACTTTGAAAATGAAGCAACAAATGATTGGGGTTATTTATATAGGGATGCTTTCTTTAATTTTGGTCCCTAATGCAATGAACCTTCCTTAAATTAAAGTACCTCTTATTTTGTCTTAGTGCCTAAGAAATTAAAGATACTGCTTCATTACCATTTTAGCTTTCATGCCTTTTTTTTGACCTTTTCTTAACCTAACTATGTTATTATAGTACTCCCTCCGGTCTTAATTATAGGAACTATTTAACCAATTTTGAGGAGATTAAGGAGAGGAGTTAAATTAGTTAATTTTACTCATTTTCCTTAAATGTCCTTATATAAACCAAACATATATGTGTGTGTATACATATAGATCTATCTATCTACACACATATATATATAGACACACACACCCATATATCTACACATATATATTGACAACATACATAAACACAGATATACATATATATGTACACACACATATGTACACACACACATATATAGATGCTCCTAATAATAAGTAAAATTAAATAGGGGGTATTATAGGAAAAAATTGACAAAAGTTAAAACTTGCTCTTATAATTAGGATCAAAACCAACTCCAAAATGTGTTCCTATAATTAGGACCGGAATAAGTAGTAATTATTAAGGCCACTTAATGATAAAAATGTACCATATGTGCTTTATTAATAATCCACTATACAACACCAAGATTAGTACTTTTGAATCTAAGCAAATTATGTCACGGACAAAACCAAAAGAGAATAAATGACTATATTACCCTTCATAAATTTGAAAATTACACATGATATTAAGTTTTCTATTTAAAATACCCACTCTGGTGCCTATTATTTTAGTGCTTGTTTGGATTAGCTCTTCTGCTGTATTAAATAAGTAAGATTGGTCTTGTCTCATGAAGCAAAAAAACATGTATTTTAAGTATTTTTAAAGGTAAGGAGAAGTGATCAAGCTATTAAATTTGTTTGAAAATAATTTTTCCCCCAAATTTTACCATAATTAAAACAATGAATTATATTTTGAAAAGTAAAAAAGTAAAAGTGTATCAACTAGGGACCCTTTTTTAAGAAAATACTTTTCCGATCCTTAATATAAGACATATTTACCTAATTTGATTAGATTAAGGAAGTTTATTAAGTTATGTAATATGACATGAATTTTCTAGAACACCCTAGTTATCTTCCTTCATTCTTTTCTTTCCTCTCCTACTTGATTATTGTTGAAAGAGCATCAATAAGGGTAAATTAAAAAGAGATTGACAAATATGAAAAATTTGTCTTATATTTATGACCAATATCAACTCCCTAAATATATCTTATATTAAAAACTGTATGAGTATAATTAATATCCACTGAGTGGCTTATATGAAATATCACTCATTTATTTTAAAAAGTGCTTTATAATATGGACCAAATGGAGTGTATATAAAATATTTCAACTAATAACTTAATTAGTCTATCTTTCATGTGAACTAATTATTAAAATATGTTATTTATACAGAAAATAAATTTAGATACGAACATAATTTTCTATTGTAATGTTTGAAAAAATATTAAAAACTAAAGTATGTGATATAATTCATGAACCAAATTACATACTATTACACATGCAAAAAAAAAAAAAAGTATTACACATGCAATGTTCTTTATTAATTATTACTTCACACACTAGATGCCAAATTGTTCTGCTGATATAAAAAAAAAAAAATTAATTAATTATATAATAACATGACGGCCAAAAATAATCATCAATTAATGAGCTAATTAAATGATACATACAAGTTGTTATAGATATAGTATATACCAAGTGGAAAGCTGAAGCAACCACACGTGAATACGTGTATATGAGGCTAAGAACAATGAATAGGGTTCAAGGCTATGAAAATTAGGCTGCACCAACAACTTCAATCAAAGAATTGGTGAACTAGGTAGCCATACACAAGAATCCTTCTTTTTTGTTTTTTATAACATGTTTCACCTAAATTTGCTTGTAGTTAGGTTCTAAAACATCAAAATTTAGGCTTGTCTTGAATTTCCCATAAATAAATGAATCAACTTTAATTGAAATACTTATCTTTTGGATCAACTAAAGTGCAAATAAAATAAGAAAAATAGAGATTTGGTGATCAAAAGGGATTTTTACCATAGTTTTATAATACATAACTAGATATTGTTACATTTTACCTCATATTAAGGGAAGCTATCTGTTACCAAGATTTGTTGGCCCACCAAAATTATTAAATGCACATTAAGGCCGATACAAATTCAAACCCCATACTTTCATTAGGCCATAGCTACTTACATTAAGACTAATACATATTACCAACTAATGATTCGTTAAGATGGTAAGTGGTCTCACTCTTGTAAGATTGAGAATATAAATTTGAATTTCGGGAAGCGCACTTTTTAGGAGAGAAGATAATCTATTAAACGACACAATCTCACTCCTCAAATCCAGATTTACCAGTTGCTCGGATACCTAGCCTAGTTGAGAAGGCTGGGATCCAGAAAAGGCGTCGAATGTTAAGTGGTGAGGCCTCTCGTCTACCCAAAAAAGACCAATACATATCATCTCTTCATTTGTTTGATTTCAATCTAGAGATGTCTTGGCCAAAATAATGTATATAACTTGTTTGAATTGCCATTTATAAAAGTGACTTTTAATTCAATTAACTTTTAAAAATAAAGTTGAAGTAAAAGTCAACTAGTACAATATGATTTACGTTTTGATAGACTCTTATAAAAAAAAATTAATTTAACATCAACTGGTAATAAATTGATAAGTCAGTGTCAGAATGTTCAAACATAAAAAAAGAAAAAGAAAAAAAAAAAAAGAAATCTGAAAGCTAAAGCCTAGAAAAATTTGTTTTTAACTTTTTTTTTTGCTTAAAGCATCCGATATCCCAGGGCAGGCCATTTTTCAGGCACATCAACGGCCCCAGACTAATCCGGACTGAGACCGGGTGGCCCCTTTCGGGGGGAAGCCTCTACCACCCACGCATGCTGCATTCCCACGTCTCGAACTCAAGACCCGTGGTTAAGCTAGGACAACCCCTTACCAGTTGTTTTTAACTTTAACGTGCCTTTTGATTCATGTAATTGTGTTTAAACGGGAATAAATCCTCTCATGATCTATTTTTTTTCATTAACTCTTATGAATCTCGGCGAAAAAGCTAAACTAAACATTATTTTAATATTTTTGGACTTTACTACCTCAATGTGACATTTAGGACCCGTTTGTTACAAAGAAAGCTTGGGGAGGGAAATGGAAGATCCCAATCTTCCCATGGATTTTGGTTGTTTGTTACACAGAAAGTCCAATCAGCATCTTCCAGTGAGGGTCCATCTTTCCTCATTTGAGGGAAAATGCTTTCCATCCGAAAATGGAAGGAAAGCTGCCATCTTCCCAGGAAGATGGTTTTTGACAGATTTACCCCGAAATTCAAATTTGGCGGAAGTTCGAACTTGGCGGAAAGTTCAAACTTGGCGGGAAAGTTCAAATTTGGCGGGAAAGTTCAAATTTGGCGAAATTTTTTTCTTCAAAAGTTCGAACTTAACAATAATATATTTTTAAAATATATTTTAGAAAAAAATATTTTTTTATTTTGAATTAATTTCTTTTGAGGGTAAAATAGACATTTCCTAATTTTTACCAACTTTCCCTCTTCATTTTCTTCCTACCAAACAACTCAAGCCATCTTCCCTCATCTTTCAAATCTTCATTTCCTTTCCTTTCCCTCCTCCAAAGTTCATTTCCCTCCCCAAACTTTCTTTATAACAAACGGGTCCTTATACTTTTGCAAAATTAGGAATGATTGAGGGCACGTGTCAAGTGGTGGGAAATGTATTATGATGGGGGCGAGAACAGGGAATGATGGCCGGGGAGGAGTGGAGACGGTGACGGGAAGATTGAAGATCGCCTGGTCATGATTCATTACCGGCTTCTCCTGGCATGATTGCCGTCACGTCACGTCAACATCACCGTAACGGAGCCGCCCAGGGAGAGTCCTAAAATGAGTAACGCCGTCATAACACCGTTAAGTGCTTAGCTGGAGGGCACTGTCACTCCTTGGGTGCACTGGAATGGGCCAGCTGGCTCGCCACACTCTCCTCCAACAGCACATGGCCAGCTGCTCCTGTCCTCACCTGCTTCGGTGTGCCCCTCTCATCCTCTTCCTCAATTTCTATATAAAGGAAGACATCTTTACCGAATAATGAGGATGTTATTTGAATTACTTATTTTATATATTTTTAAAATATTTTATTCATTTTTCTCAATTTTCTTATTCCCTTTCTTTCTTAATTATTATTGATGAAATATTAATAGAGATAAATTAGAAAAATATTGACAAATATAAAAACTTTGTTTTATATTGAAGATTAAGATTAACTTTCTAAATATGTCTTATATTAAAGACGAAAAGAATATAAGAGTTACTTAACTAGTTTGGATGAACTATATTAAACACATCAGATAAATTATTTAATTATAATATACGTATTTCTAAATTATTTAATATCAATTACGTTAACATAAGTTTAATTTTTTCAAATAACAATGATTGATACCAACTGTTTTATTAAAATTAAAGTATACTTTTTCCTTTTTTTTTGTTGTTGGGTCAATTAGTACTCAAAATTTTATAAGTCACTTCTGATCTATATCGTATAAGGAAATAAAAACCTTAAACCATATTAATTTTGCATTAAAATTTAATAACTTTATTCATACTTAATATATAATATATCTCACTAACAAACTATTGGTTACGGACTTACCCTCGTCCCGTGATGAGGGTAACATAAATTCAAATATTAAGAAATATACTTACTGAGAGAGACAGAATTCCATTGCGCGTTAAGCCTCAAAAAGTGAAATGCTTTATTAAATAAAAATATACAATATACTTCATGAACAAATTTAAAATAATAATAAATGAAGGAAAAATTATTTATTTAGATAAAAAATTTAATAAAGTGAATTTTTTTGAACATAATAAAGTGAATTATAAACACAACTAAAACCTATTTAAAAAGTCTATAGTGTCACTGCCACCATCGACGAAGAATACCTTAAGCCTAAAAAAAATCACTGAAGTGTAGAAAACTAGAAACATCCCTTGATCAATGCTAATAAAAGATTAAAACATGATTTATAATAAATTACATTATTTTAGACACAATCAGAAACCTGTGTTTGGGTAAAAAAAATAATAGTTGCAACACTGGGAAATTTCAATTAAAAAAAGTTCAAATATGATATTATTCAAGACACTTTGATTTGAAGAATACCAAGTTAATTCAGGCAAAAAAAAAAAAACTATATCAATTTTTAACTGAAAGTGGTAAAAAAGAAATAATACTTTTTATTTGATTTATTTGCATTAGAAGATAGTAAGAATTATTACAAATAAATTAATTTGATTTCATATATATATTTTTTAATAAAACATATAAACTTCTTAACATTTATTTTTTAATTATAAAGATTAAATGATTAATAATTTTTAATCTAACAAAATTTTGAAGGACACTGAGCAAGAGAAAGTAACAAAAATGAGAATGAGAAACTTTACTTTGGCTTCAAGAATTATGAAGTAGGACATTCTTGCACAAAGTCTCAAACGGGACAGAGATGAAGATTGAATAAAAAAAATACAACAAATAAAGAGAATTATCAGTATCATCATCATTAAGCAAAAGAAGAAGATTACAGAAGAGGGAGCCCTATTCAACAAGAAAAAGCCAAACTTCATAAAAACCAAATCAAACCAGTGAAAACAATTATTACAAGTGAGAAAATAATAAAATTGATCGCTAGAAAGAGAAAGACTAGAGATTAATGATTATATAGAGATGAGAGAGAGAGAGAGAAGTGAAATCTGTCTCGTGAAGAAGCAGGTAAAGGAGAGGAGGAAAAGAAAATAAAAGCTCTCTCTTTTCCTTCTTCCCCTTCTTCTCTTCCTCTTTCTCTCTCTGCAAATTCCACTCTCTCTCACTAAGCAAAACTTTTTTTTTTTTTTTGGGTTTCTCTTTCTCGATTGGAATTTCAACACCCATATTCATTCTTTGCTTTCTCCTTTTATATCACGAGATCCCCATCCCTTTCTCTCTTTCTTTTTCCTTCTTCTCATGTCTTCTTCGAAGCATGTCATTGTAGTTTTATGTTTCTCTGTTCGTCCTTCTTGTAGGATACCTTGTAGTTCCATTATCTAGCTTTTGTGAAACTTGAGAAGAGAGAAAGAGAGAGGTTTTGAGACCTCATTTTGTGTTAGATTCTCGGGAAAATGTCGCATTCTGAGAAGCCCATTTCCGAGATAGGACTCGATGCTCTCAACCACCGATTCCACGACTCTTTGAGCTGTGAGGCTAACAAGCCGGATTTTCGAGAACTCGACTTGGGCTCGCCGGTTTCGCCATTGCGGACTCGTCACAGTGTACCTACTGCTAGTGCCAGTGGACTCACTACTACCAGTAGTAGTTCGAGTTCATCTGGATCGGTCTCTGGACGAAACGGGTACAAACCGGCCGCGAAACGATCTGATTACGATCCGAATAACCACTCCGGCGAACTCTCCGGCTCTGGTGAGAACAGTCCGACCGCCGCAGGGAATGCCAGGAACTTCAAATCGCCTCAAGCAAGATCAGATTCCAAGTCCACCCAACCGTTAATCTACTCCGGTCAAAGCTCCTCCGTGAATTCACCGCCGCCAAATTTTCTTCCCGCAGGCAATATCTGTCCGTCCGGAAAGATTTTGAAGACCGCTGCGGCGGCCAGTCGGAGCTCCAAGACTGACATTTTGGGTTCTGGGATAGGATATTACGGCCATGGAAGCATAATGCGGGGCGGTACGACTTCCAAAGGCAATGCTGGAGGAGCGACCGGCGCGGCCAACGCGAGGGCAAGTGGCGGTGGCGCCGTCACTGAGTCAGTGAAGCGAGCCGCGGTGAGTGTGGATCCAGAAGACGTGAAGAGAGCAGGGAATGAGCAGTACAAGAGGGGTCACTTCGCAGAGGCTCTGAGTCTATACGATCGAGCAATTGCATTATCCCCTGCTAACGCAGCCTACCGGAGCAACCGTGCAGCTGCCTTGACGGGTTTGGGACGGTTGGCTGAGGCTGTGAGGGAGTGTGAGGAGGCTGTGAGGTTAGATCCCAATTATGGGAGGGCACATCAGCGTTTGGCTTCTCTTTTTCTAAGGTGCGCTTGAACTTCACCATTTTTTCCTCCTGTTTTCTTGTTGTCTTTGGGTTTAGTCTTGCTTTCAAGAATATTGGATTGGTAAATTTGTGTAATGAATCCTGTCCTCTGACCCGAGATCAGGTTTATTAGTTATTTTGTGCTTATCGTGGCTTCCTTTTTTAGAAATAGTGAATTCGGTTGGCTCGTTCTTTTTGTTGCTTCTACAAGTGATTTTGGTTGAAGCTGCAATGTGAGTTATTTCTGATCTCAAGAAATCATTTAAGTGTTTGGGTTTTATGAATATTTAATCTTTATTTTGTCTGCTTGTGTTGGGGGCTTTGATTGAATTTTCTGTTTTCAACTCTTTTGCATTGGTTTCAATTTAAAACCCATATTTTTTTTTTTGTTAGTTCCTTGTGTTCGGAAGCTTTCTGCATTGATGGCCTTTAAGAATTATTCTGATTCTAGTGTATATTAGGGTTCCATCGCATGATTGTTTTCTACCAACTGTAACATGATGTAACTACAAGTGCTACAATTTTTTTCAGTATTTTGGATTCAGTGTTGCATCCATTGTAGGGTGTCTGCTCATGTGTTGGCAGAGTTGTGGATAAGGAAGTTGAATGAAACCTTGTTCGTGGTCACAGGTTAGGACGAGTTGAGAATGCCAGGAAACATCTCTTCTGCCCTGGGCTGCCACCTGATCCTTCTGAGTTGCAGAAATTGCAACTAGTGGAGAAGCATTTCGGGAAATGTACAGATTCCCGGAAGATAGGTGATTGGAAAAGTGTGCTCAGGGAAATTGATGCAGCCATTTCTTCCGGAGCAGACTCTTGTCCTGAGGTAAAATGATTCCATTGTCATATCTGACTTAGAATATATTATGGACATAAAGTTTGAGGAAAAATGGCTTAACTGTGGTTGATAATTGAATTTACAGCTCTTAATGTGTAGAGCAGAAGCCCTTTTGAAACTCCATCAAGTTGATGATGCGGAATCAAGTCTGTTAAACAACCCCAAATTGGAACCATATACTAACTCCTCTTCACAGGCAAGATTTTTTGGGATCCTTTCTGAAGCTTATTCTTTCTTTGTGAGAGCTCAGATTGAGATGGCTTTGGGAAGGTGAGTTCTAAAACTTTTAACCTATGTTTGGATGGGAAGGAAATTAGGGAGGGAAGAATACTAGGCAATGAAAACTTCAAATAGCATAAAATTTTGGGAAATTTTCCTTCCTAGTATCCCCTCCCTCCTATGTTCCTCTCACTTTTCATCAGAAATCTAAGATCACAAAGTTTTATGTTAGAGAGTGTGTATTTATGATGGATTTGTTTGCAGATTTAAAAATGCTGTTACAGCTGCTGAGAAAGCTGGTCAGATTGATCCCCGAAACATTGAGGTTACTGTTTTGCTAAAAAATGTTAGGATGGTGGCTCGAGCTCGAGCTCATGGCAATGATCTTTTCAAATCTGAAAGGTTCACTGAAGCTTGCTCAGCATATGGGGAAGGTTTGAGGCTGGATCCTTCAAACTCGGTTCTCTACTGCAATAGAGCAGCTTGCTGGTTTAAGCTTGGGCACTGGGAACAATCAATTGAGGATTGCAATCAAGCTTTACATTTCCAACCTAATTACACAAAAGCTCTTCTTCGTAGGGCTGCATCTAATAGCAAGGTATTTTGACCTTTTTATCTTTTATACTTGTCATTCGTTTTGTTGCCAAACTCATAGATACCTCATGTCACCCCTTGCTGTATGTATTGCAGTTAGAAAGGTGGGCGGAAGCTGTCAAAGATTATGAGATCTTGCGTAGAGATCTTCCTGATGACAGTGAAGTGGCTGAAGCTCTGTTTCATGCAATATTGGCATTAAAGAAATCTCGTGGAGAGGAAGTGCATGATTTGAAATTTGGTGGTGAGGTGGAAGAAGTATCAGGTCTTGAGCAATTTAGAGCAGCAATAGCATTACCAGGTAACTGAAAGGGTTGAAGTTATCTTTGGTTAGTCTGCTTCCTTTTTTTCTTGTGAAATGAGATTGACCCTAGGCTTTATAGGTGTTTCTGTGGTCCATTTTGAAATTGCATCTAACCCACAATGCAAGCAAATCTCACCATTTATGGGTACATTATGTGGCCGCTATCCTTCCATTAACTTCCTCAAGGTACTTCACAGACTAACTTTTATCATCTTGATCCCTCAAATATTGAGATAAAGATTGAAGGATAGCTTCATTGGTGTTTTCTTAATGTTGCTTGCACTTTTGTGTTTGGTTAAAGGTGGATATTCAAGAATGCCCAACAGTTGCAACGGCTGAGAGCATTAGAATCGTACCAACATTCAAGATCTACAAGAATGGCTGTCGTGTGAAGGAAATCGTGTGTCCTAGTCACGACATGTTGGAACACTCTGTGAGGCATTATAGCTTTTAGAACTCATGACTTGTACTGCTTCTCTGCTGTATCTCCTGCAATTTCTCTTGCTGTTCAAACCTCTAGTTGAACTGAAACTCTCAAGCTATTCCATTTCTCTGAGTCATTCCAGTTTCCTGATCCCATTCCCACCATAAAACGATAAGCCGATTCCTGTGACCTAGCCAGAACAGAACCACATATGATAAAATCTCATTAATAGCCGCCAATGCCAGTGGAACCCAGAGGCGGTCTAGTTCCTTTTACAGTTTTTATTTATTCATTAATTCCTCATTGTTTTCTGGTTCCTTCTTCTCCCATCTCCCTTTGTCAGTTTTCTTTCTATCTTCTTTCCAGTTCATCTAAGCCAGCTAGTATTATATCCCCATCTTCTATTATGATTAAAAAAACCAAAAAAATAGGGGAGGATTTTACATGTCTGTACATTTGATTTAATTGGCAGTTTAATTACCCATTAAGTTAGATAGATACATAGCCAAATATAAAGAGAAAGAGGAGAGGGTTCTGTTGGCAGAGGGGGATCTGTACATGTATATATATATATATATGTGTGATGATACGTACCAACCAAACATTGGAAGCCTTTGAAGGAGACTGAATGAGTGATGGGTGGGACCTCCTGAAATGAGGATGGATATGTTGTTGTTGTTGTTATCATTTTTCTATCTTTAGCCACGTAGTCAATAAAATTTCCCATTTTTTCTTGCTGCTGTGTCTATGTGACTGCTTAATAAACAGTACTGCTGACGACTGCCGTAAAAATTTATCATTATCTTGTTAGACCATGTTCATTATGTGCTTTACTGTCTTAATCTCTTCAGCACATCATTAGGGGCAGTAGGATTATAAGTGACAAGCAGTGGACTCCATTCCACACAAATCTGAATTCTCTACATTCATTATAGTAATAATGTATAGTATACTAAAAAAGAGAGGCTGCATGTATAGAAGGGGAGAATTACTGTGAATCCCAATAAAGAGATTTAATAACCAAAATGTCTTAATGACAAGTGAGCAGCATCAACGTATTGTCATTTTCTGCATTGGAACTTGTCATTACATGCTCCTCGATTGTTATCGGACTTTTGGGTGATTAAATCTCTTATGTAAAACCTTACTGTGATTCCTTCCTGAAGAAAGTGGACTTCATACTGTGGATCAGCATTCAATTTAATCTCACTCCCCCAACCATATCTCTCTCTCTACCTCTATAACTGCATCTCGTGCAGTTACTACTAGGATTTCAGAGGATGCAACTTGGATTTATTTCTCAATTATAAACTGAAGTCTGTTTAATTAGGAAAAGCTGACGTGGTGTTTGGGATTGAGTAGGTGGATGTGGCATTTAAGATGAACTGTGTTGCAGCAAAGGCAAGGTCCATGTGTTTTTAAGTGAAGGTTTGGTTATTATTGAGGGTGGGGGATGATGGATGGACTGGGTGGTTCATATGATACAAAGTAATCAGAACTCTTTCTTCTTGTGTCTCTCTGTCTGTAATATGTCTCCTTCATATATATACAACCTTCTAACATTAATATAAGACCAAAATGACTTTTTTGGAAAGATTAAAGAAGCTAAATAAATGATTTCAAAGCATTTATATATTTTTATTCTTATATCAAATGATATACAACATATATTATTATGATTTACTAACTTATTTAGTTTCTTTAATCTCTTCAAAAAAGTTAACTAGGTTTTATATTATTGATTGAAGGGAGTATATATACATATATAGAGATGGAGAGTGTGTAGTTGGACCAGTACTTCATAATTCATATGGTGTTTGATGGGTTGTGTTTTTTTTCCTAATCCTTCTCTCATTATCTCTCATCATTTTTAAATTATATCCGTTCAATCAATCATAATACTACTTTAATCTCTCTCTCCTTTTCCCAATTAACGGCCCAAATGGGCTGATGAGGGAAAATGAGAAAAATGATGATGAGAAGATCTTCTCCCATACATAGGACTTGAGAGAGTAAGAGAGATGATGATGATGATGTTTGACAAAAAAAAACAGGTAATTGTGTGAGAGAGAAAGGGGTTGTGATCACATGTGGCATTTAAGAAGTTGCCCCCTCCTCCTTTGAAATGGGGACACACTCTTACCTACAAAGCCTCCTCAAAACGTTTTTCATTAGTCGGTGCTGCTGGACCTCACCCTCCTTTGACTTTGCCTTTAATGTGTGAGTCCATTTTTAGGCGGATCTCATTATTTTTTAAACACTTGTTCATTAAATTACTTGTTATCACATGAATGCCAATTATTTATATTTTTTTTTTTAATGTGAAACGAGGAGTGGGAAGGGGAAAGAGGCATATTTTATTTAATTAATCAAGTCTGACTATATAATAAGAAATCTTGTAGTGTTCTAGAAATATTGATATAATGATTCAAAACTCTAGTATAATTTTACAAAATAAAGACAACAGATAATTAGGATGATTGTAATATTATATTTTTATTGAAAATAAATAAAATTTAAAATAATTTTAAGAAAGATAATAAATTGGAAAAGCTTAGAAAAATACTTTGAAAATATTAAAATCTCAAATCAGTTTTTGTTTATTTTACTTCTAATTATTACATTTGGATATTTGATAGACAAATGATATGTTTTAGGGATCACTGATGATTTGGGATTTTTGAATTCTAAAAGTATTTAATTGATTTTTTTCTAAAAAAATTCAATTAATTTTAATACATTAATTTTTGGGAAAATCCATACAGGAGCCCAATTAAGGCCCAAAATTTCAAAAAAGGCCCCAACAACTTTCACATATAAAAAAAAGTCCTAGAGCATTTTCTGGTATAAACGTTAACAACTAAAACAGCCACATTAACAACAAAATCAATACCCGTTAACAACTAAATCAGTCGCATTAACAACAATATTTTAACAACTAAATCAGTCACATTAACAACAATATCAGCACCGTTTAACAACTAAATCAGTCAGATTAACAACTAACGTTTTAATGAAAAATCCCAGAAAAGGTCCTAGGGTCCTTTTTGGTATGTGAAAGTTGTTGGGGTCTTTTCTGAAATTATGGGCCTTAATTGGCCCCTGTATGGATTTTCCCTTAATTTTTATCTTCAAATTATTATTATTTAATTAATTAAAATTAATCTTAAGAGATAATCTTTCACAAATAATTTTAATAAAATACATTTAAATAGAAATTATGTCTTATCCCATGTTCCACCAATTTTATTATTTACTTTTTAATAGCTTTTTTTTTTAATATAAAAAATTTAGGAAAGGGGTCGGGCTCACCCACAATCTAAGGGCAGGGTGCTTTGGTTCCGCTCTGCAGGGTATACTGGGTTAGAGAGTATACATACTTCCATCTCTTCCCAGTGTTTCCACTACTTCACATCACCTAGGATGCCTCGTCCAGCGCTTTGACCAACTCTAAGATCGAACCCTCTCCCTTTGCTGAGAGTGTCTGACCCCTTTGCCAGTTGAACTCAAGGACAATGGGTCTTTTTAATAGATTTGATAAAATTGTTGAAAGATATTTCTAGTAATTTGAATAATAATTATATTATAGGAAAGGAAAGATCATTACGATTTGGGCTTTCATGGATGAATTAATGGGTAAGAGTTTGAGAAAATGACAGAAAAATATGACCGAGTTTTTTCCTAAGAGTTTTCCTTTGACATGAAAACAATTCTGCAAGTCATCTGGAAGCAAACTTTCTGTTCATAAATTACAGGATTTTAAGTATGTTTGGTTTGAGGGAAGGGAAAGGGAGGGGAGAGAAAAAATTTAGTGGAGAGGAAAATTTTGTGGGCCCCACTACACTAAATTAGGGATCCCATTTTCTCCTCCCCTCCTTTTTTTTCCCTCCCCTCCCCTCAAACCATGCACACCCTAAACATTAATTATTTTTTTTAATTGTATTTTTAGCTAATCTAATATAATTATTACATGAATAAATATCATATTCAAATAGTATTTGAGAGGGTATAAAATGGTGTATAAGAAAAAGTGTGTGGTCATGCGACGTCAAACGACTTTGGTATAACGTGAGAGAAGGCCCACAGTGTAAAGCAAAATCATTAAGACAAAGTAACAGAAAAGGACCGCCCCCATGTACCAAAAATGTCCCTCCAAAGAATCTTTAATTAAAAGTCGAAATGATACAAATTAAAATTCTCAAAAAAAAAAAAAAAAAAAGAGAGAGACACCTCAAGTCCTCAATCATCTCAGGCTACTGTGCCAACTGCCACCACTCCAGTACGGTGTACGACATCATCCTCGTTGGTCGTTTTAATCCGCTCACACCAAAGTTTGCTCTCCTGGCTGGTGCCTCATTTTTAATCCTTCTTCGCATCGTAGTTGTCATGAAAGGATATTGGTGCTACTCAAATAACTTTCTTCATACACATCGTTAGGGATCAAACTCCTGATTAGGTGCTTAAGGGAACCCAACTATGAGTCAACTGATCCAGATTGCTTTGGTTGTACAATTGCTTATTTTAGATCACTTATGAGGGTTTCAAAAATGTTTGTTCATATAAATCGAGATAGAACTTATCTTATATACTTACTTACCTCGTGTACCGTAAATCATTATTGAAAAGATACACCACTGTTCCAAACGAGCATCACAAATGAAAACGACAACAATTGAACAATCGATCATTAATTGCTGAACATGTGTGGAGGTGCTGGGTGTTGTTATTATATGTACCTAAGATCTTAATTATACTCTGTCTACATTGATGAGATAAGATTAAAAAACAGTACATATATATAATAGGGAGTAGTAATTATATAAAAAATAAAGAGAAAATATATGATGATGTTATTGGAAGGGAGTCCACATTAGGTGCTTAGACCTTATGTACTTATTACATGCTTATATCTCAATTAGAGGTATAAGCATATTTTTTTAAATTTTTATATATATTGTATTTATTTATATTTATATTATCTACTGCTTTCTGCAATTTTTTTTGCACCCAGTATCTCAAATTAATTTTTCCCATGATATTGGTGTTACAGACAAATATTTCTGAATGCAGCACTGGAAACTAATTAATTTGAGATATTGGTGTAAAAAAAATTGTAAAAAGTAGTAGATAATTTAAATCTAAATAAATACAATATATAAAAAATTAAAAAAATATACTCATACCTCTAATTGAGGTATAAGTACTCCCTCTGGTCCTTATTATAAGGCACCAACTAGCAAGTTTATTTGGTCCTTTTTATAAGGCACTTGCTTGTTCCCAAGGAGCATTAATTATTTTTTTCCATGTATGCCTATAATTAATAAAGGTAGTGGGTGAGAGAAATAATTAATATAATATTAGAGTTTAATGCAATTAGTAGGGGTAATATTGGAAATTATTTAGATTCTATGACAACTTTATTGACTTTAACTGTTTTTATTGGTTTGTGAGAAAAGTTAGTTAGTGTCTTATAATAAGAATCAAATGAGTATGTAATAAGCATATAAGGTCTACGCATCTAACGTAGACTCATTGATGTTACAGCTTACCTATAGTTTTGACGTTGGCCAACAAAACGGCAAGCCGTGTCTTGTGAGCAAAGAGGCTTTGCTTACGTTAATACGCTAACCATGAGGTCGTACTGCAACTCAAATTTCTCTCTCTTTTTCCCACAAAATATTTTTTACTCCAAATTTTTTTTCTAAAACTTTACTGCACCTCTAAAATTAAATTGAAATTAAAATTTATAGGTGAAAAGATAATTGCACCCTTACTTTACAAATAAAATATGTCTGTTTACAAGATATATGTGAATATTTACCAGTTAAATATGCTTATTTATAAGAAAAATAAGTGAAATTACAAGACAATTTCGACCATGTACAAGACAATAAGCATATTCATAAGCATACATACTATTTACAAGACACATGCGGAAACTTACAAGACCGTCTTGGCCATATACAAGAGAAGAGTATAAATGTCTTTTCAGCCGAAAAAAATTTAATTTCAGTTTAGCCTTAAGAAGTGCAATGAAGTTGAAAGAAGTTTTGGGGATGTTTGAGAATAATTTACTATATAGAGGGGTGCAGTGAAATTTTTCCATATTTTTTCCCCTTCTTGCTTTTGTATTTTGTTTTTCTTTTAGCCTTCCCTTTGTTACTTTCATCATAACTGTTTTCCCCATTTCCATTTCAATACCTTCTCTTCTATTCATTTTATGCACCTCGCTATTGAATATCAATAATGCTACCTCATGTACTTAGTACTCCCTCCGGTCCTAATTATAGGAGCAAATTACCAGAATTTGGGGAGATTAAGGAAGGAAGTTAAATTAGTTAATTATGTGTATTTTCCAAAAATACCCCTCTGAAAATTAAAAATTACATAAGGCAATTTTTTTTTTTAAAATTTATTGAACTAGCTATATTGCAACTAAAGGCGCCAGCGCCTTAGTAGCGCAGTGGCATGGGAGTTAGTCTCCCTTCCCCTTGTCCAGGGTTCGAACCCTGCCCCCTACTGGCTGTATCAAAAAAGAAAAGAAAAAGAAATTGCAACTAAAGGCACAAAATTAGTAGCTCATCCGAGTAAGTTTGAATCTTCATCAACATTCAAATATTCAATCATTAAATCTTCACATGTTAATTACATCTGCATTAGCATTCATCTGAATGTCTCATCTAATAATAACAGAAGGCTATCTCAATGGTAAAGGAATATTAAAATTATTTTATTTAAAAATGAAAAATAAGGTAGAATCTCTCACTTGATAGAATATAAGCGTGTTGTAAATTAATTATTGTGGAAGAAGTATTAGTAGGGGTGATATGGGAAAAATGACAAAAATTGCTCAAAATTATTTTATATTAAAAAGTATAATTTAGGTGTATATGACATTAATGAGTTGCAAACATTATTTACTTTATAAAATATATAGATGTATTATTAAATTATTATTGAGAAAATATAAATAGGGGTATTATAGGAAAAAAATGACAAAAACTAAAACATGCTCTTATAATTAGGACCAAAACCAACTCTAAAATTTGCTCCTATAATTAAGACCAGAGGGAGTACTATTAAAGTCAGTTGATGTTTTTTTAAAGAGATTTAGTTTAAAAAAATTACTTAGTGGTACCATATATGTATCATTTGATTATAGATTAGTCTACAAGTCAAAGTGTGTCACGTAAATGAGTTTGAAGAAAAATAATAAATATCAATACTTTAATGTTTATCTTCATTAATCTCATAATAAAAGTCAATTGGCTGTAATAGAAAGGATTGGGTGGAGTAGCTTTAATACAATTAGTCTTAGGTTGTTTGGAACAACTAAAAAAACACTTTTTTTTGCTTTACGAAACAATCCATCTCATGTGTTTCTTCACACAATGCAAAAACAATTCTCCACAGATAATTCAAACGGCAATAAAAAGGTTATATCGAGAGACCATTTTCTTTGCAAAAAATTAGAGCTTACAATATACGTTACTCCTTTTTTTGCCCCCTTATATTTATCATTTTAAACTTAAAGTAGAAAATGACGAACCCCAAAAGTTGTAAACTTGTAATTATAGGATTACGAGTAATCATGTACCAATAATGAACCCCTCGTTTTTGGGTTCAACTGGTAAAAGGGTCAGACTCTCTCACTAAAGGGAGGGATTCGATCCTAGAGTTAGTCAAAGCGTTGGGGGAGACATCCTAACTCCTGGGAGCTTAGGTAAACGCCTGAGGGGGTAATAGACGGCTTGCTCTGCCTAACATTGGTATCACCTAGGAGGAAGGGAGATTCCGCCTTACTATTGAATCGTGGATGAGTTTAATCCCTTTCATAAAATTCCCCTATATATAAAAAAAAAAAAAAAAACATACCAATAATGAAACTTCATACATTAACCCAAAATAAAAAAAGCTTTATTTGTTGATATCAGAACCTTATCTTTTCCAAATTCTTATCTTACATAGCTTTATATTAAATCGTTCGTTAATTATGGTCCTCTAAATTAAGGATGAATTGAAACCGTCAATTTAAAGGAGAAACCATATGGAAAGAGAAATGACCTATACACCCACTTTTCTCCTAACCTGTCTCTTTCTACTGCACATGGGAGAGTCTCGTTAAGCATGTCACCCTAAGACTTGGTAAGGGGAAATCCACAAAAAATGTGGATGTAAAAATAAATACACTACCTCGGATTCTTAATATAAATCCTATCTATTCACCTAATTTGATTATATTAAAAAATTTAATTAATATGACATATATATTAAAACATCTTAGAGGTCTGGATCCCTTGATTTCCTCACTTTCTTAATTATTGTTGAGAGAATATTAATAAGATTAAACTAGGAGAAGATAGATAAATATAAGAAAAATGGGTCTTATACTTAAACTAAGATAAACTCTTCAAATAGGTTTTACATTAAAGACTGGAAGGAGTATAATGACTGATGCACTATCAAGTTCTATAACATGTTAATCAAGGACCCATTAACTCAACAAAATAGGTTCGAAGGATAATTCCAACCCAACCACAACATCATCACAGTTAGAATTCATGGGAAAAAGAAGGAACTCTGCAGAAACCTTTTCTCTTTTTATTTTTCACAATTTTCACTCTTTACTTCCAGAATTCAAAATCAGTAATTAATAATTACTTGGCAGTTGAAGAGCTTCATGTACCGAATGAGACACATAAATGACTATCATATGTTATATTCATACAAGATCCGAGATAACTGCTTCCAGGGGAAGAAAGGAAATAACAGGAAACTGCAATCTATGAGGAACAATCACTTCAAATGTTCAGACTCCAATTCCTCCAAATTTCCATTTCAAATTGACAATTAGTACTAATAGCATACATTTTTTGCACCATGGTTATTTTGAGGCCAAAAGTTTCCGTTATTGCAATTAGGCTCCACTGGCATATAATCGGGTCCACTCTTTTGCTGCAAATTGCAAAGCAACATTGCCAATAAGACACATTTAAAATGTCATGACATCATTAACAAGTGATTTCTGAACAATAATAGACAGAAAATATACCAGTTTCAACAGCCTCGGCCTCACTTGTTTTCCAATGCTTGGCAATGTTCTCAGAAAGTGGATCGTCTGGGTTGGGTGCACTGAGAAGTGCTTGGATGCTAAAAGAGGAACACCGAAAAAGCTCTTAGTATCAGTTCATAATTTTCTTTTTGATGAAGAGCAGGTCACTACAATATTTTCTATCTGCGAGCTTATGACATTTTCTTCACTCTCTTAATGGAAGAGGGATGCTCTAATGACCAAAACTAACATCCAGTAACACTTAAGTTGAGCCACAAGTTAACATTTCTACATAATTCATTCATTCTTTCAATTTTTATTCTTTTTGTTTCACACCAAAATTTTTGTAAATACCTATATGAATCTACCACATATTTTCAGGGAAAAAGTACGCTGAGATTGAAATTCAGGATACCTCAAAAGAACAGTGCGTATCTGAAGAGCAGGACTCCACTTATCTTTCAGAATATCAAGACATATCCTCCCAAGCTGGCATTAAACTTGAATTGTAAGAAAATGATTACCATAGTAGAAGAAGAATGAAAAAGTAAAGAAAAGATAACACACCTTATCAATATTGGGATGATATATTTTAGTCAGAAACCTAACCTGTGAGAAGCAATGCACACTTTGATCAAGAAACAATGGAAAACATTATGTCACGTCTGTACCATACTCTTTGGTACCATTAAAATTCACAAAACATTCATTAGCAAAAGGCCCCAGGAGGAAACTGCAGAATCACGTGTCCTTGGATTGTTGCAAAACAAATATGATGATTATAGCACTCCTTCACAACAAGTGCAGAGAAAAGACAAAAGAGAGCCCAAAGAACATTTCAGACCACAATCAGATGGAAAGAAATGCTGGAGGTGTACCATCTTTAAATCCCTCAAATTAGCAATGGCCTTACCATGCTTGTTTACATAAATGTTCTAAAGCCCAAAGGAAATCTTCAAACCTTGAGCCATACCAGACCACAGTAAGTTGAGTATCACAATACTTCAACCTATGAGTAAGTAGCTACATTCAAGGCAAATGAAGAAGATGCCATATTTAAAACAGTCACAAATTCTTGTTATTTCAGATCCAACAATGGGAGGCAAGCAAGAAATGAAGTTTGAACAAGAACACAATTTGTTAAATTGCATTTCTTCAAGATTGAGTCAGGTGACACTAAGAAAAACCTCGCAGGTCATCAAAAAATAAAACAAAACAAAATCATCGATTAACTTAAACCATACAGTCAAAAAAAAAAAACAAAAAATTGATAGTATCACTTCTTTAAGAGGATGAATCAGACAAGATACACTACAAACAGAGAACAAATATAATTACAAAATTATTAGATGAAATACCTTCGGGGCAGCCATTGGATATTCCTCCGGCAAAAACAGTTCTAACTTGAAAACACCTCCTAGCAATACCAACCAGAAAAACAAAATATTAGTCAAACCAAAAATTCAAAGTGTGGATGTGGAGAGATGGGTCACCAGATCAACAAACAAAGACTGGGTTGTTAGTATGTCAGATCAACAAACTACCAATTCATCATATTAAAAAGGATAAAATACAGACTGCCCATTCTTGCACATGCAAACTCAGAATCAACAAAAAGGGAACCAAGACCTAGTCCAAGAAACTAACTCTACCAATAAATCAGATTCAGAATCTAGCCATTCCAAGAAAACTATCCTCCCTCTACAGATAAACCCTTATCTTACAGACCTCCCCTTTTCTCAATAGGTCAGAACTTCAAAATCTTGCAAGAATAATCAAGCATAATGATGCAGCCAATGAGCAGATAGAATACCAGTCACAATACCCATTGAATCAAATGTTCTAAGGCTTGCAACAAGTTATTCACAGAGAGAAAGCAAAGGATAAAGATAAGGGAAATTCCCCTTTCCAACCCCTTGAAGCTTAACTTTCAATACAAAAATTCAATATGCAAGGGCATATAAGAAATATCTAAATGGGCAAGAATATCACAATAAACTTAAACAGTTAGTTATCCTACAACATGTCGTAATTCCTTTTCCATTTGTTTACATCATATTAAGTTATTACTTGCTAAAAAGTGGCAATCTCATGCATGACCAGAAACCCAACTGCAATTCCTATTTTTATCATATTAACAGCATGATCATATCATAATTCCTAGGAGAGATAAAATTTTGTTTAAAAACAAAATCTCAACATACCTTTCCATGAATGATCACAATACCATATCAAGTAGTTAGGATAAATAAATGGCTTTCAACAACAAGGATTGAAGAGAGAAAAATATCAGACCACATATCCCATGCTGACAACGAGAGTAGTAAAGCCAACCAATGATTCAAACTGATTTCTTAACTCCATACTTTCAACTCAATTATTGATATTTTAATATTTTGCGGCCAAAAAAGCATTGTGGTCTTCAACCTCCAAAGACAGCAACTTGTGGCACAAAAATAATGCAATTAAAGAAGTTAAATCTTAATGAGAGCAGCATATCAAAAAAAAATTGATGAAGAAAAATAGCTTGCTAAACATAACCAGGAAAGCAGCCTACACACATGAATGACTTCAAACTTAATATCATCAGCAGAAAATGTTTCAGTATAAAAATTTATATAAATCAATTTAAAAAATGTTTATGGTGTATAATTTAAATGTACAGTGCACAATATTAATCCTATTATGCATCTTGTGATAAACCATACATAACTAATACAATGCATGGGAATGTCACCTAATAAAGATTGATTATTTAAGAATAAATAAATGTGAGGAAAATAACAACAGCAAACCCGATTTCTCACAAACAAACAAAAAATGGTGTAACAATAAGCTAAAGTTGATCCATACAAAAACAAAACATGTGTAAGTGGAGCTCTCAGATAAAAGTTGATGAGATAAGACAGCTCTTACAAGAAGAGCTTCTATGGTGGTTATCAAATACAATTTGATATTCCAATATTCCACCTCACCACTCAATCACATGCTCAACACCACCAGCAACAACTGCACGTGCAACTAAGCCATAGTTGGAGAAATAATATGGAAATTTCACAGCAAAAAGGGAAAGCAAGTAGGGGTTCTGCCAGGATCATTCCTTACTTAGACTTGATTACATAACATAAATGCTTGTGGATATCAACGTAACGCCTAAAAGACCTGAATTATATAGAAATTAATTCCATATTTCTAGCACATACAAAATTATTGCCTTGTAGTGTAGTGCAAGATTTAGGAATATAGTAATACCTTCATAAGGTGACTGTGTAGGTCCAAGGATCATCACGTTGAAATATCTCATATTGTCTTCTGAGGGCGAAGCACTTATTCCTGGGGCTGCACAAGGAAGCGACATAATAAAAAATTGAAAACATATCCAACACACAATCTTGGCAAGAGTAAAAGAAAGAAGGATAGGCAGCCCTTGCATCATATATTGCGCAAAACCACCAAGATGAGTTTTGATTTTACAAATATTGGCCTAGGTGAAATTCATATCACCATAAAAGTTCCACAAAAAGGCCATTTAAAATTAGAGCGTGATTCGATAGCAATTCAGCAGGGGATATTCATATTTCGCCGGTTGAGATGAATAGGATAGGCAATTACCTGGCTCGCTAAGAAGCCGCTGAGTTTCCTGTTGAAATCAACAAGAAAAAAAAAATTGACCAAGGAATTCAAAAAGAACAAATTCAAAGAAAAACTCAGTTCAGCGAAGGAGATCAAAACCAAAAGAGGGAATAAAATACCCGATTAAGCATAGAACTTTTTTCCCTCTCACTATCAGTAGATTGAAGCCACATATTGACATAAAACTAAGCTGCGCTTAAATTCAGCTAGAATTAACTACACAGTTCTTCTTTCAATCAGGTTATTCAGCCTTATGAAATTCATAAATCAACGGAACCCGATATCACACCAAGGTTTCGAATTACTTTTCATTATTTTTCTTTTACCCATCAATTAAACAAGCCGATCAGAAAAATGCAAATGGGATCTTGACAAGAAAATCGATACGAACCTTGATAATTCTTCGGGGGAGATTACTGTTGGCCATGATCAAGGTCGATTGCAAATCACGCAATAGGGTTTTGAGAGAAAGAGAGAGACAGGACGGAGAGGCCTTTCTCTCACTAAGACCAGCGGAAAAAGGATCGAGGGTTCGATTGATAAAAGAAACTTCTTAATTGCGTATCAAAAGCTACCAGTTTTATTTTCGCCAAAAAAAAAAAAACTCCCAGTTTTAAACTATAAAATAATCTCAAGAAATTACTTTTATAAACAAGATCGAAGGTTACATTGACGACCGGTCTGAGATTTTTTTTTTTTTTTTTTACGAAAGCTTTTTTTCGTTATCTATAATTAATAATTATATAAATTTAGATTTTTTATCTTAATTTAAAAAAAATTGTCATTTTTTATTTTTAGTAAAATTATTTCATTAAAAAAATAACATGGATGTTTTTATTTTTGGTTAAAGTATATGTTTGGTCCTTTATATTTGCTTTTTAGTTTGACTTAACGGAAAATACTAACTTAACAATTTTAAACGATGACTGTGCAATTAATTATTGATCAAGCATGTTTATATGTTAGTATTTTAATAAATTGATATTTTAAATTCTATTAATTGAAAAATATTCAATCTTCTTCGACAAAAAAAAAAAATCTATTTAATCTTCACAAACTGGGAAAAACGGTAGAACAGTCTGCGAAAATTAAATATTTTTCAATTAATAGGATTTAAAATATTAATTTATTAAAATACTAACATATATAAGCATATTTTGTCAGCATTTAATTGTACAATCATCATTTAAAATTGTTGAATTAGCATTTTTCGTTAAGTCAAACTAACGGTGTTAACTTTAAATGATCAAACGTGTACTTTACAAACTTAAAGAACTAAAATGATATTAGAGGCAAACATAAAGGACCAAACGTATACTTTAGCCTTTATTTTTTAATCTTTATAAATAATCAATAATCATATAAATTTTATAAAAAATATTTAACACTTTAGATATTTCATTTTAGTTAAAAATAATTGTCAATTTTAAATTTTAGTAGAATTAAAATTATTTTGAATACTTTGATATTTCATTTACAAAAATAATGATCCGTGTAAGATGGGTTTGCAGGCTATGATTTCTGCAGAAACTATACTATTTTCGTCCTCTCTTCTTCTCGAGTAATTTCTTATAAAAGGTACTGAGTAGATCGAAATATAGTAAATTAGTCATAACAATTTTTGTAGATATTTTCTTTTCGTTTAAAATAATTAGAGAAAATTATAATGAAGGACCTAAAGGAAAAAATATTTATAGAGAAGGATCATAAAAATTGTAATTATTTAGAAGGACCAAGTATAAAAATATAAAATTAAAAGTACTAAAATGTCCCTAATAAAATATTCTGCATTGCCTCTTATATTCTCTTCCCCATTCTATTTTAAAAACTAATACAAAATTCTAAGTTCCATTAATTAAACAATGGTTTTCTTAATTTTCACAATTTGAATATATATCTATGAAAAAAAAAGTACGCATTCTTCAATTTTTAAAAATTAACAATAAATTTAATTAAAAATGGAATTATATAGTTTTAATAAAAGTCAAGGTCTTTTATAATTTATCATATATATTAAACCAAGAAAGTTTGTATGACTTATTTTTGTTTTAGAATAAATTTATGTGGGTTAAAAAAATTCATGTAATGTTAATAAAATCAAAAAATCTTATTAACCTATTATATCCGAAAAAATATGAAATAACTTTATTTTTTATTTTTATAAAATGAACTTAGACATCAATGTTGATAATATAAATTGGGCAACTTGATGATATAAATTGGTGACAAATAAAAATTAAGAAAAATATGAGTTTAACAATTGTTAATTAAATAATATATTGGGAAAAAAGATATAATCATATTGGACAGTTTTAGTTATTTTTTTAATTTTAAATACAAGAGATAATACATGAGGGTTGATTAAGGGCAATTTAGTAATTTTAAATTTATATTATGATGTTTGGTCCTTCTAATTAATTACAATTTTTATGGTCCTTTATAATAAATATTATTTTCTCTTGGTCCTTTATTTTAATTTTCCCAAATAATTATCCTCTCTTCGTTTAGGGTAATTTTTTAATTTATATTACAGAAACTATAGAAATTGAGTTGTAAGTTGGGTAAAACTATATGAATTAAATAATTAATTTTTTTATTTTTTAAATTTTAATCTTTTATGTGCTTTCCACTTTTGTATTCCTTCATAGAAGATGTTATTTATCACTCAATCAACCAAACGTTGGTTGGTAATTTCTAATTATAATTGAATTAATTAATGCTATTCTTCCGTTTTCTCTTTGAAAAATAACTCTATTAAGTCATTTTGATTTTCTTCCTTTCCCGGGGTAAAAATTAAGTTGATGAGATTCCCATTAATTTGCATATATCCATTGAATAGCTAATCAAATTAGCTATATTAATTACAATTTAAAATTGAGAAAAGTACTCTTTTATGCTTAAAGCTAAAAGTGGAATGCCAACGAGTTGTTGATTGAGGTGGTAAGGGGTCACACTTCCCGTCAGAAAGAGAACATAAATTTGAATCTCGAAAAGTACATTTATTTGAAGATGTAAGAATCTAAATGTAAATGTAGAGGGGAAACCCTTGATGAGATTTTTTAAAAAAAAAAAAAAAAAAAAAAGCTAGGAGAGGGATATATTTTCATCCTAAATGTATAAGGAACTTGACAAAATGGTTACAAGAAACTTAACATAAGTATTTTTCAATATAAAGTTTTAATATATTTTGTCTCTCAATATTATAATTTTTTCTAGGTTAAGAAGCGAAAATAAACATGTGGTCTTCTCAAAAGTGTATCCAACACCAAGTGTTTTTAAGTGACTATGTGGTTATAAAAGTGGAGCAAAAATATTCATTGACCGTTAGTTTGACATTTTTTGTATTTTTAAAGCTGACATGGACGATGACCCACCTAAATTTCATCCCAACTGGTGGTGAAGAATTGGAGAAACTTATAAAAAAAGGGTCCAATAATTTTGAAAATTATAGAAAGGCAGCAATAGTGGGGAGGAGGTGGAGATGGGCGACCCAATGGGTAAAATTGGGATTGAGAGAGAGAAGGGATGAACTGTAATTTCCAAAATATTTGTGACATTTTTTGTAATTTTCTCCAGTTCTTTACTATCAGTTGGGATGAAATTTAGCTGAGTCATCGTCTATGTCAGCTTTAAAAATACAAAAAATTCAAACTAACTGTTACGGACCTAGTCTAGGCCCATTATCTCACTGGCTAGTACAGGGGGCAACCCACCATCCGTGGGACCCAGCCATGACCTTGGACATGCACCCACGATCTGGACATGCACCCACGATCCTGGACATGCGCGCACGATCCGGACACACACATGACACGTACGGTGTGGCGGCCAAGGGACTAACTAACCTGTATACTCTATATATACAGAGGAAGGAGACGGCGCCGTGTACATTCATTCTAAGCCTTGACTTATCTACATACAAATCACACGCACACACACAGCACCCCTTAGGCGAAACGCCCGCTTGTGTACCGTGATCATACCCTCTCCCGAACGCTTGACCCATAAGCATACGGGAAGGGCACACAGATCCTATATCAAACCACGGACCTTCAATAGGCCGGACATCTGAGTTCTACACCAGAACAGTGGCGCCGACCGTGGGGACCAATAAACTTCTATTCCCGTGACCATGAGGATAAGCACTCGTGCTTCAGGCCAAAGACAATCGGAGGCGGATCATGCGGGGGACAACCGTCAACCACCGCGTCAACCACCCCGTAATGAGCAGCGGGAAGGAGAAGATCGGCTTTCTCCCGTAAGAACCATTGATTCCCAACAATGAACGACATCAAAGGACAACCTGTCCGACACGGAGTCCTCGGCTCCACGAAACCAAGACCGTGGACCACAGAATTCCAGTCGGAGGAGGCGGGACATCCCACATGCCGAGCCGACTTTCGATCTCTTCAAGCCGGGATGCTTGCGATAATGAGACGGGTGGACAACATAGACAAGCGCCATACCCTTCACTATCAGCGAGCGGAAGAGCGGGAGAAAAGGCGGACTCACACCCTTTCCAGCGAGGACTGGGAAGATAAAACTTGGAGAGAGGACGACGATGACGAGCTCGGCTCATCGCACCGACAGGCGAAGGCGGAAACCGTCGACGGCGGGAGGGCCAATAGGAGGAACCAGAACCGGGATGAAGAGGGTCGACCTCAGGCGAGGAACCATCGAGGTGACAGGACGGTTCCCCCAAGTGGTTTCCAGCGACGGAGATATGTCAGCCAAATGCACAATAGCTTTTTCTCCAAGGAGATACAGAACGCCCGATTCCCTGAAAAGCTGAATTTGGGCGAGTTGACAAAGTATGATGGCACACAAGACCCGACGACTCATTTAGAAGACTTTGACGTTCACATGTCGGTCAGAGGTCTCAAGGAACCAATTGTGCCCCGGATCTTCGCCGCTACGTTAAAGGGGCCGGCGTTGAAATGGCTTCACACTCTTCCCTTTGGGTCGATCCACAACTTTGAAGACCTGGCCGAGGCCTTTGAGTTGCACTTCGCGACTAGCAAACGGCAACCAAAATCCCAGATTCTCTCTCCAAAATCGGGACAGCATGCGGTCGGAGAGCTGCTCCAAAGTTACCTGGACCGCTTCAATCATGCGGCATCGCAGTGCGCGGACTTAACGAAGACGTACACGTTCACTTATTGGTGGACGGCCTCGATAAAGAGTCCCGCCCGGCGAATCCTTTTAAAGGAGCGGGCAAAGAATCTCAACGACTTCATATCTCGTTCAAAGAAGTACTTGGACGTCGAGCAGATGCGAATGGCAAACAATCCCAATTCGAGGCGGGACCAAGATAGAACCTCCTCCCGTGGGTCGAGACTTTTCGACAACAGGAATAGGGATTCCGGAGAAGGGGGAATGAAAACAAGAGCCGAGGTGGCAAATTTGATCAGCGGAGCAAGTACGAGAAATATTCGGCCCTGACGGTGCCTCGATCTCAAGTATGGAAGGAGGTATCAACGACCGAGATGAAGAAGGTCGATCGGCCTCGTCTGTCCTACCGAAGATCCGGGATAGACCAGTCTAAATATTGCTCGTTCCATGATGGTCGAGGTCATACAACCGACGAATGTTACGAGCTCCGGATGCAATCGAACGATTTGTTCGGGAAGGCAAACTTCAACAGTACGTCATAGAGCATCAAGGAAAAGGTGGGAAACGAAAGACCAAGAACCGCAGTAGGACCCCTCCTCGAAAGTTCAAAAAGCAGGAAGATAAACGAAAGGCTCCTGAAGCCGATGACGAATTTCCAGAAGCGGAATTCGACTGTAATGTAATCAGCGGAGCAATGTGCGGTGGCGGTGATACTATAAGCCAGCGTAGGAAATACCTTCGAGAAGTCCTGTCCGTCAGGGACCGACCTAAATTCAAGGAACATCACACTGAGGTAGCACGACCGCCTTTGTTTTTCACAAGAGACGACCTCAAGGACGTTGTCCCCGGCATCAAGATGGGCTAGTGATAACCTAAGCAGTATCAAGCTGCCGAGTCAAGCGGATATTTGTGGATGCCGGTAGCTCGGCCGAAATACTAAGCTGGGAAGCGTTCAAAAGAATGAGCACTGGACCGGACGACTTAAAGCCTTGCAAGACAACCCTCATCGGGTTTAATGGAGAACAATCTCGTCCGAAGGGGTTTATCGACCTCGGGTTCACCCTTGGAGTCAAAGACGCCTTTAAGTCCGAAAGAGTGCGGTTCATAGTGGCCGAGTTCGTTTGGGATTCATCTCAGGTACCTGGAATAGACCCAAAATTTTGTTGTCACAAGCTCGAAGTCTATCCGGGCTCAATCCCAGTGTCGCAGAGAAAGAGGAACCATGGACCAGAAAAGAGGAAAGCGCTGGAAATTCACATCCAAGAATTGCTCGAAGCGGGATTTATTCGGGAAATACAGTATACAACCTGGTTATCAAATGTGGTGATGGTAAAAGCCAAATGGGAAGTGGAGAGTGTGTACCGATTACAAGAACTTGAACAAGGTATGCCCGAAGGACTCCTACCCAATGCCAAACATTGACCAACTGGTCGACAACGCCTCAGATTCCGGCTCCTATCCTTTATGGACGCGTACTCGGATATAATCGAGATAGCGATGTACCTAGAGGATCGGGAAAAAACAGCCTTCATTACCGAAAGAGCTAACTATTGCTATAATGTCATGCCTTTCGGATTGAAGAATGCGGGAGCTACATATCAAAGGATGATGAATAAGGTCTTTGCGGACCAGATTGGCCGCAATGTGGAAGTGTATATAGATGACATGATTGTCAAAACCTTGGATCGGCAACGTCATATACAAGACAGGAGCAGACGGGGCATTGAGGCCAACCCGGACAAATGTAGGGCGGTGATGGAGATGAAGGCTCCGAGTAATAAAAAAGAAGTCCAACGGTTAACGGAAGATTGGCCGCCCTAACTAGGTTTTGCCAAAATCGGCGGAGAAGGCTTTACCCATGTTCGAGCTCTTAAAGAAGGAGGCATCGGTGGAATGGAATTCAAAGTGCGATGACGCATTTGAAGACATAAAGCAATGTCGGCCAATCCTCCAGTCCTCTCAAAACCTCGGCTGGCGAGAGTCTTTTCCTTTACTTGTCGATCGGCGAGGAAGCGATCGGCGCGGCCTTAGTAAGAGAGGCGGAACACGGACAAATTCTGTGTATTTTGTCGCGAGAACCTGCAGAATGCCGAGATCCGATACCGAAGCTAGAAAAAGTGGCATTCGCTCACGCTTATTGCGGCCGTCGGTTAAGACCTTATTTCCGGGGTCACCATATCGTTGTTAGAACAAGCCGACCAATTCGACAAGTCTTACATAAGCGGGACCTAGCGGGAGGATGACTAATTGGGCGATAGAACTCTCCGAGTTCGACATCACCTCTGGCTCGCCATGCAATCAAGTCACGGGCGTTGGTCGACTTCATCGAGAGCTCACCCCGGCTACTAAGTCAGACGAGACACCGGCGGCGAATGGAAGGTGTATGTCGACGGATCGTCGAACACGAAAGGAAGTGGGCCGGAGTCATTATTGAGAGTCCGAGAGGGGTTACGGTTGAGCATTCGTTGCATCTCAACTTCCCAACTTCGAACAATCAAGCGAATACGAGGCCTTGATAGCCGGGCTTCTTCAAGCCAAGGAGAATGAGGCCACAAGAGTTAAGGTTTTCACCGACTCCCGGCTTGTGGCGGCTCGGATCGAGGTACGTATCGGGCTAAAGGCCCGCTAATGGCCAAGTATCTCCTAAAGGCAAAGGACTTGATGTCGGGTTTCGATGAAGCAAGCGTTACTCACATTCCCAGGAGAAAACGCAAGAGCCGACATTTTATCAAAATTGGCAAGCACTAAGCGGTGGTTGTCATCGCACGGTTGTCCGGCAAAATCTCGAAGATCCGGTATGCATGATGGCTATTTCGGTCGAATCGTTTGGAAAAAGCCGATAGAAGACTACCTTGAACGTCGACTCATCCCGGACGATGCAATGGAAGCAAAAATGTTGATTCGTGACGCGGCCAAGTACACAATGGTGGAGGATCAACTTTACCGAAAGGATTACATTCTCCCATCTTGAGATGTTTGAACCCAAATGAAGCGGGGTATGTCTGGCCGAGATTCATGGAGGGGCCAATGGTCAACATATGGGGGCTAAGGCGCTCGCCGAAAAACCCTTGGCGAGGCTATTGCGGCCGACGTTGGAGGCGGATTCAAAGACCCTTGTAAGACAATGTGATACTTGTCGAAACATGCCGAGTTATTTGGGCGCCCCAGTAGAGCTTCATTCCATCACGGCCCCCTGGCCATTTTACAAATGGGGCATGGACATTCAGGGCCATTCAAGACGGCACCGGCAAGCAGCTGCGGCTAATCGTGGCGATGACTATTTCACCAAGTGGATTGAGGCCGAACCTCTCACAACGATCTCCTCGGCTCGCGTGCGGCGGTTTGTTGAAGTTAATATAATTACGCGCTTGGAGCACCGCCGAGATAGTGCAGGACAACGGAACTCGGTTCACTGGAGTCGGATTTCGTGACTTGATTTATGAATACGGAATACAACATCACTTTGCTTAGTGGAACACCGCGATCCAACGGGCAAGCCGAGGCCGCCAATAAGGTCATCCTTGAGGGTTTGAAGAAACGTATGTTGGAGGTGACACCTCTTGGGCTGATCAACTACCTTTTGTCCTTTGGGGAAATCGAACAGTGCTCGAGACATCCACCCAAGAAACTCCTTATAGGCGGCCTACGGTTGTGAATCTATGATTCTGTGGAAATAGGGATGATGTCTTGGCGCGGGAAGAGCATTTTATCACAAGGTGAAATTGCCAATAGTGAGGCGTTAGCAGTTGAGTTGGATCGGCCGATGAGGCTGGGTCACCTCCCATTGTCGGGATATTGCAATGAAGCGGTGATCGCGGCTCGTTATAACAAGAAGGTTAGACCAAGAAGATTCCGGCCGGTTGCTTGGTACTTAGAAGGGCCGACATCGGGAACAAGAACTCCAAAGACGGCAAGCTTGCGGCTAATTGGGACGGACCTTATCGCGTTCGGAAACTCTTGAGAGAGGAGCTTACATTCGGAAAATTTGGATGGAACCCCTATCAAGCGAACATGGAATGCGGACAAATTAAAGGCATATTTCGATTAGGCTTATCTGTTGTTTTTCTTAAAGCATCGTTTCCCATTATGTTCATTGTTCAACGTTGGCTGCGCTTTTCCCTTCGCAACAATTCTTTGTGCCAAATATGAATGAAACTCTCGTTCGAGGGTATCTATTGAATTCCAAACATTGTCTTTTTCAAGATTCAATTGTTATTAGCTTTTTTGAAGAAAACACGTCGATAGCTATCGCAGCCCGGACACGCTAATTTACTCCGGGGTATCAATAGAAAATGTCATGCCGACCACGATCAGTCAAAATGCTCGGACGCTATCGGGACAAAACCGAACCACGGCGGTGGCAATTTTCATTTACCTTTGGATGACCGGTTACTATACCAGAATTTTATAAAACACAGTGCAAACACTAGCACTTTAAAACATTATGGTCTTATGACCAAAAGCGCGTTCGCAGATTACGCTACCTTCATATGACCTTGGCCAGGTCGACCGCGATAACTGGTAAAGTTATATTTTAATACGATGCATTATGGTTGCTAAATTACCATCTATTGTTACTCGTAGCCAAAAATGGCCATATTGGCCAATCTATTCAACAAAGTCATTGCCGGTAACACAACCGGACAGATTATACAAGTTAAAAAGAAAAAAAAAAGAAATCAATCCGTGTGCTTGGGGGCGGTCGAGACTTCCTCACCCTGCTCAGCCTCCAGCACGGCCGCATCGCCATCTATCCGGGTCTCGGAACCAGCAGGAGGTTCCACATAAAACTCCACTTTCTCACTGGACCTCACGAGCACGGAACTCGTTCGAAGCGATTTGCCATTGTTTGAGCTTCATCGCGGTGCATTCGGGCACGCTTCGGCTCCGTGGCGACCTCCGCATACTTATGGTGCGGGGTGAGAAAAGATTGGGTCAAACCGGCACCTTTCGGAAAGCATTTCCCAATGACCGGACCTCTCGTACGTCTACTTCCCGCAAGGCTACGGCTCTTGATAACGGGGTGGAGGCGGGAGTGCGGCGCCGAGTTCTTCGGTAATACCCTTACTCCACAAATGTGAACGGGAATGACGGTGGAAGGACGAGGGGAACAGGGGTATCGAGGCATGGAGAGGGGCTCGGCGTCGGTCGACTTAGGAAGCGGCGATTTTGGGACGGGGAGGCTCGGATAGGAGAGACGGGGATGACTTCGGTTCGGGGCTTGGACGACTCCCGACCTTAGGCTTCTTTGGCTCGGCACGCTCGAAGACTCTCCGACCTTCGACTTGCCCGCCTCCTTGGCCGACCTCTTTCTCCCCTTGGCGGCGAGCTCGGGGATCCCGAGAAAGATATTGCGGCTCTTTCATCTTAAGACACATACGAAACACATACAACATGTTAGCTACTAGGAAAGCAAAGACGATCAATACAATACTAAGACGCGGAACAACGCCGATGTTAAATAACGAAATGCCATACTCGGCCCCGACGCCATCTCATCTTGACACCGAGCCTCGGCCGATATTGGGCTACTAAGGAGCCGGCCCCTACAGCACCGTTCGCTCGAACGTGGTCTATTATGGCATCAATGGCTTTCCTTTCGGGCTTCGGCAGATTGGACCGTTCCACCTTATAGGCGCTAGGAGACACATTGTGGTGATCTTGACACCAATACAAGTTAAACTCCCGATCGACTTTTGCGAGTCGGCCCTTTGAGGAACCAAGGAGTTGCACCAGTTTTAGCGACGACTTTGAAAAAGTTGCCCTTGAAGCGTTTGAAAGAATCGAGGACTGGGTAAACAAGCGCCGATTGGCTATTCCCCGAATGGAGGTCCAGCCCTTGAGCTCCGGCGGTTCCTTCCCAGAGCGAGAGGTGTGGGGGCTGAAGAAGTAGAAGAACATAGAAGTGGTACAAGGCGGTCCAAGGCTCGTGCAAAACCACTCAAAGGCTATCGGGTAACCCCATCCATTGGGGTGTAATTGCGAAGGAGCTATACTAAGAAATTGAAGGGTGGCCATTTGGAATTCGGAGAAGGGGAATCGAATCCCAAGCCCGGTAATGTAGTCGGCATAGAAAAAGAAAAAGGAGTTGTGACTCCCTCCCTCACCGAGCACACACAGCTCTTCCTCTTCAGGAGACAAAGAGAGTAGGTGTTAGTGTCTCGAACTGGAAGACCTTCCAAGTCTTCCATGGTCAGCTTCGACCGATAGGATAACACTTCTTGGGTAACCCAAGGGAATCGGTCAATTAAGTCTGTGGGGGGCTAGCGCGGTTGGCATTTCCAGATTCTGACTCAGCCGCGTGGGAAGAAGAAGACGACGCCATTATACCTAACACAAATAAAAATATAAGCAAGATCAGAACCTTCCTAGCATACACGATGTCAATAATTGAAGGCGGGACTCTACGGTTGTGGTAAGATTAAAATCCAAGTCAACGGGACTCGGCGATATAGCTTGAGGAGCCGGGACCAAATTATGTCGGCGGGAGCCCAAAATTAAGTCGGGTGTGGAGGAATCCCCACAAGAAATAAGTCGGGAGCACTCATACAAGCAGTCGTAGCAAGGCCCGATGTAGGAATCAACCTCGGCCCTAGGACCCGAGCTGGCCACTTTGTCAGACTGGCTATTCGGAAGGCCCGGATAAATGGACACGTCGAAACTCGGGTCAAACTCCCTTGGATTAGGAAGAAGTGGGAAGGAAACATTCGGACTTCCCCTAACCGACGATGCATCGTCTCGGATTTTCGTCGGCCCACCACCAGAAGTTTTTCCCTTGCCTCCATGGTGATCGGTTAAAGCAACGGTTTGCGACGTTGGACGAGAAGATTCATCGCCCCAAAGCCACCAACGGCTTTTTCCCTTGACAGTGTGGCGTAGTTCCGCCAGTTCTTCGGGGTCATATCCTTTATGTCCTTCGACATTGGGAGCCACTCTATTAAAGGTATCAACGAAAAGGAAACGGCTCACTCGAAAAACAGGGGGAGTTTTGCACAAATGAAGGAACTGAAAACAGGACTACGCGAAAACCCACTCAACAAGGAAATCTACCCAGAATTTCAACTAAATACGGAGCCACTCTATTAAAGGGAAACGGCAGATCAGAGCAGAACAAAAGAAAGAGGCAAGGAAACAAGAATACCTACCTAAAATATGGAGATGATCAATGGAAGTTGTGGAACGAAGATGGTTCACGAAGCGGGTTATCCTCGGAAGCGAGAATCGTCGGGAGAGAAGTTCTTCAAAACAACTTTGATGAAATGACAAGGAAGGAGACTTGGCGGGTATGGAAAGGATGACGTGACCTTTTCATTTAATGCGCGTCTGTCAGGCATTAATTACGCCAAAGCCCGTATAGGCCAGCACCCCCTCAATTCGGCTTCACGACAGTCGAGGGACGCCAGCTGGCAGAGGCAAATGATAACGTAGAAGAGGAATCGACAGCCCGGATCCGGGCACAAGGAGCGGGAGTCACAGTCAATTATCCCGGCTCACTCGTTAGGCTAATCGGCCTCGAGAAAGGACCCGCTTTGGGAGTCTTCGGCCGTGCAAGAAGCGAGCCGGAGGGTCGAAGAACAACAAAATTTAAACAAACATAACCCGGACCACAGTGCGGGGGCAATTCAACCAGAAGACTTGTAGTTCCGAGGTTGCTTGAAACTCTGATAAACACCTTATCAAAGTAAGACGGGGGGCAGCTCCGATACAACTAGAGGATCCAGCAACATGTCCACCCCGGTTGACCAGAGACCTGGACAACCCGGGCTAGTACAGGGGGCAACCCACCATCCGTGGGACCCAGCCATGACCTTGGACATGCACCCACGATCCTGGACATGCACCCACGATCCTGGACATGCGCGCACGATCCCGGACACACACATGACACGTACGGTGTGGCAGCCAAGGGACTAACTAACCAGGTATACTCTATATATACAGAGGAAGGAGACGGGCGCGTGTACATTCATTCTAAGCCTTGACTTATCTACATACGGTCACACGGCACACAAGCACCCCTTAGGCGAAACGCCTGCTTGTGTACCGTGATCATACCCTCTCCTGAACGCTTGACCCATAAGCATACAGGAAGGGCACACAGATCCTATATCAAACCACCGGACCTTCAATAGGCCGGACATCTGAGTTCTACACCAGAACACTAACAATCAATAGGTATTTTTGCTCCACTTTTGTAATTACATAGTCACTTTTACACCCAAAAAAGAACTTGATATTGGGTGCACTTTTAGAAAAATCACATATGTATTTTTCCACCTTAACCATTTTTGTAATTTAACTTTATTTATTATATATTAAGGGAGTTTTATGTAAGAAATAATTAAAAGGAGTATTTTAGTAGAAAAACCAACCTACTTTTTTTTTTTACCACTAAGGATTATAACTAATTTACTTGATTTTTAAAAATTAGTCATCTAACTCCAATATTAAAATTACCCTAGACGAAGAGAGGACATTTAAAAAGAGTAAACATGTGATTTTTGTAACCTGAAGAGTAAACATGTGATTAAAATATGGTTTCGTGTTATTTTTTTGGGCCAAATATGTAGAGCTGGGAATTAGGGTTGGCCCGGCCCAACAAGGCCCGGCCCTACAGGGCCAGAGCCTAACAGGGTTGGCCCTACAGGGCCTGGGATAAGGAAAATATCTGTTTTTCAAAGCTCGGCCCAATAGTACCAGGGCCAGGGCCGGCCCTACAGGGCCTGAAAATTATTATTCCAAATTTTAACTATTTTTCCATCGATTTTTTTAAAGAAATATAATTAGTAGATTACAACCATTAAAATTCTAATTTATCAAATAAATGTTATCAACATTAATATCTAAACAATATAAATCATTTAACAAATAAACACATTCATTAATTTGTAATAAAAAACAAATAAACACAAAGAATATGTTTTTTCCTTTTTTTTCAAAAAATATTCAACAAAGGAATTGCTTTATGTATGCCCACGACAAAATGCCTTTCCCTCTCGTAATTTTGTGTGTGTTTGCAGATTCATTCGGTTCATACATGATTTTACTGACATGTAAAAATAATTATACTTATTTTACACAAAATATATTTATAATTTATTACTTCTATAATATTGTAATACCAAAGTATGTGTTTATTTAATATGAAAACATCTATTCTTTAAAATTTATAATAACTAATTATGCGTTTTAATACAGAATAATAATAAACATAAAAAAAGGTTATAATTTAAATTAAAAAAATCCAAGTAATTACAAATAAACACATTTATTAAATGGAAGTCTCAGTAATTAATTTTATTTTTTTAAAAAGCAACAGTTAAACGGGCTTATAGGGCCGGCCCGAGGCCCTACAGGGCTGGCCCGATTAAGCCCGAAGCCCTACAGGGTCGGCTCTGCAGGGCCAATTTCAAATTTCTGGCCTATTTTTCAAGCTCGAGCCCTGCAGGTAGGGTGAGCAAATCAAAACCGAACCGAAGAATTCGGTGTTCGGTTTTTAGGTTCGGTTCGGTTTTTCAAAGTAGCTTATTTTGGTTCGGTTTTTGCAAAAAAAATTCGGTTAAAACCGAAAAACCGATTTTTTTTTTTAACTTTTTTGTTAAAAAATCATAATTAATTCTACAAAAATCGTTTTTGAGTGCTTCAAAATTCCTCATGACCCTTGATATGCCTATTGTCAAGGAAAAATATTCCCAGAAGCAAGAAAGTCACAGATCATTCCCAGTTTAATATTTTCTCAACGCTGCTTAGTTTATAACTCCATAAATAAGGCTTAACTTCAAAAATATGTTACTACTTGTGTAGAACTCAAAATGCTACATAATTTATATATTTAGAAAGCCCTATATGTCTACTTTATTCATGTAAAATTTCATAACTTTATGTAAAATTCGGTTAAACTGAATTAACCGAAAACCGAACCGAAATATTTTTGTTTTTTCGGTTAGGTTTTTAAAATACACATATTTCGGTTTTTTCTGAAAAACCGATTGCACAGCCTTACCTGCAGGGCCAGGGCTTAAACGGGCCGGCCCGACGGGTTTGGCCCGATTTCCCGGCTCTACAAATATGTGGCCTCATTTGCATCCACTTAAGCAGGTCAATTTTATATATATTCCCACACAGTAAAATAAGATGGTGGCTGCCTCTTTTGTAGGTCTGGTTTTTCTTATCATCTATTTTCTCATCAACCCTCGTAATCTTTAAATCATGTTCATACAACTAATCTAAAAGATGAAAAATAAGTCGCATTATCAAGTTATCACTTCTTCAACTTTTTTCTCATCTTTCCAACCAACGGTCTAAATGAACTTATGAGGGATGATAAAAAAATAAGATGATGAGAGGATCCTCTTCGTGTACTCCCTCCCATTTATAAGTTACTTTTATAAACATTTTTTGATACACATAAATAATTTAAAGAGTAATTGATACTTAATTATCAATTTTTCTTTAGTAATTAATGCTTCAATTTATATTTTGCCCTCTCTCCTTCAAAATCTCAATTAGTAGAAGTAAAGTTAAGATTTTTCTAATTTTAAACACACTTAATAAGATAAATGCCATTTCTTGGTTCTAATAAAATTGGTTGGAATGACTTATATTGTAGATTAGGGAGGAAGCATTAGGGTGTCTATAAAGAACGTTAGACATAGAGAAAATGGCGGCGACGAGTGATAGAGATGAAGGCGGTGGTGTTAACGGCGATGGGTAGAGTGGCTCGTTCAGAAGTGCCCGCGAGAATATGTATTCGGCGTCAGGAGTGGGTGGTTTATGCCTTTATGGGGTTCTCAAAACACCAATAATCGCCTCTCGTACAGGGACAAGTTGCTAAGTCTTGGTGATTCGGGCTTTCTGCAGTTAAACATGTATGCGTGTGACGCTTTGAGTGGTTGGAAGGACTATTTTGCAAAAAATGAGTAGCAAACAACGTCCTGATTTTCCGAGCAAAAAAAACAACGTCCTGATTTGACTGAGAGTGGATAAGAGGGAGGATTCGGATGAAGAAGAAGAACAGGCTGAATGGACGGGAAGAAGGGCAAGCTTCCATAACTGAAGACTGAAGTTCTCGGCGGATGAATATACAACGTGGTGCAATCCTTACATGAACTCTCTCATTGTCAAACTTCTGTGGAAATCCATCGAGCTTAGCTTCCTTTTATGCAACAAAGGCTGGAACGCATCATGTGAAGTAGCACTCATAAACCGATCAAGGTAAAGCCACTAAGCAACGGATATTATATAGTTTCTTTCTCTTCTGCAGAAGATCGAGATTTCGCTCTCCAAGAATGACCTTGGATGATTGCAGATCATTATCTCCAGGTTTAAAGGTGGCGCCATAATTTTAATCCTTGGAGAGCTGATCATCAGAAACACATAACAGTATGGATCCGCATTCCAGATCTTCCAACAGAGCTTTATTGTGTTGAGTCTTTTCGTCGATTGGGTAATCTGGTTGGGAAAACGTTGAAAATTGATCGGACAACTGCTTTCTCTGAGAAGGGAGGTTTTGTGAGGATTTGTTTTGAGGTGGATTTGCAGAAACCTCTCCTCCTGGGTTTTGATCACTTTGGTGAGGATTGAAAAATCGTGTATGAAGAACTTCATCTCATTTGTTTCCACTATGGCACATACGGTCACCACATGGACGCTTGTCCACTGAAGCCCCATGATCAGAATAGTTCAGAATCCACGACTAACTAATCGGTTTCTTCTCTGATTGACAGCTCAGGCAAAATTCCGGTTGTTGCTACGGTTGACTCGAAAAAGGAAACAACGGGAAATCAGGGTGGTGTGAATGCAGAAGGCGGGATTTTTGGTCCCTACATGATCTTAAAACGGGATATGGGCAAGCAGGTGATTCACGTACGCGGATTCAAAGGGATCTCTAATGGATTCGATTTCGAGGAAAACGCCATTAGTGGGTGAATCTTCTAAAAGTCAAGAGCCACGTGGCTCTATGGAGAGAAAACGGGTTATTGCCTTAGAAAAGCAAAATGAAGATGCGACGAAGAGTGACGATACCATATTTTTTAGGAAGGTAGTTATGAATAATCAAGAAGAGAGATTGGGTCCCAGTTGGTGATAAACGTGAGGCAGGACTAAAGAGAAGGCCACGTGGCAAAGAAAATAAACTTGGACATGAAAATACCAGGTCAGGTCACCACCGACAAATTCACTAACGGAAGGAAGGAGATACTCTCATTATCTTTGTTTCTCATTATCCCTTAAAAGCTTATTTAGACCGTTGATTAGGAAGAAGACAAAAAAGTATTGTGATTTTTCAGATTTATTGGACGGATATAATTTGAGATTGTGAGAAATGATGAGAGAAATCTAACCCCTGAGATCATATCGAGCGATTCACCTTTTTTGGGTAACCCTTTTCAATTCTTTTTTTTGAGTAAATACCCTTTTGGGTCCCTGAGAAAATGTACGGACACCTTTTTGGTCCCTAGGAAAAAAAAACTCGTCCCGTCATCCCTAAGAAAGACAAAAACTTCCCACGTTAGTCCTTCCGTCAGTTAGCTCCTAACGGTGTCATTAACGTTGCTGATGTGTAACGTGAGTTGGTCCAGTCACATGCCACGTAGGAAGGTCAAACCTCTGTTTGACTCTTGGCATCTCCATTCTGGCTTATGAGTTTTTGGCTTTCCGAGGAAAAGCGCTGGAACTCTTTTCCTTCTTCTCCTCTCCTCTCCTGAGTTTTTAGCCTTCTGAGTTTTCCTTTCTGGGATCATCGGTGATTCTCGCCCTTCTTTGCTAGTTTCGCCTAGCGTCAATTCAACCTTTCCGTCTCCGATTCACTGATTTCTTCGGTGAAAATGGCTCCGATCATCTGCTAGGGTCTCCTAGATCCCATTGTTCACTTTCCGGAATCACTAAGTCAATAGCTACTCACCGCTCTTCTCCGACACTTAGTAATCAATCATAGGCATTATGACCTGAAAACTTCTTCAACCGAAGCTTGGATTCTCATGTCTCTATAGCTCTTGCTCTTTCACTCGTGGGTGGTTTGAGTACTTCTATCGGTATATGTGCTTCATCTTTCATCCCTTTGACGTGAAATTCGGCGAGCATACGAAGCTTGTGCGGTGCATTTTCACAAACCTGCTCCTTTTGCTGCAGTGATTCTCAACATATCTAAAATACTCGTCTACGATCTAACCCCACCTTGTCGCCTCCACTTTTTCTGTTTATATACTAAAGTTCAGATTCATAATCTGTTTCTTTTCAAGCATTTTTTGTTCCTGCGCACTAAGGTGTCATCATTTATGCTTAAGATTCTTTGTCCTGCCATCCAACTAGAGAAGGATTTTCGCGTCACTTCTTATTCTATGGCAAGCATATTTAAATTCTTTTAAACCCGTTTGGGAGTATGTTTACTTGCCCAGAATTGGGATGCTAGGGAAAAAATTAAATCGTTGCTTCCCGAACTATTAGCATACAACGTCATTTTTATCTTGATCATTGTTCCTGATGGAGTATTTTCGTGCAATTGGACTAAAAGTTCTCAATTTGCAACAGGTGCCCTTTTTGTAATAATTAACCAGTCTCCCAGTTTGAAGATGCTTGGGCTATTACAGGTGGTTTTCATTGGTTAAAACTTTGTGATTAGAACCAAAACAAATCAGTTCATTTCGAGTTTTCCTTCTTTCTCCTTTGTGAAATGTGACAGAATCAATTCTATTAAGCCTATGAAAGTCTGCTTCTCTAAATATTTCTTTCCACATAGGGTTTCTTTGTAGGTCCGATCTTGAGTATATCATTCTTTGATCTGGCTCATAATGCTTTGAACTCACTTGGCTTCCTCAAAGGAAACCTTTGGGTAGGCTACGCTTTCTAGCAATTATCTATTTAACGGACAACAATATTTTTCATTTGCTGGTGTCATATTCTTTGCTGTCGTGGCCAATTTTATCTCAGAACCAACACTTGCTCCTGCTTCAGATGTGAAGAGTAGAAATGTTTTCATGTTCTTCCTTCCGACAAGGACGAGACCAACGAAGAAGAAGAAAGCTTGTTCAATGGAAGCAAGAGGAGGGGTTTTCGCCTTCCTACGTGGCATGTGATTGGACCACTCACGTTACACATCGGCAACGTTAGTGGCCGTTAGGAGCTACCTGACGGAAGGACTAACGTGGGAAGTTTTTGTCTTTCTCAGGGATGACGGGACGAGTTTTTTTTTCCCAGGGACCAAAAAGGTGTCCGTACATTTTCTCAGGGACCCAAAAGGGTATTTACTCTTTTTTTTTTTTTGGTTGTCCATCCGGTATCCAGAGCTTCGCCCTAACTAATCCGAATCCGACCCGGATCATGCACCTGGCTATGGTGGGTGAATATCCTAACGGGGCTTTTTCTGCATTCACAAGGCTCGAACTTGCGACATTACTTAAGCGACACAAGCCGCTTACCACTTATGTCAACATAACCCTTTCAATTCTGAGACGTGAGGCTCCAGGAAACAACGGGTTAATGGACTCTACTCATCCTGCGGTTATTGGGCCTTCCCCACACGACCCAGGCCCAAGTTTGAGTAATGGACCTGCAATGGATTGTGTGAATCATGAAAAGGCCGAGAACAGGTTGATGTTGATGATCCAAGTTCTAGTGAGCTGCCAAATGAAACATGTTATGGAAGACGCCTCTAGTGTTGAGCCTGATGCTGATGTGATTGCTAGTAGGGACGCCGATAGCGCATTGACAGAATCTTGGGTTCTAATGAATGGATGGACATGTTTTCAGATGCTTTGGTTACTCATCTTTCTTTCTACAAATCTGATCATCGTCCTCTCCTTCTTCAAACTTGCGATTTGGTTGAACGTAGGAATATTTCTCGGCCTTCTCCTTTTATAGCAGCATGAACCCTCCATGATCATTTTGGAAAATTTGTTCTAAATTATTAGGAAAAAAAAATATTCTTAAAAAACGCGGGCTTGCAGTCTAGCTTGCCAACCCGCAAGTTAAGGTTGACATTTTGCCAGCCCACAAAAGTGTAGGCCGCATAGACCTGCACCGTTTGACCCACGGGTTGATGTGGGCCACCCTATAACCCGTGAGTTGCCCTGCTATCCAAGCTCTAACTAACCCATCTTCTTAATTAATACTCTAGGAGTAAAACACAAATAATTAGAGACGTTAGTTTTACAAATCAAACAGCAATTCGTTCTCATTCATATAGGTCCAACAATCCAGCAATATTAATCATAAACATGAGTTATACGTACGTTGCTCGTGGTGACAACCATTAATTAAATATGACAATTACATTGGCAAAACAAATTAGATTCCTTAACCTCTCCACCAGACTCAATCATCAACCTTAATGTTAAAGATATCATATTCCTTAACCATTTGAACACATCGAGGGTCAAATTCTTTGGACATGAACCCTAAGGGCCTAACGAAATAAGTCGACAAAGATGAGAGATTTGTGTTCATCGTCACCGTGACCCTGTCGCCCTTAGCGGCGGCGACGGTCTCGGAGCAGCTTGGATGAGTAGTTTGATCAGTTAATATCTCACAATAATCACTCTTATGATCTCCTTCCATAGGAATAACGTATATGCCATTTTGATCTGTTATTCCTGTGTTGGTATATGTCACACTGCCTAATTCTGTTGGTTTGCATTGCAAAATCACTTTAACACCTGCGTAAATAAATAAATGTGTACATATAAATTACAATAATGTGTCATTAATTATATATTAGTAATACACACATTCACTTGGTTCAATTTAATTATTTTCGATGAAAAAAATTGGTGAATTAGGTCCCATTGTCTCTAGGATCCGGATGAGTATTTCAATTCAAAGAATAATTATAGACTTATTTGTATATTATTATTGAAGTCCTTTGGTTGAGAATCAAGTTTAAACCCATATCATTAGGAGTTTGGGATGATTTTTTTTTTCTCTCACTAAAGTTGACTTCCTCAACTCTAAAGTCAATTTAGGTCTAAAATTATGTTTGGGATGGCTTCATAACGAGCTTGATTCAGTTGACGTTCAAAAAGCATGTTCACGCTAGTTGAAACAAAACTCTACTCACATATTTACCTCGTACATCGTAAATCATGTTAAAAAGTAGTTTCTACTGCTAAGCTAAATAGGCTAATTACTTCTAGGTAAAAAACGGAGTTAAAGTTGAAACAACTTTTTTTTTCTTTTCTTTTTCATATTCAAATTTTATGAAACTAACTTTTAAAATTATCATTCTTGCCGGGTTTTGTCAAATTTTTTTTATATAAGTCTATCTAAACATAAATTACATTATACTAATTCAGTTTGAAAAAGTGAATTGGGAATTTGGTACAAAAGTCATCACTATTGCATATGTTAATTCAAGAAAGAAAGATAGAAAAAAGAGAGATCCCATCTAAAATACACGTAAAGTTCAACATAAAATTAGATAGTTTCTCATAAGAAAAATTCTAGAAAAATACTTTTAAAATTTGAAAGTTTTCAAATCAGCGATTTCCTATTAAAATAAGTTGTGAATTGCTAATCAAGTATAGTTAATACCTAATACCTAACGTATTGTGGGAAACAAAATTAATTTGATATTTTGAAGGTTTTTTCTCTGTAAAATTTTCTCTTTCTCGTTTGTCACATTGAATTTGAGGAATGAATCATGTTATTTATAATTAAAAGATTTAATTAAGAACATTACCTTTCAAAGGAATGCTAGTTCTAGTCTCTTGTTGGAGGCGACAAGGGTCACAATAAATCCTTCCTTGAATATTGTAAGTGTTACTATCGCCATGAGCAAACCCTAGCAGAGCTGAGAAGCAAAGGACAGAAACAATGAGAATCACCAAAGAAGATGGCTTTCCCATTTTTGGTTGATGTTTAGGGTTTTGAAATGTTTCTGCCCTTTGCAGCTAATAATAATACATTTGGATCTTTCTTAGCCTTAAATAAAGACAAAGCAAACAAAAAGAGGTTTGTTTCTTCAGTTTTTATTTTCTGGCCATATGGTATAAATATAGGGTTTAAATACTGGATTTATATTTGATCAATTTTCCTTCACACATTTTGTTTGATCTACAGCTAATCTTACCTGAAAATGAGAATTTTTAATTACCTTAATTTGGAGGTATTTTTTATCTAATTAAATTGATCTGTTAACTATATATAAAAGGAAAAATACAACTACAAATCAAGCAAGTTATATACTTCCTCCGGTCATAAATATAAGATAAAATTAATTTTTTTTGGAAAGATTAGGGAAGTTAATTAAATTACTTTAGAGTATTTTTATTTTTTTTCTCCAAACTAATTAGTTTGATTCATAAATTAATATATAATTTAAGCATACACAACATATGATAGCTTTTCTAGCTTCCTTTATATTTCCAAAAAAAGCTAATTCCGTCTTATATTTAGGACCCGAGCGAGTATTATTTTTTAAGTAGTCAAATTTCATTTTAGTATATATATCTATATCCTTTTGCAACTTACAACAAAAAACTTTATTTGTTATGGATAGTCTCTTGCATTTTTTTCCTCCGCTAGGATGGCTAGAAGCCTACATTATAAAGAAAGAAATTACACAAAAAGAGAATTTAATCCCAGACACTCTTGATCAACCCAACTCCTTAAGTGGTCAGGACACCCATCCAATATAGTAGAAGAAGAAATGCCCATTTTAGCCAAGGCATCCACTATAATGTTGAAATCTTTGGGATTAACTCTTATATCAACTTGCCGGATCTTGGGAGAAATATTTGGGGGGACCAAATGTATACTCATTAACTAATTAAGAAAAAAAAAATATTTGGGGGGGGGGGATGTATATAAAAAAAATCTAATTTACATTAAATATTTGTTATAAAGGATTTTAGGGACAAAATTGCATACTTTTTCCAGTACGACCAATTCCCACTTTGGCTTTGATTTTTCCTCAAGTCATTATAATGATTTCTTCGAAGGGAAATTCCAGAATGCTTGTCTTATCAAACCTAGTCGACTAGTCTTATTAACAGTTCTATAAATCCTTTGGAACGTGTTTGTGCGTATTATCTTCCTCTTTAACACACACACACACACATACTTAATTTGTCCTTCTTCCCCACTTGAAAAGAAAGTGTTAAATTATAGTTATTGAAAGAATGATATAATATATGAAAATTGTAACAAATTTAGACACAATATTATTTATTAATCATAAATAATATGATTCATTTACCATATTTTGTATAATTTACTATACCCACGTCTCATTTTGTTAGTTGATTACATGGAGAGCACAAGTTGTGTGAAGTGATGAGAAGTTCTTGCCACAAATATCAGTTGAGTTTCATATTCATTAGACTAATCCAGTTATAACATAGTGCTAAAAATTACATCGCCCAATTAATTGGTTGAGACATTGATTCAAGAGTCAATAGTTCAAATTAAGGTATACTCATGATCAGACTAGTCGACACATCCAAAACTCTTAACAAGACCAACTAAGAGACTAGTTCTTCGATTCATTAGTCTAACCAGATAACTTGAGTTAGATTTTAATATCATGGTTTATATTATTATTGAGTGATTGATTTATGTGCTAGTGTTCCATAGTTTTAAAGGTTAAATACCAATTTTGCCCCTGAAGTACGCGCCCAGGAGCAATTTTGCCCCTTAAGTTTTAGGCAGAGCAATGTTGCCCCTTAAGTATCAAAACGAAATAATGTTGCCCCTCCGTTAGAAACCCTAATGTTGACCGTTAGGGTTTCTAACGGAGGGGCAACATTGCTCCGTTTTTGATACTTCAGGGCAACATTGCTCCGCCGAAAACTTAAGGGGTAAAATTGCTCCTGGGCGCGTACTTCAGGGGCAAAATTGGTACTTAACCCATAGTTTTAATATCATGATTGATTAGATTATTATTATTTTTTTTCAATATCACCTTGTTCCATAGTTTTTGACTACTTTATGGTTTATATGGTCATTGAGTGATTGATTTATGTGCCAGTGTTATTCTTATTCTGAAACCAATTAAGTGCCACTTGAAAAATGAATATACAACATCTTTTTACCTTAAAATTTGAAACTCTTCACCTAGATTGTTTAGTCTCAAGAATAAGAAAGAGAGTTGCTTGCTGTGTTGTTTTCTTTTCCCCATCAATTATTCTTTTTCTATGAAAAAATAATGCGAATCATAAAAAAATAGAGAGCAGATTTCATGACAAAAAGAATGAGAGATTGTACCACCTTCTTGCACATAAGAACTCCACAAATAACAGTTGTCTCTCAATAGATCCAAAACCATTCTACTGTCCTTGTGCAATTGCCAGCATCCTCAAAAGCTCGCCCGGCAAGATTGTAAGCCCTGAATACCAACTAGTATGAAGAAAAGGACTTTCCCTATTAATCCTTTATACTTTATAAATGCAAACAAGTGTTTCTACATACCTTTCAGGTGAATTCATTATCTCGGAATAAAACAATGAGAGATTTAGAGCCACACCCAGCCTATTACTTAGTGATCATAATCATAAGTAACAAAAGCGACTTTGAACATATAAAATGGAGAAGAAATAACATTCACAGAGAAGATATGCTTTGAATTTTGAACATATGGCAACTTTAAAGAATTAACCTCAACATGAATTTTTCTCAATCAGTAAGAACTTAAAAACAAGTGTTGACGAATAAGGACACAAAAATATTAAAAAATTGATGCAAAACCCAAGGGCTATTATCCTGATCATGGAGTCTAGTCCCAAAATATTAAGTTATTGATATATATCTTTCTTCAATGCACCTAACTGGGCGAAAATGTACGGAGAGGAAAAAAGGATGCAGCTTCATTGAACTTGTTCAAGTACGAGTATACTTAACATCCGTCGATTAAAAATTTGACAATGGTGCTTTACAGATTACACAATTGTACTCCAAAAAAGTCATTTTGAAAGAACATAGAGAAAGGGCCCTAGCAATGAAATTTAGCATCTCCACCTGAATAATTATTCAGGTGGAACATGCTAAATTCACCACCAAGATACAACAATAAAAGATAGTAAGACACGAGATACCAAGGCCAGGAACTTGTGGTGTAGCCAACCTACAAGACTCAGCAAACTTATAAATGTGAAGGTCATATCAATGAAAATGAAACCAGATAATTAATAAAAATAAAGGAACTAAGAATTTTATGTTTCAAGAAGTGGAAAAGATTGCTTAAATTCATGCTATGTGTGCAGGACGGGGGGAACGGGGAAGAGAGAGAAAACAAATTACAAAATCTTCATCAATACATAATACATCCCCAGATATGCCATAATAATCAGTCGAGTCATTAAAAAAAATCTGGCCATATCATGGAAGTGAATAATTGTCGAGGATCTAATGAAGGATGTTGCTGGACAGAGGAAAAAAATTAGTTGGAACTCGTGGACCCAACAAAATGCTTGTGAAACATACTAGGAAAAAATGGAGAATTTCCTTTTTTTCCCCTTCATAACAATTTCACTACCTATTTAGTCTTATTATAGTTGAGCAAATGGCTGGACACAAATTACCAAGAAAAATTCAAGCTGCAAAGACCATAATTTTTTTGTTAAAGAAAACAGCAAAAAAAATGGAAGGTTCAAAATAACTGGAAATGAAAGCACAAAAACATTTCATGAGATTGTTGATCAACAGATCCTACTAAATTATACAGCTCGAAGATGTTCACTAAAGAAAATGCTTAAGTGGCGACACTGTATGGGTTACAATTAAGCGAAACCATAATTAACTAAGTACTGTAGAGTCAGGAAGGGTAACTTTTTACCGGCCTCAATGAATAAACATCGTCTAAACATTGTGCTGACAAAAAGTAATTCATACTGAGCATGGTAGTGGCGGTGAGGAAGAGCCATTTATAACATAGTAGAGCGCACACATTTTACATAGAGGTGATCCTTGTTATATTGCAAAAGCTGTCTAAAAATAATGCAAAAAATTCAAAGGCTGGGTACCTCATATGCTTTGAGTGACTGATCTGCTGCATCTTTCTTCTCGTCACCAGCTTTGAACTCTACCAAATACCATTTATAATCTCCTTTCCTGCACCAAATTCAAACATCAAAATCAATGACACAATGTATTGTAATTAAAAACTCAGAAATCAGCATGAGAAAACAAAGCATACATCTTACGGTAATACACAAATGACTCCACAACATTAGTGGATGGGATGAGATGCTCGTCTAGTATTATCAAAATGTCACTGCAAATGTTGGAAATCTCTGACTCCACTTTGTGCATTTAATCCCTGACAAGCCTTGCACTCAGCTCATCATTGTGCACAATCAATGACAACATCCTCCATTATGTCCTCTTGGCTCCAACTACATTTTTGTACCCAACCGAGAATAAATTTCTCTCTTCCACATTCAACTCAACGTCCATCTTGGCCCCTTTTCTCATGATATCGACCACTTCTGCAGTTCTGCACCCACCAACTTACCTAGATTACTTCAGCATCTAACACTTTTCAATCAAGAATACAAGCAAAAGAATGTTTAATTCAATCCCATAAACCTTTACAGTATTCACCACTAGAATCCCACAGTGATCAAACCTTTGTATTTTTCCTTTTCCATGTTGTCAGACTGTTTTGAGTTTTTGTGTCAAAGTTTCGCAATAGTATCTTTTATAAACAGATTAGTTGAAAAAAAATCAATGCCATTTCATCAATGTCGATGAAATATTCAACTAAGGAACAAGGATGAACAATGCCATTTTGACAATGATGAAATGTGAATTTGAGCACAGGAGGAGGCTAATTTATTCTGTTCTCTCAAAGATATATTGATCCCATATTAGCATTAAAAGTAAGTCAATCGAGCTTGGTTTGACCTCGCACTTTTTCTGAAGTCATGGGATTTTAACCCCAATTCCCACGGGATTTGCAGTCAATATTGGGATGCATCTTCCATTTTGACAAACAGATAACAGATTTAGTGGGAGGCTGTGCATCCACTTGAAATCTGTTTAGCATCTAATACATGTTTTCAGTGCAGCTCTGATATAAGGTCGTGCTGGGGTTTAACATGCAGTCAAGTGATTCTGTTCACTCTGAGGTAGCATTCTTTGTTCTGGTGGCAACAAGGAAAAGAAAAGCATTTTTCGTTATCACCAATAATCCCCACAAGAACACTGTCCTTGTGTGAAGCAATGAAACCTGTAAGCATCTCTAACAGTGATTTCTCTATGGGTAACAGCAGAAATAAATTTAATGGCGTTGTGGCAGTCACCACAGATTCTCAAATTCTTTACAACAAGTATCGGAGTCCCTTCTCCGGTCGCCATTAGCCCGAAAGCAATTGCCAACTTTTCGCTGTGATGCATCAACCTTCTTTCTTTCTCTTCTACCCCGTTCTCTTCATGATTCACCAATGCCCATCTAACCTCTGGCACATATCCTGCTCTCTTTATCTTCTTTAACATCTCAGCCAAATACTCATGAATCTCTTTTATCTTTGGATGTGAGGTGTCTTCAGCCACAAACACATGCACCCTCTTATCCAGCTCAATCCAACTACAACCTGGTTTCTTTTTCACACCTCTATCCCGCATCAACCTTTTAATACTTGCAGCCTCTTCCCATCTTCCTGCACTAGCATACATATTAGAGAGCATGACGTATGGAGTAGCCTTACGAGGGTCCAGCTGGAGGAATTGATTGGCTGCTTTTACTGCTAATTCCATGTTTCCATGCTTTCTACAAGCACCAAGTAAAGCACTCCATGCAACAGAACCAGGATTAAATGGCATTGTTTCCATAATCCTCTCAGCTTCACTTAGTCTTCCAGCTCGGCCTAGAAGATCTATCATGCAGGAATAATGCTCTGCTTCTGGTTCAATCCCAAACTTTTCTTTCATCATATTAAAATATTTCTTACCTTCTTCAACTTTTCCAGTGTGTGCACATGCAGAAATAATGGATATGAAGGTTATGCTAGTAGGGGCAATATTCTTTTGCAGCATCAGTTCAAAAAGACGCAGTGATTCTACCTCAACACCATGTTGTGCATAGCCTGCGATCATTGAATTTAGTGATACTGCATTATGTTCTGGCATCCTATCAAATAACCTTCTTGCGTCTTGAAGATTCCCGCATTTAGAGTACATAGCAACAAGAGCATTATTCACTGAAATACGATTAGAAGGGATGTCAGATTTTATTGACAATGCATGAAACTGTTTCCCATGAGAGGGGCATGAAAAATTAGAGCATGCACTTATTGCACAGACAAAACTGCAGTCATCTGGTTGAAAACCAACACGCTGCATCTGCTGGAAGCAAGCAAGAGCATCTTCGGACAAGTTTTCATTCAGGGAAAATCCAGAAATCATTGTGTTCCAGAGAACTATATCTGGAACAAGAATTTCTTCAAAAACTTTCCTGCAATCTGACATGCCTCCCTCACACTTGGAGTAGAAATCAATTAATCCACTTCCAACATGAGCATTCTGATGAAACCCACTCTTAATTAACTTGGCATGAAACTGACGCCCTCCTAATGAATCCTCCAAACATGTAAAGGCAGTCAAAACACTTGCCAAAGTGAACATGTCAACATTAAACCCTAGGTGAATCATATCCTGAAACAGAGCCAATGCTTTGTATCCGTCCCGGTGCTGCCCAAACGCCACAATCATTGAATTCCAAGACACCTCATCTCTGATTTCACCCATTCCATAAAACATCAGCTTTGCATCATCTAAAAACCCATTCTTACTATAATAAGTGATAAGCACATTGTTGACAGAAGCATAAGAATCGAAGCCGCCCAATATTGCAAAAGAATGCAACTGCTTAATCAAACGAATATCATTGCTAGAAGCTGTGATGACAGCAGAGAGGGTGAATCCATCCAAGTCAAGTCCCATGCGTCGCATACCCTCAAATAAGTGAAATGCAGGTTCCGTGTCACCACGATTGGCATAAGCAGAAATGAGCGTGTTATAGGATACAAGATCAGGCTGGGGAATTTGATCAAACAAATGGTGGGCAATACGAACATGGGATTCTTTGGCATATGCTGAGATAATAGCATTAAAAGAGAAAACATTAGGGTAATGGGTGCAATCAAAAACATGGCGAGCAGAACAGAGTTTACCACATTTGGAGTAAAGGAGAATGAAGTGGTTGGAGATATACGTTGAAGATGGAACGAGGGACTTGATGTATTGGGCATGGAGAGACTTGCCGATTGAAAGCTGTCTCTCTGCAATGCACGTCTTCAAAAGGTTGCGAAAGTTTTGAAAAGTTGATGTCCATAATGCTTGATTCATCTAACAGGGTGGAACACCATCAACCAATTGTATTACGTTGTTCCGAACTTACAATGGATATTCTGGAGCTTCTCTTTTGACGATGCTCATCAAGGCTGGGAGCACCGGAATCCACCACATGCTTCAAGAAATTATAACTTGGATTAGTTATAACACAAGAAGACCAGCTTCTGAAGTGATCTTTTGTGCAAACATAACTAAAAGCAAGTAAGTAAATATAAGTTTGATCTATTTATATATTAAAAATTGTAGCCTGTGAAGGGACAGCTACCATGAAAAGCTAATATAAATCAGAAACCAGAAATAGGAAGGTAGATTCCTCTAGTTTAACAGTTACTAAACTTGATAAAAACCCCAAAAAAAAAAATCATGTAGACCCTCACACTGATTAAACTACTTCAGTAGTTCTTTACCCAGGTGCGGGAATCTTTATTTCCTGGTAATTTTTAATCCCTTTCCAAGGCCTAGTTAAAACGTTAAAAAAGAAAATTTAAATGTAAAATTTAATAAAATATCTTGTGATCCTAGAAAATAGTACAAAACACCTTCGAGTTCAGTAGGACCGTTTTCGAAAAATTTCCAGATAACATTACGTGATTTAATCCAAGGGATAAAACATGTTTTTCTCCTTGTTATTTTGGTTTAGCTAATTCGCATGAGCAAATACAGGCATATAAGAGAAAGGAAAAACGCTAGATAATTTATCAGCAAAGAGAAACCTTTAAAACAGAAAACTTCAGTCAACAGAAAAATGTTAAGCGAGAGGATACATTAGCAACCAAAAATTCAATTCACCAAAAGTGGAATGAACGAAAAGAATGAAAATCTAACATGCGAAGAAGGATATGGAGACAGACCTTCATATCGCTCGGCTTGTTTGGCTAAGTTGGCGATGAAGAGTAAGTTCTCACGGTCATTGAAGGGAAGTAGCCATGGCTGATCTGAGCCGAACTCTATAGTTCTCTCTAGCGAGAGTAGTGAGGGAGACGAAGTAGGAAGGGGAATATGAAGTGCACCATTTTAGAATTTATAAGTAGGCCAAAACCGTGCAGGAGCAGCTGTTTAACTGCAAGAGTATTAATTAAAAAATTTAAAACAAAAAATAAAAACATATGTTCATTCAAAGCAGAAGCCAAAAATGGAAGGGAACATAGAGAAAGCAAAATCTGATGACAAAACAGAAACCAAATTTCAATGGAAAGGTAGTAAGTGTGATGATTTGATGATGATGGAGGTTGAACTTTTTTTTTTTCTTTTGGTATCCTACCTGATTTACAGAAGTCCAGAACCTTCGGTTCCGACTAATCTGGATTTGTTCCCATGTTGGACCTATAGTCGTAGGGGAAGAGCTCCCAACACCATTTTTTCTATTCCCACGCGATCATGCCTCGAACTGAGGACGTGGTTAAGGGAGAATAAGTCCCCTTCCACTTACTCCCAATGATTGTTGGTGATGGAGGTTGAACTTGAATTTGGACCCAATCGAACTTTGTGAACAATAATATTAAAAACAAAATTGTGAGGTGCATTTTGTATAAGTACCAAAACTTTAAAATCACAGCTTCATATTTAATTACCTATTTATCCTTTTACTAATTTAAAAATATACATGATTTTCCCGTTTTCTTGTGCAATCCCTATTTCTGATTTTAATAGCATTGTTTAGTTCAATTTCATGATTTAGAATTACCTACCTATGATCATAATGCATTTGCTGATTCAAAAGTTTGATACTTGGTAATGTAATTCAGATTCATGTTTACGTGAATCAAGGTATGAATATTTATATCTTTCATAAATCAACATTTATGCCCGCTATTTTCTACTTTAATAGAGTTAAAAATTATTTCACATTAAGTTTTATTTTTTCTAGATAAAATATAAATTTAATCTCGTGATTTCTTGATAGCGCACTAAAAAATACTCCCTCTGTTGATAAATATAAGACAAAGTTAACTTTTTTTAGAGAGATAATGAAGATGATTAAATTACTTTAGATTATTTATATTTATATTTTTTTCTTTAAACTAATTAGTTTGAATAATAAACTGATATATAATCTAAAGATACACAATATATAATATAATTAATAAATTTATTTAATTTTTTTAATCTATCCATAAAAAGTCAACTATGCCTTATATTTAAAACGGCAAGGAGTTTCTATGTAATAGACCATTCATTACATTACATTTCCTTGGACATATGAACCAAACAAGTGATTAGACTTTATTTTATAGTAAATATTAATAAATTCATAGAATTACAATTAATTATGCTCCCTTACTAACGTACACAATTACAACCGAAGATTGAAACTAGAATTTCTTACAAACTAATGTTCAGAATTGATGCTCTTACGGCCATGCAAGATATGGAGGGGGAAAAAACATACTAAAAGAGGCATTGGAGCCCTCTAAATCAGAACCTTGTACCACTTCGAAAAGAAAAACTAAAATCAAGTGCATACACTTAATTTTCTGTTTGAAGAAATTAGCAAATGGACATGTTAGAAATCTAGCCAAAGATTGTAACTAAAGTCTTAACATAACAGATCAGGTAAGTCCTAAAAGCTAGCAGTCTCAAACAAAAGTAGTTTTTCTAGTGCTGTGCTAATCCACTTTTCATCTACTTATGTTTGAATAGTTACAGCAAATAATTCTACAAAAGAACCAATTCAAAACTGCAATCCGCTAAATTTCAAGGCAAATTCAGTCCCCAAATCATTTGGGTATTCTTCTGAGTAGCTTATACATGCCAAAAACATTCCTGTCTTGCCACAGGTATGGGATAAAGAAGGATCTATACTTGGCTGGCGATAGCTCTCGGTCCAGATATGGCAATGCAGCAATTGGCTGAAAACATAAGACAGATATGATACTCACACAATGAAAAATGAAAAATAAAAATGTTTTGAAAGATATGAAAAAAACTTCAATCATGGCTTGTACCTCCCATGTTGATAAGTCGCTTCCCAGAGTCAGGTATGGTCTCTTTAGCTGCAGCTCAACGAGAAAAGAACACATATCGATGTTGTGAAGCTGCCATATAAATGGAAGTCAGGCTCCTTCTCATAAATGAAGATGAAGGTACAAATGACGTGTGTTAAAAGTGTACATACATATTGTTCATTGGACGCAATGTTCTTATTGTTAAAATATGGTGGCGCTGCTGCGGTCCCACCTAGGGTGGAATTAAATGGGAACGGAAGGAGACCTCTGAACCCATCATCGATCCACCGAACTTGTTCTACAAAGTCAGGGACGAAAAATGATGAAGGAAAGCGATGCCATTCACTTCCAACACAAAGTACAGAACCTGCATATAAGGAGACAAATCATATATGATCTCAGATGTTTGGGTCTCAACTCTCAATAGTACTTGATAAATCTGCCCATTGAAAGTGGTTTCTGTCTATTTCTTTTGAGTAGTATGACATAATGCCAAAGCAGTCCAAAATTAGAGTGGCCAACCTTAAACAAATATTTTGGCAAACAAGTTCTTGATTGATACGGCCATCTAGTTTTGTCCAGAAGTTAATGGCAAAATTTTGCGGAGTTAGAAGTGAAAAGAAAAATAGTAACAGCACTTTGGAACAGGAAACATATGATGATTTGAGCAAAACAAGCATGTTTGCAACCACAAGCACCAGAAATGGGCACATGAAATGTATATATTATTCTGCAAACTAAAGCTGGTGATAGCACTTCATTCCATTAACACAACTTACAAGTCCTTCTCATTCAGTTTCTAAACATGTTAAATTAGACGACCAGAGAGCCTCTAAGTGTTTAGATGTTCTCTTCTAAGTAAATTCTTCTAAAGGCATAAAGAAAACCTTTGAAATTCTATAATTTTATATGCGACAAAAAGAATCTTAATTTAATCATTACTAAACAAATTTACTTCTGTACATACCAGAATCCAGAATACATAAACAAAGGAAACAAATTTACCAAAAGATTGATCCTCACCCATTCCTGCATCATCATGATGCTCTAAAATCTTGTAAACCTCCATAGGAGCAGAATAACCATGAATCAAAGAAAATGTACGTGCATGAGAGAAACATAATATGAGGCTAAGAATGACTGGCCTCAGAATTTTGGCTATCTGCATGTTAAGCAAGTAGATTTAGGAAGAGTACTTTTGCAGTCAGATACTCTCATAGAAAAAGATCAGGACATGACAATCCACCTTCACTAAAATATAATTACTGGATGGATTATATTTGTCACGGAAGAGATCAGGAAAGCTCTCAATGACAGCTGAAGCAGCAACACAAATAAGCGTATATATTGGATAAAGAAACCTGCACGTAAAAATATCTACTATCATTGCCAGTGTAAGTGTAGATTCTTTATTTGCCTTTATATCCCACTGATTGTATAATCTAGAGGAACAGAACCAAGTGTGAAAATTATATCAGCATTGTTCATCTGAAAGGCCCAAAAGCACCTCAGTAATGACTACTCCAAAATAGAGGTTTACTAAATTGGGAGATTACACCTAGGAGCAAATTAATCTTTCCTTAATGACCATTTTGTGCACACATGTTAATGGTATATACAGGGAAAAAGAATCATACTTCTGTCAATTTCAAATTAAAAAAAAGTAAGATATTAATGATCTAGAAGATAATGTTTTCAGTGACCTGGAGATGCCTAAGAACTTCTTAGATCAAGTTCATCCAAATACCAAAATTATACCCTTAGCTGCTCAATGCATATAATAAAACTTATATAGATATTTTGCTAGACCAAGTTCATTCTGGCTTTTAAGGAAAATGTTCAGACCTGTAACAGTTTTAAATAAAACAACAGGTTCAAAAGGTGAAGATCACGTTCAATAACTTGGAGATGGCCATGAAATACTAAGATCAAATTCTTCTATATACCAAATTTCTTCCCTCAGCAGCTCTATACCCAGATAATTTGCAAAACTAAGTTTATTCTGACTTCAAAGAAAAATTGTTCAGACTTGTTCCCATTTCAAATAAAATAACAAGGGTCACATAGTAAAGATCTAGTTCAATAACTTGTAGATGCCCATGAACTACTAAGCTCAAGTTCTTCCATATACCAATATCGTCCCTTAGCTGCTGCATATGCAAAAACTTGCAATTGCCTAGATGTTTTATGAACTTCGGTCATTCCAACACTCAATCAAGTCCACCATTGACTATAAGCATCCATATGAATTCACTAAAGAATTCATACATTTCAAAACAACCAAACCATCCAAATCCCATTTTAGAATAAGGTAATATTGAAGATTACCAAAACTCAAAGATAAACTGAGTGATATTAGCCCAAAATAGTGAACTAGGAAGATTAACATCCGTTTCAATCTCATTATACAGCATACCAAGTGCATGCTAATGTATTAGAATTTCATGTCTCAAATAACCTTGAGTAATAAATTTGTAAAGACAGTCAAGATCATGTCAAAATCTTGCCAAACCTTTCTTCTTTATGCGGCTGCAATGACATAAACCCCAGCCAAATATACACGGGAGATACTATGATCAGCAGGTCTGGTGCATATTTCTTCTTTGCAATTGGCAAAAATCCCAAGAACAGCATAGCAAGTACAAAACCAAAGTTGAAATTGTTAAATCCATTCCTTAGATAATATGAAGGTTCCTCGATCCCATATAAATGACTTTCACCACCTCCAGCGACATTATATATCAATAGATTCAAAACAGAAGAAGTCCATCTTCCATAATAGTAGAAGTCTACAAGTATTGATGACGCCTGGAAAAAAAATTACATTATGTTAGTCATACATATCTTAACAACACAATATGATGAAGATAACAAAATATACATCATTAGAAGGCACTCAAATTACTAAGTTAACTTACAAGAAGAATGATTGAGCTCACAGCCCCAGCAATAAATGCTTGCTTGAATTTTCTTAATAAAGAGGAGATTGTCACCGGAAGGAAAGCCAAGATTGAGAATGGCCAGCCAACTATTACACCAGTAGCAGAAACAGCAACTGCTGCAGCAGGTTTATCAATAAGAAATAAACCTGATGCGAGAGAGATAGCGTACATAGAGAACGAGCTTGGCAAGAAACCTGAAAATGATAAACAATTGACAAAAGATGGATGTTAGCCAAATCTAGTCAGCATTCTGACTTTGGAACCTTATAATGATTCTTCAATACACAAAATCAGGTCAAGATTTGCCCATTTTCCAGATTTTTTGGTCCTGAAAATAATGCATGTCTGAAGGTGGGGTTATCATCAAAGACAGCTAGTCATGATGATGAAAAAACAAAGACAAAGAAGACCCTGAAGTTTTATATATTGTAACCAAAACCTCACTTACTTGTGCTAGCAAAGAAACAGCCACTGGTTAAGCAGAGCATTGCAAGCGTATATGAAGCAAGTCGTTTTCCATATTTTCGCGAAAGAGCAACCACAAGTACTGTTTCTGAGGCAACAGAGAGAAGACCTAGAAAGAGTCTTACAGCATAGAATACTCTCACCTATAATACAAAAATACACTGGTAACGGGCATATATAATGGAGGAGTGCAAAATACTTTCCCTTAAATCATGAGCAGAGCAAAGTCTGCAGTAAATTATTATGCTCAGCCTGAATCTTACCTTTTCCTCACCAAATATCCAGGAAGCTGGCCGTCCCACTATTTCATGGAGTAAAAGGTACAAATAAGACCGAAGAGCAAACTGTGAACTGTAAGAGATATAAAGTAATGGTCAATAGGATTGTAAAAATAAGACTGAAGCTAACAAGATTCTATACCAAGTTATTAACCAGCACACATTAACTAATTATGTATGTTTGGATTAGCTTTTGGAAAATAGCTTTTACGATTTACGATATAAGTATGTGAGAGGAGTTTTGTCATCACTTTGCGAAAAGGACTCCTAAAAACCACGATTTTGTGGTTCCCAAACACTCACCATTAAATTTTGATCCAATTCTCTTTCACTTTGTATTTTTATTTTCTTACTTTCAGGGCAAATTACAGACACTGTCAAATGGGGATTCAATAAGTAACTTTTTCCCTTAAATTCCTTTGCTTCCAAAAACTAGCTACTTCTATTAAAATGTCACTAAAATGTGAATACCAGCCTATTCAATCCCCTGTATTCTCAAGAATGATACATTGGCCTTCCAGTTTCTAATACAACTAGAGTATAACTGACCATTTACTTCGCTATAGAACAAAATTTATGTTAAGATACAAAGATAGAGAGAGAGAGAGGGAGTACCTGTATTCCCAGGTCTGAAACCCAGATTTGTAAAGCAGATAATGAAGGGGTTCCCAGTAATTGAAGACCTCATCGCAGTCGTGGATAATGTTGGAGGAGGCACTCATATACCTCAGCATTCCCAGAGCGAAAAATGGTAAGAACCATCCCAACCCTTTGTCAACCTCTTCGCCGCCGTCCGATTTCTGGGGTTTATCGAGCTTCGTGTACGAAGATGAGGACGACGGCGACGGATAGGAAGGTTGAGGGCGTCTCTGCCTCGGTGCAAGAGACATCGCGCTTTTCGCCGATATCAGAATTCTTTCTTCTTCTTTAGTGTCGTCGCTGATTGAGCCAGTCACTGTTAATGGTGTTATAAGCTGAAACCATTTTCTTCTTTTTTTCCTTTCCTTCCTTCCAAAGCAACATCAGATCTTGTCTCTCCTGCTTACTCCGTTCTCCTTTTTATTTTTTGGTACAATCATTTTCTTTGTTTTTTCCATTGGCTTTTCCCAATGGAAAAATTAATGTTCCATTGTAATAATTTTTAATGGCTGTAAGAAATAAATTTTATTTCATTGATTTTAAGTATATTTTTCAAAAAATAAAATGATGAAATAAAATTTATTTATTATAAAAATTAAAAATTAGAGTAATATACTCTAACCTCCTTTACATATTGTGTGAATTACACGAACATCCTATATATTTTGAAAACATATAGTTAAGTCCAATCTCTTAACACTGTTAATAATATTTCTAAAAAATATGTTTTAAGAAATTTTTAGTTAATATAGATATAAAAAATTCTTGAAAATTTAATTAATCATTTTAATAAATATATACAAACTGAATGTGTTTATAAATGTTTGAGAAAAAAATTGTTCAAAAATTATATATTATAAATTTAAATAATTTACATAATCCACCAAACAATGACTTATTCCATTTATGTTTTATGATAAAATAAAATCTATTTAAAATTTATTTTTAACCATTCAAAACAAATCTAAATAAATAAGTTTAAAAAACATGATGAAAAATAAAAAAAGTTATAAATTTTATAAGAAATAAAAATTAATGGATTTATATTAAAAAATTGAATTCATATTTATTATAAATTTTTGGTTGTATAATTGTTTTGAAAAATATAAATGTTTAAATAATTATTATGTTAAATGGAGTATTTTGGTCAAAATCCAAATTTAAGAGTCAAACTTAACGGTCAACTAACGGTAGGATGAATGAAAATAACAAAAATACTAGGTAGGTTTTTGCAACGTGCATTTTAATTTTAAAGGAGGTTTATATAGATTTTTAAAATAAAGAGGAGATTTCTGTAATTAGTTTATGTATTTCACCCTAAAAATTATTACGCTCATTATCACCTATATACAAAAGTATATATAATCCATAGGGAAAAA